>CM054160.1:21725476-21745476 GCA_028751875.1 Rapana venosa | reverse complement strand
TCTGTTTCTGTCTGTTGTTTCTGTCGTGTTTCTGTCTATCTGTTTCTGTCTGTCTGTTCTGTCTGTCTGTTTCTGTCTATCTGTTTCTGTCTGTTTCTGTCTATCTGTTTCTGTCTATCTGTTTCTGTCTGTCTGTTTCTGTCTGTCTGTTTCTGTCTGTCTGTTTCTGTCTATCTGTTTCTGTCTGTTTCTGTCTGTCTGTTTTCTGTCTATCTGTTTCTGTCTATCTGTTTCTGTCTATCTGTTTCTGTCTGTCTGTTTCTGTCTATCTGTTTCTGTCTGTCTGTTTCTGTCTGTCTGTTTCTGTCTGTTTCTGTCTGTCTGTTTCTGTCTGTCTGTTTCTGTCTATCTGTTTCTGTCTGTCTGTTTCTGTCTGTCTGTTTCTGTCTGTCTGTTTCTGTATGTTTCTGTCTGTCTGTTTCTGTCTATCTGTTTCTGTCTGTCTGTTTCTGTCTGTTTCTGTCTATCTGTTTCTGTCTGTCTGTTTCTGTCTGTTTCTGTCTGTTTCTGTCTGTCTGTCTGTTTCTGTCTGTCTGTCTCTGTCTGTCTGTTTCTGTCTGTTTCTGTCTGTTTCTGTCTGTTTCTGTCTGTCTGTCTGTTTCTGTCTGTCTGTCTGTTTCTGTCTGTTTCTGTCTATCTGTCTGTTTCTGTCTGTCTGTTTCTGTCTGTCTGTTTCTGTCTGTTTCTGTCTGTTTCTGTCTGTTTCTGTCTGTTTCTGTGTGTCTGTCTGTTTCTGTCTGTTTCTGTCTGTTTCTGTCTGTCTGTTTCTGTCTGTTTCTGTCTGTTTCTGTCTGTCGCTGTCTTTATGCTTATCTGTTTCTGTCTGTCTGTCTGTTTTTGTCTATCTGTTTCTGACTGTTTCTGTCTGTCTGTCTGTCTGTTTCTGTCTGTCCTCTGTGTGTCTGTCTGTTTCTGTCTGTCTCTGTCTGTCTGTCTGTTTCTGTCTGTCTGTCTGTTTCTGTCTGTTTCTGTCTGTCTGTCTGTCTGTCTGTTTCTGTCTGTCTGTTTCTGTCTGTCTGTCTGTCTGTTTCTGTCTGTCTGTTTCTGTCTGTCTGTCTGTTTCTGTCTGTCTGTTTCTGTCTGTCTGTCTGTTTCTGTCTGTCTGTCTGTTTCTGTCTGTCTGTCTCTGTCTGTCTGTCTCTGTCTGTCTATAGCTGTCTGTCTGTTTCTGTCTGTCTGTCTATAGCTGTCTGTCTTTTTCTGTCTGTCTAAAAGCTGTCTGTCTAAAGCTGTCTGTCTGTTTCTGTCTGTTTGTCTTGTATGTCTATAGCTGTCTGTCGTTTCTGTCTGTCTGTTTCTGTCTGTCTGTTTCTGTCTGTCTGTTCTGTCTGTCTGTCTGTCTTTTTCTGTCTGTCTTTTTTCTGTCTGTGTCTCTCTCTGTCTCTCTCTCTCTGTCTCTCTGTGTACTCTGTGTCTCTCTCTGTGTCTCTCTCTGTGTCTTTCTCTGTGTCTCTCTGTGTCTCTCTCTCTCTGTCTCTCTGTCTCTTTCTCTCTGTCTGTCTGTCTCTGTCTCTCTGTCTGTTGTCTGTCTCTGTGTGTTTTCTCTCTCTCTCTGGTCTCTCTCTCTCTCTGTCTCTCTCTCTGTCTCTCTTGTCTCTCTCTCAACGACATCGACCGAGGATGATAAGTATATTTATGTTTGTTACATTATGTTGTCCGTGTTAGTGTTTGAACAACTACACTACAAGCAACAACAACAACATCGTCAACAATAACAATATCAACATCATCAACAACAACAATAACAACAGCATCATCAACAACAATACAAAGCAGCAGCAGCAGCAACAACAACGGCAGAAGTAACAACAACATCATCATCAACAGCAGCAGCAGCAACATCAACAACAACAACATAAACAACAGCAACATCATAAACAACAACAACAACAAACAAATAACATCATCGACAACAGCAGCATTAACAACATCACCATCAACAACAGCAAATAACAAGAACATCAAAAAACAACAATAACAGCACACATCAACAATAACAACATCAACAACATAATCATCAACAAAAATAACAACAACAACATCAACAGCAACAACATAAATCTCATCACCATGAACAACAACAACAACAACAGAAAAAGCAACCAAACAAGAATGTCAACAGCAGCAGCAGCAGCAGCAACAACAACATCTAAAACAACAACAATAACAACATAATAAACAACAATAACAACATCAACAACAACAACATCAACAAAAACAATATTGAAGTCACGGAAATGCTAAACAAACAAACAAACAAACACACAAACAACAAACATGCAAACAAACACACAAACACACAAACACACAAACAACAAACCAACATTACTCAGACTGGCGTCTGTTTTGTGGGTAATGGCTTTTCCTAATACTCCTTTCACATGGGAATTACACTCGTGTACATTTGTGGCGACAACCACAGACAGCAGGGGAAAAAAACAACCCTGTGCATGTGTGTGTGTGTGTGTGTGTGTGTGTGTGTGTGTGTGTGTGTGTGTGTGCTGTGTGTGTGAGCGCGCGCGTGTGTGCATGTGTGTGTGTTTGTGTGCGTGGTGTTGTGTGTGAGAGAGAGAGAGAAGAGAGGAGAGAGAGAGAGAAAAGAGAGAGAGAGAGCGAGAGAGAGAGAGAGAGAGAGAGAGAGAGAGAGAGAGAGAGAGGGGAAGGGGAGAGAGAGAGAGAGAGAGAAGAGCGGGGAGGAGAGGGAGAGGGAGGAAAGAGACACACACACAACACCATTCACCTACCACCCACCCACCTACAAACACACACAAATACACACACACTCACACAAACACACACACCCACACCACACCGTACCACACACACACAAACACACCACACACATACTCACACAAACACACACACCACACCACCCCGTACCACACACACACAAACACACACACACACACACTCACACAAACACACACACCACACCACACCGTACCACAAAACCCCACAAACACACACACACACACACACACAAATACACACACACTCACACAAACACACACACACAAAAATACACACACACTCCACACACACACACACAACACACCACACCGTCCCCACACACACACAAACACACACACACACATACTCACACACAAATACACACACACTCACACACATAAACACACATCATACACACACACACACACACCATTCACCCACACTCCCCCCCCCCTCCCCCCCCCAACACATACACAAGCAAAAAAGATAACGACGAAAAGAGAGGAGAGAGAGAGAGAGAGAGAGTGGAGAGGGGAGAGAGAAGAGAGAGAGAGAGAGAGAGGGGAGAGAGAGAGAGAGGAGAGAGAGAGAGAAATTTGAAAAATTCTTTTTTTTATTTCGAGGATAATGAATAAGCACTCATGTGCTTTTTTACATCCGGTCCCGCCCGTTAGGGATACATCTTAATAATAACCCAACACTTATACAGTCTCACAGTAGAAACAGGGGGAAAAATACCCTTTAAAACAGCCCCCCCCCCCAACAACCCCCCCCCCCCCCCCCCCCCCCCCCCCCCCCGAAAGCAAACTAAAAAAAGAAAACCCTAAAAACACCCCCCACCCCCACCACCACCCCAAAATAACCCCCCCCCCAACCAAAAAAACCAACAAAAGAGAAAGAAAAACCAAACCAACAAAAGAAGAAAAAAGAGAAAAAGAAACAACAACAAAAAAACAACAACAAAACCAAGAAGAATAACAACCAAACTTAATAAGTCTAAAGATAAACATCTACACATTGTCAAATGGTACATATACTTTTTACACATAACAATAAGATATTGAAATAGGGCACTCATTAAGACTTAAGTACGAGGACAAGTCCAATAAGTATTGAAAATATAAACTATGAATCCTCATCAGGATACACCATAACTATAAGCAAAACGATAAAAGATGATGAGAGAGAGAGGGGAGGGGAGGGGAGAGAGAGAGAGAGAGACAGAGACAGAGAGAGTGTGTGTGTATTTAACACACAGAGAGGAGAGAAGAGAGAGAGAGAGGAGGAGAGGGGAAAGAGAGAGAGAGAGAGAGAGAGAGAGAGAGAGAGAGAGAGAGAGAAATGGAGGAGAAAAAAAAAGTTTCAAAAAAAGACAGAAAACACACACACACACACACACACACACACACACACACACACACACATACACACACACACACACACACACCACACACACACACACAACACACACACACAAAACACACACAAAACCACACACACGAAAAACACAAATAATGCACTGCTTATTCAATGTACCATCTGAAAATAAAAGTTTGACTTTGACTTTGACACACACCACACACACACAACACACACATACACACACAGACACACACACACTCACACACACACACACACACACACACACACACACAACACACACACACACACACACACACACACACACACAACACACACACACGAAAAGAAACAAAAAACGAAAACAAAGAAAATCAAGGAAAGCATTCTTGCTCTGCCTACTACTGCCCTTACTAGTAGGCTAAGCCGACTTGGTTCGAATTCCTCTCATGGGACTTTCTTTCGCCCTAAAAACAGCCCACTCACTATACTAGCCTATATACACTAGCCTAGTCTAGCCATAGGGGGGACGGGATAGCCTAGTGGTTAGAACATTGCGCTCGCAATCTGACGACCCGGGTTCGATTCCTGTTCAAGGGAATATTTTCTCCCTGGAGTTAACATCAGTGCAGACTCCTCCACTCTCCCCCAAAAGTCCTTCGGATGAGACTATAAACCGAGGCCCCGTGTGCGAACGCATGCAGAACAGCTTATTCTGCTTTTGTAAGAGTAGGCCATTGTGTGCCGGTGGGAACAGATGACATAATTCCCCAAAACCACATACACACGGGGACTAGATGTAAAAATAGAACATAAGTGCTGATTCCATTATCCTCGATATAAAAGAAATTAAAAAAATTTTTTTTTAAAAATATACTACCATCGACTTCATCATCATCATTAACCATTACACCCAGTGGTGTGTAGGGCAGCAACAAAGCGCTTTCACTCCTGCCTATCCTGGGCCAACCTAGTCACTGATCCCCAAGAGTGCTGCATGGCCTTCATCTCACTTTCCACAGTCCTCCTCCTCCACGTTGCTTTTGGTCTTCCTTTCTTTCTCCTTCCTTCTGGGGTCCAGTGCAATGCTGTTCTTGTGATTGACTGTGGGTCTCTTTGGAGAATGTGCCCAATCCACTTCCACAATCGTCTGGTGATGATGGTTCCCATGTCTTCCTGCCTGCATCTCCGTAGTACGTCTTCATTGGAGATCTTCTCTGGCCAAAAGATCCGGAGAATTCTTCGGAGGCATACGGTGTGAAAGGAACCATCGACTTCGGCCTTGGCTTACTCACTCACTCACTCAGTCCCATTTCTCAAAGGACGTAGGGGGGACATGAGATGCGATAGAGATCTTTTTCCATGCTTCACGATCTTGTGTGGCTAGTAGAAGGTGTTGCAGGGGTTGGGCGGTCCATTCTTTGATGTTGTCAACCCATGATTTCTTTTGGCGGCCTCTTCTTCTCTTGCCTTCGACTGTTCCCTGCAGGATGGTTTTTGTTAGGGTGTTGTGTCTTGTGGTGTGACCAAACCACATCAGTTTTCTCCTCTTTATGGTGGAGAGCAGAGGTTCTTGGGGGCCCACATGCTTTTTGATTTCTTCTTTCACATAGTTGTTGGTCTTGTGTTCTTTGTATGATATTTTGAGGAGTCTTCCTGTGGGACTTGTTCTCGAATGCTTGGATTCTCCTCTCTAGCTCTGCTGACAGAGGGCCATGATTCACCCGCCATATAGGAGGATAGATATCACGAGGGATTGTAAAGGTGATTATTTGGTGCAGAAGCTGAGTTGTTGCTTCTGATGATCCTCTCGAGTCTGGGGTAGAGCAGATGTTGCTGTTGCAATGCGAGCTTTCACTTCATTGTTTGATGTGCCATCTTTTCTTAGGATGGAGCCTAAGTATTTGAATTGGCTCACCTCTTCCAGTATTTCTCCATTCATCTTTATTTCCGTGCTGTCATTACTTGCGCTGTTGACCATGGTCTTTGATTTCTCTGTACTGACCTCCATGCCGTATGCGCTCGCTCGATCTGATAGACTATCTGTGAGGTTTTGCAGTTCTTGTTTGCTGCCGCCCATGAGGTCAATGTCATCTGCAATTCTGAGGTTGCAAAGGCTAACAGTTTTAAAAGTTAGAAAAAGGCTTTTTGTGCTTAGTAGGGCTATTGGACAGAGAGGGGCCACTTTGTGTGTGTTGTGTTGTGTTGTGTTGAGTGTGTATGCGTGCACATATTCTCTCTCTCTTTCTCTAATAATAATAATAATAATAATACCAACAATAATATATGGAATTTTATATAGTGCTGAATCTTGTCAAACAAACAAATTGAAGCGCTTGCACTCAAATCATTTACACGCATGCAACTTTCCTCCATTATAATGAATAACAGATTTCAAATTTATGTGCGGCACTCTCTCTCTCTCTCTCTCTCTCTCTCTCTCTCTCTCCTCTCCCTCACACACACACACACACACACACACACACACACACACACACACACACACACACACACACACACACACACACAACACACACACACCACACACACACACACACAAAAACCCCACACACCACACACTTACCACACCACCAAAAAAAGCAACTGCACTGCCTATTTAATGTAACATCTGAAAATAAAATTTTGACTTTGAGTTTCTCCCTCTCTCTCTCTCTCTCTTCTCTCACACACACCACACACACACACGCACAGACACACACACACACGGACACACACACACTAACACACACGCACACACACACACACACACGCACACACACAAAACACAGACACACACACACACTCACAGACACACACAACACACGGACACACACACACACACACACGCACGCACACACACGGACACACACACACACAAACACACGCACACACACACAAACACACACGCGCGCACACACACAACACAAACACAAAAACACAAAACAACACGCACGCACAAAACAAACACACACACACACACACACACACACTCGGAAACAGAAAACACACACACACACACGGGGCACACACACACACACACACACATACACACGAGCGCGCGCACACACCACACACAGAACACACACACAAACACACACACAAAACACACACACGCACACACGCACACAAACATACACTGACACACACCCCACACACATACACACACACACACACACGCATACACAACACACGCGCGCGCACACACACACACACTCTCTCTCTCTCTCACACACACGCACACACACAACGCACGCCCCACCCACACACACACACACACACACGCACACAAAACACGCCCCAACACACGCACACACACAAACACACACACACAAAACACACACACACAAAACACACAACACACACACACACACCCACAAACAGGAAACCGCTAACGTGTGGCATGGCACACTCAGTGGGTGTATGTGCTCAATTTCTCCTGAGGTGGAGGGGGGGGGGGGGGGGGGGGGGGGGGGAAGGGGGAGGTCAGAGTGACATGAACTTCAAAAAGACTTTATATTTAAACCTGTATTTTTGTGGTCTTTAGCCAAAGGGGAAAACTCTCCCCTCTCACACACACGCACACAGATACACACGCACGCGCGCGCAACACACACACGCACACACACACACGCACGCACACCCCCACACACACACTAACACAAACACTCCACACATACACACACACACACACACAGAAACACACACACACACAAAACACACACCCCACCACACACACAAACACAACCCCACACACACGTTTCTCTATATATTGTATAACACTTAATCTTGGGTCTAATATCACCTTGAGTGAACAGACGTTAATTAAGAAAGAACACACACACACACACACACACACACACACACACACACGCACGCACGCACACACGCACGCACGCACGCACGCAGCAAAGCACACACACACACACACACACACACACACACACAACAGAGGTGACGGGATAGCCTAGTGGTTAGAACATTGCGCTCGCAATCTGACAACCCAGGTTTAATCCCGTTCAAGGAGATATTTTCCCTGGAGTTAACATCAGTGCAGACTCCACTCTCCCCAAAAGTCCTGCGGATGAGACTATAAACCGAGGTCCCGTGTATGCGAACGCAGGTAGAACATCTTGCGCACATGTTAAAATCCTGTTCCGCTTTTCGTAATAGTAGGCCATTGTGTGCCGGTGGGAACAGATGATAAAATTGACAAAACCGCAAACACACGGGGGCTGGATGTCAGAAAGCACATAAAGGCTTATTCCATTATCCTCGAAAATAAAAAAAGAATAAATAGATAAAAATAAACACACACAAAACATTAGAGGCACACACACACTACACACACACACACACACACACCACACACACAAACCCCACACACACACACCACACACACACACAACACACACAAAACCCCTCTCCCCGGCATTTATACAAAAACATTTATACATACATGCATATTTAAACTCCATATTTCAATCAAGCAGAAGTCCAATTTCTTTTCTTTCTTTTCTTACTGGAAGACAGGTACCACCCAAACCCCCCCCCCCCCCCCCCCCCCCCCCGAAAACCCCCCCCCCCCCCCCCCCCCAAAAAAAAAGACCACAACAACAAAAACCCAAAAAAAAAAACCCCAAAACCAACAAAACAACAACAACCAAACAAAAAACCCAAGAAAAAAAAACAACACAATAAACCCAAAAACCAAAAAAAACAAAAAAAACAAAACAACAAAAAACCCCCCCCCCAAAAACCCCAACAACAACCGAACCCCCCCCCCCCCCCCCCCCCCCCCCCCCCCTTCCCTTACCCCTCCCAAACACACCAAAGAAACAAAACGTAACAAACAAAGTAATTAAAGAAAGGAAGAAAAAAAAAAGGGAGTTGGGGGTGACGTCATACTAACCTGACTTTGCGAAAGCCTGAACCTAATGCTGGTGATGGGAGTGTGCTTCTGAAGAACAGGCCACACTCCAACTTTTAGCTTTCGTATGCCTTGGTTTATTCTCTCTCTCTCTCATCTCTCTCTCTCTCCTCTCTCTCTCTCTCTCTCTCTCCCCTCTCTCTCTCTTCAGGGGGGGGGGGGGGGGGGGGGGGGGGGGGGGGGATGGGGATAGCCTAGTGGCTAGAACATTGCGCTCGTAATCTGACGACCCGGGTTCGATTCCCGTTCAAGGGGATAGTTTCTCCTGGAGTTAACATCAGTGCAGACTCCTCCACTCTCCCCAAAAGTCCTTCGGATGAGACTATAAACCGAGGCCCCGTGTGCGAACGCAAGAAGAACATCTTGCGCACATTTTAAATCCTGTTCCGCTTTTTGCAAGAGTAGGCTATTGTGTGCCAGTGGGAACAGATGACAAAATTGACAAAACCACATACACACGGGGACTGGATGTAAAAAAACACACAAGTGCTTATTCCATTATCCTCAATATAAAGAACAACAACAAAAATCTCTATATAATACCACTTTAAGTCACAGCAGATTTTGCGTGAAATTCGGACTGCTCTCCCCGGGGAGAGCGCGTCGCCACAAAAGCAGCGCCACCCATTTTTTTTCCTTTTTCTGTCTGAATCTGTGTTTGTTTTCCCTATCAGAGTGGCTTTTTTCTATAGAATTTTGCCATAAACAAATCTCCTGTTGCCGTGGGTTTTTTACGCGCGCTAAATATTTTGTGTAACACACGGGACCTCGGTTTATCGTCTCATCCTAAAGACTAGCATCCAGACCACCACTCATGGTCTAATGAATGGGGGGAAAAGTTTCGGGTCCAAACGGGATTCGAACCACCGCACACTTCCGACCCGGACTTTTCGCTTTCTCGACAGGCGCGTTACCTCTAGACCACCGATCCACACACACACACACACACGCACGCACGCACGCATACACACACACACACACGCGCGCGCACACACACACATACACACACAAAAAAAAAAAGGAAAAAAAAGGGAAAAGACCAAAAAACAACCAAAAAAATAAAGCGCAACTGCAACCTCTTCAAAACAACCTCCCCCCCCCCTTCACCCCCACCCTCTCACCCCCTAACTCCATTTCTTCTCGTTTTTCCCACCATCAACTGCGCAGGCGTGCACTTTGACCCTTGACCTTCTTTTCTTCTGTGAGAGAAAGTTCAGTCTTGTCAGTCGGAGGCCTACGTATGCATTGTACTGAAAAATGGATCGCTGCTTTAAAAAACAACAACCCAATTTGCTTCTGTGATAGGTGGAGTGAGATTGAAGTGACGTTTCCCTGTGTTTTTTTAATTTAATTTATTTATTTATTTATACCACTTTTAAGTAACGGCAGATTTCTCTGCGCGCGAAATTCGGGCTGCTCTCTCTCTCTCCCCGAGGGAGAGCAGAGCGCGTCGCCACAAGAGCAGTGCCACTCTTTTTTTTTTTTTTTTTTTTTTTTTTTTTCCTGTCTGCAACTGTATTTGTTTTCCTTATCAGACTGGCATTTTTTTCTACAGAATTTTTTTTAAGCTAGGGACAACTCTCTTGTAGCCGTGGTTTTATTTTTATAACGTGCGTTAAATAATTATGTGTAACACACGGGACCTCGGTTTATCGTCTCATCCGAAGGACTAGCGCCCAGACCACTAATGGATAGGGGGAAAAGTTTCGGGTCCAAACGTGTGAATGGTCCTTTGTGAACTCGGTAATCTTCGCTGGGACTTAATAATAATAATAATAATAAATGGAATTTATATATCGCCATATCTTGTAAAAAAAAACCAATAACAAATCAAAGCGCTTGTCGTTAATACGAGGATTTTTTTGTTTTCCTTTTGGAGTTGAACATCAGTGCCGACTCCACTCAACCCCCCCCCCCCCCCCCCCCCCCCCCCCCCCAAAAAAAAAAAAAAAAAGCTTCGGATGAGACTATTAGCCTAGGCCTATAAACCGAGGTTTCTGTGTGCGAACGCACGTACGCACGCACGCACGCAGAACATCTTTTGCGCACACGTTAAAACCCTGTTCGCTTTTCTAGGAGAGTAGGCCATTGTGTGCCGGGTGGGGGGGAACGAACGGATGACAATATTGACAAAACTGCGTACATACATACATACATACGGGGACTGGATGGGAAAATAAAGAAAGAAGAAGCGTAATGTGTGCTTTATTCCGTTATCCTCGAAATAATAGAATAAATAAATGAAACGATAATAAATAATAATAATAATATTAATAATAATAATAATAATAATAATAATAATAATAATAATAATAATAATAATACTGATGATGATGATGATGATAATAATAATAATTATAATAATAATAATACCAAACGACAACGTCCTTTGATTGGTTCATTTCCACTGCAGCTGTAGATGTCTGGTGTCTTTCTTTCAGTCCTCCCCCCCCCCCCCCCCCCCCCCCCCCCCCCCCCCCCCCCCCCCCCCCCCCCCCCCCTTCTCTCTCTCTTTCTGTCCCGTTTTCTGAAGCGGAAACAGCGGTGTCGGGTTACTGTTTTAACCCCTCATGTAAATCTATTACCGGGATATTTTGTGTGAAAGTGTAACGTCGCGCGCACGCCGTGTATGTGTGTGTGTGTGTGTGTGTGTGTGTGTGTGTGTGTGTGTGTGTGTGTGTGTGTGTGTGTTGTGTGTGTTATTTTATTTATTTTATTCTTTTATATCGAGGATAATGGAATAAGCACTTATGTGTTTTAAAATTTTTTTTTTACATCCAGTCCACGTGTGTTATGCAGTTTTGTAAATTGTGTCATATTTCCAACCGGCACACAATGGCCTACTCTTACGAAAAGCGGAACAGGATTTAACGTGTGCGCAAGATGTGTGTATATGTGTGTGCGCGCGTGTGTGTGTGTGTGAAGTCAAGTCAAGTCAAATTTTTATTTCCAGATGGTACATTGAATAAGAAATGCATTTGCTTTTTTAATATATTTTTTTTATCAAGCCATCTATCTAAGAACAAATTTCTTAATGATAATACTGAAATACTACATTAATGCAACCTTTACCAATAAATTGAACCAGTAAAAAGAGGAAAACCGATAAAAATACTTACATTGGAAAACACAAATTACACACACATACATTTGAGTGTGTTTGTGGGTGTGTATGAAATTTTAATTTCCAGATGGCATATTGAATAAGCAGTGCATTTGCTTTTTTCTTTTCATTAATTTGCTCTGTGTGTGTGTGTGTTGTGTGTGTGTGTGTGTGTGTGTGTGTGTGTGTGTGTGTGTTGTGTGTATGTGTGTGACCACTACGAAGTTCAGATTCGTCTGTTGGGAACATTTTAAAGTTCATTAGTTTTAAAAAAGATTATCTACCCCCAAAAAAAAACAATCAAAAAAAAAATCAACCGTGCTTGCTGAAAGGTATGAATCGCATATTTCCGCTAGGACTTCAAATGTAATCACAACAGCAAAACTGAAGGCTGTGATGAGATTGAGCCAATACCCATTAAGTCATTTTGAAAAGTGATACAGAAAAAACCCAAAGAGAGTTAAAAAAAACAAACCAAACCCAACCTTTTATAAAATCTTCAGTGAAGGGGGGTAATTAGATTACCTTCCATGCGATCAGAGACTGTTGCAATGTGGTGTTTTGAAATCGGCACACACCTGCGAATTGTGCGAATTCTGTTTCCTTGGGTGGCGGTTTTGATATAGGTTTCCTATGTATTGCCTACATTGTAATATGTAGAATTTCTTCAGCTAATTGAAAGAAAGTTATTAGAGGTTTCAACTTCACTGTTTCCAATCATGATTCGTTGCTGAGTGATTTATGCAGGGTTGTGGCAGATGATAGATCTTGACTTTGTAACTCTTTCGATTGTTTCATTTCTTATTAGGCAGGGTTGTGGCAGATTATATACATCTTCACTTTGTAATTCTTTCGATTGTTTTATTTATTATTAGCCTATCGATTTCATTGATTTGTTTGGGTACATTTTTATTATAGTTTTGTTTTGTTGATTAAATCCTGTTTCGTATTAAAAATGTTCACTTTCAAATATCTATTTAACAAAATAGACTCCCCCACCTATCCCTCAAGTACACACTACAAAAATTCCCAAACAAAACCAACCCCCCACCCCTCAGAAAAAACAACAACAACAAAACAAAACACCAACAAAAAAAACCCAAACAAAATTCCCGGGGTGAGGTTTTTCTTACACCGAAGGGGATACATTTAACAAACTGTCACCGGCCTAAACAGAACACGGCTGCTGTGGTGGAGGGCGGGCAAAATTTTTACCAGATGCCTGTGTGCTTGTCCCGCCATACACTTGCGCTATCGCGGACTGACAGCGTGCGAGCGTGTCTCTGTGTTTCTGTGTGTGATTCGTTCCACTTGTAAGCTAGGCCTAGGACTTAAAGTGGGCAAACCGAACTTTTGGTCATCCCTGACACACAACACACTGAAGAGTAGTGTCACTAGCAAAAGGAGGCGTGTCTCTTCAACTGTCGCAATTGTGTCATCTCCTTACGACATGTCATACATCGCCTAGAAAGGACTTAGACCCCGCTGGCAAAATGCGGATTTCAACTGAATTGGGAACGGCCATTTCCTAACGAACCTAGCCTCCTCTCTCGATCGCTGTCGCGCGCGTGTGTGTTGTGTGCGCGCGCTGATGATTTGAACACACTGTGAGAAAAGTTTTGTGTTGACCCTAGAATTAGTAGGAAAGTGGTGTGGGTGTGTGTTTGAGTTTTCCGTGAAGTGGACTTTAAAAAACCCACATGGACGAAGGAAATGTTTGTGTTAGAGTATCTTAATAGTTTTGGTTTTTTCACTAAGGAAAGTGAAAGGGAAACAACACGTTTTGTGGATATACAGTCATACTACTTTTAAAGTTTTTAATCAAATCGAACTGGAGTGTTGATGATCTACGATTGTGAACTTTAGCTTGGTGTGTGTATGTGTGTGTGTGGCAAGCCACATCACAGGACTTCAAATCTTCAAGGATTCTTCTAGCTGCAACTGACTGAAATCGCTGTTTGTGTGTCGCTACTATTGTGTGTGTGTTGTTAACTTGTGGATGCTTCTTTGCTGCAAACGGGACTTTTGGGGACAAGCAGTTTGGACATAGGCCTTAGCTACATTCCCGAATTACGAAATGTTGAGGTCAGTGGTCTTTTTGTTGTGGTCCGTTTCCGTGGAGGAGAGAGGAGAGAGAGTGAGAGGAGAGAGAGAATGAGAGGAGAGAGAGAGAGAGAAGAGAGAGAGAGAGAGATGAGAGAGATAGAGGCAGCACAGAGAGAGAGAGAGACGAGAGAGAGAGAGATGAGGAAGTGAGAGAGAGAGAGATGATGAGAGTGCACGCAGATAGAGAGAGAGATAGAGAGAGAGAGGATGAGAGTGAGAGAGACTGAGAGAGACAGAGAGAGACAGAGACAGAAACAAGAGGCAGACAGACAGACAGATAGAGGAGAGCAGAGAGAGAGAGACGAGAGAGACAGAGACAGAGGACAGAGAGACAGACGATAGAGGGAGAGCTCAGAGAGAGAGAGATGAGAGTACGCACGAGAGAGGAGAGATGGATGAGAGAAGAGAAGAGAGAGAGAGAGAAGGCCAAAGGCCCAGGGGGTGGGTGGGGAAGGAGATGGTGGAGGAAGGGTTTGAGAGGGGTCCAGTGGTTAAGGAAGGATGGCTCGTGAGTGGTGGTGGTTGGTGGTGGTGGTGGTTGGGGGCGTTGGGGTGGTGGGTGACTGGCAGATGGATGATTGAACTTTGTTGATGAGCGAGAGAGAGAGAGAGAGAGTGGAGAGATGAGATGGGTGGAAGAGAGAGAGAGAGAGATGAGAGAGTGGAGTGGAGTGTAGAGGAAAGTAGTGGCGCCGTTTTATTATTTTTTTTATTTTTTATTTATTAATTTTTTTTTTTAATTATTTTATTTTATTTAGAGGATAATAGAAATAAGCACTCCCGTGGCTTTTTTTCTTCTTCTTCTCCATATCCAGTCCCCGTATGGTGTGTGTGTGGTGTGTGTGTGTGTGTGTTGTGGTGTGTGTGTTGTGTGGTGTGTTACACAGTTTTGTCAATTCTTGTATCCGTTCCCGCCGGCACAAAAATTGGCCTACTCTTCCGAGAAAAGCGGGGAAAAAAAAACGGGGTTTTAACAGTGTGTGCGCAAAGAGGTTCCTGCTGGGCGTTCTCGCACGGGGACCTCGGTTGTTTAGGTCTCATCCGAAAAGGAGCTTACTTTTTGGGGGAGAGGTAGAGGAGAGTGGAGTCGGCACTGATGTTTTAACTCCAGAAAAAAAATACTCTTGAAACGAGATTCGAAAAAGGGGTAGCAGATCACGAATACATCACTGTAAACTCCAGGCTATGCCGCGCTGGCTGTCTGTGTTTGTCGGTCGGCCTGTCTCGCTACTCTGTCTGTCTGTTGCCTCCCCCTCTTCTGTGTGTGTGTGTGTGTGTGTGTGGTGTGTGTGTTCCCTCTGTCTGCCTGTGTCTGTCTGTGTTCTGTCGTCCTGTCTTCTGTGTGTCTTTTCGCACTTCTGTCTGTTTTGCCTCTGTGTGTGGTGGTGTGTGGCTAGTGTGTGTGTGTGTGTTGTGTGTCTGTGTGTGTGTGTGTGTGTGTGTCCCTCTGTCTGTCTATTTGCCCTCTGCCTGGCTGTCTTGTTGCCTGTTGTCTGTCTGTCTGCCTGTCCTGGTGTGGTGTGTTGCCTGTCTCGCTTTCTGTCTGTTTGCCTGTGACCTCGTTGTGTCGTGTGTGTGATTGTCTGTCTGTCTGCCTGTGTTCTCACGGTGTCTCTCGTTGTGTAGTCTCAGACTCTGTTTCTCTTGTCTGTCTGTCTGTCTGTCTGTGCTGAGTGTCTGTCTCTCAGTCTCGCTTTCTGTCTTCTCTCTCTCTGTTTCTTCCTGTCACAGTCTCTCTCTTCTCTCTGGTGTAGTATGTCTGTCTCAGTCTCTCTGTCTGGTTCTGGTTCACCTCCTCTGTGTCTTTTCTCTCTTTTGCCTACCTACCACCCGCCCCCCCCATTCCCCCCCCCCCCCCCCCTCCCCCCCCCCCCCCCCCCCCCCCCCCCCCCCCTCCCCCCCCCCCCCCCCCCCCCCCCCCCCCCCCCCCCCCCCCCCCCCCCCCACCCCCTCCCCCCCCCCCCCCCCCCCCCCCCCCCCCCCCCCCCCCCCCCCCCCCCCCCCCCCCCCCCCGTCCTTCCCCTCCCTCCTTTCCCCCCCCCCCTACATACCTCCGCTCTCTTTCTTTCGGCTCTGGAATATCCCTGTCTCTCTTGTTTGACATGCTTTCAAGTTTCCTACTCGAATGTGGCCCATCTCTCTTAGTCTTGTGCTCTCTCTTCCTCTCTCTCTCTCTCTTTGACTTTCTCTTCTTGTCTCTCTCACACACGCATACTCACATAGATATGTATACGCCGCCGCGCGCGCGCGCGCACGCACACACAACACACACACACACACACACACACACACACCACAACACACACAACACACACACACACACGCACAACAACACCACACACACACACACCACACGCACGCACACACACTCACGCACACCCACCCACCACCCACCAAATCCCCCTACTCACCCTCCACACACCACACACAATCATCCACCTCTCCTCCCTACCCCCCCCCCCCCCCCACCCTCCCCACACACACACACTCACTTCATCCGCCCCACCCCCCACGCATCCACATCCGCCCCAACTCACACACACTCTCATCAATTCTCTCTCTCTCTCTCACACACCACACCACACACACACACACACAACACACCACACACACTACACGACGCAGCACACCCCCCCACCACTAACTTCCCCCCCCCCCCCACAACACACACACACACTCACACACTCATCCACCTTCCACCCCCACCCCCCCCCCCCCCCCCCCCCCCCCACCCCACCCCCACCCCTTCGTCCCCGCCCCCACTCCTCTTCACACACACACACACACAACACACTCATACAGAGTGGCCTAGTCCCACTTTCCCACTCTCGACTATTTCTCTGTTGTCACACCATCTTTTGACATACATCCAGCTTCATTGTTGTCGTTTCACTGTTTCACTGACAACAGTAGGCCTAGTAAGGGGACGGGGTAGCTCAGTGGTCAGAGCACTCCCTTTCCCCCAGCCAAGTTAAGCAGCGTCGAGCGTGGTTACCACTTGGATGGGTGACCGTTTGCCGCGCCTTGGCTTCAGTACAGTTCCCCCAGTTCACCCAGCTGTAAATGGGTACCTTGCCCTCTTTAGGGTCAGGGAAGGTAAAGCAGCGAGGGAGAGGAGATGGGCGCCGCTGCCCTCAATATGCTGGCCCTAGAGAAGTGAGGTCTCTGACGCCTCGCTCCCCTACGACCTTATAGGTTATGGGACTCCTTTACCTTTACCTTTAGGCCTAGTAAGTACTGTGTGTACTTACTCTCTGTAGTAGCCCCCCCTCCCGCCCCCCCTCCCCCTCCCCCCTCCCCCTCTTCCCCCTCCTCCCTCCTCCCTCCCCCCCTCCCTCCCAAATTAATGAGAAGTGCTTGGTTGACCAGCGCTACAGTTGACAGTCTTTGTGAAGTTCGTATTGGGTTGGATGGAGGTTCTGGAGGTTTTGTGGTAGTGTGTGTGTGTGTGGTGTGTGTGTGTGTGTGTGTGTGTGTGTGTGTTGTGTGTGTGTGTGTTGTGTGTGTGTGTTGTGTGTTTGTGAGTGTGTGTGTGTGTGTGTTGTGGTGTGTGTGTGTGTGTGTGTGTGTGTTGTGTGTGTGTTGTGTGTGTGAGTTGTGAGTGTGTAGGTGTGTGTGTGTTGTTGATTGTGAGTGTGTGTGTGTTGTGTGATGTGTGTTGTGTGTGTGTGTTGTACGTGTGTGTGTGTTGTGTGTGTTGTATGTGTGTGTGTATGTGTGTGTGTGTGTGTGTGTGTGTGTGTGTTGTTGTGTGTGTGTTGTGTTGTGTGTGTGTGTTGTGTGTGTTGTGTTGTGAGTGTGTGGTGTGTAGTGTGATGTGTGAGTGTGTGTTTGTGTGTGTGTGTGTGTGTTGTGTGTGTGGTGTGTGTGTGTGTGTTGTGTGATTTGTGTGTTGAGTGTGTGTGTACGTGTGTGTGTGTGTGTGTGTGTGTGTGTGTGTTGGTGTGTTGTATGTGTGTGAGGGTGATGTGTGATGTGTGTGTATGTGTAGTTGATGATGTGTTGAGTGTGAGTGAGTGTGTGTGTGTGTGTGTGTGTGCAGGGATCGACATTAACCTTCTGTTCCCCCACTTGCCCAGTCGGGCAAGTCACAGGAACAATCACTTGCCCGAATGGGTTAAATTGCACTTGCCCACACAACCTTCACTAAACGATTGTCTGCTCTGCCACTGCGCACTGTTCTGTGCCTATGCTGACCTAGGAGAATAGTATGTTCTTTCGAGCCAGAAGGCCCATAGAGCCGGAGCTTATCCCGGTTTCTGTAGCGTTAAGCGAACTGATGGGTTTTCACCACCCCTGTGACAGGACGCTAGTCTGTCGCCAGATACTTCCCCAGCAGAGCTGGTACCCACTTGTACACCTGGGTGGAGTGAGGAAAATAGGAGTAAAGTGTCTTTCCCAAGGACACAACACCGAGCCGAGCGGGGATCGAACCCGCGACCTCTGGATCACGAGTTGACCGCCTAAACCACTCGACCACGGTACCTCCTGAGAATAGGTCTGCGCGCAAACTTTGCTGAGTGGAGAAAAGAAAAAGATCGAAAGATCGTCTGCTCTAAACTTGAAACGGTCAGCGTCGAGCATAAGATAATCGTCAGGCCTAAGATAATCGTCACAGGCCTAAGATAATCGTTAGCCTAAGATAATCGTCAGGCCGAAGATAATAATCGTCAGGCCTAAGATAATCGTCAGGCCTAAGATAATCGTCAGGCATAAGATAATCCTGATAATCGTCAGGCCTAAGATAATCGTCAGGCCTAAGATAATAATCGTCAGGCCTAAGATAATCGCCAGGCAAAAAGAGAACAAAGCAAGGGTTGCTTGTCAACATTTTAACTCGCCCGACCTGGTCGGGCAAGTTTACCGTGAACTTCACTTGTTGCCCGAATCAGCGATTCAGTTGCCCGGGGAGGGCAGTTGGGCAATGCTTAATGTCGATTCCAGGTATCTCTGTGTGTCTGTGTGTCTGTGTGTGTCTGTCTGCCCTACTCTGTCTCTGCTGAAATGTCAAAATCATAACTCATGAATAATGATCGTAAAAATCTGTTATTCTTGGACATGATTTTTTCTCTCCATATCCCCCCTCCCTTCCCTTCTCCTCCCTTCTCCTCCTTTCCCCTTACCTGTCTGTTTCTTAAAATGTCTGTGTGTCTGTTCGTCCGTCCGTGTCTGTCTGTCTGTCTCGCTCGCTGTCTTTGTCTCTGTCTAGAATCTGTTTGTCTTGTTTGTTTAAAGCCTGTCTGCTGTCTGTCTTTGTGTCTGTCTGTCTGTCTGTCTTTGTCTACCTGTCTGTGTGTCACAGGTCTGTCTTACACACACACACACACACACACACACAACACACACACACACACACACACACACACGCACACACTCACGCACACATGTACACACACACACGTACACACACGCACACACACACACGTACACACACACACACACACACACCACACACACACAAATACCCCCCTCCTCCTCCCCAACACACACACAAAGTCACTATACATCATAGTTAATAATAATAATAACAATACATGGAATTTATACTGCGCTATATATCTTGCAAAAAAACCCACCCACAAATCAAAGTGCTGTCATTATTCCTATGGAAAAACTAAGACATTTATTTAGTTTTCAACACTCCCCCTATAACCATAAACTAAGATGGTTGACAGAACTTACATTAATTTTTGTCCCCCCCCAAAAAAAGTTGATACACGTTCCTCAGCCTAACATTGTAACAACACCTTACGTCCTTAGGGGGTACCTGCATTA
>CM054160.1:21677976-21692976 GCA_028751875.1 Rapana venosa | reverse complement strand
ATATATATATATAATACAGAAAAAATAGCATCCCCACCTTCTGGAAAAAAAAATTCTGTGCTAAGACCGTCCTCTTTTCTATCCCTCTCTTTATCTCTGTCTCGTTTCTTTTCTTCCTTGTTGTCTATTTTCGTCCTTCTTGGTCCATTCTCCTGCCTTCTACCCTCCCCCCCCCCCCCCCCCCCTCCCCGAAAAAAACAATCAAACAAACAAAAAACCCCACTTAAAATAGAACAATTCTCTCCCATGTCAAAGTCCGATGCGCAGGGCCTGACTTGTCAGGCGCTTAACGGCAGCGCAACACAACGCATTTTCTCTCCTTTGAGACACAGACAACAGTAGTCGCTGCCTGAGCGAGCGTTCGACGAAGAAAGAAATATAATATATAAACACATTTTCGTCTCGCAAAGTTGATGATCACTTGACTAAGAGCTCGCGTTTGAACTGCCGAGTGTTACAGAATTCCAGCTTTTGGCGCCATGCCAAGATGCCGCGCCATACATAATGAAACCTTGCACGGGGCCTCTCTCGACAATCAAAATGGCTGTACTTCCGGTTCAAGGGTAAAACCCGTACCCCCCCAAGAAGCATGACCAGTTCCTGGAATACAGACAGGATCCACTGCTTGGCTTGCTTACCACAGCCACTGCGCAGAAACCACGCGCTGTGTTGTGTGTGTGTGTGTGTGTGTGTGTGTGTGTGTGTGTGTGTGTGTAGGCGCGCGCGCACACACATGCACACATACACACACACGCCCGCGCGCACGCGCGGACGCACACACACACACACACACGCACGCACAGCACACACATGTACACTCACGCACGTACGCACTCACGTACACACACGCGCAGTCGTGCACGCATGCGCACACACACACACAGACACACACACACATACACACACAGACACACTGACATTTAAAATCAAATGCCAGATAATATCGTTTTGGATTCATTTGACAGAATCAAAACCAAACTCTTATATTAGAATATACGATTATTTGTATCAGACGAATACATCCGATAAATGGATCAACACAGTAAAAAATATTATTTACACAATTGGATTCAAACATGTCTGGACGAACCAAAGTACTCTTGATGTTCATCGGTTGAGTTTACGATTTTGCTACCAAAGAATACAGACTGGAACCATACTTAATAAACTATGAAAACAAAACTCATAAGAAGACATATTGTAAATTTCGCACAAGCTGTCACCATTTAATGATAGAGAAAGGGAGGCACCAAAATATATCTAGAGAGGACAGAAGATGTAGATATTGTAACAAGATAGAAGATGAATTTCATTTACTTGATGAATGTATCTCATATGATGAACTCATAAACAATTTGTTATTAAAAATTACAACCAAAGAAAAAAAACGTAACATTTGTATAGATAAATTAAGTGACATAATCACTGTTGATATCTATCAAGCAGATATCAAATATGTGTATGAATGTTTTAAGAAAAGAGAAAATGAGAAGTAAAATGCAACATGCTTTAGTGTACATCAATTTGAGCCAAAGAGATGATTATAACTGATGTTTGCTTGTTTTGTTGTGTCAAATAAGTCTACTTGACTTAAATGGCAATAAAATATTCTGAATCTGAATCTGAAAATACACACACAACACAACCACACACACACACACACACACACACACACACACACACACACACACACACACACAACACACACACACACACACACACACACACACACACACACACACACACACACACACACATCCTGTGCCGTACTGTCGACATGTCAGGTCCTTGAGTTCATATTTATTGACACTCTAGTCTAGTATCATCGTCATCATCGTCATCATCACCACCACCACCACCACCATCGTCATCACCACCACCATCACCACCACTATATCCTAGATCAACTTCAACTTAATGTGGTTATTCAGGAGTGATATGTCAGAGACCTCAGCTTCTCCAGGGGCCAGTATATTGAGGGCAGGTGGCGCCCATCTCCTCTCCCTCGCTGCTTTACCTTCCCTGACCCTAAAGAGGGCAGGTACCCATTTACAGCTGGGTGATCTGGGGGACTGTACTGAAGCCAAGGCGCGCAAATGGTCACCCCAGTTATAAATAAATCCATACCACCAGCAATGAAACTGCAATGATAATTCTGTCCCCTTGTGGACACTCTCAGTGGTCTGTGGTACTGCGGGTTTGTCTTGTTTAAGTTTTGTATTACCACGTGCTGGTAGTATAGTTGATCTAATGAATTGTTTGGTCAGTTATATCCAGCCCTAGAAAATATCCCACTTGTACCAAAAATGGTAACCTTTTGGGGGTGGGGGGGATGGGGTGCATAATTATAGTTTATAAAGTTCCCTATTTTTCCACAGAACAGATATTCAACCTCAGAATACTATGTGAGCGGTACCTTCAACATCAACAAGACCTATACCACGTATTTATCGATTTTAAGAAGGCATTTGACAGGGTGTGGCATGCAGCTTTGTGGGCAACCATGAACTTGTACAGCATCAATGCAAACCTGATCAGAGTCATCAAACAGCTGTACAGCGAGGCCACCAGTGCAGTGTACTACAACAACATTGGAGAATGGTTTCGAACAACAGTTGGAGTAAGGCAGGGCTGTCTACTCTCACCCACTCTTTTCAACATCTTCCTTGAGAGAATCATGGCTGATGCACTGGAACATCATGAAGGATCAGTCAGCATTGGTGGCAGAACGATCACAAACCTCCGCTTCGCAGATGACATTGATGGAATAGCAGGATCAGAAAAAGAGCTTGCCAGCCTAACAGAACACTTGGATAAGGCCTCCAAAACATACGGCATGGAAATCAGTGCAGAGAAGACCAAACTGATGACTAATAACACCAACGGCATTAGCACTGATATCAGGGTTAATGACCAGAAGCTGGAAACAGTTCAAAGCTTCAAGTACCTGGGAGCCATTGTATCCGACCAGGGATCCAAGCCAGAAGTAGTATGCAGGACTGCACAGACAATAACAGCTTTGTCAAAACTAAACACCATCTGGAGAGATAAGAATATCTCACTTATCTCCAAGATCAGACTAATGCGCTCCCTTGTCATATCCATATTTCTGTATGCCTGTGAATCATGGACCCTGACTGCAGATTTGGAGAGAAGAGTACAGGCAGTGGAGATGAGATGCTTTCGGAGACTCCTTGGCATCTCCTACAAAGACCACATAAGCAACGAAAGCGTGCATAACAGAATCCAGCAAACCATTGGACCCTATGAGAACCTTCTAACGATCGTGAAAAAGCGTAAACTTAAGTGGTATGGGCATGTCACAAGATCCCAAGGAATTACAAAGACAGTTTTGCAAGGCACTGTCCAAGGAGGAAGAAGAAGAGGCAGACCAAGGAAGAGCTGGGAGGATAACATCAGTGAATGGACAGGCCTAGAACTCAACAAAACCCTGAGAAAGGCAGAACAGAGAGAAGAATGGAGGGAACTGGTTGCTGAGTCTTTGAGGGTGCCCCCACGGTCGTCAGACTACGGGACAGATAGATAGATAGATAGATTTTTCCACGGAGAACTGGTCTGATAGAATACATGCCTTTCTTAGATGATCAGTGCACTGACTACTCAGAATAGTGAGAAGCTATGATCATGCTGCTGTATCATTATCTACTTATGGTTGTGCTGTGTCACTGCTTGATCCTGCCCGTGGATCCTGTTATCTCACAAAGAAAAAAACATCCTTCCCTACATGGCCAAACCTCAGCTTACAGGATCTACCAGGATCCAGTGCACAGGCTAGGCAGTGTGTTCTTGCATGTCACACACACACCCGCCCACCCACCCACGCACACACACACACACACTTACACACATCCTGCACTGTCAGTTCCTTAAGTTCACAACACTACAGCACAGGGGCATGACAAAAGAGAAAGAAGAAAACAATGCCCAGAGCGGGATGACCGTGCAAACGAGCCAGGGCTGAAAGAAGTCAGTCAGTCAGTCAGTATAAAGAAGCAAGCCATCCCGGCCTGCCATCTCCTCCATAGCTGTCTGCCCTTGTGCATGTGTTGATCAGTCCTCCCCTGCTGTCAGCACACAGTCTGTCTCATTACAGGCTGCAGGCTGTATGTCAGCCAGTAAGTAAGAAAATAAGCGAGGCAGTGCATTCCCCTGCTCTGTGCTCGT
This sequence comes from Rapana venosa, assembly GCA_028751875.1. Taxonomy (NCBI): domain Eukaryota; kingdom Metazoa; phylum Mollusca; class Gastropoda; order Neogastropoda; family Muricidae; genus Rapana; species Rapana venosa. Next base: position 21,688,791 of record CM054160.1, on the reverse strand, counting down.
TACGTGAGTTTACAGCCTGCGTGATGAGTTGTTACCGGGGCTTCAATGTCCCATAATGCACCAGGGGGAGAGAGCTTCAGGGTTTATGGCGGCCATATTCTCCAGATCAGGGTTTTGTTTTGTTTTGTATTTTGTCTGGACGATCAACACGACAGGGTCAACTGACTTAAGTATGAAAATCGGATATGTTGAATGAACTCTTTTCGGTCAGAAGTAGTTTCAGCAAGGCAGTGAACCTCAATGGATTGTTGCAGCGTGGAAGTGTTTGCTTTTGCTTCTTGTTTCGGTTTGTCTTCATGCTCGCTCTCTCCTTTATTGTCAGTCTGAACTGTGTGCTCCATCATTAGTGAGAGCTGTGTGCAGGTGGTCATTTTTGACTCCACAGCTAAGGCAGCCACTTTCTGTCTGCCATCAAGCATTCACTGATTGCGATGATTTGGACGATTCTGGGAAGACTTGGGACTACAAGTGTGCAGGTCAATGTCACTCACGGGATGTTTTGTCAGCTTTGTGAGCGGGGACTCTTGTATAATGCTTATATTGCAAGTCGGTGACAAGACTGATGCTGTGTCACTTTCAGACTTTGTGACAGCCGTGTACCACTTTTGTTTGGTTGTAATTGTTGAAGGGTTTAAAGTATTTCATGCTGATAGGTTTGTAGTGATCCAGTTGTACTTGATTCATAAATAATGATGTGCTTATTGGAAACTGAACCTGGTGTTTTGTGGAGGGGTGAAAAACTGAAAGAACCCAAAGAACAGAAAAAACCCCAACCCCGGCATAGCTAAAAGTGAAAACAGACAACAAACAAATAACGACAGAGTTTACTGTCAGCTTCATCATTTTGATTATCAAGATTGATTGGTTATAGCAGACTTGCATTTGTCAGGAATGTAACCTATGGTTATACTGTGAGAAGTGATAGCATGCAATGTCATCATGTTGTGAAATCTGTGGTATTTCACAAAGGAAATGATGTACCCAGTTATACAGCAATAAACCCTCGACATGACCAGATCTCAAGAGTACAGTATTGAAGGATCCAGTGCACAGATACTGTACACAAACTTCACACACACACCCACAGACACACACATACACACTCTTACACACACACACATACACACACACACCCCCACTACACACACACCCACTACACACACACATCCTGCTCTGTCAGGTCCTTAAGTTCACAACACTGCAGCATGACAAAAGAGACATAAGAAAACAATGCCCAGAGCGGGATGACCGTGCAAACGAGCCAGCGCTAACAGAAGTCAGTCAGTCAGTATAAAGAAGCAAGCCATCCCGGCCTGCCATCTCCTCCATAGCTGTCTGCCCTTGTGCATGCATGTGTTGATCAGTCCTCCCCTGCTGTCAGCACACAGTCCGTCTCATTACAGGCTGCAGGCTGTATGTCAGCAAGTAAGTAAGAAAATAAGCGAGGCAGTGCATTCCCCGCTCTGTGCTCGTTACGTGAGTTTACAGCCTGTGTGATGAGTTGTTACCAGGGCTTCAATGTCCCATAATGCATCAGGGGGAGAGAGCTTCAGAGTTTATGGCGGCCATAATTATTCTCCAGATCAGGTTTTTTGTTTTGTTTTGTATTTTGTTTGGACGATCAACACGACAGGGTCAACTGAATAAGTATGAAAATCGGACATGAGGAATGAACTCATGTCGGTCAGAAGTAGTTTCAGCAAGGCAGTGAACCTCAATGGATTGTTTCAGCGTGGAAGTGTTTGCTTTTGTTTCTTGTTTCGTTTTGTGTTCATGCTCCCTCTCTCCTTTATTGTCAGTCTGAACTGTGTGCTCCATCATTAGTGAGAGCTGTGTGCAGGTGGTCATTTTTGACCCCACAGCTAAGGCAGCCAATTTCTGTCTGCCATCAAGCATTCGCTGATTGCGATGATTTGGACGATTCTGAGAAGACTTGGGACTACAAGTGTGCAGGTCAATGTCACTCACGTGATGTTTTGTCAGCTTTGTGAGCAGAGACTCTTGTATAATGCTTATATTGCAAGTCAGTGACAGGAGTGATGCTGCTGTGTCACTTTGTGACAGCCGTGTACCACTTTTGTTTGGTTGTAATTGTTGAAGGTTTTGAAGTGTTTCATGCTGATAGGTTTGTAGTGATCCAGTTGTACTTGATTCATAAATAATGATGTGCTTATTGGAAACTGAACCTGGTGTTTTGTGGAGGGGTGAAAAACTGAAAAGAACCCAAAGAACAGAAAGAAACAACACCGGGATAGCTAAAAGTGAAAACTAAGAAATAACAACAGAGCTTACTGTCAGCTTCAGCATTCTGATAATCAAGTTTGATTTTTTTTATGGCAGACTTGCATTTGTCAGGAATGTAACCTATGATTATATTGTGAGAAGTGATAGCATGCGATGTCATCATGTTGTGAAATCTGTAGTATTTCGCCAAGAAAATGACCTACCCAGTTATACAGTGATAAATCCTCGACATGACCAGATCTCAAGAGTACAGTATTGAAGGATCCAGTGCACAGATACTGTACACAAACTTCACACACACACACACACTCACACTCTCACACACACACATCCTGCACTGTCAGGTCCTTAAGTTCACAACACTACAGCACTGCAGCATGAGAAAAGAGACAGAAGAAAACAATGCCCAGAGCGGGATGACCGTGCAAACGAGCCAGCGCTAACAGAAGTCAGTCAGTCAGTCAGTATAAAGAAGCAAGCCATCCCGGCCTGCCATCTCCTCCATAGCTGTCTGCCCTTGTGCATGCATGTGTTGATCAGTCCTCCCCTGCTGTCAGCACACAGTCTGTCTCATTACAGGCTGCAGGCTGTATGTCAGCCAGTAAGTAAGAAAATAAGCGAGGCAGTGCATTCCCCGCTCTGTGCTCGTTACGTGAGTTTACAGCCTGTGTGATGAGTTGTTACCAGGGCTTCAATGTCCCATAATGCATCAGGGGGAGAGAGCTTCAGAGTTTATGGCGGCCATAATTATTCTCCAGATCAGGTTTTTTGTTTTGTTTTGTATTTTGTTTGGACGATCAACACGACAGGGTCAACTGAATAAGTATGAAAATCGGACATGAGGAATGAACTCATGTCGGTCAGAAGTAGTTTCAGCAAGGCAGTGAACCTCAATGGATTGTTTCAGCGTGGAAGTGTTTGCTTTTGTTTCTTGTTTCGTTTTGTGTTCATGCTCCCTCTCTCCTTTATTGTCAGTCTGAACTGTGTGCTCCATCATTAGTGAGAGCTGTGTGCAGGTGGTCATTTTTGACCCCACAGCTAAGGCAGCCAATTTCTGTCTGCCATCAAGCATTCGCTGATTGCGATGATTTGGACGATTCTGAGAAGACTTGGGACTACAAGTGTGCAGGTCAATGTCACTCACGTGATGTTTTGTCAGCTTTGTGAGCAGGACTCTTGTATATGCTTATATTGCAAGTCAGTGACAGGAGTGATGCTGTGTGTCACTTTGTGACAGCCGTGTACCACTTTTGTTTGTTGTAATTGTTGAAGGTTTTGAAGTGTTTCATGCTGATAGGTTTGTAGTGATCCAGTTGTACTTGATTCATAAATAATGATGTGCTTATTGGAAACTGAACCTGGTGTTTGTGGAGGGGTGAAAAACTGAAAGAACCCAAAGAACAGAAAGAAACAACACCGGGATAGCAAAAAAAAAAAAAAAAAAAAAAAAAAAGGGGGGGGGGGGGTCAGAATGTAACCTATGATTATATTGTGAGAAGTGATAGCATGCGATGTCATCATGTTGTGAAATCTGTAGTATTCGCCAAGAAAATGACCTACCCAGTTATACAGTGATAAATCCTCGACATGACCAGATCTCAAGAGTACAGTATTGAAGGATCCAGTGCACAGATACTGTACACAAACTTCACACACACACACACACTCACACTCTCACAAAACACACATCCTGCACTGTCAGGTCCTTAAGTTCACAACACTAAGCACGCAGCATGAGAAAAGAGACAAAGAAAACAATGCCCAGAGCGGGATGACCGTGCAAACGAGCCAGCGCTAACAGAAGTCAGTCGATCAGTATAAAGAAGCAAGCCATCCCGGCCTGCCATCTCCTCCATAGCTGTCTCCCTTGTGCATGCATTGTTGATCAGTCCTCCCCTGCTGTCAGCACACAGTCTGTCTCATTACAGGCTGCAGGCTGTATGTCAGCCAGTAAGTAAGAAATAAGCGAGGCAGTGCATCCCTGCTCTGTGCTCGTTATGTGAGTTTACAGCCTGTGTGATGAGTTTGTTACCAGGGCTCAATTCCCATAATGCACAGGGGAGAGAGCTTCAGAGTTTATGGCGGCCATAATTATTCTCCAGATCAGTTTTTTGTTTTGTTTTGTATTTTGTTTGACGATCAACACGACAGGTCAACTGAATAAGTATGAAAATCGGACATAGGAATGAACTCATGTCGTCAGAAGTAGTTTCAGCAAGGCAGTGAACCTCAATGGATTGTTCAGCGTGAAGTGTTTGCTTTTGTTTCTGTTTGTTTTGTTTCATGCTCCTCTCTCCTTTAATTGTCAGTCTGAACTGTGTGCTCCATCATTAGTGAGAGCTGTGTGCAGGTGGTCATTTTTGACCCCACAGCTAAGGCAGCCAATTTCTGTCTGCCATCAAGCATTCGCTGATTGCGATGATTTGGACGATTCTGGAAGACTTGGGACTACAAGTGTGCAGGTCAATGTCACTCACGTGATGTTTGTCAGCTTTGTGACAGAGACTCTTGTATAATGCTTATATGCAATCAGTGACAGGAGTGAGCTGCTGTGTCACTTTGTGACAGCCGTGTACCACTTTTGTTTGGTTGTATTGTTGAAGGTTTTGAAGTGTTTCATGCTGATGGTTTGTAGTGATCCAGTTTGACTGATTCAAAATAATGATGTGCTATTGGAAACTGAACTGGTGTTTTTGGAGGGGGGGGGGGGGGGGGGGGGGGGGGGGGGGGGGGGGGGGGGGAAAAAAAAAAAAAAAAAAAAAAAAAAAAAAAAAAAAAAAAAAAAAAAAAAAAAAAAAAAAAAAAAAAAAAAAAAAAAAAAAAACTCCACACACACAACAACCTGCACTGTCAGGTCCTTATTCACAAACAAAGCACTGCAGCATGAGAAAAGAGACAGAAGAAAACAATCCCAGAGCGGGATGACCGTGCAAACGAGCCAGCGCTAACAGAAGTCATGTCAGTCAGTCATATAAAGAAGCAAGCCATCCCGGCCTGCCATCTCCTCCATAGCTGTCTGCCCTTGTGCATGCATGTGTTGATCAGTCCTCCCCTGCTGTCAGCACACAGTCTGTCTCATTACAGGCTGCAGGCTGTATGTCAGCCAGTAAGTAAGAAAATAAGCGAGGCAGTGCATTCCCCTGCTCTGTGCTCGTTATGTGAGTTTACAGCCTGCGTGATGAGTTGTTACCAGGGCTTCAATGTCCCATAATGCACCAGGGGGAGAGAGCTTCAGAGTTTATGGCGGCCATAATTATTCTCCAGATCAGGTTTTTTGTTTTGTTTTGTATTTTGTTTGGACGATCAACACGACAGGGTCAACTGAATAAGTATGAAAATCGGACATGAGGAATGAACTCATGTCGGTCAGAAGTAGTTTCAGCAAGGCAGTGAACCTCAATGGATTGTTGCAGCGTGGAAGTGTTTGCTTTTGTTTCTTGTTTGTTTTGTCTTCATGCTCGCTCTCTCCTTTATTGTCAGTCTGAACTGTGTGCTCCATCATTAGTGAGAGCTGTGTGCAGGTGGTCATTTTTGACTCCACAGCTAAGGCAGCCAATTTCTGTCTGCCATCAAGCATTCGCTGATTGCGATGATTTGGACGATTCTGGGAAGACTTGGGACTACAAGTGTGCAGGTCAATGTCACTCACGTGATGTTTTGTCAGCTATTTGTGAGCGGGGTCTCTTGTATGATGCTGATATTGCAAGTCAGTGACAGGAGTGATGCTGTTGTGTCACTTTGTGACAGCCGTGTACCACTTTTGTTTGGTTGTAATTGTTGAAGGTTTTGAAGTGTTTCATGCTGATAGGTTTGTAGTGATCCAGTTGTGCTTGATTCATAAATGATTATGTGCTTATTGGAAACTGAACCTGGTGTTTTGTGGAGGGGTGAAAAACTGGAAAGAATCCAAACAACAGAAAAAACAACAACCCTGGGATAGCTAAAAATGAAAACAGACAACAAACAAATAACGACAGAGTTTACTCACAGCTTCATCACTTTGTTTATCAAGATTGATTAGCTATGGCAGACTTGCATTTGTCAGGAATGTAACCTATGATTATATTGTGAGAAGTGATAGCATGCGATGTCATCATGTTGTGAAATCTGTGGTATTTCGCAAAGGAAATGACCTACCCAGTTATACAGTGATAAACTCTCGACATGACCAGATCTCAAGAGTACAGTAGTGAAGGATCCAGTGCACAGATACTGTACCCAAACTTCACACACACACTCACACACACATACACACTCTTAACACACACACACACACACACACATACACACACACACACACACACACACTCTTACACACATCCTGCACTGTCAGGTCCTTAAGTTCACAACACTACAGCACAGTGGCATGACAAAAGAGACATAAGAAAACAATGCCCAGAGCGGGATGACCATGCAAACGAGCCAGCGCTAACAGAAGTCAGTCAGTCAGTCAGTATAAAGAAGCAAGCCATCCCGGCCTGCCATCTCCTCCATAGCTGTCTGCCCTTGTGCATGCATGTGTTGATCAGTCCTCCCCTGCTGTCAGCACACAGTCTGTCTCATTACAGGCTGCAGGCTGTATGTCAGCCAGTAAGTAAGAAAATAAGCGAGGCAGTGCATTCCCCTGCTCTGTGCTCGTTATGTGAGTTTACAGCCTGCGTGATGAGTTGTTACCAGGGCTTCAATGTCCCATAGTGCACCAGGGGGAGAGAGCGTCAGAGTTTATAGGTTATGGCGGCCATTGTCAGGGGATGTGTCTGTCCCTTCCATTCTCTGCTCCGATTGGACGGACCACCCGGAAGTTGTCAGTCCTCATCTTCGTTTTGATTGGATGGGGGAAGAGCATTGTATGGTATGGGTTTTCTTTTGAGTTAAGTTTGCTCTCTCTTGTCGGCCGTGTGGAAGTTTTTATAGCTTATAACGAGGGTGAAATGAGGTTAGTGAAAAGGGAAACAATGTAGAGGAAGATAGGGTTGTTTTAAGCATTTTTTTTATTTAGTGTCATCGATTTATGTAGCTGAGTTTGAAGATTAGGGTGAGATTAAGCGACTAAAAAGGGGAGACTTTGATGGTCCTTGATCCATTTTTTAATAGATCTATCCAAGATCACCAAGGAGAATTTTGATGAACCAAAGGATTTATCCTTTCTTAGTCTCTCTCTCTCTCTTGCTATCTCTCTCTCTCTCTCTCTCTCTCCTCTCTCTCTCTCTCTCTCTCTCTCTCTCTCTCTCTCTCCTCTCTCTCTCTCTCTCCTCTCCCTACCATATCTAACCAGTTCCCAGTATATTTGTTCTCTCTCTCCCTCCCTTTCTTCCCCTCTCCCTTTCTCTCTCTCTCTCCCTCTCTCTCCCTCCCTCTATCTCTCTCTCTTTCTCTCTCTCTCACACTCTCTCTCCCTCCCTCTCTCTCTCTTTCTCTCTCTTTCTCCCTTTCTCTCTCTCTCACTCTCTCTCCCGCCCTCCTCTCTCCCCCTCTCTCTTTCTCTCTCTCTTTCTCTCTCTCTTTCTCTCTCTCTCCCTTTCTCTCTCTCTCTGAATTTGTTTTGATATATACTTCTTTTGCTACAGGGGCATTAACTAATTAAAAAAAAAAAAAAGCCACGACGTTATTCTTATAAGTTCAAATTCCAAAAATTTATTTAGAAATTTATCCACAAGATGCAGATTGCTCTTGATTACTGTAAAAAAGGAAAAGAAAAAAAGAACAAAAACAAAACAAAATCACCCCCCCAAAAAACAACAACAACAACCCCACCAACAACAACCAAAAAACAAAACAAACAAAATTTAAACAACCAAAGACAAAAATCAACACAACCCTACACAACCTTATAAGCTCTTTGTGGCTCTTAATGTAAGGTGTATTATATATTGAAAAATAAACCAACAACCCCACACAGCCCAAACCCTCTTAGCTCTTAGCAACTTTTAATGTAGGTATGCACATGGTGTAATGATGGGGATGTTTTTATTCTGGGGAAACTTCTCATAAAAAAAGAAAGGCTAGGTAAAATTTATAGGCTTGCATTGAAAAGACTTATTGGAAGCCAGAAAATGGGCTGTAGGTGTTTTTTTTCTCATAAACTTGGGCTGTTTCGAAACAGCTTTAAAATACAGTGCTGTAAATCTGTATTTGTGTGTGTGTGTGTGTGTGTGTGTGTGTGTGTGTGTGTGTGTGTGTGTGTGTGTGTGTGTGTGTGTGTGTGTGTGTGTGTGTGTGGTGTGTGTGTGTGTGTTAAAATACATTTTCTCGAAGATTCTCTCAAGTAGCAGTGACCTTTGCATATTCACAAAAATGTCGGTCTTTCTTCCTTTTTTCCCCCTTTTTTTCCCCATTTTCAAGTACTTACTGTTTTGGGTGTGGGTGTGGGGGGTGGGTGTGGGGGAGGTTGTTTTTTTAAAATGGGATATCAGTAGTGTCAAATCACTAAAAACGAAACATTGGGATTAAAACAATGTTCATCATCCCTTAACCCACCCCCCACCCCCCCTCCAAAAGAAAAAAACGAAGAAAAAAACAACCAAACCAATAATTGTACATGATATACTGATAACCATTTGTCTGGAATTGAGTCGCTGTTTTAATACGTTTTGCACAAAAAGTGTAGCTTGACTTAAGTATGTTAAACAGTCATCATTGTAGAAACACAGAATAGGACCCCCCCCCCCCCCCCCCCCCCCCCCCCCCGCCCCCATTTTTCGGAAAAGAAAATCATCATGAAACTATTGTTCATATCCCATAATTTCTTGTCAGGAATTTTCACGAAAGACAAATGGTAACTTTTGCAGTCTCAAGAATTTTTTTAATTCAAGATTTTCTTTCAAGACCCCCCCCCCCCCCATCCCAAGGGGTACATGAAATTTAACATTGATAATAGTTCAACATAATCTGCCCACTTTTGTTGTTGTTTTGTTGTTGTTGTTGTTGTTGTTAAACATTACTAGTATTCAAGTATCAATGACTGTTGTTATGATTATGATCTTAACCTGCGGCTAGCTGAGTTAAAAATAATAACTACAGCAACAACAACGATAATCACAACGGTAACAACAGGAGATGTAGCAGGAGCAGATACATGTAGAAGTAGACGTAGAAGTAGTAGTTACAGTAGTAAGAGTAGTAGTAGTAGCAGCAGCAGTAGTGGTTATAGTAAAAGTTTTACAGCAGCAGCAGCAGCAGCAGCAGCAGCAGCAGCAGCAGCAGCAGCAGTAGGAGTAGTAGTAGTAGTAGTAGTAGTAGTAGTAGTAGTAGTAGTAGCAGCAACAGCAGCAGTGATTATAGTAAAAGTTTTGCAGCAGCAGTAGTAGTAGTAGAAGCAGCAGCAGCAGCAGCAGCAGCAGCAGCAGCAGCAGTAGTAGTAGTAGTAGTAGTAGTAGTAGTAGTAGTAGTAGCTGCAGCAGTAGCAGCAACAGCAGACAGTAGTAGTAGTAGTAGTAGTAGTAGTAGTAGTAGTAGTAGTAGTAGTAGTAGAAGTAGTAGTAGCAGCAGCAGCAGCAGCAGCAGCAGCAGCAGCAGCAGCAGCAGCAGCAGCAGCAGCAGCAGCAGCAGCAGCAGCAGCAGGAGTAGTAGTAGTAGTAGTAGTAGTAGTAGTAGTAGTAGTAGTAGTAGTAGTAGTAGTAGTAGTAGTAGTAGTAGAAGAAGAAGAAGAAGAAGTAGCAGTAGTAGAAGCAGCAGCAGCAGTAGTAGTAGTAGTAGTAGTAGTTACAGTAATAGTTACAGCAGCAGTATTAGTAGTAGTTACAGTAATAGTTACAGCAGCAGCAGCAGCAGCAATGGTAGTTACAATAGTAGTACTAGTAGTAGTAGTAGTAGTAGTAGTAGTAGTAGTAGTAGTAGTAGTAGTACATTCTGTAAACGGAAATAAAAGACAACTTCTGACAAAATAATACTCCATACAAATTTACTCTCACATACCATACCCTCCCTCTCCCTCTCTCTCTCCTACTTAAACACATTAGCAAACATTCTCCCCCCTCCCCACATCACCTCCCCTCCTCCTTACCTTAAAAGTAAAAAAAGTGGGACTGCACAGCCGCGACAAGGCTTCGAAAGAATAATTATATGATAAAATTTATATAATAATTAACCTGATTACAAAACAACAACCCAACAACAACAAAAGAACAAAAACATAAAGTCTACTTCTACAACGAGAAATGAAATCTCAAGGGATGTCCCAGCACCCCCCCCCCCCTCCTCCTCTCTCTCTATCCCCCCTCCTCTCTCCCCCCCTCCCCTCTCTCTCCCCCTCCTCTCTCTCTCTCCCCCCTCCTCTCTCTCTCCCCCTCCTCTCTCTCTCCCCCTCCTCTCTCTCACCCCCTCCTCTCTCTCTCCCCCTCCTCTCTCCCACCTTCCCAAGGATTTCGGATTTTAGCATATGTTGCATTTTTGATTAGAAGCAGGAATGAGACAACACACACACACACACACACACACACACACACACACAACACACACACACACACACACACACACACACACATACACACACACACAGATACAGACACACACACACAGACAAACACACACACAGACACACACACATACACACACAGACACAAACATGCGCAC
>CM054160.1:21670476-21672976 GCA_028751875.1 Rapana venosa | reverse complement strand
GGTGTCGTGTGGTGGTAGTGGAGTGGGGTGTGGTGGTGTGGTTGATGGTGGAGTGGAGTGGAGTTGTGGTGTGGTGTGGGTGTGGTGTAGTGGAGTGTGGTTGTAGTGGAGTGTGGTGTGGTGTTGTGTGTGGTGTGGTGTGGTGTGTTGTGTGGTGGAGTGGAGTGGAGTGGGTGTGTGTGGGAGTGGTGGGGTGGGGTGTGGTGTGTGTGGAGTGGAGTGGAGTGGTGGTGTGGTGTGGTGGTGTAGTGGGTGTTGGTGGTAGTGGGAGTGTGGTGTGGTGAGTGGTGTGGTGTGGTGTGGTGTGGTGTAGTGGAGTGGAGTGGAGTGGGGTGTGGTGTGGTGGGTGTGGTGTGTGAGTGGGTGTGGTGTGGTGTGTGGTGTGGTGAGTGGAGTGGGTGTGAGTGGAGTGGGTGTGTGTGTGTGTGTGGTTGGGGTGTGGTGTGGAGTGGAGTGGGAGTGGTGTGGTGTGGTGGTGGTGTGTGGTGGTGTGAGTGGGTGGGGTGGTGTGTGGGGTGGGGGTGGAGTGGTGGGTGTGTGGTGGGTGGGGGTGGTGGAGTGGGTGGGGGGGTGGGGGGTGAGGGGTGTGGTGTGGTGTGGTGCAGTGCAGTGTAGTGTAGTGTAGTGTAGTGTAGTGTAGTATAGTATAGTATAGTGTGTTTGTGTGTGAACGGAAAACCATGGAGAGTTTTATATATATATATATATATATATATATATATATATATATATATATATATATATATATAATATATATATATATATATATGTAAAACTTGAGGTATTCTTTTAGATCTATCTATCTATCTATCTATCTATCTATCTATCTATCTATCTATCTATCTGTCTTTATCTGTCTGTTTGCCTGTCTATAGATCTATCTATCTATCTATCTATCTATCTGTCTATCTATCTTCTGTCTCTCTTCTATTAGATCTATCTATCTATCTATCTATCTTCTATCTTCTTCATATCTTTCTTCTATCTATCTATCTTCTTCTTCTTCTACGTCTGTTCTGTACTACACTTGTTTATCTAGTATGCAACACATATGTCTTCCTCTATCTCTAACAATCTCTCTCTATCTAGTCTGTCTTCTTCTTTTCATATGTACATACAACCTTTCCTTATCATATTGCACATCCATTCAACACATCATGTTCACTTCACCACAAACACTTTTCATAAGCGCCCACACACACACACACACATACATACACACCACACACACACACACACACACACACACACACACCACAAATCACCACACACACACACACACACCACCACACACACACACACACCACACACACACACACACACACACACACACACACACACACACACACACACACAACTGCAGTACACAAGTAGTGAGAGTGAACCACCCGTGAATACACCCCCCCCCTCCCCGCTCCCCACCCCCCCCCCCCCCCCCCCACCCCACCCTACCCCCCTTTGTGTAAGTTTTTCAGTAGCATTAAACAACAAAACACGTTACCTACCCATACCATAGTCTGCGAAAAACCCATCACAATCCTTAGGCTTACTTTAGTCTTGAATCTTTCTGGTCCTCCCAGACAGCAGATCCATTCTTTCTATGGCAGACACATAAGGCTGCACAGACATATGCATCTATCTATCTATCCATTTTTATGGAAACTAGATAGTTGGGGATTGGCTCAGCGAGAGAAGCGTATATTATATTGTAAAGGATATCGCTCATTGATCAAGCGCGTGTCAATGATTGATGCATCAGTAGATAGAGAGAATGTTTAGTTGGACGTCGTACGAGTTGGCACATTTGTAGTTGTTGTTGTTGTTGGGTTTTTTTAAAATATGTTGGTAGGACTTTTCATACTAGCACAATACTTCTTTATGTCGTTATTGTTGTTGATTGTACTTCATACTTAAGCGCTTCGATTTGTTTGTATTACAAGATTCAGCGCTATATAAATTCCATATATTATTATTATTATTATACTACTTTACTAGCACAATACTTCTTTGTGTTGATGTTGTAGTTGTTGTTGATTGTACTTCATACTTGCACCGTACTTTCGTTACAAGCTGTATACTTCATACTTGTACTATACTTGTTTTTGTTACAGGTTGTACTCTCAATACTTGCACAGTACAGGTTTTCGTTACAGGCTGTATACTTCATACTTGCACAATACAGGTGTTTGTTACAGGCTGTATAATTCATACTTGCATGCACAATACAGTTTTTTTTATATAGGCTGTATAATTCATACTTGCACAATACAGGTGTTTTGATATAGGCTGTATAGTTCATACTTGCACAATAATTCTTTTTTTGCTGTTGGCAATATTTCGTACTTGCACAATTTTATTGACTTCATACATCCTCTACTTTGCTACTTACCAAAGGAGTTATTTATCCATCCATCCATCCATCCATCCATCCATCCATCCATTCATCCATTCATTTATATATGTATGTATGTATGTATGTATGTATGTATGTATGTATGTA
>CM054160.1:21655476-21660476 GCA_028751875.1 Rapana venosa | reverse complement strand
GAAAGAAAAACTGGCCGTGGCCGTCCTGGCCCTGGTCTTCGCGGCCGCCGGCGGGCTCCTCATCGGAGTGGGCTCCTTCCTGCCGCACTGGGCCGCCGTCCGGAACGTCAGCGTGGCGGGTAACGTCAGCTTCAGCCTGTGGACGCGCCGCGAGTGCTTCGGAGAACTGTGCACGGTGGAGTACGTCACCAAGGAGTGGTTCCGCGAGGAGTGCATTCGGGGCCGGGTGCCCAGGAGGTGCACGGTGATGAACGGCACGGAGGTGGAGGCGCAGAGGAAGTGCCGCCCCGTGGAGTTCTGCAACAGCACCTGGGTGGCTGGCTTTGGTGAGTTTGTGTTTGTTGTTTGTGTGGTTTTGTTGTGGGTTTGTTGGTTTTGTTGGTGTTTTTGTGTGTTGTGTTGGTTTGGGGTGTTTTGGTTGGGTTGGTTGGTTGGTTTTGTTTGTGGGGTGTGTGTGTGTGTTTGTTGGTGTGGGAGGGGTGGTGATGGTGGGTTGGTTGGAGGTGGAGGCGCAGAGGAGGTGCTGCCTCCTGTCGAGTTCTGCAACAGCACCTGGTGGCTGGCTTTGGTGAGTGTGTGTTTTGGTGTTTGTGTGGTTTTGTTGTGGGTTTGGTTGGTTTGGGTTGGTTGGTTTTGTTGGTGGGGTGGTGTGTGTTTTGGGTTTGGGGGAGGGGGTGGGGGATGGGAGGTGGGTGGTTGGAGGTGGAGGCGCAGAGGAGGTGCCGCCCCGTGGAGTTCTGCAACAGCACCTGGGTGGCTGGCTTTGGTGAGTTTGTGTTTGTTGTTTGTGTGGTTTATTTTGGTGGTTGTGTGGTTTTTGGGTTTGGGTGTTTGGGTTGGTTTGGTGTTGTTGTTTGTGTGTTTTGTTGGTGGAGGGGGTGGGGATGGGAGGTGGGGTGGTTGGAGGTGGAGGCGCAGAGGAAGTGCCGCCCCGTGGAGTTCTGCAACAGCACCTGGGTGGCTGGCTTTGGTGAGTTTGTTGTTGGTTTTTTTTTGGGTTTGGTTGGGTGGTTTTTGGTTGGTTGTTGTTTGTGTGTGTGTGTTTGTTGGTTTGGTTTGGTTTGGTGGTTTGGGTTGGTTTTCTTGTTGTTGTGTGTGTTTGTTGGGGAGGTGGTGGTGATGGTGGGGTGGTTGGAGGTGGAGGCGCAGAGGAAGTGCCGCCCCGTGGAGTTCTGCAACAGCACCTGGGTGGCTGGCTTTGGTGAGTTTGTGTTTGTTGTTTGTGTGGTTTTGTTGTGGGTTTGTTGGTTTTGTTGGTGTTTTTGTGGTGTTGTGTTGGTTTGGGGTGTTTGGGTTGGTTGGTTGGTTGTTGTTGTTTGTGTGTTTTGTTGGTGTGGGTGGAGGGTGTGGGAGGGGGTTGGTTGGTGGAGGCGCAGAGGAAGTGCCGCCCCGTGGAGTTCTGCAACAGCACCTGGGTGCTGCTTTGGTGAGTTTGTGTTTGTTGTTTGTGTGTTTATTTTGGTGGTTGTGTGGTTTTTGGGTTGGTTGGTTGGTGTTGTTGTTTGTGTGTGTGTGTTGTTGGTGTGGGTGGAGGATGTGGGAGGTGGGTTGGTTGGTGGAGGTGCAGAGGAGGTGCCGCCTCCTGTCGAGTTCTGCAACAGCACCTGGGTGGCTGGCTTCGGTGAGTGGTTTTTTGGTTTTTTTGGTTGGTTTTTGGTTGGTTGGGTTGGTTGGTTGGTTTTGTTTGTGGGGTGTGTGTGTGTGTTTGTTGGTGTGGGAGGGGGTGGTGATGGTGGGTTGGTTGGAGGTGGAGGCGCAGAGGAAGTGCCGCCCCGTGGAGTTCTGCAACAGCACCTGGGTGGCTGGCTTTGGTGAGTTTGTGTTTGTTGTTTGTGTGGTTTTGTTGTGGGTTTGTTGGTTTTGTTGGTGTTTTTGTGGTGTTGTGTTGGTTTGGGGTGTTTTGGGTTGGTTGGTTGGTTGTTGTTTGTGTGCGTGTGTTTGTTGTGGGGTGGGGTGGTGATGGTGGGTTGGTTGGAGGTGGAGGCGCAGAGGAAGTGCCGCCCCGTGGGGTTCTGCAACAGCACCTGGGTGCTGGCTTTGGTGAGTTTGTGTTTGTTGTTTGTGTGGTTTATTTTGGTGGTTGTGTGGTTTTTGGGTTGGTTGGTTGGTGTTGTTGTTTGTGTGTGTGTGTTTGTTGGTGTGGGTGGAGGGTGTGGGAGGTGGGTTGGTTGGTGGAGGTGCAGAGGAGGTGCCGCCCGGTCCAGTTCTGCAACAGCACCTGGGTGGCTGGTTTTGGTGAGTGTTTGTTGGTTTTTTGTGGTTTTGGTTGGTTGTGCTACTTGTTGTTTTGTTTGTTTTTGTTGTTGTTGTGTGTGCTATAATCAAATTTCTGCCCAGTTTCCAAAACAGCAGCTGCCTCCTCTGCTTGTTTGTGTTGTTGTTTCGGTTGGTTTTTGCTGCTTGTTGTTTTTGTTTGTGTTTTTGTTTGTGTTGTTGTTGTTGAGGTCCCGTGTGTTACACAAAATTATTCAGCGCACGTAAAAGAACCCGCGGCAACAAGAGAGTTGTCCCTGGCAAAATACTGTGGAAAAAAAGCTTCTCTGATAGGGAAACAAATACAGTTACAGAAAGGAAAGGAAACAGAAAAAACCATGGGTGGCGCTGCTCTTGTAGCGCTCGACGCGCTCTCCGCCGGGGAGAGCAGCCCGAATTTAACGCAGAGAAATCTGCCGTGACTTAAAGTGGTATGAATAAAATAGATAAAACAAATAAAAGAACCAAGGCACAAACAACAATCACCCCCCCCTAAAAACAAACCAGCCCACCAACCAACCAATCAACCAACCAACCAACCAACCAACCAACCAACCCACCAACCCACCAACCAACCAACCAACCCACCAACCAACCAGCCAACCCACCAACCAACCCACCAAACAACAAACCAAACCAGAACAGAAACAAACAAAAAAAGCATCACCATTTTACGAATCACAGAGTTCTAAACAAATAACATAACCAAACAATAACAATAAAAAGGGAAAGAAAAAGAAAAGAAAAAGAAAAAAAGAGAATACAACAACACACACATAAAATCCATTTCCTATGACAAGAAAAGAAAACACAACAACACACACATAAAATCCCTTTCCCACAAGAAAAGAAAAAAACAACCACAACACACACATAAAATCCCTTTCCTATGACAAGAAAAGAAAAAAAACAACCACAACACACACATAAAATCCCTTTCCTATGACAAGAAAAGAAGAAAAAAAACAAATAACACACACATAAAATCCTTTTCCTATGACAAGAAAAGAAAAAAAACAACACACACATAAAATCCCTTTCCTATGACAAGAAAAGAAAAAAAAAACATACAACACACACATAAAATCCCTTTCCTATGACAAGAAAAGAAAAAACAACAGCACACACATAAAATCCCTTTCCTATGACAAGAAAAAAAAAACATACAACACACACATAAAATCCCTTTAATATGACAAGAAAAGAAAACAACAACCACCACACACACATAAAATCCCTTTCCTATGACAAGAAAAGAAAAAAAACAACAACAACACACACATAAAATCCCTTTCCTATGACAAAAAAAACAACACACATGAAATCCCTTTTCTATGACAAGAAAAGAAATGAAACAACAACAACACACACACATACACACACACACACACACACACACACACACACACACACACACACACATAAAATCCCTTTACTATGACAAAAAAATTAAAAAAAAACACACACATAAAATCCCTTTCCTATGACAAGAAAAGAAAAAAAACTAACCCAAAAAACACAGTAACCCCCCCCCCCCTCACACACACACACACACACACAAGCCACTCCCCCCTCTCTACTAACCCCCCCCCCCCCCCCCCCCCCTCCCGTAACCTCTGACCCACGCGTGACCCCCTATACATAACGGTGACTGGTCAAGGCTGGCCATTGTACTACTGCAGCCAGCACCTCTTGAACTGTACTGACCAGTCCGAACTACAAGAGTCACAGAAGTCACAGGGGACGGGATAGCCTAGTGGTTAGAACATTGCGCTCGCAATCTGACGACCCGGGTTCGATTCCCGTTCAAGGGGGATATTTTCCCCCTGGAGTTAACTAACATCAGTGCAGACTCCTCCACTCTCCCCAAAAGTCCTTCGGATGAGACTATAAACCGAGGCCCCCGTGTGCGAACGCACGCAGAACATCTTGCGCGCATGTTAAACCCTGTTCCGCTTTTCGTAAGAGTAGGCCATTGTGTGCCGGTGGGAACAGGTGACAGAATTGACAAAACCGCAACCACACGGGGACTGGATGTAAAAAAGCACATGAGTGCTTATTCCATTATCCTCGATATAAAAAGCACACCAGGAGAGGAGGTGGTCAGTGAACACAGCAGGGGTCAGACAAGGAGGGAGGGATTGACCCCAGTCAGAAGAGGGATGGAGGGATTGACCCCAGTCAGAAGAGGGATGGAGGGATTGACCCCAGTCAGAAGAGGGATGGAGGGATTGACCCCAGTCAGAAGAGGGATGGAGGGATTGACCCCAGTCAGAAGAGGGATGGAGGGATTGACCCCAGTCAGAAGAGGGATGGAGGGATTGACCCCAGTCAATGGAGGGAGGGATTGACCCCAGTCAGAAGAGGGATGGAGGGATTGACCCCAGTCAGAAGAGGGAGGGAGGGATTGACCCCAGTCAGAAGAGGGATGGAGGGATTGACCCCAGTCAGAAGAGGGAGGGAGGGATTGACCCCAGTCAGAAGAGGGATGGAGGGATTGACCCCAGTCAGAAGAGGGATGGAGGGATTGACCCCAGTCAGAAGAGGGAGGGAGGGATTGACCCCAGTCAGAAGAGGGAGGGAGGGATTGACCCCAGTCAGAAGAGGGAGGGAGGGATTGACCCCAGTCAGAAGAGGGAGGGAGGGATTGACCCCAGTCAGAAGAGGGATGGAGGGATTGACCCCAGTCAGAGGAGGGAGGGAGGGATTGACCCCAGTCAGAAGAGGGAGGGAGGGATTGACCCCAG
>CM054160.1:21642976-21645476 GCA_028751875.1 Rapana venosa | reverse complement strand
TCCAGACTGCCAGAGTTCTGAGTGTAGGATGAATTCAGCTCCTGGTGTAGGTAACGGTATTTGTTTATTTTAGTTATTCTATTCTTTTATATCCAGGATAATAGAATAAGCACTCATATGCTTTTTTTACATCTAGTCCCCGTGTGTTTGTAGTTTTGTCAATTTTGTCATCCGTTCCCACTGGCACACAATGGCCTACTCTTCACACACACACAGTACACCACACATACAAACACGCACACACCCCTTTTACACACACACACTACACCACACACACAAACACACACACGCCTTTTACACACACACACTACACCACACCCACACTACACACACACATACCTTTTACACAAACACACACAACACACACTCCACACACACTACACACACACACTACACTACACACACACACTACACACACACACACACTTTTACGAACATACTCCAAGACATTTAGTGCTATCCTAAAACAGCTCCCTAATCAATCTGTCTGGGCTGGCAGACCTAGTGAAAGAGAGCCAGGTAGGTACTAGGTACCAGCATAGACAGAAAGATTGACATATATAGAGAATCAGAGAAATACTTTTATTATATAGAGGGAGAGAGAGAGGAGGGTTGAGAGGGAGGGAGGGATAGGGAGGGAGTAGGAGAGAGGGGAGGGAGAGAGATGAGAGCGATAGATGGGAGAGGAGAGAGGGAGGGGGAAGAGAGGAGAGAGATGGGAGAGAGAGAGGGAGGGATAGAGGGAGAGAGAGGAAGGGGGAGAGAGGGAGCGAGAGAGAGGAGAGAGATAGAGGAGATGGGAGAGGGAGAGATGGAAGAGGGAGGAGGGAGGGAGGAGAGGGAGGGAAGGAGAAGGAGGGAGGGAATAGGAGAGAGAGAGAGGGAGGGAATAGAGGGAGAGAGAGGAAGGGGGAGAGAGAGGGAGCGAGGAGAGAGGGAGAGGGAGGGAGGTAGAGAGATAGAGGGAGAGAGAGAGAGGGAGGGAGAGAGACAGGAGAGGGAGAGAGAGATGGGAGAGAGAGGGAGGAGACGGAGAGAGATAGGAGAGGGAAAGAGAGAGGGAGAGAGAGAGAGGGAGGAAGAGAGAGGAGAGAGAGAGGGAGCTAGGAGAGGGAGAGAGAGACAGAGAGAGAGAGAGGGGGTATTTAGACACAGGCAGGACACACACACACATACACACACACAAACACTCACACACCAGACACACACTCACACACACATACACCACACACACACTCACACTCACTCACACACACATACACACACACACACACACACCACACAACACACACTCACACACAGACACACACTCACACACAAACACACACTCACACACATACACACACACTCACACACGCACAGAGTTTGGGGGGTGTACTGAAATAGGTCAATATTGGAATGGGAAATCTGAAACTAAGTGAAACTCACACACACTTACATACACACATAACACACACACGCACGCACGCACACACACGCAGACACTTACTCTCTTTATATCTCTCTCTTCGCACTCACATTAACACACACACAGTCACACACCCCCACACACCCACCCCCCACAAACACACACGCACACACACACACACACATACAAACACACACCCATGCACACAAACACACAAATTTAACCTAATATGAAAAGACGTTAAATTAAAGAAGAACACACACACACACACACACAAACACACACAAACACACACACAAACACACGCACACACATACACACACACACACACACACACACACACCCCAAGCACACAAACACACAAATTTAACCTAATATGAAAAGACGTTAAATTAAAGAAGAACACACATACACACACACACAAATACACACAGACACACACACACACACACACACACACACACACACACACACACACACACACACACACACACACACACACACACACACACTCACAAACACAGACACACACTCACAAACACACACACACACACACACACACACAAACACACACACACACACACACGCCGCACACACAGATAGATCAAATGTTGAAACATGCTTGAGAGTAGTGGAGAAATTCCTACGGGCTATTGTTCTGGCGCTGTTGTTTGTTTATAAAACATTCTGATAAGCTTCCGAGCCAATCACTACTGATGTCTCGCACGCTTAAACTACCTGTCTGCCTGTCTGTCTGTTTATCCGTCTGTCTGTTTATCTGTCTCTTAGTGGTGTGTGTTTTGTGTGTGTGTGTGTGTGTGTGTTTGTGTGTGTGTGTGTGTGTGTGTGTGTGTGTGTGTGAGTATGTGTGTGTGTGTGTGTGATGAGAGAGAGAGAGAGAGAGAGAGAGAGAGAGAGAGAGAGAGAGAGAGAGAGAGAGAGAGAGGAGAGAGAGAGAGAAAAGAAGAAGAAGAGAGAAGAATTGCGAAGAAGAAGGAGGAAGAGAAGAATTGCGAAGAAGAAGAATTGCGAAGAAGAAGAAGAGAAGGAAAAAAAAAGAAAAAGAAAAGCAACAACAACAACACCAACAAG
>CM054160.1:21612976-21632976 GCA_028751875.1 Rapana venosa | reverse complement strand
CAGGAGTTAGTCTTCATTCATTAAAGACAAAGTTCTATATAACCAGGAGTTAGTCTTCATTAAAAACAAAGTTCTATATAATCAGGAGTTAGTCTTCATTCATTAAAGACAAAGTTCTATATAACCAGGAGTTAGTCTTCATTAAAAACAAAGTTCTATAGCATCAGGAGTTAAGTCTTTTTAAAGAAAACCTCTTTTATATCGAGGATAATGGAATAAGCACTTTATGTGGGTTTTTTTTTACATCCAGTCCCCGTGTGTATGCGGCTTTGTATATTTTTGTCATCTGTTCCCACCAGCACCACAATGGCCTACTCTTACGAAAAGCGGAACAGGATTTAACGTGTGCGCAAGACAAAAGTTCTATATAATGAGAAGTTAAGTCTTCATTCCTTAAAGACACAGTTCTATAGCATCAGGAGTAAGTTCTGTAGCATCAGGAGTAAGTTCTATAGCATCAGGAGTAAGTTCTATAGCATCAGGAGTAAGTTCTATACCATCAGGAGTAAGTTCTATACCATCAGGAGTAAGTTCTATACCATCAGGACTTAAGTCTCCATCCATTAAAGGCAGAAGTTCTATGACTTTCCAGACATGGGCATACACTTGATGCTACGGACGATGGAATTAGACGTCTCTTCTGTTGTCAACAGGTCATTTGCAGAGCCATACTCCAATGTTGGGGGCGATGGTGAAAGTCTAGACTGGAAAATGCATCTTAGGTGTAACATATAATATAATATAATATAATATAATATAATACGATATCATGATCTCATTACCGACGCTTTGCCAGACCGTATGTTTTGACTTCAGAAAAGTTTTCGAGTGTGCAGCAAGTTCTGTCTTGTCTGGTCTGTCTTTTTCTGTGTCTGTTGTCTGTCTGTGTTTCTCTGTTTCTGTCTTTGTCTGTCTGTCTCTCTGTGTGTCTATGTCTCAGTATTTCTCTGTCTTCCCCTTCCTCTGTCTGTCTGTCTGTTCTTTGTCTGTCTTCCCTTCCCTCCTCTGTCCCCCCTCTCTCTCTGTCTTTTTCTGTTCTGTCTGTCTTTTCTGTGTGTCTATGTCTCAGTATTTCTCTGTCTTCCCCTCCCTCCTTCCTCTGTCTGTCTGTCTGTCTGTCTGTCTTCCCTCCTCCTCTGTCTCTCTGTCTTTGTCTGTCCTGTCTGTCTGTCTCTGGTGTTGTGTCTGTCCTGTATTCCCCCCTCCCTTCTCTTTCCTCTGTCTGTCTGTCTTTTTCTGTCTGTCTTCCCCTCCTCCTCTATCTCTCTGTATTTGTCTGTCTTGTCTTCTTGTGTGTCTATGTCTCAGTATTTCTCTGTCTTCCCCTTCCCTCTCCTCTGTTTCTGTCTGTCTCTCTGTCTGTCTGTCTTCCCTCCCTTTCCCCTGTCTCTTGTCTTTGTCTGTCTGTCTGTCTGTCGTTCTCTTTGTGTTTTTGTCTCAGTATTTCTCTGTCTGTCCTTCCCCTTCTTTTTTGTCTGTCTGTCTTCCACTCCTCCTCTGTCTCTCTGTCTTTGTCTGTCTGTCTGTCTGTCTCTCTGTGTGTCTTTGTCTCAGTATTTCTCTGTCTTCCCCTCCCTCCTTCCTCTGTCTTGTCTGTCTCTCTGTCCTTCACCCTCCTCTGCCTGCTTGTCTGTCTTTTTCTGTATTTCTCTCTTCCACTCTCCTCTCTCCCTCTCCGCTGCTCTAGTGGCGACGCGCTCTCACCCCGGGGAGAGAGAGAGAGAGAGAAAAAGAGAGAGAGAGAGAGAGAGAGAGAGAGAAGAGAGAGAGCGAGAGAGAGAGAGAGAGAGAGAGAGAGAGAGAGAGAGAGAGAGAGAGAGAGAGCGGCCCCGAATTTAAACGCAGAAAAATCTGCCGTCACTAAAAGGGGTATAAAAGGTGTTTTTTAAAAATCAAGGTAATAATTTTTTTTCACGGTGTCCTTAGGTAAGCAAAGATTTGAGTACACTGTCAAGAAATGACGCTGACTTGGAGACACAAAAACTAACAGGGGGAGATAATGTGTCACTGTCAGAAATGACGCTGACTTGGAGACACAAAAACTAACAGGGGGAGATAATGTGTCACTGTCAGAAATGACGCTGACTTGGAGACACAAAAACTAACAGGGGGAGATAATGTGTCACTGTCAGAAATGACGCTGACTTGGAGACACAAAAACTAACAGGGGGAGATAATGTGTCACTGTCAGAAATGACGCTGACTTGGAGACACAAAAACTAACAGGGGGAGATAATGTGTCACTGTCAGTAGAGGGAACGGGCGGGTGTGGTTTGTGTGTGTGTGTGATTGTGTGTGTGTGTGTGTGTGTGTGTGTGTGTGTTTGTGTGTGTGTGAATAGTGTGTGTGTGTGTAAAGGTGTGAGTGAAAAGTGTGTGGTGTGTGTAGTGTGTGTGTGTGTGAATAGTGTGTGTGTGTGTGTGTTTTGTGTGTGTGTGTTGTGTGTGTTTTGTGTGTGTTAGTGTTTGTGTGTGTGTGAAAAGTGGTGTGTGTGTTTGTGTGTGTGTGTGTAAAGTGTGTATGTGTGTGTGAAAAATGTGTGTGTTTGTGTGTGTGTGTGTAAAAAGTGTGTGTGTTTGTGTGTGTGTGTGTAAGGGTGTGTGTTAAAGATTGTGCGTGTATGTATATGTGTGTGTATGTGTAAAGAGAGTGTGTGGTAAAGAGAGAGAGAGTGTGTTGTGTGTGTAAAGAGTGTGTGTGTATGTGTGTGTGTGTGTGTGTGTGTAAAGAGTGTGCGTGTATGTATATGTGTGTGTAAAGTGTGTTTGTGTGTGTGTGTAAAGTGTGTTGTGTTATATAAAAGTGTGTATATTGTGTGTGTATTATATAGTGTGTGTGAATGGGTTGTCTGTGTGTGAATGTGTGTGTAGGTGTAAAGAATGTGTGTATAAGTGTGTGTGTATGTGGAGAAAGAAAGAAAGAAAGAAAGAAAGAGAGAGCGAGAGAGAGAGGAGAGGAGAGAGAGGAGAGAGAGAGAGAGAGAGAGTAGAGAGAGGAGAGAGAGAGAGTGCGCGCGTGTGTGAGTGTGCGTGCGTGCGTGTAATGTGCGTGCGTTCGTGTGCGTGCGTGTAATGTGTGAATTGTGTACTGTGGGGGAGAACAGGAATGATATAATTTATCTGCTCCACAGCAAACACGGTTTTGAATCTGGCTGTCTGGTCTGTCTGTCTACCTGTCCTAGATAAAGCAGTGACACTGGCGAGGTAGCCTATCACGTTTACCTGGAGTGGACTCTTATCTTTTTTTTTCTTTTTTTTTTGGGGGGGGGAGGGGGGGTAGGGGGTGGGGGTAGGGGTGGGGGAAGGTGGGGGGTGGGGTTGTGCAGCTAAGTTTCTGGGCTGGGGGTGGGGTGGGGGGAGTGTTGGGGGGTGGGGGATGGGGGTTTGAGGGAGGGTTTTGTATTGTGTTGTGTTGGATTGTGTTGGGTTGGATTGTGTTGTATTGTATTGGATTGTATTGAGTTGTGTTGTATTGATTGTATTGTGTTGATTTTTATGCATTGTGTTGTAATATATTGGATTGGATTGTATTGTATTTGTTGGCATTGTTGTGTTGCGTTGCATTGTGTTGTATTGTGTGCGTTATGTTGGATTGCGTTGCAATGTATTGGGTTGTATTGTGTTTGCATTGCATTGTGTTGTGTTGTATTGTACTACATTGCATTGTATCTATTGGATTACTTGTATTGTATTGTGTTGTTTTATTGTATTGTGTTGTATTGCATTGTATTGCATTGCATTGTATTGTATTGCATTGTATTGCATTGTATTGTATTGCATTGTATTGTATTGTATTATATTGCTATTGTATTGCTTTGTATTGCATTGTATTGTAATTGCATTGTATTGCGTTGTATTGTATTGTATTGTATTCATTAGTAGGGCATTGTATTGTATTGGATTGTTTGTATTGCTTGTATTGCTTGTATTGTATTGCATTGTATTGTATTGCATTGTAAATTTCATTGTATTGCATTGTATTTATTGTAGTATTATTGTAGTGCAATGTGTTGTATTGTATTGTGTGTTCTTGTATTGTGCTGATATTGTATACTCGTTGTATGTCACCGAAGATTGCTCTGTTGGAAAACTCAGGCTGTCTCCTTAGGATGACGCTGTCGCCACAAGAGCAGCGCCACCCATTTTTTATTCTTTTTCCTGTTTGCAACGTATTTGGTTTCCCTATATTATATGAGTGGCTTTTTTTTGTTTTTACTACAGAATTACGGGACACTTCTTGTTGCGTGGGTTCTTTTACTGCACTAAATTTTACACGGATCTCGTGTATCGTCTATCCAGAAGACTAGCCCCAGACCCCATCATGGTTTGTGGATGGGGGAAAGTTTCGGGCCAACGGGGATCGAACCCCCACACTAAAACCCGGACTTCGCTTTCTAGGCAGGGCGTTATTCAGACCACCGATCCACAACCACCTAGTCATGCTGTCTTTAGTGGTCTCCCAAAGCGGTGATTCAGAGGGAGGAATGGGCCGCGTAAAAGCCACGTGAAATGAAGGCCCTGCCTGCCTTGCTTTGTGGCATCGTGGAGTCTGGATGTGTACATGTAGTTGTACCTCCTTTTGATGTACTGTGTACACCCGAGACACATAAGGTTTTGTGTGGTTAAACTAGAACTGATGGAGATTGGTGGGGTGGGAGGGAGGGGGAAAAGGGGGGGGGGGAGGTTTCGCAGAAGCAAACAAGTTTTTTTTTTAACTGGGGAATTGCTGTTAAGGTTTGGGTTCGGTTCGGTGTTGTTTGGTTGATGGTGATGATGCGATCGTCACAGGACCACTCGCACCACTGAAGGACAATGATACTTTTAGGGACAGAGAATCGCTTGTGGACTCTTCTTTCGATGTACGTACCGCGTGGGACAACACACTACTACTTACTTACTTACTTTCTTAGTTTACCTTACTTCTTAGTTAACTTAACCACTAACTTACTACTTCTGCTACAACTCACAACTACTACTTTCTACTTACTACTCATCTTCTACTATACTACTCTGCTGCTGCTGCTGCTGCTGCTGCTGCTGCTGTGCTGCTACTAGTACTACTACTACTAGTAGTAGTAGTAGTAGTAGTAGTAGTAGTAGTAGTAGTAGTAGTAGTAGTAGTAGTCGTCGTCGTCGTCGTCGTCGTCGTCGTCTATTAGTGTGTGTGACAGGGCACTGCCAAACTAGTCATAAAGTTTGGGTATTTCACTATTTGTGTGTGAAGTCAAGCCAAGTCGAGTCAAATTTTTATTTCCAGATGGTACGAGAGAGAGAGAGAGAAGAGAGAGAGAGAGAGAGAGAGAGAGAGAGAGAGAGAGAGAGAGAGAGAGAGAGAGAGAGAGACAGACAGACAGACAGACAGACAGACAGACAGACAGACAGACAGACAGACAGACAGAAAGTGTGTGTGTGTGAAGTCAAGTCAAGTTAAGTCAAGTCAAGTCAAATTTTTATTTCAAGATGGTACAAGACAGAGACAGACAGACAGACAGACAGAGACAGACAGAGAGAGCGTATGTGTGTGTCAAGTCAAGTCAAGTCAAATTTTATTTCCAGATGGTACAAGACACAGAGAGAGACAGAGAGAGAGAGAGAGAGAGAGAGAGAAGAAGAGAGAGCAGAGAGAGAAGAGAGAGACGAGGAGAGAAGCAGAGAGAGAGAGAGGGGAGAGAGAAAGAAGAGAGAAGTCACGACAGACACACAGACAGACAGACACACAGACAGAGAGACAGAGGAAATAGAGACATAGAGTGTGTGCGTGCATGCGCGTGTGCGCGCGCGTGCGCGTATGTGTGTATGGACCATTGCCCTGCTCTAAGTCTGGACTTTGAACTCTTAATTCCCAGAGTTCCTCCCTCGAGAGGGATGGAGGGAGGGAGGGAAGGATGCTGGAAGGAGGGATGCTGGAGGGAGGGATGCTGGAGGGAGGGATGGATGGAGAGAGGGAAGGAGGGTAGACGTTTCTGACAGTCATTGAACATGCAACTGACTCGTCATCATCATCTGTGTGGTCTCCTGAGACGGCACCAGCCTCCTCTCTCTGTTCTTGCTGGGCTGGCATATATCCCCTCTTGGGGGGTGGTCGGGGTGGGCGGGGGGGGGGGGGGGGGGGGGGGGGGGGGGAGGGGGGGGTAGGGGGGTTGAGTGCTCGTCTGTTGTTGTGTGTGTGTGTGTGTGTTGTGTGTGTGAGGTGTGTGAGTAGTGAGAGAGTGTTAGTGTGTGTGTGTGTGATAGCGAGAGGCGCGGAGTGAGATGAGAGAGAGAGAGGCGAGAGAGGTTCTGTCTGTTCACATTTATCTGTATCTGTATGGTGTGCTCCTCTCTCTCTTTTCTTCTCTCGTCTCTGTTGTAGTGAGTGTGTGTTTGTGGTGTAGAGTGAGGGCAGAGAGAAGAGGGGTGTGTGTTGAGTGTGAGAGAGAGAGTTCTGTCTGTCTTTTTCTTTGACTCTGTATGGTGTGCTCTCTCTCTCTTCTCTTTCTCTCTCTCTCTCTCTGTTTGTGTGTTGTGTGTGTGTGTAGTTGTGAGGAGAGAGGAGTGTGTGTGTGTGTGAGAGGAGAGTTATCGTCTGTCTCTTTCTATCTGTACTCTGTACTGGTGCTTCTCTCTCTCTCTCTCTCCTCTCTCTCTCTTCCTTTCTCTCTTCATCTTGGGGGGTGTCGTGAGAGAGAGGGCGGAGAGAAGCGAGAGAGAGAGTGTGGAGTGAGTGTGTGTGTGAGAGGTGTCATGTTCTTCTGTCTTTTTTGTTATTCGTATCTGTACTGTGTGGGTGTGGAGTTGTGTCTGTGTGTATGTGTTGTTTGTGGATGCTAGTGATGAGTGAGGAGAGTGTTGAGGTGTGTGTGTGTGTGGTCCTGGTGTTATGTCTGTCTCGTCGACTCTGTCTCTCTGTCTCTGTGTTTGTGTTTGGCGGTGTGTGTTTTGTGTGTGTTGAGTGAGAGTGTGTATGTGTGCAGTATAGTGTCTCTGTTTACAAAGTGCTGGATGAGAGGAGAGAGAATTGGAGGTATGTGAATGACAGTTAGAGAGAGAGCGATGGGGAAGGGGAGGAGGAGAGCGAGAGAGGGGCAGGGAGAGCGAGAGAGAGAAGGATGGAACCGACTGTGAGACTAGCGTGATGAGAGAGGAGAGAGAGAGGGCGATAGGGGGAGGGAGAGCAGGGAGGATGTGGGGAGGGAGAGAAGGGAAGGTGGAGAGGAGGAGGAGGAGAAGAGAGAGCGAGATAGAGAGCGGATCGAGGCGAGAGCGACGAGAGAGAGAGAGGTGCGAGCTATCTTATATGCACGAGAGAAATATGTGTCTTATGAACCAACACTCCACTGTTCACATCACACACCACACGTCTCACACGCAACAAACACAAACACACCGAAACACACCAAAACCCACCAACAACACACACAAAACAACAACACACCCACCCCACACACACATCTTCTTCTCTCTCTCCTTTCTCACACACAAACACCTTCTCATCCCAACACACCAAACACACCACAAACACACCACAACACAAACAACACACCACAACACACACAACACACATAGAGAGAAGGCACCGGGACAGAAGATCGAGCAGAAGACGAAGAAGCAGAAGCAGACGAAGAAGAAGAAGATAAGAAGAAGGGGCGTGAACGAGATAAGGACGAAGAAGCCAAAGCTGAAGCGCTTGAGGGGACCTTTTGAACAGCGGGCAGAAGAACAGAAAAGGTCAGGCCGAGCCCTCCTGTACTGCAAGCCGCTCCTACTAAACTAAATCAGCCCTAAAAGGAACTTTCAAGCCAAAGAGAGCGCAGCAAGAAGACAGACAAGAAGCAGGAAAGCCAGACGAAGACAGAAGCAGGACAGGCAGACAGAAACGAATGACAGCCAGAAAGGCATACAAAGAAGCGACAGACGGCGGCCGCAGGAAGGAAGGAAAGAAGGAAGGGCAGGACGGAAGGCTCAAGAGGCAAGGGCGGAGAAGGCGCAGAAGGCAGGCAGACAGGCAGGCAGGCAGGTAGACAGAAGCGAAAGCGCGGGGCAGTTAGGCCGACAGGATGGTCGGTCATGGCAGAAGCCAGAAACAGGCAGACGCTGGTCGAGTATGTGAGATGGTGAAAGCCAAGAAGAAGACTGAAAGAAGAGCGAGAGTTGAGAGCGAGGAGAGAAGAAAGAAGAAAAGAAAGAACGAAATAAAGGAAAGCCAAGAAACAGAGAGGATGGAAGAAAAGTATAAACGAAAAGCAAAACCAGAAAGAAAGGAAGGAAGGGCAACGAGGAAGGAGGAAAGAATAAGACCAGGACGATATGACGGACGAAAGTAAGAAAGAAAGAAAGAAAGAAGGAAGGAAGCAGAAAGGAAGGGAAGAAGAAAGAAAGAAAGCACAGTAACGACTAGAAAAGAAAGAATGGTGATAGAAAGACAGAAAACGAAGAAACATTAAAAAAACGAAGAAAGAAAGATAAGAAGAAAGAGAAAGACCGAACGTAATCCCGCGAAATCACCTAAGAGCAAATGTTGGAAGGAAGACAGAAAGGAAGGAAGGAATAAACAACGCATAAAAGTGGGAAGTGCCTACCAGCAGGACGGAAGGAGGACGAAACACGGTCCAAAGGAGGGAGAAAGAAAGGAATGGCAAGCAAGACCAAGAAAGAAAGACAGACGCACAACGAACAGAACGACAAGAAATGAAAGACAGAAGTCCTCTCTGACAATGAGTCATTGGTGAAAGCACGTCAAATCACTGTATCATCATCACCACACATGGGGACATTACTATGATTCATCGACACGACCTTCTGGATTTAATGGCTGAAAGGCACGGGGAGGAAGAGGGAGTGAGGAGGAGGGGAGTATGAGAGAACAAGACACCACTGAAAGTAATTTAGTGATTAACAATGCAGTCTTTTCGGGAAGGAGCCCGTATGAACACAATTTAAAAATATGCTTTTAGGAAAGGGGGAGAGAGAGGGAGAAGAGTGAGAGGAGAGGAGAGAGAGAGAGAGAAGGAGGAGAGGGGAATGAGTGAGAGAGGAGTTAGGACCCGAAACCGCAAGATCAGAGAAAGAGGAGAGTGAGAGGGCGGGAGACGAGAGGGACAAATTTGAAAACATTTTAATTATACGAAACAACGGGTACCTGATCTAAAGCGCAGTTGCTGTTTTTTTTTTTACAAATCCAGACCACGCACCAAGGCAACCAGCAACTTAATCAATAACAAACCCCAAACAAATAACTTCCACCCCTCTCCCCCAATTCCCAGCCGAAAATAACACACCACCAACCTACCCCCACCCTACCCCCCCCTTACCCCACCCCTACCCCACCCTACCTACCCCACCCTACCCACCCCCTACCCTCGAAAGAACCAAACCACGCCAAAAAGAACAACAAGACAAAGAAAAACCACAAAAAAGGGGGCGAAACCACCCCCCGTCCCCTTACGCCGTCACCCCCCCCCTTCAAAACCAACAAACAACAAAACAAACATCACCACCTCGTATTCATCAAGCCCCACCCTCCCCCCCCCCCATCTCCTCTTCAAATATTCCCCCCACAAACCTTTATAAAAAAAACCACCAAAACCAATCCTAATCTCGCCCAAAAAAATCACAAACGAGAGAAGCGGGAGGGAGGAGAAGACAGACAGAGAGAGAGGAGTAGAGAGAGAGATTTAGAGAGAGACGAGAGAGAGAGAGATACAGAGACGAGAGAAAGTGCTAGAAGGAGACCAGTGAGAGAGACCAACAACCCCAACCCTTGAAACAAAGTAGAAAACCAATATAAGAAAAACAACCCACAACCACAACATCAGGAACAGAGAACAGTGTTATTGATGAAAGATGGGAGCATAATAAATATCGATATGGTTTGTTCTAGTTTCTCGTGAGGCTGGATCTTCAACGAGGTTATTTAGTGGGGATGGGGTGGGTGGGGGTGTGTGTGGTCCTAGCTCCATAACAATTTTATTTAGAAGCAGTGTTGGTAGGATTACAATTGCAAGAGACTAGGATTTGGGGGGAGGGAGGTATGGGGGGAGAGGGGTCGGAGTGTACACAGTCCGAGAGCCCTAACAAATACCGGATTTTAGTAACAATGCTCTTTTGTTGCAAAGGTAACCGCGAAAGGAAAATATTTTGATGGTTTGGATAGCTTTTTAAAAGGAGATTAAAAAACAACATGGTATAGTGAGTGTTGGGGTGGGGGGCAGGGTGGAGGTGGTGGTGTTGGGGAGGGGTGCGGGGTGGGTGGTGGGGACGGTGGATGATTGGAGTTTTGGAAAGTTCGTGTAAAAAAGCGAAGTGGTGTTGTCCGATTTGATCGGACTGTCCTGGACGAATGTTTATAGTGGGTAGTGTAGCATGCCATGTAATGTGAACTATATATAATATATATACTATATCATTATATATAGATATTTATAAATATATATATATAATATTTATATATATATTATGTTTTTATATTAATTTTATTTTATTTATTTTATACGTTTAGTCACGCAGATGTCTCCTGCGATGGATTCGGGTGCTCTCCTGGGAGAGCGCGTACGCCCCAAGACGAGTCGCCACCTTGTGAGTTTGTGAGTGTGTGTGTGTGTGAAGTGTGTGTTATGGATGTGTGTGTGTGGTGTATAACTGGATGTGTGTGCGGTTTATGTGTGTGTCTGCATGTGTGTGTGTGTATGTTTAGTGGGTTTCGAAAGTGTGAAAGTATGTGTTTGTGTATGTTGGTGTTTTAATGAGAGTTTGTGTTTTCGGTTAGTGTTTTTACGTGTGTGTGTGTTGAACAAGAGAGGAGACGAGAGAGACAGAGGAGGAGAGAGAGACAGACAGAGCGCAGACCGAGAGACAGAAGACAGAGAAGACAGTGAGAGAGGGCAACTGAATTGCGCGCTTTGCTATCGTGAGAGAGAGGAGAGGAGAGAGGCGACTGAGGAGAGAGGAGCGAGGAGACGCGCGAGAGAGCGAGAGAGAGTGAGAGAGAAGCGAGATGCGGACAGGACGTCAGATGAAGACGAAGTAGGAGACAGACCGCACGCAGACAGCCAGACTCGACTGAGAGAACGACCGACGAGAGACAGAGAGAAGACAGACAGACACAGGAAGAGAGAGAGCGACGACAGCAGAGCGAGGAGCGAAGAGACACACTCACAGGATCAGACAGAAGAAGAGAGCGAGATAGAGAGACGAGAGCGAGAGAGAGGAGAGGAGAGAGAGAGAGAGAATACAGACAGACATGACAGACAGAGGAGAGAGACAGGACAGACAGACAGACAAGAGAAACAGGGAGACCGAGAGAGAACTGAAATACGCGCGCATTCTAATCTGAAGTGTTGGATGGCATTTCACCTAGGAATCTCAGACTACCTCACCCGGAACCTCCGCCGCTAAGGAACAGGTGCGACCGCCAAGTTTTCAAAGCAAAGCGAAAGAGAAATCGCTTGTTTGTCTGTAAAAAAACAAACAAACAAACAAATAAACAAACATATACAAACCAACAAGCGTAAAAACACATTTGGGAATTATACACCCAACGCCACGCACGCAGTGCGGCATACACAACACTAACACGCGCACGCACGCACGACGCCGAACGCGATCGCATAACACACGCAAACAACACACAAATAACCACACCAAACACAAACACACCCACACCACAGAAACACTCCAACCAACACAAAACACACGCACGCAGGGTTCGATTCCGTACAAGGGATATTTTTTCTGGAGTTAATCAGTAGTGGGGATACATCTTCATAAGTTCCTTGGAGGAGACTTAAACGAGTTCCAGTGTGCGAACGCCCGAGAACATTAGCGAACACGTTAACCCGTTTCGATTTCGTTGAAAGTAGGCATTGTGTAAGGTGGGAACTGATGACAACCTGACAAATGATACACAGGGGGGCTGGACAGAAAAAACATAGCACACTAGTGTTATATCATTCTCCTCCAATAAAAAAAAATAAATAAAAGACACGCACTACACTACACGCATGCGGCGCGTGCCCACACCACACACACACATCACAACAATCTAACACAACACACACACGCGCGCGCCGCGCGCAACACACACACACACACGCCAACAAACGCAAACACACACACACAGCACGTACGCGCACACAACACAGACGCACGCAGCACGCACGCACGAACACGAACAAAACACTGAGGGTTCGGGCCCAATGGGAATCGACCAGAACTTCTGACCCGGCTTTTTCGCTTGCTAGACAGACGCGTTGATAGGTGTGTGTGGTGTGTGTGTGTGGTGTGAGGTGTGTGTGTGTGTGTGTGTGTGTGATGTGTTTGTGTGTGTATGTATGTGTATATTTCTATATATATATATATATTCTATATATATCTATATATATAATTATATATATATATATATATACTAGAGAGGAGGAGAAGAGAGAGAGAGATAGGTGAGGAGAGATGGACGAGGAGCGAGAGAGAGTGCGTGCGTGCGTGGTATGTGTGTTATGTGTGTGTGTTTGTATCTGTGTGTGTGAGTGTGTGTCGTTAGTTCGTTCTTGTATTTAATTCTGTTTCATATAAGAGATTAGACGGGTGTGTGTGTGTGTATGTGTGCGCGCAGCGCGCGCCAGCGTACCGCGGCAAGCATGATCTAGTTATGACAGAGTGTATTAACAATTCATACCAATGACAACATGGCAAAGTATTCATAAACTACTCTGATGAGTATAAACAAAAAAACTTAACAATTATATATGTGTGTGTGCGCACGGTGCTGAGTACTGTGTCGCGGCTCTTGTGTGTGTGTGTGTCTTTACATGTTTGCAGCAGCGCGATTGTTTCTTTTATCAGTGACGTGCTAGCAGCAGTAAGGAGGCCTGAGGTGTGTCCTTGTTGTTGTCTGTTTGTGGGGAGATGGGTTGTTAAAAATGGTTAGGCTGTGTTGTGGTTGCTGACCTGGAGCAGCAACTTGTTGTTTTCTTTTCTTCTTCTTCTTTTCTTTTCTATTTTCTTCCTTCTTTTTTCTTCTTCAGAGATTCTTCTTCTTCTCTTCTCTCACTTCAGAAGTCTTCTTCTTCAGATTTTTTCAGATATCTTCAGATTTTTTTGTTCTTTTGTTCTTTTCTTCTTCTTCTTCTTCTTCTTTTCTTCTTCTTCTTCTTCTTTTTTTCTTCTTCATTTCTTTTCTTTTTCTTCTTCTTTTCTTCTTTTCTTTTCTGCACCGCTGTTTCTTATCAGCCTAGCCGAATCCCTCAATTCCGCCTCGACACGCCTCACCTCATCTTACTTCTTCTGTTCGCCTCCTCCATCTCCTTCTCATTACCTACCTCTCCTCTCTAGCTCCCTTCTTCTTTTCTTCTTCTTTTCTTTCTTCTTCTCCTTCCTCCTCCTCTCCTCTCCTCCTACTTCATTCTCTTATTCCTCTTCTTCTTCTTTTCATCTTTATCGCAATTCTTCTTTCTCTTCATCCTCTCTCGTCGCGTTCTCTCCTCTTCTCCTCCACCCGATCTTCCTCCTTCTCCCTCCCCCTCTCCTCCTCCTCTTCTGCTTCTCTTCCTATCCACTCCTCTCTCTCTCCTCATCCTCTTTCGTCTCCTCCTCTTCTTCTTCTTTTGTCCGTCTCCTCCTCCCCTCCTCCTCTCTCTCTTCTTCTTCTTCTTCCTCTCCTTTCCTTCTCCTATCCCTCTTCTTCTTCATCTTCTTCTTCTTTCTTCATTTTCTTTTCTTGTCTTTTCTTTTGCTTTCCTCCTTCTTCTCCCTCTTCCTCCTCCTCTTTTATTTTTTCTTCTTCGTCTTATTCTTCCTCTCCTCCTTCTCCTCTTCTCTCTCCGTCTCCTCCTCTCTTTTTTCTTTTTTTTATCTTCTTTTATTTCTTTCCTCCTCTCTCCTCCATTATCTCCTCCTTACCTTCTTCTTTCTCTCCTCTCCTCTCCTCATTTTTTCTTCTTCTTCCCTCACCTTGGGAATATGGCGAAGGAAACGTGCTTTGTCAGTAGTTGATTGTGCTGAGGTTTGAATTGCAGTGCTCTGTGTCTGTTGGTGGGTTTCTTTTGTGGGGCTTGTTTGGGACGTGGTCTGAAATTCTTCTTTTTCTTGTTCTTTTCTGCCTTTGTAGTGGTTGTTATATTCTGTGTTGGTGTATGAGTGTTGGGGTGTGCTGTGTTAGGGAGGCGTGTGAGTGTGTTGGTCGTGTGTGGTGTATGTGAGTGTAAGGGTGTGATGTAATGCTGTTAGTGTGTGTGTATGTGTGTGTTAGTGTGTGTGTCGAGGTCGAGAGAGAGAGGGACAGAAGCTTGAGGGTGTGGGTGTGTGCATTTGTGTGAGTGTAGAGGTGTGTGTGTGTGTGGTGTGTGTTGTGTGTGTGTGTGTGTGTGTGTGTGGTGTGTGTAGATGTGAGGAGAGAGAAAGAGAGAGAGATAGAGAGAGGAGAAGAGAGAGCAGAGACAGCAGACCGACAGACAGGACAGACAGATTGAGGTTGTGGGGCTGTGTGTGCATTAGTGTGTGATGTGTGAGTTTGTGGTGTGTGTGTGTGTGTGTGAGTGTGTGTGTGTGTGAGTGTGTGATGCAGAGAGAGCGAGATAGAGAGAGAGAGAGAGAGAGAGCGGAAGAGAGTCGAGGGGAGAGAGAGCGAGAGATACAAATGAGATGTAGGTGGGTGTGTGTGATGTGTGTGTGTGTGAGAGAGAGAGACAGACGATAACCAGAGGACTGAGGGTATGAGGGTGGATGTGTGAGAGAAGCTACTCAGAAGACAAACAGAGAGTTGAGGGTGTGTGTGTGTGTTTGTGTGTGGGGTAGGTGTTTGTGTGTAGTATGTGTGTCGACAGCGCGCTAGTGTAAGCACATGCATCTATGGAGAGTATTTATTATCTCTTG
The DNA here is from genome assembly GCA_028751875.1 of Rapana venosa. Taxonomy (NCBI): domain Eukaryota; kingdom Metazoa; phylum Mollusca; class Gastropoda; order Neogastropoda; family Muricidae; genus Rapana; species Rapana venosa. Next base: position 21,618,133 of record CM054160.1, on the reverse strand, counting down.
TGCAAATGACACATGGGAAAACACAATCACAAAATAGTATTCATGGCCGATTTGATGTAAGACAAAAAATTAACACTCTCTCTCTCTCTTTTCAGTGATGTGTGCTAGTGTGTGTGTCGTGTGTGTTGAGTGTGTGTGTTAGTGTGAGTGAGTGTGCGAGTGACCGGTTGTGGTGTTGTGTGTGTGCTTTGAGTTCCCTCTCTCCCCGTATTCCTCATTGATGTGAGTGTGTGTTAGTGTGAGTGAGTTGTGTGTGAGAGAAAGAGAGAGTTATTCTTCTATATGGAGGATATGGAATGTGTTAGTGTGGTGGGCTAGTGTATGTGCGCGCGCGGGTTGTACGCGAGTGAGTTGTGAGTGGCGTGTCTTTAGTAAGTGTGTGTATATATTTGCGGGTCCTGTAGGCTGTGTGGGTGTGAGTGTTTTCAAGATCATAAACTCTGTTTGCGTTTGCATATTTGATGCGTGTATGTGAGGGACCCGGGTCAACATCGGCAACGGCTTTAACAGCTATCCACCCCAGACAGGAAGGGAAAGAACGGACGGACAAAAGGCAAACGTGGAGAAGAATTGTAGGAAAGGGATGAAGGATGCAGCTAGCACTTAGGGGATACAGTGGATAGGTTGGCCAGGAGGAGGAGTGGAAGCAGCGTTTGTTGCTGCTACACACCATGGGGTGTAATGGTTGATGTGCGCTGTGATGAAGCTGATGATGCTGAATTATGATGAAGGATGATGAACACTTGACAAGCTCAGTTAGCATCTCTCACCGCACATCCCACCTCCCGCTACTTTAAAAAAGAAAAGAAAAGGAAAAAAAAAAGCAAAGTAGGCAAGCAGCAGCAGAAATAGGAAGGACTGGCAGGTGGCAGACCTGTTTGCCAGACAGAAGCAGACAGGAATGGCAGACAGGCAGGCAGGCAGGCAGGCTGACAGGACAGCCGATACGACTGACAGGTAGATTGAAGATAGACAGGCGAAGAAGAGAGACAGACAGAGAGACTGGCAGCAAGAATTGACCGACAGGCATGCAGACAGATTTGACAGACAGAGAGACAGACAAGGCAGTACAGGATCAGCACTGACCAGGCTGCCGACAGCACAGGTGGCCAGAGAGACGGAGGGAGACTCCATCCATACGACGCCAGAAGTGAGGCAATTGACTGTGGGTGGGTGATGCAGGACTGTGAGAGAAAAAGAGAAAGAAAAAGGAAAGGAGGGAGGGAGGAAAGGGAAGCAAGGAACGAACGAAGAAAGAAAGAAAAAAGACAGGAAAGAAAGAAGGAAGAACGACGAGGAGAGAGAGAAAGAAAGTAAGAAAGAAGAAAGACGGATACGATACGAAAGGAAGAAGACAGATGTTTTTAGAAAGAAAAGACATAAAGAACGGAACGAAAAGAAGTAAAAGAAAGAAAGAAAGAAAGCAAGAAAAACAGAAAGAGTACGACGAAAAGAAAGGAAACATAAGGAAAGAAAGAACGCAGACCAGAACGAAACAAACACAAAAAAAAAACCTAACACACTCGGTTAGAGCGGAAACGACAGCCATTGAGTCAACAGGGAAGGGGGCGGGGGTCGTGATGGGGGGGGGGGGGGGGGCGAGGAGGGGAAAGAGAGAAGGGGGGGGGGGGTGAGGTAGAAGGGAGGGGGTGGATGGGAGGAGGGTAGGAGGAGAACCTGTCAACCCCCGTGAGAACCAAGATTTGATCAGCGGCGAGCTCAAAAGTGGAAGCAGCCGGTTTAAACTTCCACTAACCCCACTCTCCCCTGTCCCACCCCACCCCCCCCCGACTTCCCTCTTCCACGTCCCACATCTCTATAGTATCCTCCCTTCTTGCTGGTCTTTTGACACAATGGAACTGGCTACAAAATAACCAGTCGTCATCAGAGCACGCGGACAAAGAAAAAAAAGAAAAAGGAGAAGAGTTTTCGAAAAAAAAAAAAAGAATGGAGGGGAAACAAGCGGGGGTGGGTGGCGGGGGTGGTGGGGGTCGGGCCTGGATGGGGATGTGGTGAGGGGGTAGGGGAGAGAGAGAGGAGAGAGAGTAATAGATCTAGTTGATTCCGATGTGATGAGAGAGAGAGAGAGGAGAGAGAGAGAGAGAGAGGGAAATTAGGGGTGAGGAAAAAAAAAAAACCTCGTTTTGGGGACTTTTTAAAATTTTATTTGATTCTTTTTAATATATCGAGGATTCTGGACTGAGCAAATATTTAGCTTTTTTTTTTTTTTAACATTAGTCCCCGTGTGTATACGGTTTTTGTAAATTCAGTCATCCGTTCCCGGGCACACAATGGCGTACTCTTACAAAAAGGCGGAACAGGATTTAAACGCCCCATGTGGCAAGCTGTTCTGCGTTGCGTTCGCACCGTTGCTCGGTTTATCGTTATCGAAGGGACTTTTTGGGGGAGAGTGGAGGAGTCTGCATAGATGTTACCTAGGGGGGGAATACCTTTGAAGGGAATCGACAGGCGTGTCAGGAATGCGAGGCAAATTTTAAACTATGATCCGTCCTTCTGGATGAAGATGCTAGGAGGAGATAAGAAGAAGAAGGAAGAGGTGAAGAAGAAGGAGGGGGGAGGACGGCAGCTGCAAAAAAAAGGAAGGGGAGGGGAAAGGGGGAGGGGGTAGAGTAAGAAGAAGAAGAAGAAAAAGAAGCAGTAAGAAGAAGAAGAAGAACCCAAACAACAACAGAAGAAGAATGAAGAAGAGACGAAGAAGAAGAAGAGCAGAACAACAAAACAAACCAACCAACACACAACAAGTAGTAGTAGGAGGAGGAGGTGAAGACACGAACAAGAACAAGAACAATGAAAAGGTAGGAAGGGGTTTGGAATTTCTGGGTCTGAGAAGGCAAAGCGTGCGTGTCCGATCCAAAGAAAAGTGCAGTTACTTTCTGAAACTTTACAAACAGTGATGATGACTGATGAGATGCTGATGCTGATGAAGATGCATGATGACGATGGTGATGATGATGTTGGGGGGGATGATAGTAATCTGATGAAGATGCAGATGACGCTGGTTATTAAGAAGATTGATGTAAAAGTATGATGATGATGAATTATGATGGGATGGTGCTGAAGAAGATGCTGATAGTATAGTAATGTGGGGTAATGATGATAGAAGATGATGATGATGATAATAGTCATAATGCTGAAGTGATGATTGATGAAATCATAATATAAAATAAAATCATCATATTACTACTAAGAAACACACATCTCGCTCGATAGCTATCAGCTGATCATGTTCTTCTTGTCGCTGTGCTGCTGCTGTGCTGTGCTGCTGCTACTAGTACTACTACTACTACTAAAAAAATACCTCCAACTCACCACAGAACCACTCCCAACCAATCTATCAAACCATCCCTAAATCCACTTGAAGTCATCTGATAATCGATGGCATCGCCGTTATTTTGTGTGTGTCATCAGACCGCTGCCACCGTAATGAAATAAACTACTACACAACAACAAGCCTGAACCACCACATCTCAATACTCCACGCGCTCGCAGCCGCACTCACGCTCTCGCTCAACAACAACAACAACAACAACAATAATAATAATAATAATAATAATAGATGAAATCTATATAGTGCTATATCTTGTTAAAAACAAATCAAAGCGCTTGCATTCAGCCCACTCCTACACATGCGACTAACAGTGATCGAATGATAATAATAATAATAATAATAATAATAATGTTTGGGATCTAAATAGCGCTGAATCTTGCAAAGGAACAAATCAGAGCGCTTACATTCAAATCACCTACACCCATGCAATCATTCATGAATACAATAAAACGGTATCAATATCACACCACACACACACACACACACACACACACACACACACACACGCACGCACGCACGCACGCACGCACGCACAGCATGCCTATGCAAGGTGATGGAGATGGGGATGGCCACTGAAGAGTATGGATAGATAATGTGGAAGGGAAGATCTTAGTAAGGAAATAAATGTGTTTTGAGGCTGGATTTGAAAGTATCGAATGTAGGCTTTTGGCGAAGGGACAGAGGGAGGTCATTCCAGATGGATGGACCACAGACAGAGAAAGAGCGACGGCCGACAGTGGTTTGCTTAAATCTCAATGTTCGGAAGCACAGAGTATCGGCAACTGAACGAAGGGAACAGGATGGAGTGTACAGGTGAAGACAAGTTGCAGAGATAAGAGGGTGCAGATTTTGTGGAGACATTTGAAACAGAGGGTATTGATCTTACACTTCACTCTTTGTGAGACAGGGAGCCAATGAAGAGATCGTAAAAGAGGAGTGATGTGTTCAGATTTTTTTTTCTTTCCTAGGACTAGTCGAGCTACAGAGTTTTGTATGCGTTGAAGAGAGTGGATAGATGATGCTGGTAGGCCAGCCTAAAGAGAATTACAGCAGTAGTCCAAACGTGAGAGAATAAGAGATGCGACAAGCTTGGATGTTGCATCTGTAGACAGATACTTTCGAATTGCACTTAATACACGCACACATACACACACATACACACATGGCAATAACATATTCTGAATCTGAATCTGAATCACACACATACACACTCTCTCTCTGTCTGTCTGTCTGTCTGTCTGTCTGTCTGTCTCTGTCTGTCTGTCTCTGTCTGTCTGTCTGTCTGTCTCTCTCTCTCCCTCCCTCTCTCTCTCTCTCTCTGTTCGAGCGAGGATCCTTTCCGAGTAAAAGCAGAAGAATCCTTATACTAAGATATAACTTTAAAAAAAACCAGAAGGTTACAAAGGTACAAAAATAATGGCGATGGGGAATTGGTTAGGGGGGGGGGGGGGGGGGGGAGAGGGAAGGAACGAAGGGGGATTGAAAGGGGGGGGGGGGGGGAGAGAGGGGTGAGGGGATTAGTGAAGGATTACGAGGCCTGGCTGTCTAGAATTGTCTTGAAACTGCGATCAGTTCAATGAGGAAAGGGAGGAGAATGGGGGGATTGAGCTAAGTTGCTGGATTAAGAGGAATCCCGTCCGTTCAGTTTGATTTTGTCTCTTTTTTATTTTTTTATTTTTTTCTTATTTTTATTAAACTAGGAGACAGTGTGTACTTTGAGATGGGAGACAGAGGAGGGAGAGAGAGAGAAAGAGGAGAGGTTGGAAAAAAGAGAGAGAAGAAGGAGAGAAGGGGAGGAGGGTGGGTTT
>CM054160.1:21539419-21612476 GCA_028751875.1 Rapana venosa | reverse complement strand
ATTAGGCTTTTTTTCGTTTTGTTATATTTTATTTCATTATGCGGAAGTGTGTGTGTAGTGTGCAGTGTGTGTGTGTGTGTGTGTTGTGTGCAGGTGTGTGCGCGTGCGTGTGTGCTAGCGCGTGAGCTCAATTTTGTCTTATGTTTACACCTAAAAATCTGCAAATATAGATATTTATCGGATAACCTTACGGTTGCGTAAATTATGTGCTTTTATATTTTGCAGAGAGGTCATTTGCATACACTTGTCTGTGTAAAAATTATAGTATCAACGTCAGTGTGTGACTGTGGGTGGAAAGCTATTTTGTTTCTGCTTACTGAAATAAAATATCAAATTATCTATAAAGCGCTTTTATAGGTATGGTATAGTATAGTACACACACTTATTATATACCGATAGATAGATAGAGATATAGATAGATAGATAGATAGATAGATAGACGATAGAGTAGAGAGAGAGGAGAGAGAGAGGAGAGAGAGAGGAGGAGGAGAGAGAGAGAGAGGAGAGAGAGGAGTGGGGGGGGGGGAATTGTCCCGGATGCATTTAATTCATAGCCACATAACATGCATTTTGGAAAATAAAGTGTTAAGGATTTTGTGCATGCATGTTTATTTCTGACAGGCATTTGAATACATCTATACCTGTTCGAGTTGTTTGTGTAAGATTTATTAAGTACATTACAATGTAAGGAATGTGAGAAGGGAGAGAGAAGGGGGTAGAAGGGGCAGAGAAGAGAGAGAGAGAGAGTGAGAGAGAGAGAGGAGAGAGAGGAGATGAGAGAGAGAGACTCAGAGAGACAAAGAAAGAGAGAGATTTCTATGTGATGTGTAGCCGAGATCTTGTGCACATAGTGAGAGAGGAGGGGGTGGGAGAGGGAGGGAGGAGAAAGAGGAAGGGAGGGAGGGAGAGAGAGAGAGAGAGAGAGAGAGGATGAGAGAGGAGAGAGAGAGAGATGAGAGAGAGAGAGAGAATGAGGGAGGAAGAGAGAGAGAGAGGGTGTGAGAGAGACACAGACAGACAGAGACAGACAGATGTGTAGCCGAGGTCTTGCGCACACACTCTACACTAAACATCATGAACAGAACTCTGAACAAAGACCTTGGTCAAGGTTTTTTTAAATTTTAATTTTTTTATTTTTCTTGTTGCAGATTGGTAGAACATTACAGATTTGTAGACATTTCACATTTGTAGAACATTTCAGATTTGTAGAATATTTCAGATTTGTAGAACATTTCAGATTTGTGGAACATTTCATCATAACTTGTATGACATTTCATCAAGGTTTCCCTTTTTATCAGCTGCGAGCCGGCTACCCAACCCTAACTCCAGCCTCTTTTTGGTTGAAGGGGGAGGTAGGCTTTTCCCAATGCTCTGACCAGCAGTGACCAATGACACAGACCCACTGACTTTCGTTTTGCTTTTTTTTTTTTTGGAATTTCTCATACCTTTGAGAAATTACTAGAATGATTGTGTTCATTCCTTGTATAGGTTTTCAAACACAGAAGTGACAAAACGCATTTAAGTTCAAGCCGTGTAATCTTTACAGCCAGAAAGCACAGACACCTTGAATGGTTAAGTGCAAACCATTAGCTTGTATGTTTGAAAAAAGTTGTGCAAACTTGTTCTCAGGAAAGAGTCAGTTTGGGTAGCCAAGTGTGGTGTGTGCTCACCACTTAAAAAAACAAAAACAAAAAACCCTACTAAACATTTCAGGTTATTCATCAATTGTTTACAGGGCTGTCAAGAAATACAGGAAAAAAATGGAACCAAAACTGATTGCAACTAACATCTTTGTGTGTAAATCCTCTGTCATCACATAATTAAGGTCATCAAAATCGGGTTGTAAACGTGTATTCTCAGCTTCATACGTTTCCAGTCAGGCTATCTTGGAATAAAAAATAAATATAGCTACAATGGGCAATACAGGAGATGACAATACCCAAACGTGCAATTAAAAAGAAAAAAAAGGCGTCAGCAGTAAATTGCTTCACTTTGCACTCAGTACTTTAAATGAAGTACCATCCAAAAGACTAGAAAAAAAAGGAATAAAGGAAAAAACTTGATGGTAATTAAGTTCAAGAAAAACTTATACATGTATCAACCACCTAATGTCAAAGTTGTGAATTACTTTAAAAAATCAAAAGGCAAGCTCTTTAAATACACGACTAGCTTGTCCACCAGCATAGCCTGCTTTAAAGGCATGTTTTTCATCAGCTTGAACACATTGATTTAAAGTCCCACATAAAAAAAAAATACAAGCCAAGTGTTTCGGTACAACTGCTTGTAAAGTATACGATCGATATAAAAAAAAACCCAGATCTTAAACCACCATTTTCTGTTGTTACACAACCCAGGTTTCTTTGGGTACAAAGGTGGAAAGCAATAAGACAGGCTGAACAAAAACGACAACCTGTACCCCCACTGTATCATCAACAGTGATCTGATAGATACAGTATTTCACACATTTGTTCACTGGATATAGTTTTACTGTAGATATTTGAATGGAAGTTCCATACTTGTGGAAAAATCTCCCCTCAAAGCTACTCGCGCGCTACTCACCTCGCTCACTCAATTATTTTTAACAAAATTTATCAACCTATAACACCCATATAAAAAAACAACTTAGAAGTGATCTAGAGAGTAGAGCAGTGTCACTATAATATACTGCAGATAAAGGATGTTAGTTGAGTGGTGTTATTTCTTGCGTGTGTTGTTGTTATTGAAAGTGTCTCTCTTCTCAACTCTAGTGTATATGTATATACCCTCTCACTTCGTGTTTCTTGTTGTAGTTCTCTCTCTCATCTTGAAGTTTGTTGTGGTGTGTGGTCTCTCTAGTAATCTTTAATTAGTTCCCTAGTTATGTGAGTATTGTCTTGTGTGTAATGTGAAGGAATGTTATCTAATTGTATAATCTATTGCTGTGGGTTATTATATGCAGAGTTTGGTAGCTAGTCTAGTACAAAAATGTGGGCATGGGAGTGTTGCTCTCACGCACTCAAATTCGTAATCTCGAGTAACTGGGTTCAACACAGATTGGGTCTCCTACTTATGCCCCGTTACGGTCGAAGAGATGTTTGACATAGATGGCTCTAAGAGTGATACGAATAATTAAATGGTGAGTAATAATCTGGTGAGATTTGTATAAGATATCTGTGTGTATTCTTGAGAAAACTAGATAGCTAATTTTTCTCGCAATTTTTTGTGTGTCCTTTTACAAGAAATAGAGTAGAAATTATTAACAAAATCTGTTGTTCTCTGGTTGCTATGATACTGTGATTTGATAATAAGTTGTTCTTGTGTGGAGGAAGAATAAAGATTGACTATTTTATGTGTTGTGCAGTATATGTAGATAAGACACCGGAGAGTAATAGATGATTCATCTTTCTCTATCTAGATGTTAGTCATATGACATGTGCCAGGTACGTTGGTGGCGCCAAGTGTGATTGTATGTCGCGTAGACTTCTTCACCAAGCTCGAATCACTTTAATATGAAGTCATCTGTGTGATAAACTGTATATAGGCATGCCGCCCACTCTTCCTCTCACACTCCTCAGTCTAGCTTATTTACCTCTTGCTCAATGCTCCTTAAGACGGGCATTCTCACCCATTTACAAACTGGGTGACCTGGGGACTGTAACGAAGCGTAGATCGCTACATCTGACAACACGCGGTCGTCCTTCACCCCACTGCTCACCGCACTGCTTGACATTCACATCGTTCAATTCTAAACAATGTGATGTCAATGAATGATCACAATAATCATCATTCAACACCTATGTGATTTCACTAAGAATCACTATCTGGCTTCTGTTGTTCAGGTAGAAGATACTCAGATAGAATAAACAGTTTGAGTGAAGAGTTGTTATATATATTGAGTTGACAACTCGAGATTATACTTCGATGTGTGTTCGCTTTTCTTTGATTGTAAAGAAACAACAACAATAAATAATGTAAATTCAAGTAGAGATAATCTCCCTTTTAGCTTGACTGTGTTATTCGATGTCTGACTCGTTCTTTTTTTTCTCACTGTCAGTCATTTTATACTCTAGTCTCACTTGATACTACGCTCTCATCAAGTATATGATAAGTATCTGCAGATATTGTTTTTCATTTGTACTGTATTTCAAGAGTTTTAAGAATTCTGCTGTCAAGTGTCAATCTTAGTAATGTGCGAAAGACCAGATTTTTGTCAGCGTTTCAAAGACTAGACTACCTGGCTGTACGATAAGTTAGAACTCTGTATATGATGTGATGGAACAATGTGTCCCTCACTCGTATAAGTTGTGTACCTTCCAACAGTTCAGTGTTGTGTGCAGTGTCTCTTTGTGGATATGCAACACATAGAAACACATCTCTCTCATCACTCTCATAACAACCGACCTATCGCTTCTTATCTCTTCTACACTTCGTACTATCACCTCTTGTCTCATGCTGTTTTGTCTTCTCTGTGCGACACATGGATGTGTGTCCCATGTCTCTGTCTCTCTGTGTCTTCATTCCGTTCTTAATGCTGTGTTTATGTCTTGTCTATCTATTCTGGACTCTCCTTTCCTCTCGCCCCTTGACACTCACTTCTGCTTCATCCTCATTTCTCTCTCATCACATTGCTCTGTTCGTATCTCTCTCTCTCCTCTTCTTCTCTCTCTCTACTACTCTGTCTCTTATTCTATGTCTGTTTCTCTTCCCTCTCTCTTAACTGTCCTCGTTTGTACTACTGTATCTCTCTCTCCCTCCCTCGCGCAGCTTGTGTGTCGTTGTATATCTTTCTTTCTATGTACTCTGTCTAGTCTTCCTCTCGTTCTCGCTCTCTCGTGTCTCTGTCATTCTCTCTCTTTACTCTACTGACTCCTAACTGTCTCTGATTCTCAATCTCTCTCGTCTCTCTACTCTCTCTCCTCTTCTTCTAGTATCTCCTGTGACCACTCCCCCTCCCCACCCTCCCCCCCCCCCTCCCCCCACTACCTCCATAGATAGATAGTGTTCTCTCGTCTCCTCGGGGATTATTCTTGGTGACAGTGCCTAACGTAGCAGAATGTGTATTGGAGGGTTGTGTGTTTGCAGTAAATCACATACTTCATGTGTATTTCGCGGCAAGTTGTTAATCAACAACGGATTCTTTCTGACAGACTCTGAGTGTTCCGATGGTCTATACGTTGGAGAAACATGACTGCTAGTTGTAACGGACACTATGTCGCCGTCGGTATTGGCCAATGCTGGATGTTATGTCAGGCGTCTTGTGGATGCTGTTCTAGGCTGGCATAATTTGTATCAATATTGTGCTATGTGAAGAAGAGCACTGTTTTTAGTAAGAGAGGGCAATGTGCGTTACAGTGTAACTGATGTATTTTTAAAAAGATCTGCATCGCGCGTTGCCGGTTGTTCTCCTTGGCTTTGGTCCTCCTCGTCGTAATTGTTTCACAGGGGGACATAATTAGTTGTCACTACGTAACTCGTGGAGAGAATAACCTATATGCTTGATACTGTGGGCGGAGACGTGGATGCGACCTGGAACCACAGAATCCTACACGTGCAGATCTCTTCTTTTCCTCCAGACAATATCCTAAGTCTGAGAGAACACGGCTATACGAATGTCTCAATTATCATCCCTATACATGTCCTCTCACGTACGCAGCCCATCTCTTCTCACTTCACATTACTCAAAGTCCGAGTCATAGTTTTGCATTTTCTACTGCACATACCTTCCTTGAGGTATATTATACTCGGCTACAATACCTTACCATAACTGTGAATATTTGTGCGTAATACAGAACTCTCATCAAGTCTCTCTCTGTATTTCTCTACAAAAATGTGATTAAGGAGTAGAATAAACATCCTACTGCACAAATTTATCTTTTATTGACTCACAAATGCTAAACAATCGCTGTGTCATGAATTATCCTTTACTACCTGTTCATCACTACAGATTACTCATATGAAATGTGTAGATACCTCAGAATCATCGTAATTTGTATACTGTGACTCATACAGTCACTCCCATGAAAAATCCTCTTGATCACCTCGACCTCTACTTGATCCAATAATCACTGTCCAATATCCAGAGTACTAGATATTGATAAGAATATAGACTCTCACCATCCTTATATAGTATTCCCCAAGTTCTGCTTCCAACTTCCATGTATTGATTACTCATCTCTCTAATAATATCTGAGTGTGAAGTGTCGTCTATATCAACATTCATGCAATGTAGTAACAATACCATAATCTCAAACTACAGGTGATACTCCCAGCACATGTACTATCCCAGAAGTGATTACACCGTGTACTACCTCCTCAAGAAAGGAGATTGTGAACAGCTGAACACCCTAATGAGACTTGCCCACCCCTGAAGAGTAAAATTAAAATATACAATAACCTGTATCCTGTATCTGTCAAGAATACATCCCTGTCCCAATATCGTCTAGCTACACATCTCAGTCACAAGAGACTACTAAACGTGTCCCTCTCCCAACATATTTGTTAACATCTATCAACATAAAATTAATAGTTAACATCCTCTCCTCCATAATTTCCACCCAACTAACAATCACTCCCACATAAATTATTTAATGACCATTCTCCATTACCAATCCAAAAAACAATATTGCTCATACCCAAATGTTGTCACAACATTCTCCCCATACAAACATCCCTCCCACATCACTTTTCCCCTTCCTTCCCAACATCCATTTTTCCTAGCTCGACTATTTTAAAAACATCATTTTTCCCAACAATTACCCAATGTACCACAAAATCATAAAATAACATTCCTATATCAAGTACCTCAAATTACAATTCTCCTCATAAATTTATTTCAAACCAACATAATCCCTATCAACTCCCATGTCACCTTATTCCATATCGTTCACAACCCACCCCCTATTTATATACTAATTGACAATTATCCTTAACAGTTTATAATACTGTCTTATCTAACAAACTCAAACCCACCACTTATACCCACTACATCCCTTTTACCACACACACATAAGCAAACTCTAAATCTCTAATCCATCATTTCCTCAACTCATCAAAGAATACTCACATACATATATTAAATATGACATACACTCTAACACCACCCCCTTGTGTTTAAATCAACCCCTCAATGTAACTATCACCTCTCCATGAGATACATCTAATATACCTAATGTGCTCCTTACTATCTCAATGTGTTAATCAAATGAAACTGTACAGACACCATATACAAATCATTTAATATTATGTAACACCAAACAATACGAGAACTGCTCCAACAGTGTAATCAATGTATAAAATAACACCCAACATTATAAACTTCAATCATGCCTGACATATCTAACAATTCCAAATACACAAAATAGTCAGCATGTCATAAAGTACATACAAAACCTTAATTAATCTAACCCCACAAACAGTACAGCTACACAACAGACATCCCAAAACACTCCATCCCTCATGTGTTTCTGTCACACACACACAGAAACTTGACTAGAGAATTTAACACTACAATTTTTTATAGATCAAATCATTTAATAACATAAACCCATACCTACATAACAACAGTCCATAAACATAGTCCTAACCCAAACATTAATCTTAAGTCAGAAATAACCTCATAAAAAATGCCCAATATATACCACCTCACCAAATTACCAAAAAAAATAGAATCTAAAAATACCCACATCCTTAACACCAAGCACCCCACAAAAATAACAATGAAACCTTATAAACAACGAATCACAATACTCTGTGAGATATCTAAACATATCGTCTGATCATATTGAGAGAAATACCAAAGACATGTGTTACAAACTCGATAGTATCTAATCTACATAATTAAATTACCCAGAGTCAACCTAACATAAGTCAATAATGACAGAATACACTCTCTCTCTACTAACCTCCTCCACTTCCCCCTACCCCATCTCCCACAACACCCTAACCCTTCTAAACAACAACTGCTCTCATGATTATAGATAGATATAGAGAGGAGAGAGATAGACATTCAATATGACTATATAACACTACTACATAACCTCGTCTCACAATGGAGATATATAGTGAGAGATAGACTCTCATATATAATATAGAGAGGATAGAGAGATACGTACCTCCTCTCTGCACGCGCGCTCTCTCTCCACACCACTAGCCCACTCTCCATTTACCCACAAATATCTTCACCTCATGTACATAAACGAGAGTAGTCCTCCCCTCTCTATACTTAACTGCCTAGAGAGCTCACCGCTCGCGCGTGATATGATGAGAGAGTCACTTGAGCTCTCAGATAGAGAGAGTAGAGAGTGAGATCTCACATATATACTAGAGATGATATTGTACAGAGCGCAGCGTAAAGAGATGTGATAATGCGCAAGTGAGTAGATACTGCAATTTATAACTAAGAATCTAAAAGATTAGGTATATGCAACGCTCGTCTCTCACGTGCGCGTGTGTATGAGATAGTGATGTGTGTGGAAGTATGCCTATTCTACATACATAGAAAGAAAGTTTCTACTAAAATAGTTGTGATAGGACGTATTGTGTGTGTTGATGTCAGAAACCTTTCATGTTGATATTAACGAATAATTGTATTTTGTGAAACCTAAATGGATAAGCATCACATTTAGTCAAAGTGATTATATGTGTCCTTGTGTATGTGATATCAGTGTGTAATAAGTGTGCAGATAAGTCATTCTCTCATAGAAGTGTTATTTCAAAATGTCATGAACATAAATAGAAATATGGTGTTGTGTACCTATAGTGAGAAGTTATGATCTAACACTGCGACGCTATGTATCTAAACTCTAAATGACTTCTATTTCATGAGCATTTGCATCATAGTCAGAAGAGAGAGAAATGAGTAGGAAAATTGTATGAGTCTCATAAATATTAATCGCATGTCCAGTGTGTGTGTTGTGTGTGTGTGTTCTGCCAAAGTGTTGATCAAAATTACATGTGTGAGATTGGTAGATGTTCCGTGAGTGTGTGTGTGTGGATTACAGCTAGTGTGTTTACTGTAGTGTGTGTCGTGTCTGTCTGTGGGTTAATATAAGTCGTGTGTCAGTAAGTGTGTGTGAATATGTGTGGTATGTGTCATGTTCAGAATGGAGTGTAGTTTTAACATGTGTATAATTACACAATCCTGTTCACCTGGTGTTTCTACGATAAAAGAGTATAGAGTCTATAAGATGTAATACAGGTGTGGTTGTGTATAATGATAGTAGATGTGAGAGTGGGCTGTGTGAACAAGAACCTGATGTAGAGCACACTATAGTTGACGAATTAGCAAATTTGTTTATGAGACCAGAAGAGAAGTATTTGTTTGCTCTTTGGGCATCGCATTGTTTAGATATATATAAGTATGTGTGTGTGTATTATTGGAGATATAGAGAGTTAAGAGTTTAGCAAGTCGTTTACGATGTAATGTGAAAACGATTTTTATTTTGTGCTGCATAAGTGAGTATATGGAGTTTGTGCACATTGCTCAAAGGAATTTATTCGACAATAACGATATCATATGGGTGGGTATCAGCGACTGTGTTTTCCTTGAACAAGAACATGATCTTCATGGTTGCGTTCCGATTTCCGAAGAGATAAGTTGTATTTGCTCTTCAGATATATAATTGTGAATACGAAGTACAATATCGCAATGTCGATACTGCAGGCTCTTTCTGACAGTGTGGATGTTTTATTAAATAGCGGATTAGTTCTGTATGAATAAAAGTCCTCCTGCCATACTCGCTTCCTATTAACCTGATGTGTGTTAATTTGTTCTTTGTGTGAAGGTTTCTCTTGTCGATATCTAGTGTGTCAGATACTCTAGATAGGCTGATGTGTTGTGCCGCACAACTTTAAGACTTGGTCCTGCAAGCGCATGTATTTGATGTTTCTAATCGTTTTAACTGTAAAGAAAAGTGATTATTTATTATGTTGAATTGGACATCAATAGATTAATTATAGAGGCATATATGTTCTATGTCTTTCAGATAATTTTTCTGTTTGTCATAGGTAGATGTTAGTGTTAATGTTTGTAGCTATCTCCAATTTGTATTTAGAATAGTTTACAGGGACTTTTACATGAGAGATATTATGTAACACACTCGTGATAGGTTGTAGATCATGATGAGTGATAACACACAGAGGCTGTGATTATGTAGAGGCATGGTATCTCAACCATTGAACATATTGATCGTCTAGATTCTTATGTTTGTGCGCGTTGGGTATTATACATGAATTCACAATTCTTCATATTTGAGATTGTTAGAAGAGAAAAAGAGATGTGTACTCCAGTGCAGTACCTCTTTGATGTTCACGCGCGCAGTGAGTTTAGTAGTATTAGTGAGAGATGTGACTTTCTAGAATTGTGTCGCAGTTAAGTAAAACAGAAAATATATTTGTGCCACTGGGCCACTATTCTGGTAAAGCAAGGCGAAACTGTTTCGAGGTATTAAACTATTTAAATGTGTCAAAAAGTAATGATATAATACAGTTAAAACTAGAGTTAGATTTGTTGGCAACAAAACGTAATAACCCTTGATTATAGATCTCACAAAGACTGTAGCAGAGGAGTAAAACAAGGAGATGTATGTTGTCCTGTTCTGTTCACGTAGTTATAAATGAATTAGCTCAGTGCAAAACTTATTGAAATAGGAAGACATGGTGCAGATTTGTACAGACAAATGACTTCTATTGAACTAATTTTTTTTGTGTACAGGCATGTCGATCGATATTTTTGTACATTGTTGCTTTTCCTAGAAGACCGATGAAACCTCTAAGTGATTATGTCGGTATTGCAAGAACTCACAGAACAATACAACAACCTATTAAAGAAAACAGCGAGTGAGATATGTGAACTCTTGAAAAGTCAAATTGAGAACAAAGAAGTAAATATCGTAGTTATTAGAGAAAAGGAAAGGTCATCTAGTTAGCATAAGAGAAAAATGGTTTTTATGGTTAATGTTACAATGTACTTACCTACTTTCGTTAAATTAGACTGTTAAACTAATATCTTAGCTATAATTTTTTTATCTCGATTAAGTTTTGCAGCTGCTGTAGGGACCTATCTAGTAAAAGCAAAAAAAAATGCCTTGATTTACAGATCATTGAAGAAAACTGTTGGTGTTAAATAATCAATTCTCTACAACTGTTTTTAAGATATTTGATACACAAGTGCAAAACTATAATGCAGTATGGTTTGAATTTGTGGGGCTTGGATGTAAAAGCTGCTGAGCTTGTGAATCTGTTATTTGTTTGGACTCTGAAAAAGTTTTTAGGGGTAAACGGATAGTAAAACCAAACGATTTAAATATAGTTCGAGAGTGTAAAGAAATGTAAACAACAAATAGATACCCTATTTCATTACTTCCGCCGTTTAGGTGGCATACTAGTACATGCGATTTAATTATTTAAAGATGAATAACGATAGGCTACCACCGAAAGGCATTAACATTGTTGCTTGATTTAGACGTTCTAAGGTGTAATCTTCCCATATGGTAAGAGTTAATTGCGTATGTCACCTTGTAGACATTATACGAAATATGTTTGTGTATCTGAAAAAACTTGGGCTGTGGATAATGCATGGATATATCAGGGGACATTAGGACAATGAAAATGAATGTATTAAAACTCTTGTCTGAGAATGGGTTGTATGTAGATGGCAAAAGTGGGAAAACCAACATGTATCAACTCTCTAGCGATAGATTCGTATTTATACAGGGTTTATTGTTCGAAACACATTTAGTAAAAAGAAATAGTTTCTCAATGAACATGGGCTGTAAACACTTGAGTTCATGTTCAGCAATGCTACCTAGATTTCGTTCGCATAGCGGACATTAATGCACATGCTTTCCGCTTAGACGAAGTCTCTGCTACCGCATATGCTATGTCCACTATGTGATGAATCAGTGAAGCGAAGTCCATTTGTTTTTGAAGTGTCCTGCTCTCACTACTTTGCGTATAAAAATTTATTCTCACAGATAATTCTATGCCCGACCTTGATTGTCGGTTAAGTTTGAACTGAATGCATCAAGTCCATGATAAAACTGTTCACATCTGGCTCTATTATATTTTTGTATAAGGCTTTTCAGTTACGAGATAAAAACGCGTACGTCTTAAAACTCTCATGACTTTGGTAACAGTTGTATTATGTGCTGTTTTTGTATTGGTTTTCGCATATACATTATTTGCTTTGTTCTTGCCCCTTTCATATTTTGGGCTTATGGCCTTACATGAAATAACTATCTGAGTCTGAAGTCTGAGTCTGAAGTTCTCTCTCTCCTCTGGCTCTCTCTCTCTCCCCATGGCTCTCTCTCTCTCTCCCCCTCTCCTCTTCTCTCCCCCCCCCCCCCCCCTCTCTCTCTCTCTTGAGGGGGATGGGATAGCAGGTTGGTTAGAGAGTTGCGCTAACTGGAGATCTGCTGACTTGGTTCAAGTTCGCTCAAGCGCAATTTCCTCTCTGGAGTTACATCAGTGCCAACTCCATCCTCCAAACCGTTCTTCGGATGCGACTATAAACTGAAGGCCGTGTGCAAAAAGGCACACAGAACATCTTACTCCAAAAACCCACCCCTTCTTCCCTCCAACCACGCGAAGAAGAAAGAAGATTTTGAGCCATTGTGTCAGCTTACAACCATTTTATCTTCCTGCCATGTGTGTCCACATGTGAGGCCAGGGGTTAGGGTTGAGGGTTAGTCCAAGTGCCAGTGCGTGTATTCACAAGCTGCAAGGGGTTGTCTGGCAAGCTGGTCAGTCTGAGGGAAATGTGGACACAACTAGCTCTTTGACAAATGGGTGTGTAGCTGTAGTCACACGGTAATAACTCACTATAGTATGGAAGCTATGAATCAAAAAAATCAACCAGTCCTGTGAACAGGTAAGGCTGGTGCACTGGACTTCGGTGTCTGCAAATTTCTAGTTGTACTATCTTGTTCCTACCCTGCCAAACAGTCTTTTCAGAATAAGACTGTAACCTGGAAGGTGCCAAGTGTGTGAACGCACTGACAGAAATCCTTCCGCACACGTCCAAACTGTTTCCGCCTTTCAAAATTTGTACGCTTTGTGTGCTTGGAGTGGAAAAGGGATGTGAACTACTCTTCAGAATAAAAAGCATGGCACACGGAGACAATGTACTTCGGTAAAAGCTACTCAGTGCTTTTTCGATTATGGTCTCAAAATTTAAGCAATTTCAAGCAGGAAGCATTTTGAGAGTTGCTTTAACAGTTTGCTGTCGCCATGAATCGGAGACCACTTTTGAAAAAGCGCCATCTGTTTAATTAAAAGAAGTAGTACAAATAAAGGGTTGTAAGAAAAATATCCAGCCTCTTGTTTTTTACCTCAACGGTCTCTACCCCCCCCCGACCCTCCTAAGCACCACTTTCCTTCCTTACCTCCTCCTTCCAACCGGGGTACCTCCTCCCACAAACACACAACGCTCGCACGCAACACAAACACGCGCACTCACGCACACACACACGCACACACAAGCACAGACCAGACACACGAAAAACGCACGCACACACGCAGGACACACGAAACGTGCGCGCACCATACCTTACACACACGCATGCACACCACGCACGCACACGCACCGTCCACCTCACACACACACAACACACACAACCACACCACACACACTGAGACACGGAGAGAGTGAGAAGAGCAGAGAGAGACAGATTAGAAAGAGAGAAAGCGGTGGAATGGAATAGCACTGGTAAAATTCATCACTAGATTGTTACAATAACCCCGAAAACTCGTTACCAATTTTGCTATCATCAAAAAAAATTATCTATCTTCCGACTTGGAACTTCTCTCTCGGATTTCAATGTATCATCAGAAAGCTTCAAAGTTGAACTGCTCTCTCAGAATTTTGCAACGATCAGTCCTGGGTAGAGTTTTATCTCATGACCAGATCCTTTGTAGAGTCATTTCTGGGATTTTTTTAATTAATCCGGTCCAAAATCAGCTATTCAATTGTCTTATTTTCCATTTTCAAAATGTTTGAGGTCTCCGAACTGAGTTTCCCAGCGGCTGCATAATTTTGAACATTATTTACCTATTTTCTATCTAAAAAAAAATCTCCATGGGGATGTGGGGGGGGGGGGGGGATCAGGTATAAAATAGCATCCCCCTTTCTGAAAATTATGTGGCAAAGAATTTCCTCTCTTTTCTATCCCTCTCATTGTTTTGCCTTTTCTTCATGTCATTCCCCTTTCTATTGTCTTATTGGTCCTTTTCTTCTGCCTTTTTTTTCAAGAAAGGCTTAAAAGTTACAGTTCTTTCCCATGCTGATGTGGGATGTGCTGGACCCGATTTGACAAGTGGGCTTGATGGCAGCGCTAACGCATTTTTGATGTCCACTATTAAAAAATCAGCTGGGAAGTCCATTTTGTTTTAAAATTCGTTCCTCTTTTTATAAATTTATTCACGGGAAAATTCTTCCCGCCTTGTTTGTTCCGGTTATTTCTGATGGCATCAGCCAAAAAACCCCAATCTCTCTTTTTTTTTCTTTTCTTCCTTCCCCTTCCTCTTTTTTTTTTCGAGTTTTTTCTTTTTGTTTTTTTTTTCCTTCTTTTTGTTTTTTTTCCCTCCCCCTTTCTTCTTTCCTTCAAAATTCTTTCTTTGGCCCTTCTTTCTCTCCTCCCTCTCTCTCCTCTCCCCTGGCTCTCTTCTCTCCCCCTCTCTCTCTCTTCCCCCCCCCCCCCCCCCCCCCCCCCCCCTCTCTCTCTCGAGGGGGGGGGATGCATGGTTGGGTTGAGAGTTGCGCAAAGGAGATCTGTGCTTGGGTTCAAGTTTCGTAAAGCGCAAATTTCCTTCTGGATTTAAAACTAGTGCCAACTCCACTCCTCCAAAACGTTCTTCGATGCGATATAAACTGAAGTGCCGTGTGAAAAAAGGACACAGAACACTTACCCAAAACCCCCCCCCCTTTCCCACAACCACGCGAAAAAAAGAAAAGTTTTTTTGGCCATTGTTCAGTTAAAAACCCATTTTTTCTTCCTCCCATTGGCCCACATGTAAAGGCCAGGGTTAGGGTTGAGGTTGCCAAGTGCCAGTGCCAGTGTTATTCAAAAAGCTGAAAGGGTTGTCTGCAGCTGGTCAGTCTGAGGGAATGTGGACAAACTAGCTCTTAGAAAACGGGTGTGTACTGTAGACAAAAACGGTACATAACTCCAATAGTATGAGTATGAATAAAATCACAGTTGTGAAAAGGTAGGTTGTGCATGGATTTGGTGTCTGCAAATTTCTCAGGTGTACTTTCTTTTTCCCTCCCGAAAAAAAGTCTTTCGAATAAGACTGAAAACCCAGGGGTGCCAGTTTTGTGAAGCACGCGGGAACTTCTTCCCGCACCGTCCAAACTTTTTCCCGCCTTTCCCAAAAAATGACGCCTTTGTGTGCTGAGTGGAAAGGGTTTGATCTCTTCAAAAAAAAAGATGCCACGGGACAATTTATTCGGTAAAAGCACTCGTGCTTTTTCGATTATGGTAAAAATTTTAAAGCAATTTAAGCGGAAGATTTTTGAGAAAGTTGTTTAAAACAGTTTCTGTCCCCATGAAATCGGAGACACTTTTAAAAAAAGCGCATCTTTTTAAATAAAAAGTAAAAAAATAAAGGGTGTAAAAAAAATATCCACCCTCTTTTTTTCTACCTCACGGCTCTACCCGACCCTCCTAAGCACCCCTTTCCCTTCCTTACCTTCCTTCCAACCGGGGTACCTCCTCCCCACAACACACACGCTCGCACGCACACAAACACACGCGCACTCACGCACACACACACGCACACACAAGCCACAGCCACCCCCAGACACACGAAACGCACGCACACACACGGGACACACGAAACGTGCGGCACACATACATACACCACGCATGCACACACGCACGCACACGCACGCCACCACACACACAAAACACACACACACACACCACACACACAGACCGGAGAGAGGAGAGACAGAGAGAGACAGATAGACAGAGAGAAAGCGTGGAATGGAATAGCATGGTAAAATTCATCACTCAGTTTTGTTAAAAATACCCGAAACTCGTTACCAATTTTGTATCATCAAAAAAAATTATCTATCTTCCGACTTGAACTTCTCTCTCGGATTTCCAATGATTCATCAGAAAGCTTCAAAGTTGAACTGCTCTCTCAAAAATTTTGCAACGAACAGTCTGGGTAGAGTTATCTCATGACCAGGATCCTTTGTAAAGTCATTTCTGGGATTTTTTTTTAAAACTCCGGGCCAAAATCAGCTATTCAATTGTCTTATTTTCCATTTTTAAATTTTGAGGTCTCCCAACTGAGTTTCCCAGCGGCTGCATAATTTTGAAACATATTTACCTATTTTCTATCTAAAAAAAAATCTCCCATGGGGATGTGGGGGGGGGGGGGGGATCAGTATAAATAGCATCCCCCCTTCTGAAAATTATGTGCAAAGAATTTCCCTCTTTTCTATCCCTCTCAATGTTTCTGCCTTTTCTTCATGTCATCCCCTTTATATTGTTCCTTATTGGTCCTTTCTTCTGCCTTTTTTTTCAAGAAAGGCTTAAAAGATTACAGTTCTTTCCCATGCTGAAGTGGGATGTGCTGGACCCGATTTGACAGGGGCTTGATGGCAGCGCAACGCATTTTTGCTCAGTTGTTGCTGACCGAGCTTTTGAGGAAGAAGGAAAAAAACAAAGTATTTCGAGGGATAGATTATCGTGAAGGTATTTTCCTAATCGTTTGGTTTGATTGTGCTGAGAAATCAAAAATGTTTGCTAGTCGCGTAAGACCTATGAAGACAAAAATTTCCTTGAGAACTAACCAATAACTTGGGAGTCATTTTTAAAAAATCCAATCTGATCCAATCTTGTCCTCTTCCTCGTTGACCGTTACTTGTAGTCTGGAACTGGTCCCTTCAGGCCGTTGCGCTGTTAGTACTTTGGTTTTTGGCACCAGAATACTGAAAAAAAGCATCAACAACAACCTACCCTTTGACCCCCACACTTTACCCGATCAATTCAATACTGAAAAATTCATCAATGCTCTAAAAAAACCCCCCTCCCCCCCGCCCTAGCCCTGTGCATTTTAGCACCTACACGGTTCCTAAAGGGGGGGGGGGGGGGTGGGGGTCGGGATGCCTAGTGGTTAGAACTTGCGCTGCAATCTGACGATCCGAGTTCGAATCCCCCTTTAAGAGGATTTTTCCCCCCGGAGTTAAAATTAGTGAGGCTCCCCTTCCCCCGAAATCCCTTCCCACGAGAATATAAATCGGGGCCCCCCTGTATTGACACACGCATAAAATCTTGGTCACGTTTTAAAATTTTTCCCCTTTTCGAAAAAAGTAGGCCTTGTGTGCCCGTGGGAATAGATGACAAAATTTACAAAACTACATACCCGGGGAAGGATGTGAAAAGCAGAGGAGCTTATTCCATATCCTTGATATAAAAAAAATAAAAAAAAAAATTAATAAAAAAAGTGGGAACTTGATCTCAGAAATGCGATGTCAGGTTCCCCTCATTTTGGTAGATCTCACAACTAATTTGTATAAAATTTTAAGTAAGATAAATTCAGGGTCTACGGATTTAAGTAAAGACTGAAAAGCTTCAAAGTTGAATGCTCTCTCGAATTTGCAAGAACAGTCCTGGTAGAGTTATCCTTGCCGGGCCCTTTGTAAAGTCTTTTTGGGGTTTTTTTTAAAAACTCCGGGCCAAATCAGCTATTCTTTTGTTTTTTTTTCCTTTTTCGAATTTTGGGGTCTCGACATGATTTTCCCCGCGGCTGCATAATTTATGAAACATATTTCCCTATTTTCTATAAAAAAAAAAAAAATTTCCCCCGGGGAGGGGGGGGGGGGGGGGGTCAGTATAAATAGCATCCCCCTTCGAAAATTATGTGAAAAGAATTTTCCCTTTTTTTTCCCCTTCAAGTTTTGCCTTTTCTTTGTCTCCCCTTTTATTGTTCCATTGGTCCTTTCTTCTTTTTTTTTTCAAAAAAGGCTTAAAAGATTCAGTTCTTTCCGCTAAAGTGGGATGTGTTTGGGACCGATTTGACAGGGCTTGTTTGGCAGGCAACGTTTTTTGTCTTTGTTGCTGACCGGTTTTTTGGGAAAGAAGGAAAAAAAAAAAGTTTTTGGGGGTAGATTATCGGAAGGTATTTTCCTTCGTTTGGTTTGATTTGGGGAAAAAATAAAAAATTTTTGTAGTCGCGTAAGACCTTAAAGGAAAAAATTTTCCCTTGAGAAAAAACCAAAAAAATTGGGAGTCATTTTTAAAAAAATCCAATTGATCCAAATTTTTGTCCTTTCCTCGTTGACTTTATTGTGTCTGGAACTGGTCCCTTGGCCCGTTCCCCCCGGGCTTTTACTTTGGTTTTCGGCACCAAAAATACTGAAAAACGCTTAACAACAACTCCTTTGCACCCCCCACACTTTACCGATAAATTAAATCCTAAAAAAATTCATAATGCATCTAAAACCCCCATCCCCCGCCTAGCCCCTGTGCTTTTGAGCCCCTAACGGTTCCTAAAGAGGGGGGTGGGGGGGGGGGTCGGGTAGCTAGGGGTTAGAACATTGCGCTCGAAATCTGACGATCGAGTTCGAATCCCTTCAAGAGGTTTTTCCCCCGGATTTAAACATTAGTGCAGGCTCCACCTCCCAAAAAATCCTTCCGACGGTAAAAATCGGGGCCCCCGTGTATTGACACAGCAAAATATCTTGCGCCCCTTTTAAATCTGTTCGCTTTCGAAAGAGTGGGCCCATTGGTGCCTGGGGGAAATAGATGACAAAAATTTAAAAAAACTACTACAACGGGGACTGGATGTGAAAAGCACGGAGAGCTTATTCCATTCCTTGATAAAAAGAATAAAAAAAAAAATTAAAAAAAAGTAAATTGATTCAAAAATGCAGATGTCATGTTGCTACATTTTGGTCAGATCTCACACTAATTCGTATAATTATGAAGTAAGAAAAGTTCGGGTTTCCCGGATTTAAAAAAAGATGAATCAGGAGCGTTTTTGTTGTGGTTAAAAGCTTTTGACTGTGATCTGAGGGCCCCGGGATCGAGCCCAAAAGAGACCCCCGTTTGGGGGGATTTTTGCCCCGGCACGTAGCATGCCATTTCCCGAAAGCCCATCGAATGGACTGTAAACCAACCCCACTCCTCCAAAAGCCCTTCGGATGGATAAAAACCAACTCCACCCCCCCACCCCCCCCCCCTTTCGGAGGATTAAACCGAGCCCGTGTAAAACCCACGCAAAACATTTTCCGGAATATTAAACCCCCCTTTCCACTTTCGTAAGGTGGGCCCAATCTCGTGCGGTGGCAGGTGGAAGATGTTAAAATACCATGGCTTTTAAAACTGATTTTTTTAGACATACCCCAAAAGTGGAATGTGGCTCCTTAATTGGGGGTGAGGGTCGCCTACGAAAAAATATCCCCTTGGAAAAATCGCGGAGATTAGTCGAGGAACCATAAAAGAAACTTTTTCAGAAAATCTGAGCTAAAATTTTGTGAACAACAAAAGGCTTCTGCAGCAAAGACATTGGATTTTTTTCTATCAGTTAAAATTATTGCGGATTTGCGCACACGTTAATCCTTTCCACTTTTCGTAAGAGTAGGTTTATGTCCCGGTGGGAAAAGTGAAATTTACAAAACATTTTCACCGGGGACGAATGTAAAAAAAGCACACAAAAGTTATTAAATTTTTCGAAAAAAAATATAAAAAATAAATAAATACATTTTGATTCCGTTTGTATTGATCGGGAAAAAAAATTTTGCTCCCCTGGGATTTCCCTTGGGTTTTTTGGTTTTTTTGTGGTGGTTTTATTTGTTGGAGGGGGGAAATTGTTTAAGAATTGATTAAAACGAAAATTGGGGAAAAGGGAGGGGGGGGGGGGAAGAGAGCTGTGGTGGAAGGGTGATCTGGGCCCATGTCAAAAGGATCAACAGTCCTTCGGTGAGACAAAAAAACCGAGGCCCCGCGTGGAAGCACGAGAAAATCTTGGTCATTTTAAAAACCCTTTTTCGCCTTTCAAAAGAGTACCCTGTTGTGTGCCGGTGGTAACGTTTGACATTGTCAAATGCATAAACGGGGCACGATGTAAAAAAAAACAAATTTTTCCATTCCCTCGAAAAAAAGAATTAAAATTTTGGATTTTTCTTTTTTTTTGGAAAAAATTAAGTGCAGACTTGCCAATGTTTTAGATTCATTCCCTTACTTATGGCTTTGTAAAAGCACAAAAATTTTAGCATCCATAAGCTTTACACAGCACCATACTTTTAAAAAGGGGAAGCAACTTTTTGAACATGTTGAGGGGGGGGATAGTAGGGTTAAAAACTATGCGTGTAATCTGAAGTTGGTCACCCCCACAGCACCCGTTCAAGGGAATTTTTTTTCCTGGGTCATCGTTCAGTTGCACTGCAAAAAAGCCCTTTCGATAAAAACTAAAAACCCCAGGTCCCTTTTGGAAACATTAAAACTCTTAAAAAAAACCCAAAAAGAGTAGGCTTTGCGTGTGAAGGAGCAGATAAATTTTAAACACAGAAAATGCAAACACGGGGTTTTTTGTGTTTAGACAATCCCCTTGAAGTCAAAATACGTACTTAAAGGTGGGGGGGGGAAGCGGTGCTACACAAATTCCCCTTGGAGAACCTTGAGCTCAAACAGGGGAAAAAAAAAAAAAAGTGTGTGGTGTACTTAATTTTTGAGTTGTGGATACTGCTCGGCGACGATATTGCTTTTGATGCTGCTCCGAGCGATGTTGCTTTTGATGCTGCCCCGCGCGTGTTCTCCGATGTTTTTTTGCTGATACTGTCCGGTGATGTTTTTGTATGCCAACGATTTTGCGACGCGTTGGCTTGATATGTTAAGCGATGTTGCGTTGCTGACGACTAATTGTTTTGTATGCCCGGGGAAATGATGTTACTCGTGTACACTTCCGAGATGTTGCAACGATGTTGCATTGATACTCCCGCGGAAAATGTTTGCCCTTGATACGCTTGACGATATGTTTTTTTTTGATACTGCGCCGGGAAATATTGTTCTTGATTTGCTCGACGCGTGTTGTTTGATGTGCCGACGAGATGTTATATGCTCCCCGACGACGATGTTGCTCTTGATGGCTACGCGCGTGTTGCTCTGATGCTCTCCGACGCGGTTTTGTCTTGCTGCTCCGCGACGTGTTGCTTTTTGATGCTGCGACGACGCGTTTTACAAAGCTGCTGTCCGACGATTTTGTTCTTAATGTCCCCCCCGACGACGTTTTTACTAATGCTGCTCCGGACGATGTTGTTTGAAAAGTCTGAGGACGAGTTGCCTTGTTGCTTGACGACGTTTTGTTATAATGATGCTCGACGAGTGTTATAATGCTGCTCCGCACGTTGTTGTTCTTAATGTGCTCCAATGACGTGTTGTCACTAGTGTCCGACGACGTTGTTACAAATTGCTCCACGCGATGTTGCTTTAATGCGCTCCGACGACGTTTTTTAATGTGTCAATGACGATGTTGTTACTAATGGCTCGACGACGATGTTATGTGCTGCTCCGCGACGATGTTGCTTTTAAAATGCTGCTCGACGACGATGTTGTTCTAATGCTGCCCCGACGCGTTTGCTTTAATGATGCTCGAGCGATGTTGCTTTTTAATGGGCTCTGAGGGCGATGTTGCCATGATGCTGTTGACGACGATGTTGTTTTGATATGCTCTGGGGACGTGTTGCCTTGATATGCTCCGACGACGATGTTGCTCTAATGATGCTCCGACGCGATTTTTACAAATGCTGCTCCGAGGGGACGTGTTGTCTTAATGGTGCTCTGATGGCGATGTGCTTGATGCTGCTCCGACGACAACGTTGCTCTTGTTCTGCTTGAGGGCGACGTTGTTCTTGATAGCCTACGCGACGAGTTACAAATGGCCCCGGACGTATTGCACTAATGTGCCCCGGACGTTGTTACTAATGTACCCCGACGACGATGTTACTAATGCTGCCCCGACAAAAATTTGCTTTTGAAGGCCCCGACGCGGGTTGCTTTGAGTGCCTGGTGACGTTTTTACTAATGTGCCCCGAGATATGTTACAAAATGCTGCCCGACGCGATTTTCTAATGTGCTCCCGACGACGTGTTGTTGCTAATGTGTCGGACGACGACTTGTTTTGTGGCTCCGACGACAATTTTGTTCTTGATGCTGCTCCGGACGCCCGGGCTCTTGATGGTGCCCCGCGACGTGTTATAAGCTGCTCCGACGACGTGTTACAATGCTGCTCCCCAACGTTTGTTATATGCGCTCTGACGAGTGTTGCTCTTAATGCTGCTCCGAGGGGCGAGTTTTACAAATGCTGCTCGGAGTCGATATTGTTACTAATGTGCTCCGACGAAATGTTGTTCTAATGCTTTTCGCGCATATTGTTAAAATGGCTCGACGCGATGTTATTTTAATGCTGCTCGACGAGGGTTTTTTATTAATGTGCTCAATGAAAATGTTACTAATGTGCTGACCACGTTTTTCAATGCTGCTCCGACGCGATGTTACTAATCTCTCCGAGGGTTTTGTTATAAGCTGCTTCGACGACGGTGTTACAAATGTGCCCCAATGCGTTTCTATTTTCTACTGTCAGACGACGATCCAATGTGTTGCGCTTGATCTGCCCCGGCCGTGTTGCAGGATGTTGGCTTGATGCTGTCTGAGCGGTTGCGCTTGATGTGCTCCGCGCGATTTTTGCGCTTGTTGTGCCCCGGGGGCGATGGTGGTTTGTTGCTGCTCCGGGACGATTTTGCGCTTGATGCGCTCTGGGGGGCGATGGTGCGCTTGATGGCTCCGGCGACTGTTGGCTTGATGCTGCCCCGGCGAGATGTTGCGTTTGATGCTCCCCGGCGACGATGTGCGCTTGTGCTACTCCGGCGACGATGTTGGCTTGATGTGCCCCGGGGCGCGTTGTTGCGCTTGTTGGCTCCGGGGGCGATTTTGCGCTTGTGCTGCTCCGGCGCGATGTTGCGTTGATGCTGCTCCAGCGCGATGTTGCGCTTGATGTGCCCGACGACGGTTGCGTCAAAATTTGCGTTTGATGGCCCGACGACGAATCGTGGTACTTGTTGTGGGATCCCAGCTTTGATGGTAGATGCCAGTTTTGATGGTAGATGCAGCTCTTGATGCGAGATCCCAGCTCTTGATGCGTAGATGCTAGCTCTTGATGCGTTGATGATAGTTTGAGTGTTGAAAAAAACTGTTGAGGACACGACCCCAAAATGAGATATGACCCCATGAAAATGTCGAACCAATGCTAGATTTGAGGGAAACGGGCAAGAAGGAAGAGCCAGAAGTAGAGAAAGTGCTTGAAGAAAATGTTTTGGGGGTGAGGTGTCCCTTCCCTCATGAGCACAGTGTGCGAGGGTTGGCAGCCCGTGCCCTTTCAGGACACCCAAATCCTTGTTCGGCGACACGTCGTGAACTGGGGTATTAGAAAACCTACCCAATGCTGTCGGTACGCGTCGAAAACGGTGCGCTGGGCCGATGTCAGGGATGTAGCGGCGGCAGCGACTTTCGTCCTATGCGGTCGTGTTGCTGTTAGTGTTTTAAGAAGAAGAAAAAGAAAAAAGAAAAAAAAAAAAAGAAAAAGGGGTTGTGAAAAGTCGGAGGGCTGTGTCTCGTGCATCTAGTCCTAAAGCGTTTCAGGATGGAAGGGCATAATGCGAATTGATCCCAAGCCCCCAAAATCCTCTACTTCGTGTTCAAACCCCGTGGAAAACGAAGACGGCCGGGTTGTTCTGATCCCTGGGCAAGGAACCCGGCAGCGAGGCGTAGGGTTTCCCTTCAGGGTTTGGTGAAGCCTTCTTCTATCTCCCATTCTAAAAAAATTCAAGCCTTACATCCGACATCTGTTACCCAGTCATGGGGATCTTTGGGCAATGTTCGGGTATGCGCTCCCAAAATCGTGGGCCCTGGCATCTTCATGATCTCTGGTGGAAGGGTGATGATCCCCTGGTGAAGGTCTGGTGACAAAGACCCGAATGGCGTCTCCCTGATCTTGGTGAAAAAGGGGCCGATCGCTTGGTGAAGATTTTGGGGACAAAGACATGAATGGGTCCCTGTCTTGGTGAGGAGGGTGTGATCATGGTGAAGATCTGGTGCAAAGACCAGAAAGGGTCTCCTGATTCTGGTGAAAAGGGCACGATCGCTTGGTGAAAATTTGGTGACAAAGTATGAATGGGTCTCCATGATCTCTGGGGGGAGGGTGCGATCTCGGCGAAGATCTGTGCAAAGACCTAAAAACAATTTTCATTCATAGTTACAGTAAACGTTTTTCACCCCCAAATAAATCAGCGACAAAAAAAGGGCGGCCTAACCCCAGTGGTTCAGTCTGCGCTTTGGGACTGACGGCCCGGGTTCGAGCCACACGAGGCATGTTTGAGGGGACGTTTCCCTTTTATTTCAACACCCGTCCTATTCCCGGTAAAGGTTTGCAGCTCGAGGTGGTTACCAGTTGGGTGGGTGTTCGTTTTCGCACCCCGGGTAGTAAGTTCCCCCTTGTAAAAGGGTACCCCCCTTGAAGGTCAGGGAAGGTAAAGCAGCGGAGAGGGTTTGGGGGCAGCCTCAATTGGGCCCTTGAAAAGTTGAGGGTTCGAGCCTCGCTCCCCCACGACACATAGGTTATGGGGCATTTACCTTTCCTACCCACTCCCCCAAAAGTTTTTTCCCCAGTGGAACGCCGGAAAATTTTGGGACCAATTAAAACTTGTTATTCCCTTTTAAAAAAGTAGGGGTATTCGTGTGGAGGGATGGATGACACGATCTAAAAAAGAAGCACATGGAGTTTTAAACACAGCTCCCCGAAGCAGAAAAGCGGTCCTTAATGGTGCGCCAAAAAAGGTCGCATAGCAAAATCTCATGTGGGGAACTTGGACCCCTTTGGGGGAAACGAAAAAAGAAAGACCGCATGATTTTTGAGATGAGTTCGGTAAATTTAAGCTCAGAGAAAAAAATCTGTAGACGGTGCAAACCAAGGCCCCAAACCCGTGAAAAGAAATCCCTCAAAAATTCAAAGTCAGTCGCTCTAACCCCTAGTCTAACAAACCCAACCCCTAAAATGTTCAATTTTAAAAACTCCTATAAAACGCAAAATTTTTGCAGAGCAATTGCGTAGAAAGTAGGAAAATGAGGTACATTGCGATAAATCGTTTTATAATGAATACCTTTGAATAAAAATTGAAAAATCGCCCGAAACGGCCCTTAAATAGCTTTTTGGGTCTTGAATAAAAATTTATAAAGGGGGGTGAAGGGGGTGGGGGTAACCTAGTGGTTAGAGTGCTGCGCTCCGAAGTACGGCCCCGGGTTCAAGCCCCCACGAGGCATGTTCAAGTTGAATTTTTTCCCCCCGGTATTAGTACCCCCCCCCCTCCTCCCGAAAAAACCGGCGAGTTTTAAACCCAGGGGCCTGTATGCGAACAACGCGGGAAATCTTTCGCTCACGTTAAAACCCCTTACGCCTTTTAGAAGAGTAGGGCCTCGGGCCGGCTGGTAAGAAGGATGATAAAATAGACTAAAAAGAGGATGCACATAGTCTCGCGCTAAGCATCAGCCCCCAAGTAGAATGCGGCTGCCTTAACGGTGGGCAAAAACGGTGGGTATCAAAAATTCCCTTTGGTGAACCTCGGAGCTGTTGCGGAGGAAAGAAAAAAAAGTTTTGGTCCAGGTGAAAAATTTCCCTTGGTGGCTTGGCCAAAGGGCCCCAACTATGTTGGGAAAATTTTTATTTAAAAAAATAATTAAAGGTCGGTTGCTTTGCCAAAGATTTTCACTTTCGAAAAAAAATTTGGCTAGTCCCCCATTTTAGGAAAACTGCACAAAAAATGCCAACTGTAATGTCTGCACAAATGTTTCAAAAAATATTGATTGCTGACCGGGGTTTGAAACTTGTTCAAAGGGGTTTTTCCCCTTTGGGGTTAAATGGATGAGACTCCACTCCCTCTAAAAGCTTTGGAGAGACTATAAACCCAGGTTCCGTGTGCGAACGCAGCAGAAATTTGCGCGCACGTTAAAATCGTTCCCCTTTTCGAAGAGTAGGCCCTTGTGTGCCCCTAGGAAAGGATGACAAATTTCCAAAAAATGCAATTCACATGGGGTTTATGTAAACAAGCACTCAAGTCCCTTTTCTTATTTTTTCCCCAAAAAAAAAGAAGATAAATAGGTAATAAAGTTCCCTTTTAATAAATGGGAAAAAAGGTATAAAAAGGGGGACCCTAATAAAATTGTTCTGGCGATATTCCCAAAAAGATTCTAATCACTAGGGGAAAAGGTGGGGGGGGGGGGGGGGGGAAAGGGAGAAAGCTTGCGATTTTAACTGCCCCGGGGTCAAGGGTTTAACGTTTAAGATTTTTAAAAAACCCCTGCAGTTCTGTTCGTTTAAACAACAAAAACTAAACCCAAAACATTAATCTAAAAAAAAAAAATTTTCGGTCTTGTAAGTTCAAACAAAACGATGACAAAGAACAAAAAAAACAATCCAAAAACCCCACACACAAACAAGAAACTTCAATCACCATGCTTCCTGACTTTTAAAAAGGGGCTCTCTTGGAACTTAAAAGCTGTCAGGGTCTCCAGGAATAAGGGCATCCCTTCAGTGTTTTGGGGGGTAGTAGGGGTTGATGTCTTGCTCCCATGTGGCCCCCCTGCGTGGCGGCGGTGTCGGTGAGGAAAGGCTGAAAAAACCCTGGCACCAGTGGGGGGAAAATTGTCGAAAACCCCCTGTTTCTTGCTTTTCTGTGGTCTTCAGCAAAGTGTTAAATCTTCAGAGGCCTTCTTTCCCGTAGGGGCCCATGTCTCAGCAGCGGGGGCCCTCCGTTTTTGCAGTGGTTAGTTTGAAAAAGACAAGATCCAAAGCGCCTTGGCTTTTCGCGCGCGCCCACAAATGAACATTTTTTTTAGAAAAGGGAAAGGTGAAAATGTTCCGATTTCGTTTGGGTTTTAACCCCCCCCCTTCCGTCCCCAAGTAACAAAAAAAAAGAAAAAGAAAAAGAAAAAGGGGAGGGAAAAAAAGCAAGGAAAAAAAAGAGAAAAGGTGAAAAAAATAACAGAAAACATGCTTTTGGGGGGGGCATTGTCGTGTGGTTTTTTTTTTGAGTTTTTTTTGCTCTTCTCTCTCTCTCTTCTCTCTCTCTCTCTCTCTCTCTCTCTCTCTCTCTCTCCTTCTCTTCTCTTTATTGGTGGGGACAGGGTGTAAAAAAACCATGGTGCTTATTTCATTATCTCGAAATAAAAGAAATTTTTCATTGTCATTTCCTTTTCTTTGTTGTCCTGGTCGTTCTGTCTGTCTGTTGGGGTGGTTGGCAAGTGACTTGTCTGTCTGTCTGTCTGTTTTTCTGTCTCTCTTGTCTCTCTGTTGTTTCCTCTCTCTCTTCTCTTCTCTCTCTCCTCTCTCTCTTCTTCTCTCTCTTGTTCACTTTTTGGGAAAAATAGGCATTGTGTGTTGGTGGGAACAGATGACAAAAAAACAAAAATGCATAGACACAGGGTCTAGATGTAAAAAAACAGTACATGAGTGCTTTTTCCGTTAAAAGGGGGGAACTGGATTTTAAAAAACCCACATAAGTGCTTTTTTCCATTATCATCAATATAAAAGGAAAGAATCATCAAAATAAAAAGTATAAATAACTAAATATAAGTCTTTCACTGTCTCCGTCTCCCTTTCTTTCTATGTCTCTCCATCTCTCTGTCTATGTCTGTTTTTCTTCTTTCTGTCTTTCTCTCTTTTCTGTCTGTCCACCCGTCCGCTTGTCTGTTTGTCTGTCTAACACACACACACACGCACACACGCACACGCACACGCACACACACACACTCTCTCTTCATCTTCCCTCTTTGGGCGCATGTGTGTGTTATGCGTGCGCGCGTGGTGTGTGTGTGTGTGTGTGTGTTGTTGTGGTCGGAGCACTCGCTTTCCCCCAGCCAAGTTAGCAGCGTCGAGCGTTTGGGTACCACTTGGATGGGACCGTATGCGCGCTTTACTTCAGTATAGTTCCCCCGTTAAACCCCGCTGTAAATGGGTTTCCTGTCCTCTTTAGGGTCAGGGAAGGTAAAACAGCGAGGGAGAGGAGATGGGCGCCGCCCTCAAAATGCTGGCCCCTAGAGAAGCTGAGGTCTCTGACGCCTCACTCCCCTACGACCTTATAGGTTATGGGACACTTTACCTTTACCCTCTAAATCAAATGAAAACAGTAATGTGGGCGCTGCACTTGTAAAGCTTCAGAGAAATCCGTTTGTTTCGGAAATGTCAACTTCGGATAGCATCAAAACCCAGCATTTAGACTTGGCTGTCCGTTAAATTGAATTGTGTTTTGGGGGTTGTGGTGGTGTGTGTGTGTGTGTGTGGTGTGTGTGTGTTTTGTTCTTTCTTTAATTTAAGTCTGTTCACTCAAGGTGATATTAGACCAAAGATTAAAGTGTTACAACATATAGAGAACGCGCGGGGTGCGCGCGCGCGTGTGTGTGTGTGGTGTGTGTTTATCTATTAGTGTCTGTGCACAAGATAAATAAAAAAAAACGACAAGGAATTATGGGAGGGACGGGGTGAGGTGGGGGGGGGGGGGCGGCATTGAACAGTTAAACTTCAGCAAGAATAATTAAAGTTTGCCAACGGGCTTCTAACTAAACAACTAACTATCTCCAACATAATCACATTATCGGCCAATTAATTGTCAAATTAATATTTGAAATCTTATCTACAACTGTACCAAAAAATATGGTCGAAGTACTTCACAATGAAGAATGACATGCTTAGGTGATAAGTCAGAACCACATGGACAAGTTATCTGTTTACAAATGGAGTTCTTAATGCATCCAATCTGAACCTGTAGATCATACTTCCCACCGGGGGACCACAGGGTTGGTGCTGGATGTCCCGCCTGTGAAGGGAAGTATGCATTTCTGAGCATCCGATCTACACCTCTGCTTCCGGGGATAGTGAAGCTGCAACCTCTTGTTTGGCTTGCCAGGCAAGAGGGGTACCCTTCAGAAGGGTGCTGCATAGCCTCTCCTATCGCAACTTTCCACAGCAGGCATCTACTCGTTGGTGTCCCTGTTTTCGCAAAGACTGCTGTGGGGAGACCGAGCGCCTGGCGGGATAACCAGGTTAGGGTAGGTGGAGCCCGTTTTGCTGACAAAATCCACCTAGGAGAGCGGAAAACTCTGATTTCAAACCATGCATGGAGAAGGAAAACTCGAAGAACACCCAGGAGGAAACCCTGTCATTCGCCAAAGGAGCTGAAATCAGAGGTGTCGGGCCGACAGGCGCTCCAACCAAACTATGACACCAATGTAATATAGCCTTAAATGAGGCAATGCAAAGAAGAATACTTCCCCCAGTCTGTTATTAAAATGACACACTCTTGACACTAATGAATATCCACGTAAAGAATATCTCGTTGGCTGTTGACACGGTTCCAAGAGCTTTTTTCAGAAGTATGCCTCCTGAAGACTGAGTGGAAGGTTCAAGAGGTGCTGTAACTTCACAATCCGTGTCTATGGCAGCAGCTTTGGCTAACTGGTCAGCTTTCTCGTTGCCATGGATTCCACAATGTGACGGAATCAGCAAAAGGCAAGGGTAGTACCTCGTAAGGAAAGAAAATGTATAAGGTGACATATTTCAATGATTAATTCCCCTCTTCGTGGCCAGAATAAAGCAGCATCTCTCCAGTGAGCAGTCTCCTTTGTCCTGACTGTCCAACCGGTCTCACTGATGCAAGCAATGTGAGGTTGTAGCTTTTCATCTCTGCTGACTATCAGTAAGATAGGTCAATTAAAGCTTACACTAGTTTAAGTTATGGCAAAGTACTATGTAAGATATGTAGTAATTCTAATTCACCTCCCTACTTTTTCTGTTCTTTTTTACAACTTTTTAATAGTTAATTACAACCAGTCATTCAATAGATTAAATTTTACTTCCCCACCATGGTTCCATGTAGCCTGCATCGTAGTGTGGATGTTGTGGCACATAGGGGTAGGGTCAGGTAGGCGTGGGAGGACACGTCTGGGCTTCTTTGGTGTCTCCCACAACAGTCCTCTTACATGCCTGCCAGGTTCCTGCCAACATGCTGGCCCCTCTGCATGTAGGATGTATGCCATCTCTGAGTGTCCTGTAGTCCAAACTGGCATGACTAACAATAGACACATTGTCAACACCAAACGGATCAGACATGACAAGAGCATTGAAGACATCATGCTTCAAGTTCAACTCTGTGTTTTTACAGGAGCAATTTTGCTAGTTATTATTTTAATTTAGGATGCTTTAGCTGCAATTTCTTTTACACATTTTATAATACATTTTACTGCAAAACGTCTGGGTCTTTTTTCTTTAAATCATTGATCCCACAGTGGATCCAACAGCATCTGGTAATTTCTCAGATGAGAAACCACTGATGTAAAAGTTGTAGCTATGTTTTCTGTTTTATTTGTTTTGTAAGAGAAGGCATCAAAGCATAGGAACGGTCGAGTCTCTTATCATTGACTGTTTGCTACAGAGTCATGGAGCATGACTATATAAGGGAGATCTGAATCTTGTTTCTTTCCTAGTTTGTGTATTTTGGGGTGGAGATTGTTGCATGGCATCATTTGACATTTTTTACATCACTTTTTTGATTGACTTTGGGTCTATTTCTATCCCCTTTTTGTTTGAAGTCTTGACAACCACAGGCATTGCAACTGGCTTTGGTACTGTTCCCGCAACTTGCCTGGGTCCACTTTGCCTTGCATACATCAGCATAGGTGGGACTAGATCTGCTTGTGCTAGTCTGACAAGGCCTCCTTCTTTCAGCCATGTTGCCTGTCTGTGTTCCTTATGGGTAGCACAAACAGATCTAGCCGATGTTTTTGTTAGAAAAGCATTTATTGTTTTATTTTGGTCTTCGACCGTTTTTTTTTCTAAATTGGTGATACAGTCGCATAATGATGTTATAATTTTCTTCAATTCATTAACGGCACTTACAGTATCAACGTGAAGTGCCCGCTGTTCTCGGGTTGGCCATCAACCACAGTTGAGGCAGCAGATCCAGTCAGGGCAGGGAGGCATAGTTTCTGCAGCCCCATGCACTACCTTTGCCGCAGCTTGTGTTTTTTTTCACTGCTGGGAATGAAGTGTGAGCGCCCTGAGTTTTAGATCTGATAGTCTTTGTCATACCACCAGTACAATTGACGATAACTTTGTGGGCTCCAGTCTAGCGATCTGACCATTTCCGCCATCTTGTTTCCTCTTCAGAGTGTGTGTGTGTGTGTGTAAGTAAGTGAGTAAGTCTTCAATTTTAAACGTCTTTCCACTTTAAGTGATACCAGACGGCCCTAAAATAGGAGACTGAATGAAAGAGATAGATATAGATAGATAGATAGATAGATCGATGTACTCTGTGTGGTGCGTGCATGCGTGTGAGTGTGTGTGTGTGTGTGTGTGTGTGTGTGTAATAAAGAGTAATAACAAGGGAAATACACAACTAGTATTCTTAGCATAAACAGATCAAGAACAACATTAAAAAAATGAAATTCGAAGAGAACTACAACTACAATAAGTGCCCTATCATCATCATCATCATCAGACCCGTGACCTTGGCGGTTGTGGGGGAGACACGAAAGACGATGCCATGGTAAGCCTCCTCCATCCATCTCGGTCCTCGGCTCTGCGCAGTAGTGCCGAGTCATTCATCCTGGTCCATTCTCTGATGTCCATCCATGACTTGTTCTGTCTTCCCCTCTTTCTGCCACCTTCCAGTGTTCCCTGCAGTACTGTTTTTGGCAGAGTGTTGTGGGGGTGACGTGGCCGAACCATGTCAGCTTTTTCTTCTTGACGATGATGAGAAGGGGTTCCTGTGGACCCTGCCAGCCGTGTTATTTGACTCTTGACAAATTCATTGGTCTTTCGTTCTCTCCAGGATATGCCCAGCAGTTTTCTATGGCATTTTGTTTCAAATGACTAGATTTGCTTTGCTGTTTCAGCAGTCAATGTCCAGGTTTCACTTCCGTACAGCATGATAGTCTGAATTAGGGCTTTGGTAGAGCTTTAGTTTGATTGGGAAACTGATCTCTTTACTTTTCCATATGGTGGTGAGTTTTGTCATGGAAGATGTTGCCATGGCTATTCTGACTTTGATTTCTGTCGTCGATCGCCCGTCCTTTGTGAGTGTAGCGCCAAGGTATTTAAAGCGTCTACCTCCTCAGTCGGTCTGGCAGGAAATGAAGAGGAACTGGCCAACCTAGTGAAGCAACTGGACGAAATATCCTCACGATACGGCATGGAAATCAGCGCCGAGAAAACAAGTCATGTCAAACAGTGTCCAGCCAATCACCACCAAGATCACTCTCAGCGGAAAAGAACTGGAGACAGTTGACCATTTCAAGTACCTTGGAGGCCATCATAAGTGAGGAGGGATCGAAGACCGAAATCCTAGCAAGAGCAGGCACAAACAGCAGCAGCAATGGCAAGACTGAAGACCATATGGAGAGACAGAAACATCCCTCTCGGAACCCAAAGGGAAAGTTACTAACACGCTAGTAAACCCCAATCATGCTTTACGCATGTGAGGCTGGACACTGAACCGGCAGACCCAAAAGGGAGGGTCCAAGCAGTAGAAATGAGATGCTCAGAAGGCTCCCTTTGGCATCTCATACAGGGGCCATGTCACCAAAAAATGAAGTCCGCAGAATGATCATCAACAAGTGCGGGACTATGAAGACCTACTGACCACGGCGAAAAAGAGGAAAAATCAGATGGTATGGGCACGTAACACGCTCAGAAGGACTTTCAAGACCATCTGAAAGGGAACGTCCAGGGAAGAGAAGCGGGGAGAAGAGGAGAAAGTGGGCCAACGCACCGTGTTTGGACGGGGGAGGACTTCAGTGCACCAGGCATTTGCCCCCGACCGCGCAATTTTGGGCCCAGCGGCCCCCGTTGTCCCCCATGCAGGCCCCTACGCCCCTGGGGTTTACGGGACCATGAACGTGAACAGTGAACCTCCCCCAGTTTTTTGGCCGTTCATGTAAATTTGGGCAGTGGCGTTGTTTTGTGCGTTCAAAGTACTTTATTTTTCTCCAAAGCTCCCTCCACCCCATTGCCCCCAACCTTTGTTCTAAAGTTGGTCGAAGATCTTGCATCTGTTTTTACTTCCCCCCATGAGGTAAAGTCATCGGTAAAACCCCAAGGGGTTTTTGGGTCTGCCCCCAAAAGAGATGGGGAGAGTGGAATCATGGAGGGTCTCTCTCATAAGTTTTCCAAAAACTTTAAACAGGGGTGGAAAAACAGGCCCCTTGTCGGACCCCAACTGTGGTTTTGAAGTGTCCCGACCTGATTGTTCGAAGGGCTGCACGCTTGCGGTTTGTATGGTTTAATGGTTTGCACTTCCTTTTCAAGCCAAACATTTTGAGGACCTGCCCCCCAGGCATTGTGCCATACTCTGTCGAAACCCTTTCTTGAAGTCGATAAAGTTGGGGAAACAGGTCCCTCCGATTTTTGAAGATGTTTTTCCATCAGGATGGGGCATTAAAAATCTGTTCGATTGGCCCCGCCTGCCTAACCCAGCTTGTTCCCTGAAAGGTGTTCTTCGCTCCTTCTTAAATCAAATTCAAAATAATTTGAGCATGATCTTGCGGGCGGGGCGGGGGAGGTGATTTGTTCAAATTTTTTTGGCATTGGCGTAAATTCCCCCCTTTTTGGGGCAGGGGTATGTGGTGATTGGTCCATTTGTTGGCCATTTTTTGTCTCCAAAATCTTCTGACAGTAGCTGAAAAACATGTGTGATGACTTTTCGCCACTCCCTTGAGCAGCTCTTGGTATTTTGTCGCTCCAAACCTTTAGCAATGAAAACGTTAGTTTACATTTTAAACTTCGTCAATGGTATTTAGAAAAGGCAGGAGATAATGTTTTAAATTCTCACTTTAAGTAGTAGGGGTATTTGAAATATTTTCCCCAAAAGCATTTAACATCCTTGCTAAATTTTGTTGTGATTTAATCTGTTCATGAAAAAAAAGCCTTTGGTTGTCTTTCTTTTAAGTTTTTATGAATTGTAAGTGACAATGTATTCAAAAAAGCTCTTTCCCCCTCTGAGTTGAATGGTTAAAAACCGCTTGATTTGCCGATGCTTTTTTTGAATTTGTTAAAGGAAACTTCTTCTAACAACTGATAACCCCCTTTCAAATGGTGAGGGGCAGCAATACTAGTTACGTGCACCTTTTTTCGCAGCCCAATCAGCCCACTCATTAGAAAAAAATCCATATGTGAAAAGGGAAACCCCAAAAGGGAAACTGAATTCTCTTTTAAAAGCGAAGATACATGAAGATTGATTTTAGTATAAGTTTAGTAGATTGCTTTTAAGTTTAGACTTTAAGGCTTTTTAAAAAAAAAAAAAAAAAAAAAAAAAAAAAAAAAAAAAAAAAAAAAAAAAAAAAAAAAAAAAAAAAAAAAAAAAAAAAAAAAAAAATGATTTTGAATCCACACAAAAATATGTGAAAAAAAAACAGTATGGTGTCTAAAATGAAATTCAACCGAAAATAGAGATCAGTTCACTGAAAAAAGCAATCAAATTTAAAATACATTTTACTTTTCGTGCTGAATGAGGAATGCTAAACCGCTTATGATTGTCTAAAAGTGACCTTTGTATACATTTTAAGATTTTTGAGAGTAATTTTTTCTATTGTGAATGAACATAAAACTGCCTTTTTTTGGATTCCATTTTTTTTCATGTTGATTAATTTTCCCATCAAAAGTTGCTTATTTTCATTTCCCAAACAGGACAGACTGAAAACTGCCTTTGTGAATCTACATCAATTTGAAAATTTCAGAACGCTCGTAAGATTGATTTGGTATTTTTCTTTTAAAAGTTTTATTTGTTGGGCTTTTTTGGGGAAAAATTGTTTCGACCTCACTTTTATTTCTTTTGAAGCAAAGTTATCAGGTGTCGAGTTTTCAGAATATATTTGGACATACAAGTTGTGGGCACCATCAAGGGGTAACATTCCAATTTCTTTATATTTAAAGTGTGGGGTAAAAGGGCACACCTGGCAAGTTGTATGCTTACGTCCACTTGGAAGCTTCTTTAATAATATTTGGGTGCATAAAGTAAACTTCTTGTTCAGGGGATAATTTAGACTAATTAGAGAGGTGGAGATATTTCAAAATTTGTCAGTTTGCCCTCAATTGCTTTCGTAAAATTTTTAAACAGATTTAAAAACATTTTCTTCTTAGTTAAGACATTTCAAGTGGACACCCAAGTTAACTTGGGGAAAAAAAACCCCAAAAATTTACTAAGTGCTTATTTAATTATTCGTTTTCAATTTTAAACACGGTAAGTTTCTGGATTGCCACTGTTGTTAAAAAGTTTATCGTTTTTTCTGTGGATAATTTTGGGGCCATTTTCAATGAGTATTATTTAAATTAAAAAGGTCTTTCGTACATTTTTTATTTTGATTTAAAACCTTTTTTGATGTGTTTTTTTTTCATGGAAACTTTTCCCCACATGCTAGGGTCCTTGCAAAAATGTTTGGACAACGTTCTGAGAAAAATGTTTGGGAAAGATCATGTAACAGGATATTAAATAGAACTGGTGCTATAAGGAGCCTTTGGAAAAGCACATATCAAGTTTCTGGGATTGAATGTTATTTCCTACTTTACTAATAATCTTTGTAAGAAACTCTTGATGTAATGATAAATGTTAACCGGGGGAAAGACCAACTGTCTTCAATTTAATAATTTTGCATGCCAAATTTGTATGGGCTTTTTTAGTCAAAAAATTTTGCAAAAATTGTTCTAGTGCTAATTGTTGTTTTACACGTTTTTGTAAGTTTAACTAGGTCTTTCTATGCAGATCTCCCTCGCTGAAAGCCTGCTTGGTTGTTTGAAATAATGTCATTTTTATTGACAATATTTATAGTAACCTTCAAGAACAACTCTCTCCATGAGCTTTCCAGTATGTTAGGTCAATGCTATGGGCCTGTAACTGGCTCTATCTGTCTTCGGCTTTCCTTGCTTGTGGATTTGTACCACAATGGACTGTTT
Organism: Rapana venosa; assembly: GCA_028751875.1. NCBI lineage: Eukaryota > Metazoa > Mollusca > Gastropoda > Neogastropoda > Muricidae > Rapana > Rapana venosa. The sequence goes on along the minus strand of CM054160.1, from coordinate 21,576,500 downwards.
CCATTGTACTGTAATGACACCCTGGACCCAGCATTTACAAAAAAGTTTATGAAGTAGCATAATGAGATTTTCTGGTAAGTGTTTTATCACAAGACATCAAGAAGAACGACGTGGCACTCACCAAACGGAAAGACACATAACCAGATTGACTACATCTTGGCCCCCAAACGATTTAAGTCGAGCATCAACAAAGCCCAGACAAGAAATTTCCCTGGCGCTGATATTGGTAGTGACCACGACATGGTACTCATGACCCTACAGTCAAGCTGAAGCCCAAAAACCAGAAGAGAAATCCCGTTTGCGGTTCAACATGGAAAAGCTGAAGGACCCCGAAGTCGCTGAAATCTTTAAAGCTGAGATAGGGGGCAGATTTGCAGCATTGAATTTCCTCCAAGATGACATCAACAACCTCACTGAGACCTTCAGCAAGACCATTCAGGAGATAGCGCTGGAGATCCTTGGGAAAGAGAGGAAAAAGAACCAACCGTGGGTTACCAACGATATCCTGGACCTGTGCGACCAACGTAGGGAGCTTAAAACCAGTTTTAAGAACAAAAACCAGAACGGCCGAAGAGTTAGAACAGTCAACAGGTCAATCAAGAAGAAGATGACTGAGGCCCCTGGGGAACTGGATGGTCGAACAATGCTCAGGTTGAGGAAGGCAATGGCGAAAGGAGACAGCAAAGAGGCGTACCAAAACCCTCAAGGTTTTTAACAAGTCCCAGCATCCAAAGACCTCCGTTATTGAAGACAAAGGGGGTCAGTCCTTACAGAGAGCGCCACTATCATGAAGAGATGGACAGAATATTGCAGAGACCTGTACAAACTACAAGCTGAAGGCTGATCCGAACAAACTTCACGAGCAAGATCCCAGACCATCAGATCCATGAAAGCACACAGGTGCTGGAGGAAGAGGTAGAAGAAGCAGTAAAATCCCTGAAAGGAGGGAAGTCACCAGGGAATGACAACATCCCGGGTGAGACTCATCAAGAACGGAGGCCCAGAGATGATCAAGGCTATTAAAATCATTGCCAACGCATCTGGACCAGCAAAGAGTGGCTGAACAGTTTGGGCCCAAATCCATCATAGTTCCACTTCCAAAGAAGGGGACCCGAAGAAGTGCCAAAATTACAGAAAATCAGTTGATAAGCCCTCCAAGCAAAGTTATGCTATGCATTGCCTTGAACCGACTGAAACCACAAGCAGAAGAAATCTATCAGAAGAACAGGCAGAAATTTAGACCAGGTCGAAAACACTGTCGAACAGATTTTTCAACATCAGAATGCTCATAGAGAGCATCTCCAACATCAGCTACAGCTCTACAACAACTTCATTGACTTCAAAAAGGCCTTCGATCGAGTGTGGCAAAAAGCTCTGTGGCAAGTCATGAGAGGGGATATAGTTCGACGAGGACCTGATTCAAGTCATCCAGGCGCTGTATGGGCAGTCCACAGTGCAGTCCTCATGGGTGGAGAAATCGGGAGTCTTCGGACTTCAGTGGAGTTCGACGGTGCCCGTTCCCGTTTTTTCACGTGTCCTGGGAGAAAATCATGCAGGAGGCCCCTTGCTTTTTAAGACTACCCAAACCAATAGGAGGAAGCCATCTGCAATTTCGATTCGCAGACGAGATCTCATGGGCCGCAGTGAAGAAGAAATCCAGGATCCACCACCAGATGGAAACATCAGCCCAATGCCCACGGTATGGAGGGTCAGCACGGAAAAGAGCAGATCTAGTTTTAACAGTACCACACCGACCACTCCCACCAGCATCAAGATGAGTGGCGAGACACTAGAGGAGGTGGAACTTTCAAGTACCTTGGAGCAGTCATCCAAAAGAAGGCACGAGCACACAAGAGGTGAAGATCAGACTTGCTGTGGCATCTCCTCCATGGACTAAGCTGGCGAAAGTGTGGAGAAAACCACAACATCAGAACCCACACTAAGGTCAGGGCTCTACAAGGCACTCGTCACATCCATTGCCTTGTACAGCTGTGGGAAAACATGGACACTTACTGCCCATTTAGAACGTCGCATTCAAGCCTTTGAGATGAAGTGCCTCAGGCGGATCCTGAACATCACCTACGAGAACCGCAAAACCAATGACTACGTCTGGGAGCAGATCGAGGCACTGGCTGGCAAACAAGAAAACCCTTTCTAGGTACAGTCAAACGGAGGAACTGAAGTGGTTTTGGCCACACAAAAAAGGCATAAACAGCCTGTCAAAGACAGTCCTGCAGGGAAAGGTGGAAGGAGCAAGGAGGCAGGGACGACCACGCAAAAGCTGGATATCCAACATCAAGGAGTGGACCGGCCTCACTGTACCAAGCCTCCTGAAAACAGCCCAGGACAGAACCATTTGGCGGTCCACTTGCAGCGTCCGTGCGGGTACCCCAACGGTTGTCCCGACCAAGGGATGAGTGATGAGTGATGATGAGTTTTATCATATCATTGGAAATCGTATCAGCTCCAGGGATGTTTTCTTAATAGAAAGTGACAGAATAGCATCTTTTACTTCCTGGAGTGTAATTGGAGCATTGATATAAAGAGTAGTATCAGGCACTGGGTCTACATATTCATTTTTTATTTCTTCTTCACTTCTAAATGCTCTATGTTTAGCTGATAAACCCTCCTTACGCATGGGTGTTTTTGTGGGACTCCCGGGGTATGCTTGCAAAGCGAGCATTGCAAGAATAGGATCCCTACCCTCCAACCAGGCATGTCGTAAGAGGCGACTAAGGTGGAACCCTTCCTCCAGGTTGGGGGTTGGGCACAGGGCTAACAACCCTGTCCCATAAAAAGAGAGAAAAAAATTTTTAAAAAATTTGAAGCGGGCCCCGGGCCAGTGAATCGTTTGAATTAATAGGGCCAAAAGGAGAGAATTTACAGAGGATGGGGAAAAAAATGAAAAACCAAAAAAAGTAGATAGGAATTGGAAAATGAGGACATGAGGGGACGGGGAAACTGAAGGGAAAAGAATAAAAATTCAAATTTGGGGAGCGAAAAAAAAATTTGGTTGGGAAAAAAAGGGGAAAACCCAAAAGAAACCCCCCGTCCTCTACTCTGGGGGAGTGTGCCAGCCCCAAAAGGGGAGTTGCCTTCACCCTAAAGAAAGGCGTTGAGCGAGCCTTATGGAGTGGAAGCCCGTCAACAGCAGACATGAGTGCGAGACTAAAGGGGAAAGGGAAAATTCACATCACCTCAAAAGCCCAACCCAACAACAGAACAATGAGAGCAAAGACAACTTCTACCCCAGCTGCAGACAGAGACAGAGAAGGCCCACCCCATGACCTACGTCATCATGGGGCCCTAAAAACCCCAAAAGATCGGAAGCGACAACATTAACTTGCAGAGAAAGGGGAAAACCGGATTTGGGAAAAACCCGATTTGGGAACAGAAATGACAACGGGGGAGAGACTTGTGGAGTTCACCCCCATGAAAAATTAGTGTAGGAGGGCCCCTCTTAGCACGGACATCCCAAGCTGACTTGGCGTTGCCGATTGGGAGGGGTTGAAGTGCCATCTGAGATAAAGGTATATGGAGACGATCTTTTTGGGTGTAGCCCCAAGCGAAGTGCGGATGTGGAGTGATACACCTGGTGACCGCACCATCCAGTGAAAGAAAAAAGGACAAGACCAACCACTCAAGCGCGATTTAAACCCCAGCGATAAGAGAACCAACGTGAAGTCGCTTCACAAAAATCTGGGGAACAGATTCCACATCTGCAGAACACTGAAAGTCGACGGAAGAGATCTGTAAATTTTTAACTGAGAGCAAAAGGGGACAACATCGGTCATAAAAAGAAAAGCCCAACAATGACGGGGATCCAACAAGAGACCCTCGATGCCATCAAGAAGGGAGAATCAAGAAGGATTCTGAAGAAAGTCTCCACGATACAAGAGAAGCGGGAAGAGGTACAAGAGGAACAGGAAAGGAAGAGACTCGCCGCCGTGCAAGAGGGCCAGGGCAGCTGGCAGCTGAGCAGAAGAGGCGGCGCCCAAAGGAGAGCAAGGGGAGTTACAGATCACCAAAAAGAGAACAAATGTGGGGAAAGCACTGGGGGCCCAATCAGGGAAGAAAAGGTAAATGTTGACAACAGAAAAAGACAAGAAAAAAAGGGCTGAACACTTCCAGGAAGTTCTAAACCGAACCCCTGCGAGAAGCCGAACCCGAAACTACAAAAAAATTAACATTGATGTCAACCCCCCAACAAAGGAAGAGATAGTGGCTGCCATCAGCCTCAAAAACGAAATCACCAGGCCAGGACAACCTTGGGGCCGAAATGTTCAAGGAAGATTTTTTTGAACTAGCATTGAATTCTGCAACCCTGTTCCAGCTGCATGAAAACGAGAAAGTCCTGATGATTGGACCAAAGGGGGGATGTCAAATCCCAAGAAAGAATCCCGACAAACTGGAGGGGGAATCACTCTTTTGTTGTGAAAGCAAATATGGGAAAAGGGCACATCAGAAAATATCAGATGCTGGGGAGATGCCCGAGGAAGGAACAAAGGGTTTAGGAAGCAAAAGACGGTATAGACAGATATTCACCTCGGGAAACACTTTTAACAGTGCACAGGTGGCAAAGAAACTGTAGTTAATTTTGTGGGGTTCGAAAAGGCATTTTTAAACATCAAGGACAGCCCTTTTGGTATCCCCCAACACTATGATCCCCCTCGAAAAAAGGCACCCTTATCAAAGCTTTCTACGAAAATTCAATTCTCTGTGGGGCCCTTCAAAAACTGTCTTTTAAGTCAAGATGGAGTAAGACAAGGATGTGTGATGTCGGCATTCTCTTTAAATTGGCCATTGATGGGTGAGAGGGGAAAACAAAAAAGACACTTCAAGGGGGGTTCGCTGGGGCCTTTTCCTAAATAGACGACCTTTTACTTTTTCGGGTGACCCGGGGCTGCTGTCACACACAACCAAAATCCGGAGAAGCCAGCGCTCCAAACATTCAGACAGCAATTTGGGTTTTTGTATTAGCACCAAAAAAACAGAGAAAGCGCTCAATTGAACACCCACCCCCCTTGAAGGAAGGAATCCTGGCACGACTTTTACACCTTGGGACAGACAAAATGGGGGGCCAAAAAAAAAACCCCAAAAAGACTCCGGGGGGTTTTAAAAAAACAATATCAATCCCAAACCCAACACACCAACACCAAGGAAGCAACCCCCAACGGGGGGGCCCCCCCTACTTTTATGGGGGAGCGGCAAAAAAAAAAACCCCAACCAAAAAAAAAAAAAAAAAAAAAAAAAAAAAAAAAAAAAAAAAAAAAAAAAAAAAAAAAAAAAAAAAAAAAAAAAAAAAAAAAAAAAAAAAAAAAAAAAAAAAAAAAAAAAAAAAAAAAAAAAAAAAAAAAAAAAAAAAAAAAAAAAAAAAAAAAAAAAAAAAAAAAAAAAAAAAAAAAAAAAAAAAAAAAAAAAAAAAAAAAAAAAAAAAAAAAAAAAAAAAAAAAAAAAACTGATGTGAACTCCAGGGAAAATATCCCCTTGAATGGCCATCGAACCCGGATCACAGATTGCAAAGGGAATGTTTTAACCCTGGGCTATCCCTACCCTCTCTCTCTCTCTCTTCCCCCTCTCTCTCTCTCTCTCTCTTCTCTCTCTCTCTCTTCGTCTACTCTCTTCTCTCTCTTTCTCCACCCTCTCAACTCTCTCTTTCTCTTTCCCTCTCTTCTTTCCCTAGATAGAGAGGAGGAGAGTGAAGAAGAGAGAGATTTTATTTAATCTTTTTTATTATTTTTATCAAGAATAATGGAATAAACACTTGTGTGCTTTTTTCCATTCAGTCCGTGTGTATCGATTTTTGTAAAATTATGTCATCTGTCCAAACGGGCCACACTGGCTTTCTCTTACGAAAAGCGAAAAGCATGAAAAGAACTTAACTGTGCACAAGATGGGTCTGCGTGCGGTGCGTGGGTTTGCGTGGTTTATAGTTCTTTAGAAGGAATTTGGGGAGAGTTAAGTCGGCCTGATGTTAATCCAGAGGAAAAAATTTACCCTTTAAGGGAAACGAACCGGGTGTCAGTTGCGAGCACAATGTTCTAAACCCCTAGGTATACCCCTCCCCCGGAAAAATGGGGGGTTTTGTTTTAAAATGAGATGAAGAGAGAGAGAAGGGGGGGAGAAGAAAAGACAGAGGGGGGTGAAGTAGACAGGGCGAGAAAGAGAGAGATTGAGAGGGATGGAGGGAGTGAGAGAGAGAGGGGGATGGGGTTAGGAGAGAGATGGTGGAGAGAAAGAGAGATAGAGAAGGGGAAGAGAGTGTTTTGGAGAAGCTAGAGAGAGAGAGAGAGGGTGGAGAAGAGTGAGATATTATATAGAGGAGAGTGAGGAGGAGTGATAAATATATTAATATTATATATATTTTTAAAATATAGAGAGAGAGAGAGAGGACGGGGGGAGATGAGGAGGAGAGGGTTGAAAGGTGAGATATTTTATATATTATATAGCGAGGAGGGAGGAGAGAGGGGGGGGAAGAGGAAGAGATTTAAAAGGTTGGAGAGAGGAGAGGGGGGAGAGAGAGGGAGAAGAGAGGAAGGGAGAGAGATGGAGAGAGAGAGAGAGAGAGAGAGATAGCGTGGAGAAGAGAGAGAGGATGGATTTTTTTTTTTTTAAATTCTTTTCATATCGAGGATACTGTAATTTTGGGTTTTATGTGCTTTTTTTATATCCAGTCGCCAGTCCATTTGGAGAAGAGAGAGATAGAGAGAGAGAGAGAGTGAGAAATATAGTGTGTGGAGAAGAGAGTAGGGGGGATAGAGAGAGAGTGTGGAGAAGAGAGAGAGGGTGGAGAAGAGAGAGAGGGTGGAGAAGAGATGAGAGAGAGAGGAGAGAGAGAGAGAGGGGTGGAGAGAGGAGAGAGATTGAGAAAAAATAGTGTGTGTGGAGAAAAAGGATAGGGAGATAGAGAGGAGTGTGGAGAAAGAGAGGGGGGGGGAGAAGAGAGGAGGGGGGAGAAAAGGGGAGGGAGAGAGAGGGGGAGAGAGAGAGAGAGAGAGAAAAAGAGAGGGGGAGGAGAGAGAGAGAGAGAGGGGTGTGGAGTCAGAAAGATTGGAGAGAAGGGGGGAGGAGAGAGCGAGAGTGGAGACGAGAGAGAGGGTGGAGGAGAGAGAGAGGGTGGGAGGAGGGAGAGAAATATTATATATTATAGGAGGTGAGAGAGAGGGGGGGGGGGTGTAGAAGGAGAGAGAGAGATGAGGGGAAAAGGAGAAGAAGAGAGAGGGGGGGAAAAGAGAGAGAGAGAAGGGGATTTTTGCGGGGAGAGAGAAAGAGAGGGAGGGGAAGGAGAGGAGATTGAGAAAAGCAGAGAGGTGGAGAAGAGAGAGGGGATGGAGAAGAGAGAGGGAGGGTGGAGAAAAAGGAGGGGAGGGTGGGGGAAGGGAGAGAGATGAGAGAAGAGGTGGGGGAAGAGAGAGAGAAAAGTATGAGAAGGAGAGAGAGAGGATGGAGAAGAGAGAGAGAAGATGGAGAAAGAAGAGGGGGGTGGAGAAGAGAAGAGAGTGGGGAGAGAGAGAGAGAAATGGTGGAGAAGAGAGAGAGTTTGAGGAGGAGAGGGAGGAGAAAGAGAGAGGGCGAGATTAGAGAGAGAGTGTGTGTGAAGAAGAGAGAGAGGAGAGGGAAAGAGAGAAGGAGAGAATAGTGGAGGGTGGAGAAGAGAGAGAGTGGAGAGAGGGTAGTGTGTGGAGAAGAGATAGAGATAGAGCAAGAGAAGAGAGAGAGAGAGGGTGGGAGAAGAGAGAGAGGAGGGTAGAGTAGAGGAGAAATTAGACAGAGAGGGTGGAAAAGTGAGAATGTGGGAGAAGAGAGAGAAGAGATTGGAGAAAAGGGTAGATAGAGAGTGAGAGAGCGAAAGAGAGAGAGGGTGGGAGGCATTTATTTTATTAATTTTATTCTTTTAATGTCGAGGATAATGGAATAAAAGCACGTATGTGCTTTTTACATCCAGTCCCAAAATCCAGTGGACAAAGAGGGGATAGAGAGAAGGTGTGGGTTTAATTCAATTAAATTTTTTGTTGTCGTTTTGGGTCTAGTATAAGCATTGTTTTGCTTTTATATCCAGATACCCGTGAGTATGCGGTTTTGTCAATTTTGTCATCTGTTCCACCAGCACACAATGCCTACTCTTACGGGAAACAAAGAGAGAAGGGAGAGAGAGAGAGAGAGAGAGAGAGATTTGAGAGAGAGAGGGAGGAAGAGAGAGAGAGAGGTGAGGGGAGAGAGAGTGAGAGTCAGAGAGAGTTTAGAGAGAGAGTGGTGAAGAAGAGAGAGTGAGAGAAAGGGTTGAGAAGAGAGAGATATAATAGAGAGGGGGGGGTGAGGGTGGAAAAAAGAGAAAGGGTTGGGAAGGAGAGAGAGATAGAGGGTGGAGAAGAGAGAGGGGAGGGGGGGTGAAAAGAGAGGGAGGGGGCGTGGAAAATAGAGAGATAGTGTGGAAAAAGAGGAGTATAGATAGTTGAAAAAGAGAGAGCGAGAGAAAAGAGAGAGGGTGGGAGAAGAGAGAGAGGATGGAGAAAGAGAGAGATAGAGAGAAAAGTTTTTTTTTTTTTTTAATTCTTTTATGTCGAGGAAAAATAAAATAAGCACGAGTGCTTTTTTTATAGCCAGTTCCCGTGTGTATCCGGTTTTTGTCAATTCTGTCCTCTGGGTTTCCCCCCGGCACACAATGGCCTACTATTACGAACAGGAGAGAGACAGAAAAGAGAGAGAGAGAGAAGGAGAAGAGAGAGAGAGGGGCGAGGAGAGGAGAGAGAGAGGTAGAGAGGAGAGTAGAAAAAGAGAGAAGTGAGAGAGAGGGTTTAGAAGAGAGAGAGAGAGTAGGAAAGAGAGAAAGATAGGGTGGAGAGGAGAGAGAGGGGGGGTAAAGAACAGAGAGAGAGAGATGATGGAGAAGAGAGAGAGGGGGGGGGTGGAAAAGAGAGAGAGAGAGGGTGGGGAAGAGAGAGAGAGGGTTGAGAAAAGAGAGAGAGGGTGGAGAAGAGAGAGTGAGGGGTGGAGAAGAGAGAGATGGGGAAGAGAAGAAGGGGTGGAGAAGGGAGAGTGAAAAGAAAGAGGATGGAGGAGAAGAGAGAGGAGAGTGGGAGAGGAGGGAGAGAGAGAGGAAGGAGAGAGAGAGAGAGATGGGAGAGAGAGACAGGATGGGAAGAGAGAAGAGAGAATGGAGGGCAGAGGATGGAGAAGAGAGAGAGAGTGGGTTGGAGAAAGAGACAGACAGACGGGGAGGGGGAGACAGAAGTCGGAGAGGGATGGAGAGAGAAAACACACAGAGAGTAGGGAGGAGAGAGAGAGAGAGAGGAGATGAGAGAGAGAGAGGGGAGGGAGAGGAGAGAGATAGGAGAGAGAGATGGGGGAAAGAAAGAGGGGGGGGAGGGAGGGGGAGAAACACGTGAGAGAAAAGACAGAGGAGACTGGAAGGTGGAGGGGGGAGGGAGACCCAAAATAGAGACAGCAGCAGACAGACAAAGGGGGGAAGGGGAGAGAGACAGAGAGAGAGCGTTACGGTTTGAAACTGCTCTCCCCCTTTGAAGCCATTCAAGAAATTGCAGGCTAACTGGAAACACACACACCCCACATACACACTCGCCACACATACACACACAAATGCTGCGTAAAAACAACAACAACAACAACATCAAAACAACAACAACAAGAACCACGAACAGAACAGCAAAACAAACAACCACCTCTTTTAATTAGAGGACTTCCCCCCATCCTGTGTGCTAAATAATATAGAAAAGATTTCACTTTTAACCTAATATCCTGTGAATGCTCCTCTTTATTAGCTCCCCCTGCAGTGAAGATTCTATCCCTTGTCTGTCTCTCTGTCTCTCTGTCTGTCTCTCGTGTCTTTTGTCTTGTCTGTTGTCTATGTTTCTCTCTTGGCCCTGTCTGTTCGTCTTGTTGTCTTATCTGTTTTTACTTTTGTGTTTTCTCAGGCTTTCTTGTCTCTCTGTTCCGTCTGTCTGCCCTTCTTTTTTCGTTTTTCTGTCTGTCTCTTCCTCGTTCTGTCTCTCTCTTGTCTCTATTTTGCCCTCTCCCCCCTCTCTCTCTACCTCTCTTCTTCTTATCTATGTTTCTGTTTGCCTGTTCTATGTTATGCCTGCCTGCTGTCTTCTTTGTCGTCTGTCTGTCTCTGCCCTCTCTTCTCTCTTGCAAACGTATTTTTTTAATTATTTTGCTTTTGAAAATAAATCTAGTTCCTACTCATTGAAAGGCCCGAACGAAAAAAAAAGTATTGTCAATACTTATCTGTAACCCTTTGGGGAAATAAAATTCTCTCTCTCTCTACTCTCTCTCTCTCTCTCTCTCTCTCTTCTCTCTCTCTCTCTCCCCTCTCTTCTTTTCTCTCTCTCTCTCTTCTCTCTCTCTCTCTCTTCTCTTCTCTTCTTTCTTTCTCTCTTCTTCTGTGTGTGTGTGTGGGGTCTGTGTGTGCGCGCCCCGCGCGTATGTGTGCGTGGGTGCGTGCTTCTGTGTGTGTGATCAAAAAATCCCCCTAATATGTAAGAAAAATTACATACATTGAAAAGCAAACCCAGCATAAAATTAAACACAGGAGATGTGATAGCACACACACACACCCCACACACACAACACACACACCACACACACAATTAACCGACAGCCAAGTCTAAATGCTCTATTGATGCTATCCGAAGTTGACATTTCCGAAAGAAATGTATTTCTTGAGAGCTTTACAAGTGCAGCCACATAATTACTGTTTCTTTTGGTTTAGAAGGTATCAGAGGATTAAATCAACCACACACACACACACACACCCAAAAGCTTTTTTCCCCCAATTTTCTGAAAACTCCCTTAAAAGGCAATATCAATAATTTGAATTTGGCATTTGATATTGCAAAAGGTCTCTGGCATAGTCCTATAGGACATTTGTTATAGTTTCATTAACGCTAATCACTTTTTATGTGTTTGTTTTGCTTTTTTTTTGTATCTTTTGCTTTACGCGGTTTTCTTTTCATGATTTGGAATACTCTCCCCCCCCCCCCCTCGCATTTTTCAGTGGGGGCCTCCACCACCACCTAATTCTCATACCCCCCTTTGTATATATATTTTTTTTCTCTCGTCAAATATCCTGAGATGAACGACGTAAAATCGAAACAACAAAAACCCACAAAAACACCCCCACACATACACACCGCACGCCGGAATAAAATTAACAAAAAACCCCCCCAAAGAGAGAAGATGGAGGGAGAGGGGGGAGAGAAGAGGAGAGAGAGAGGAGAGAGAAGGGGGAAGAAAAGGAGAGAGGAAAGAGAGGGAGAGAAAGAGAGAGGAAAAGGGTGTGAGAGATAGAGGGGGAGAGAGACGCAGAAAAAACATAAGACAAGAAAAAAACAGACAAAGAGAAAAAAAGACAGACAGAGAGATGGAGAGACATAGAAGAAACGAGCAGAGAGGGTACATATATTTAGGGGTTTTTTTTTCTTTCTTTTTTTTGAGGTTCTTTTATTCAGGGAAATGGAAAAATTAATTTTTTAGGTAGTTTTTTTTACCCAGTCCCCGTGTGTACGGAAAAGCATCATGTGCTTTTTTTTTTCATCTAGTCTCCATTGTTGTGTTAGTATTCTGTATCTGTTCCCCCAGCACCAAATTTCCCATTTTTCTGAAAAAAGGGGAAAAGAAGAGAGAGGAGGAAGAGAGAGGGTCTCTTTGCAAACCCGCCCCGACGACGGCAGATGACAGACACGGCAAAGGCACAGAGAGAGAGAGAGAGAGAGAGAAAAGAGAGAGAGAGGGAGAGAGAGAGGGGAGAGAGAGAGAGGGAGAGAGGGGGGAGAGAGGAGATGGGGAGGAGAGGAGAAGAAGAGAGGGAAAAAAAAAAGGAAACGTCATCCAAAAACAGCAACACCGTTCCCCCCAAAGCGGGGGGGGGGGGGGGGAGGGGTCAGGGGGGCCAAACTTTTCAACGTGAATCTGAACATTTTTTACCTTTGCTTTTTAAAATTTTCCTCTGTCAACTAGCGCGAAAACCCAAAACGCGTTTGAAACTTGGTCATTTCAAAAGAACAGCAGCGCGTACAGATGGTTTGCACTGTGGACAGAGGCCCCTACAGGAAAGAAGGCCTCTGAAGATTCACATTTTGGAAAAGGACCACAGAAGAAGCAGGGAGCGGGGTTCGAAAACTTTCCTCCCAGCTGGTGCCCGGGTTTTTCACCCTTTCCTCAGCAAACACGCCACTCAAAGGCTACATAGGAGCAAGAAAACCCTTTTCTCCCCTTACTAAACACTGAAGGGAGATTGGATCCTGGAGGATTCCTGACAGCTCTACGTTCCAGAGAGGCTCTCTTTGTTCAAATCATGAAAACACATTGGTGAGTTGATGATTAGTCGTTGGTGTGTGAGTTGTTGGTTTGTTTTGTTGTTGTTTGTTGTCATCGTGGTTGTTTAAAGTTAATACTTTGAAGACCACCAATATTTTTTTAAGAGTTAATGTGTTGGTTAGTTCTGTTGTTGTTATCGTCGTTGTTTAAAGCTTAAACTTTGAAGATCACCAAGATTGATTTTTGTTATAGAGTAAATGTCTTGCTGGTTAGTTCTGTTCTTGTCAACGTGGCTGTGTACAGCTCCAACTTTAAAGATGCCAAAATTTCATTTTCGTTTTTGTTTTTCTATCATTGTCATTGTCTAAAGCTTACTTTGAAGATCACCAAGATTTGTTTTTCTAGAATAAATGTTGGGTGGTTGGTTAGTCTGCATTCATATTAACTCCAGAGGACAAATCCCCTTGAACGAGATTCGAACCCGGGTCAGCAGATCAATATTATTTTGAAACATGTTGCCGCACACTTTACATTGTAGCGCAGATTTGGCTACTTTTTGCGCAGTTTCCTCTAACAATTGTGTACTATGCGGAAATGTTTGTGAAAGTGAACTTTTTTCCGGGAGGGGGGAGGGGGCAGAGCTCAGTGGTCAAAGCCACTTACTCTGTATTTTTATTTTTTTAGAATTTTCTCAGCATAGGTTGGGGCTTTGGCCAAGCCACTCAGAGGAATTTTCACCTGGAGCCAAAACTTTTTTCGTTCGTTTCCGCCGCTACAGCTCCTAGTGTTCACCATAGATGAGATTGTTGAGTAGACGACCGTTTTTGTCCACCGTTAAGGCAGCCGCATTCTGTATCTTCGGGGCTGATGTCTAAGCGCGAGACTAGTGTGCATGCGTCTTGTTAGTCTATTTTTATCAACCGTTCTTAACAGCGCGGCCCGAATGACCTACTCTTCTGAAAGGCGTAACGGGTTTTAACGTGTGCGTAAGATGTTCCGCGTGCGTTCGCACACGGGACCTCGGTTTATAATCTTTTCCGGACTTTTTTGGGAGGGGGGATGAGTACTAATAACTCAGGGGAAAAATCAACTTGAACAAGTGCCTCAGTGGTGGCTGGAACCCGGGCGTTACTTCGTGAGCGCAACGCTCTAGGCTTACCCCCCCACCCACCCCCACCCCTCCACTTATAAATTCTGTATTCCTAAGATCACAATAAGTTTAACGCCTTTTTCAGGCGATCATTTCTAATTTGATTCAAAGGTAGTTAATTATAAAACGAGTTAGCGCAATGTACCTCCGCTTTTGCTACTTTCTACGCAGTTGCCCTGTAACAATTGCGTATTATGCAGAGTTGTTTCTGAAATTGATGAACATTTTAGGAGGGCGGGGACGGGCAGAGCTCAGTGGTTAGAGCGACTGACTTCGAATCTTGAAGGATTTCATAACACAGGTTTGGGCCTTGGTTGTACCATCTATGATTTTTTTTTTCTCTGGAGCTAAAATTTACCGTAACTCGGTCTCAGAAAGGCATGCGGTCTTTCTTTTTTCGTTTCTCGGAAAGAGGTCCGAAGTTCACCATCGGCGAGATTTTGCGTATGCCACCTTTTTTTGTGCGCCATTAAGGTAGCCGCATTCTGACTTCAGGGATGCTGTGTTTAAACACCATGTGCATGCGTTTTTGAGATTGTCATCCATCCCTACCAGCACGAATTCGCCTACTCTTTTGAAAGGAACAACGGTTTTAATTCTGCGCAAGATGTTCTGCGTGGTTCTGTCACACAGGCCCAAGGTCTTTTTCGGGTAGTGGAGTAGGGTAAGGTAAATGTAAATTGTCCCATAACCTTATGTGGTCCGTAGGGGGAGCGAGGCTTCAGAGTCTGCTCAACTTAAGGGGCAGCATATTGAGGGCGGCGCCCATCTCCTCTCCCTTGCCGCTTTACCTTTCCTGACCCTTAGAGGCAGGACCATGACTGTGGGGGAGGGAACTGTACTGGAGCCATGAGTGCTGCAAAAGGCACCCATCCGAACTGGTACCACGCTCGATGCTGCTTAAACCTTAGCCGGGGGAATAGGTACTTGGTGTTGAAATCAAAGGAAACGTCCCATCAATCAGGTGCCATAGCTGTGGTGGCTCGAACCCGGGCCGGTCAGTTACACATAAAAGCGCAGCACTTGAACCACTTGAGGTTAGACCGCTCCTTTTTTGTCTGATTTATTTTGGGGAGTGAAAAAGTTTACTGTATGACTATGTAATGTTGTTGTGTCCATGGTCTTTGTCAGCAGGTCTTCGCGTTGATCCTCGCCCTCCTCACCAGGATCATGGAGATGCCATTCATGGTCTTTGTCACCAGATCTCGCACCCAGTGATCGTGTCCCCTTCTCACCAGAGAATATGGGACGCCATTCATTGTCTTTGTCACCAGACCTGTTTACCAGGTGATCATCACCCTTTCACCAGAGATCATGGAGATGCCTTCATGGTCTTTGTCACCAGATCTTCACCCAGTGATAGTGTCCCTTCTCACCTGTGATCAGGGAGACGCCTTTCATGGTCTTCGGTCACCAGATTTCATCCAGTTGTTCATCCACCTTCTCACCAGAGATCATGATAGGACGCTCGGCCACCCCGATTGTTGGAGACGTGCTTGACCCGGAAACATTGTCCAAGATCCCTTGACTTAGTAGGACTGATGTCAGATGTATGGGGCTTGAAGGGTTTTGCATGGGAGGATCAGAGAAAGTGCTTTCACGAATCCTGAAGGGCAGACCTAGCTCTCTCGCTGCCTGGTTCCGTTGCCCAGGGATCTAGAACAATCCATGGACCCGTCTTCACCTTCCACTGGTATTGAACAGCATAGTAGGTAGGTGTTTGGGGGCTTAGGTATCAGAGTGGGCGTATTATGACTTTCTCTGAAAACCACTTTTAGGACTAGATGCGACCGCGACATCCGCCCTCCGACATTTCACCAACCCTGTCTTCTTCTTTTTCTTCCCTTTTCTTCTTCATCAAACACTCAGACAGCAACTACTGATGCCTGTCATAGGAGCGAAAGTGCGCTGCACTGCCGCTTACATGCCTGACGAGTCAGGCCCCCTCAGCGCATCCGACTTCGACGCGTTACGCTGATCAGCATCTAGGTAGGGGTTTCTATGTAACTGTCAGGAGATAGGTTCAGGTCACACCGATTCGTGTCGCCGAACAAGGATGTGAGGTTGTCCTGAAAACGGCAAAGGCTGCCAACCCTCGCAACACTGTGCTCATGAGGGGAAGGGACACCTCACGCCAAAACATTGTCTTCAAGCCTTTCTCTACCTTCTGGGTGCTCTCTCATTCTTGCTCCGTTGCCTCAGAAGTCTAGCATTGGTGTGGGGGGTGCGAATCAGTTGTCATGGGGTTCATATCTCAGTCTGGGTTGTGTCTCTCAACAGTTTCTATCAACGCATTCAAGAGCTTGCCTCAAGTAGCTAGCATAACGCGATCAAGAGCTAGCACCTACGCCTCAAGAGCTTGCATCAAGCATCAAGCTCGGGGGCTGGCCCATTAGACGCATCAAGAGCTGGCATCTACGCATCAAGAGCTTGCATCTACGCATCAAGAGCTTGCATCTACGCATCAAGAGCTGGCATCCACACAACAGCAGTACCACGAGTTCGTCGTCGAAGCAGTATCAAGCGCAACATCGACGCAATATCGTCGCCGGAGCAGCATCAAGCGCAACATCGTCACCGGAGCAGCGCAACATCGTCGCCGGAGCAGCATCAAGCGCAACATCGTCGCCGGAGCAGCATCAAGCGCAACATCGTCGTCGGAGCAGCATCAAGCGCAACATCGTCGTCGGAGCAGCATCAGGCTACATTCAGTCGTCGGAGCAGCATTCTGGCATCATCGTCGCCGGAGCAGCATCAAGCGCAACATCGTCGCAGGAGCAGCATCATGCGCAACATCCTCGCACATCGGGCCGGAGCAGTATATCGAGCGCAACATGTCGGCGCATCGTGTCGGAGCTGTATGAAGGTAAACATCGTCATTGGAGCAGTATCAAGAGTAACATCGTCATTGGAGCAGTATCAAGAGCAACATCGTCGCCGGAGCAGCACCAAGCGCAACATCGTCGCCGGAGCAGCACCAAGCGCAACATCGTCGTCGGAGCAGAGCAACATCGTCGTCGGAGCAGAGCAACACCGTCGTCGGAGCATCATCAAGCGCAACATCGTCGCCGGAGCAGCATCAAGCGCAACATCGTCGTCGGAGCAGCATCAAGCGCAACATCATCGTCGGAGCAGCATCAAGCGCAACATCATCGTCGGAGCAGCATCAAGCGCAACATCGTCGTCGGAGCAGCATCAAGCGCAACATCGTCGTCGGAGCAGCATCAAGCGCAACATCGTTGGAGCATCGTCGTCGGAGCAGTATGAAGAGTAACATCATCGTCGGAGCAGCATCATGCGCCAAAATCAATCGTCGGAGCTGCATCATGGCGGGCAACTCGTCGTCGGAGCAGCATCAAGCGCCTTCAATCGTCGGTCGGAGACAGCAATTCACAGCGAAACATCCTCGCAACATCGTGGCCGGTGCAGTATCAAGTGCAAACATCGTTGGAGCTCAGTGTCGGGACAGCATCAAGAGCACATGTCGTCGGAGCTGCATTCAAGCGCAACAGCGTCGTAGGAGCAGCTATCAAGAACATCGTCGTCGTCGGAGCAGCATTAAGAACATCGTCGTCAGAGCTGTATCAAGTGCAACGTCTTTGCAAACAACATCGTTGAATAGCAGTATCAAGGAGCAAACACATTCCCAGAGCAGCAATCAAGACCACTTCGTCGTCGGAGCAGCGCCGCAACTATCGTCTTTAGAGACTGTATCATGCGCAAACGCCGGTCGCAACATCGTTGGAGCAGTATCAAGAACAACGTACCGGAGCAGTTATCAGCAAGATAATCGGAGCAACTTCGTCGTCGGAGCAGTATCCACAACTCAAAAATTGTATGTACACACAAGGTTTTTTGGTTCTCTTGTTAGAGCTTCAATGGTTCTCTCTCCAAGGTGGATTGTGTGAGAGTATGAGCGACGCTCCCCCCCCCCCCCCCCCCCCCCCCCCCCCCCCCCTCCCCCACCCCCCCCCCCCCCCCCCCCCCCCCCCCCCCCAACATTTAGGTAGCTGCATTCTGACTTCAGAGGAAGATTGTCTAAACCGCCAGTGTTTTTGCATATTTTTGTTAATATATATCTGCTCTTTCTCACGCAAAAAGCTCCTACTTTCTTGAGTTTTTATGTAAGATGTTTCTAGGTGTGTTCGCACATGGCACCTGGGTTTATGTTTCATCGGAAGGACTTTCAAGCTAGTGCCGTCTGTTACTGATTCTTAGCTCCGTAAAGGAAAACATTCCCTTTGAACGGGTGCTGTGGTGGTGACTCCAAGACGTTTGACTCGGTGCCATAGTTTTAACCTCTATGCTATCCCAGCCCCCTAAACATGTTCTAAATTTAAGCTTTCCACTTTTGTAAATGTGTGTGCTAATGTAAAGCTGTAGTTGAATGCTGAATAATCTGTGCTTTAACGAAGCTTAAGTAGACAGATATGATTCTAAAGCTTTTGCAAGTTGCATCTAATTTTGTCCAAAAAAATAGAGAAAAATCCTAATTATAATTTTATTTCGAGGTTAGGGAATAAGAATTTTTGTGTTTTGTTTATTCGTGTCTCCGTGTGTATGCAGTTTTTGCCAATGTCATCTGTTACCTCCGGCACACAACAGGCTACTCTTATGTAAGCGAAAGGAAACGGGGTTTTACATGGTCACAAGATGTTTCTGCATGCGTTCGCATGCGGGCCTCGGTTTATCAGTCTCCTGCCGAAGGACTGTTGATCCTTTAGACGCATTGCCCTTAGATCACGCCTTCTCACCACGAGCTCTCTTCCCCTACCACCCTTCAACTCCCTTCTTCCACAATGTCAGTTTGATATCAGTCTTAAACATTTCTTTAACATCCCCCCCCCCCCTCTCCATCTAATTATAAAACCACCACAGAAAACCCAAACAAAACCCAAAATCCCCGGTGAGATAATTTTTGTTTCCCTGATCAATACAAACGGAATCCAAAAGTGTATGTATTAATTTATTAATTAATTTTTTATTCTTTTATTTCGAGGATAATTGAATAAGCATCGTGTTGCTCTTTTTTACATTCTGTCCCCGTATGTATGCTAGTTTTGTAATATTGTCATCTGTTACCACCTTGCACATTATGGACCTACTCTTACGAAAAAGTGGAACATGATTTTAACGGTGTGCGCAAGATGTTCTGCAATTTGTTGATGCGTGATAGAAATAATCAAACAATGTCTTTGCTGCTAGGACGCCTTTTTGATGTTCACAACATTTCGGCTCTGTTTTTCTTGATAATACTTTTTCTTTTATGGTTCCTCGACTAGATCCGCGATTTGACAATGGTGATATTTTGCGTAGGCGACCCCCACCATCAAGGTAGCCTATTCCGACTTCGGGATGATTGTTATAAAACATCCAGTTCGCGCGATTGGATATTTTACATCTTGTCATCCGTGCCTTCCGCACGAGATGGCCTACTCTTACGAAAATAGATGGAAGCGGGTCTTAATATTTCCGGTAGATGTTTTGGTGGGTTCGTACACGGAAGCTTCGGTTTATAGTTCTTTCTGAAAGGGGGGTGGGCGGGGGTAGGGGGAGTGGAGTTGGTTTATATTCTCATCTTAGGACTTTCGAAGGAGTGGAGTTGGTTTACAGTCTCATTCGATGGACTTTCGGGAAATGGCATCGCTACTGATGCCAAGGGCAAAAATCCCCACAAACGGGCGTCTCTGTAGTGGCTCGATCCCGGGCCATCAGATCACGAGCTCAACGCTTTAACCACTAAGCTATCCCACTCCTGATTTGATTTAAGTCTTTACTTTAAATCCGGCAGACTCTGAACTTATCTTTCTTCATAATTATACGAATTAGTTGTGAGATCTGACCAAAAAAATGTAGCGGAACATGACAAGGGGAACATTATCTGCGTGTGCATTTCTGAGAACAAGTTCACTGTTTTATTTTATTTATTTATTTATTCTTTTCTATCAAGGATAGTGGAATAAGCTGTCTCGTGTTTTTCACATCCAGTTCCCCATGTGTATGTAGTTTTGTAAATTTTGTCATCTATTCCCACAGGCACACTATGGCCTACTCTTTCGAAAAGCGGAACAGGATCTGACGTGAGCGAAGATTATTGTGCGTGTCGTCACATTACACGGGGCCTCGATTTATAGTCTCGTTGGATTTCTGGGGAGAGTGGAGCCTGCACTGATGTTAACTCCTGGGGGAAAAATCCCCTTGAAAGGATTCGAACGCTCGGATCGTCAGATTGCAGCGCAATGTTCTAACCTCTAAGGCTATCCCGACCCCCACCCCACCCCCCTCTTTAGGAACCGTGTAGGTCGGCGCTCAAATGGCACAGGGGTTGTGGCTCGGGGGGGTGGGTGGGTTGTTTAGTTGCATTGATGATTTTTCTCGTGACGGAATTGCTTATTATGTTTGATCATGTAAACTGTGGGGAATGCCTAAGTTTGGATGTTGTATGATGCTGTTTGCAGGGGTTCTGGTGCCGAACCAAAGTTAACAGCAGCGCAACGGCTGAAATGACAATTCCAGACTACAGGTAACGGTCAACGAGGAAGAGGAAAAGATTGGATCAGATTGGATTTTTTAAATGAATCCCAAGTTGTTGATTAGTTCTCAAAGAACTTTTTGTCTAAATAGGTCTTACGCGACTAGCAAACATTTTTGATTTCTCAGCACAATCAAACCAAACGATTAGGAAAATACCTTCACGATAATCTATCCCTCGAAATAATTTATCTATTTTTCCTTCTTCCTCAAAAGCTCGGACAACTGCCTGTCATATGAGCAAAAATGCGTTTCGCTGCCGTCAAGCGCCTGTCAAATCGGGCCCAGCACATCCCACTTCAGCATGGGAAAGAACTGTAATCTTTTAAGCCTTTCTTTTTAAAAGGCAGGAAAATGGACCAAGAAGGAACAATACAAAGGGGATGACATGAAGAAAAGACAGAAAAATTGAGATGGATAGAAAAGAGGGAAATTCTTTGCACATAATTTTCAGAAGGGGGGATGCTATTTATACTGATCCACCCCCCCCCCCCCCCCCCCCCCCCCCCCCCCAACATCCCCATGGGAGATTTTTTTTTTGAGAGAGAAAATAGGTAAATATGTTACATAAATTATGCAGCCGCTGGGAAACTCGGTGTCGGAGACCCCAAAAATCAAAATTGGAAAATAAGACGTTTGAATAGTTGATTTTGGCCCGGAGTTTTTAAAAATCCCAGAAATGACTTTTCAAAGGATCCTGGTCATGAGATAACTCTACCCAGGACTGTTCGTTGCAAAATTCTGAGAGAGCAGTTCAACTTTGAAGCTTTCTGATGATTCATTGGAAAATCCGAGAGAAGTAGAGAGTAGTTCAAGTCGGAAGATAGTTGGGTTTTTTTTTTTAGGATGATAGCAAAATTGGCAGCGTCGGGGTATTGTTTAACATATATGAGTGTTGAATTTTTCCTGTGGTATACATTCCACGTTTATCTCTATCTCGCTCCGTGTCTCTATCTGTCTCTCTCTGTCTCTCTGTGTGTCTTGTCTGTGTGCGTGTGTGTCGGCGTGTTGTGTGAGTGAGTGTGTGTGTGCGTTGGCGTGTGTGTGTATGTGTGGCACGCGTTTGTGTGTGTCGTGTGTGTGCGTGCGTTTCGTGTTTGCGTTTTTGTGTCTGTGTGCGTGCGTGGTGTGTGCGTGCGTGCGTGTGTGTGTGCAGTGATGTGCGCGTTTCGTGTTGGCGTGCGATGCTTGTGTGTTGGTGCGGAGGAGATACCCCGGTTGGAAGGAGAGTTAAGGAAGGGAAAGGGGTGCTTAGAAGGGGTCGGGCAGAGCCGTGAGGAAGAAAAAGCGAGCTATTTTTCTTACACCCTTTATTTTGGACTACTTTTTATTAAAGGGATGGCGCTTTTTCAAAAGTGTCTCCGATTTCATGGCGTCAGCAAACTGTTAAAGCAACTTGCTCAAAAATGCTTCCCGCTTGAAATTGCTTCAATTTTGACCATAATGGAATAAGCACTTACTGAGTGCTTTTACAAAAATCCAGTCTCCGTGTGCATGCGTTTTTTGTGAAGAGTAGTCATCCCTTTCCCACTCGGCACACAAAGGCGTACACTTTGGAAAGGCGGAAACGGTTTTGACGTGTGCGAAGATGTTCTGCGTGCGTTCACACACTTGGCACCTCCTGGGTTTACAGTCTTATTCGAAAGACTTTTTGGCGGGGTAGGAAAAAGATAGTACACCTGAGAAATTTGCAGACACCGAAGTCCAGTGCACAGCCTTACCTGTTCACAGGACTGGTGATTTTGATTCATAGCTCCATGCTTTTGCGAGCTATGTACCGTTGTGTCTACAGCTACACACCCGTTTGTCTAAGAGCTAGTTGTGTCCACATGTCCCTCAGACTGACCAGCTGACAGACAACCCTTGCATGCTTGTTGAATAACACTGGCACTCGCACTTGGCTAACCTCAACCCTAACCCTGGCCCCCACATGTGGACACAACATGGCAGGAAGATAAAATGGTTGTAAGCTGACACAATGGCTCAAATCTTTTCTTTCTTCGCGTGGTTGGTGGGAGGAGGGGGTGGGTTTTTAGAGTAAGATGTTCTGTGTGCCTTTCGCCAAGGGGACTTCGGTTTATAGTGCATCACAGAAGACTTTTTGGAGAGTGGAGTTTTGGCACTGATGTTAATCCAGAGGGGAAAATTTCGGCTTGAACAAGAAATCTGTCAGCAGTAAGGACGCTCGATCGAGCTAATCTCTAAACTACCAAGATATCCCTCCCCCTCAGAGAGAGAGATGAAGAGAGTGAGAGAGAGGTGAGATAGTCGGACTAGGATTGAGATTTTTATTGGAGAGAGGAGGAAGAGAGAAGAGAGAGAGAGGAGTATGTTGGGGAAGTGAGAGAGAGAGAGGTGTAGAGAGGGAGAGGTTGATTAGAGAGGGAGAGAGACGAGAGAGAGGGATGAAGGAGAGAGCAATGGGGAGAGACGGGAGATGGAGAGAGAGAGCAAGGGGAAAGAGTGAGAGGAGAGAGAGAGAGGAGAGAGAGAGAGAGAGAGAGAAGAGAGGATGAGAGAGAGAGAGAAGAGAGGAGAGGAGTAGTGAGGCAAAGTGGCGGATGAGGAGAGAGAGAGAGGAGAGAGCTCGGAGAGAGTGGGGAGACGAGAGCGGAGAGGGGAGGGAGAGAGAGAGTGTATGCGGAGAGAGAGAGAGACGTGAAGAGAGAAGAGAATGCGGGAGAGAGAGAGCATGGTGTGTGTGTGGTGTGTTCTGCAATGCACATCTAGGAATGGTTTACAACTGCATTTGTCATCACCAGCGCTATCATTTCAAGAGGTTTGTGTTAAAGAATCTTTTCAGCTTGTTTGATGTGCGATTTAAAATTTGATTATTAAAGAAAAAAATCGCGGAAATTTTGGCAAAGATGGAGGTAAAGTAATTGAAGCGTGGCACAAAAAAAACCGCTGTATTTTTTAATAAAAGGAAAACGGTTTGTAACTTTTAATACAACCTTTGGTAGAATAAGCCAGATAGTCAGTGGTCAGAGCTCGTATCCCCAAGTTTAGGGTAAGCAGCGTTGAGCGTGGGGGAAGGAACGACGTTCCGTGCTGCAGTCTCGGTTCCGTACAGTACCCCAGTTGGTAAAGCGCGGGGAGAGGAGCTGGGCGAGATTTAAGATGCTGGCCCTTAGAGATGAGTTTTCGACACTCGATCCTCACCCCATCGACGCATTGGCTAGGGGAGTATCTTTACCTTTTTTTTTTATATTAGTAAATGCAGTTTTCTCATTGCTTTACAAAACCGTGAACCTGAAATACATTTTGTATATCATTTTAATAATGGGGCATAAGGATTGCAGAAATCTTGTAGTGGTGTGGTCCTGTTACCTTATTTAGTTCTTGCCTTTAGCTTTGCCAGTAGGTCAGGACATGCCCAATTACCCAGGTCTAGCACTCCAGCCCATTGTAGACAGCTCCATCTACATTTCTTCTAGGTAATCTTTGTGATTTTCATAGAAAGAATATCGGGATTAAAAGATGATAAATTTGAGGGGGAAAAGATTAAGTGGGAGTAATTGTAGGTAGGCTTCACAAAAAAACACAAGAAAATTCAACAAATTGGTTTTTATTGGCAAGTGTCTAAAGTGCAAAGATTTTTTTTTATATGGATTTCTGTTTCTGCATTTGCCCAAACCTTTGTACTGATATCTCGTTATGTCCATTTGTGCTAATATTCTGCAAGTATAGAACTTTCCATTTAACATGTCTGCAGTAAAAACCCCACAAAACCCCACAAATTCCCAGTGTAGCAATTTTGAGAAGAGAAACGATTTTTTATAGACGATCAGTTGTGATAATACAGTGTGGTTGTCGGAATTTGTTTCAGCCTGTCTTATTGCTTTCACTTTGTACCAAATTGAACCTGAATTGTGTTTAAAACTAGAAAAATGTAGTTTAGTCTGCTTTGTTTTTTGATGTTGGTCGTTATACTTTTAACAAGCAGTTGTACAACAAACATTGGTCGTATTTTTTTTGTTGTGGGTGCTTGTTCAAATCGCAGGGTTCAAAGCTGAGAAAAGGTAGTGCCTTTCAGCAAACAATGCTGGTAAACAGATATAGTCTTGTATTATAAAGGGTTTGCCTTTAAACAAAAAATTATTGGTCATTCACAACTTTACATTGTGTTGAAACATGTATAGTACATGTATAGTTTCTCGGACTTAATTTTTACCTCAAGTTTTTCCTTTTTTTTTTTCTTTGTCTTTTTGGATGGTATTGATTTAAATACTGCTCGCCGCAATCTGCGCGCTTCGCACGCGCTTATGCTGAGCCTTTTTTTCTTTTTAATTTCAACGGTAACGTTTGGGTATTGTCATCTAGTGCATTGCCATTTTGTTGCTACTAGATTTTTTAGAATTCCAACATAGCCTGACTGGAAATGTATGAAGCTGAGAAAACATGTTTACAACCCGATTTTGATGACCTTCATTATAAGATGATAGAGGATTTACACACAATGATGTTGTAATCAGCATTGCTTCCATTTTTTCCAGTATTTTTTAACAGCCCTGATGAATAACCTGAAAATGTTTCGTTGGTTGTTTTTTTTAAAGTGGTGAGCACACACCACTGACACTTGGCTACCCAAACTGACTTTCTTTCCTGAGAAAAATAACAAGTTTGCACAACTTTTTAAACATACAAGCTGATGTTTTGCACTTACCCATTCAAGGTGTCTGTGCTTTCTGGCTGTAAAGATTACACTGCTGGAACTGAAACGCTTTTTGTCACTTCTGTGTTTGAAACCTATGCTAGGAATGAACACAATTATTCTGGTAATTTTTTTTCAAAAGGTATGAGAAATTCAAAAGCAAACGAAAAGTCAGTGGGTCTGTCATTGTGTCATTGCTGGTCAGAGAATTGGGAAAAGCCTACCTCCCCCTTCAGCCAAAAAAGAGAGGCTGGAGTTAGGGTTGGGTAGCCGGCTCGCAGCTGATAGAAAAGGGAAACGGCAGAATGACTTGTACACAGGGCCGTCAAACCTTGATGAAATGTCATACAAATCTGATGAAATGTTCCACAAATCTGAAATGTTCTACAAATCAGCCACAAGAAAAATAAAACAAAAACTTGACCAAGGTCTTTGTTCAGAGTTATGTTCATGAGTGACTATTTAGTGTAGAGTTTATGTGCAAGATCTCGGCTACACACCTCTCTGTGTCTCTTGTCTCCCTCCCTCTCTCTCTCCCCCTCTCCCTCTCTATCCTTCCCTCTTTCTCACTCACTCCCTCTCTCTCTCTATGTGCACAAGATCTGGCTACACATCACATAGAAATCTGTCTCTGTCTGTCTGTCTCTCTCCCTCTGAGTATGTGCACAAGATCTCTGATGCACACCACATAGAAATCTTTCTTTCTGCCCCCTTACCCCCCCCCCCCCCCCCCCTTCTCTCTCCCCTCTCACATTCCTTACATTGTAATGTACTTAATCAGTCTTATGCAAACAACTCGACAGGTTTAAATGTATTCAAATGCCTGTCAGAAATAAACATACATGCACAAAATACTTAACATTTTATTTTCCAAAATGCATGTTATGTGGCTGTGAATTAAATGCATCCGGGACAATCCCCCCTCTCTCTCTATAGATCTATCTATATCTATCTATCTAGAATAAGTGTGTACTCTATGTGTACTATACTATACTATACCATACCATACCTATAAAAGCACTTTATAAGTAATTTAATATTTTATTTCAGTAAGCAAAAACGAAAATAAATGTCCCCCCACAGTCACACACTGACATTGATACTATATTACACAGACACGTGTATGCAAATGAGCTCTCAGCAAAATAATTATGAAATACATAACTTATGTAACCGTATAGGTAAGGTTATCCGATAAATATCTATATTCGCAGATTTGGAAAGGATAGATATGATGGAAATTGGTCTATAGTTTGAAGGGTCTAAATTGTCACCAGACTTGTAGATGGGGATTACTTAAGCTGTTTTGAAGGCATTGAGGAAATGGGTTTTTTTCAAGACAAAGGTTAAGTATATATGTTACAGTGTCTGTGATAACTGGAGCTGATAGCTTCAATATTCTGCCGTCTATTCCATCAAGACCACGCATTCTTGATTGTTTGAGGTGAGTTAGATAACCTAGACCTCGAAAACAGACATAAATAGAATGTGAAGTTTTGAAGGAGTATGCTTCCTCGAAAACAGACATAAATAGAATGAAGTTTTGAAGGAGTATGCTTTCAAGTATTTTAGTTCATTGAGTTTATTGGACTTTGATTTATCATTTCTAATAACATTAGTAGAGACATTAATGAAATGATTAGTTGTTTGGCAGTAACCTCTTTGATTACATTTGATTTGGAAGATGCTTGATTATTAGTTATTTGATTTATGGCTCACCACATGACCTTTCGGTTTTGTTTGGTGGATAGTAAGTCTTGAATATTTTTTTCTCTCGCCGCTTTTGTGAGTTTATGGTATTTCTTAATTTTTTTTGGCTCTTCATAATTATATTCTTTTAAAAAGTCTCTAAGATAGAATGCTTCTTCTAGTTCCTTAGTGAGCCAAGGTGGTTTGGGGATATATTTGATCCTAATGATTTTTAGTGGGGCATGTTTGTTGTAAATAGCAGTAAAAGTTTTTATCCAAAATTCTATGGCTAAGCCTGGATCAGTAATGCTGATTTTTTTCCGAAAGAATGGAGTTACATAAATCTAAAAGGAAATGATTCTCATGAAATTTAGCAAAGGAACGATATGTTAATAGTTTTGTGGCCAGGTTTGGGGATTTTTGTTCGTTTTATGGACCACATAGTACAGACTGGGTAGTGATCGCTGCAGTTATAGACTGGGATACACGTTTCAATAATGTTGTTAGGGTTAGATACATAGATATGGTCAATTATTGTGCTTGAGTTTGGTGTGACTCTTCTGGGTGAATTAAGTAGTTGGTGGAGGTTGTATGAATTTATTTATTGGGTCTATTGATTATTTACTTTTGCTAGATTGATATTAAAGTCTCCTAATAAGAGAGAATGAGAGAGAGAGGGAGGGGGGCTTTCCATGAAAAAAAAGGGGGAAGCTGGTAGGCCTGGTATATAAACATGGCTTTGACAGAGCGATCAGTTGCTGTAGGGTTTCTAGTGATGAAAAAAGGGAACCCCTTGCACTCTGACGGCACACATGGTTGTGAAAGTCCCCCACTCCCTCTTCCTACCATCCCTCTTCACCCACCTACCTTGTGTGTAGAACTGCTAGACCATCCCTTTCTTGAAATCCGATATTCATGGTTGATACTTTCCACATGCCCCCTCCCACTTCTTTCAACAGATAAAAGTTCACTTCCTCCCCAGTGATGACTTTCCACCCAACACAGACAAGGGAAGTAATCGGCATGGAATAGTTGCATCCCTTCAACCCTTTGCCATAGTTGGGTTTGTTTTTTGTGGTTGTCAAAATCGTATTATCAGTAAATTTGTATTTTTGTATTTGAGGTTTAAAAAAAATCGTAAAAATATGATAAAATCATACGGGTAGGCAGGTCTAGTACATGGAAACTTTCAAGGCCAAGGCCGGTGTATCATTCCAACTAAGGAGATAACCATTTACCCCAATAACAAGCTTTGGGTTACAAAGGATCTGAAACGTGTATTAAACAAAAAGAAAGTAGTGTTTTACACAAGCACAGAACAACAAAAGAAGGAAGTAAATAAAGAAGTCAAAACTGCTGTTGCACAGGCTAGACATGTATTTAAAAATAAGCTAGAAGGGCAAGTTTGCGGGGAACAATTTTCGTGCTGCATGCAGGGTATCAAAATTTAGTCTGAGTAGTAACAGTAGCGGAGGCACCGTCGCGCGAGGTTTAGGCGGTCAACATGTAATGAGTTTTGTTGTTCGATCAAAAGCGTGGCTCGGTGTTGTGTCCTTGGGAAAGACACTTACTCCTATTTTTACACTCACCAGTGTTACTAAAAGTGACTAAGGTACAGTTACTATCGGGACTAGGCGACAGACTAGCGTCCTGTCAAGGGGTGGGAAAATATCAGTTCGCTTACGCTACAGAAACCGGGTAAGTCCGGCTTGAGGACCTCTGTCGAAAAACAATAGTAGCTGTCTCCAAAAGAAGTCAAAGATCGCTGCTAGAGATTATACAATAATTCCAGACCATTTAAATGATTTTTACTTGCTTTAAAAAGTCAAAATGTCTCATATGACAATAAATGACTTGAAGCAATCCCTACTTTTTGAGAAGCGTCATTGTTGATAATAAAGTTAAACTGTAGGACTTCAATGGCAAAAATTAACAAATCTCCCGACTATGGTATGCGGTTCAATCCTGAATTCTGCGCTATGAGCTTGCCAGTGTCTTCAACACACTGTTCCAAGCCTCTTGCAAGAAACTTCCAAGAAAACTTCCAATGTAATACCTCTTCCAAAAAAACCCAATCCTTCTCGGCCTAACAATTTAAGACGTGAAGCTCTATATCTCTTGTGATGAAAATGCTAGAAAAGATCGTAAAATCTCTCATTCTTTCCGTACAGAGAAAACACCTTGACCCACAACAATTTGCATACAGGTCTTGAAGGGGTGTCGAAGATGCCAAACTATTCATTTTGAACAAGTTGTATAGCCACTTGGAAACACCCGACTCTCATGCCAGAATTTTGTTCACCAACTTAAGTTTAGCTTTCAATACAATGCAGCCTCATGTTCTTGTTCACAAAATACTTTCCAAATTTGACGTAGACAATCAACTTGTTTGTTGGCTGATTCAATTTTTAACCAACAGACCACAGCGTGTTTTTGCCAACAAAATACCTTCATCGGTTAGATTTACCTGCAATGGTTCTCTGCAGGGTTGTGTCCTCTCACCACTTGTGTACATTCTATACACAGATGATTGCAGAAGCAACTATGGAAATTCCTTTCTGGTAAAGTGCGCAGACGATAGTGCTCTGTTATCTCTTATCCGGATCAGTCTTAGACCATAGTCCGGCACTCACCGAGTTCGTACACTGGTGTGATGAGGCCTATCTAGAGCTAAATATTCCTATAACTTGAGATCTGCCTATCAACTTCAGAAGATCAGGGCATACTC
Organism: Rapana venosa; assembly: GCA_028751875.1. Classification (NCBI taxonomy): domain Eukaryota; kingdom Metazoa; phylum Mollusca; class Gastropoda; order Neogastropoda; family Muricidae; genus Rapana; species Rapana venosa. The sequence goes on along the minus strand of CM054160.1, from coordinate 21,547,472 downwards.
TAAGAATATGTTATCCATAATCAAGAAGTTGAAAACTTTTCGAACTATAAGTATCTGGGAACTGTTTTTGACCACAAGTTAAACTTGGACGTTAACACTGACGTTTTTGTCAAAATGGGACAATGTGTGTATTTTCTGAGGAAACTGAACTCATTTTTTGAAGACATAAAGATTCTTTCCTTGTTTTACAAGTCTCACATAGACAGTGTGCTAAGTTTTTCTTTTATTTCTTGGTATAATAACCTTAGTGTTAAAAACAAGAATGGCCTGCAGAGAATTGTAAGAATCTGCTAAAAAATAATTAGAGAGGAACAAAGAGATCTGAAGTCATTCTGCAATCAGCAGCTTGTATGCAAAGCGACTGCCATTTTGGCCAATCCCTCCCATGCTTTGTTTTCAGAATTTCAGTTGTTGCCTTCAGGACACTGTTTTCAGTGCCCCAACGCAAAACAACACAGAATAAGAAATTCTTTTGTGCCAGTAATCATTCGAATTCTAAATTCACAATGACACCGACTACATAGTTTTTACATTTCTCTGAATTACTTGCCTGACTGTCATTGTAATGGGTGTAGTCAATACATGTGTGTCTGTGGGTGTGAAATAAGTCTGTCTTCTTAGTCAATGGTCCTTAAACATTGTATTCATACATCGGTGTATGTGTGTAGGTGTGCGTGGGTGTGTTCACGCACGCATGCATGTGTGTGTATGTTGCGTATATGCGTGCATAAATAATAAGTTTATATGTTTTCTAGTCAAAGGTTTTTATAACACTGTGTTCCCAATTGGCTCGCGCATGCGCCCATGTGTGTGTGTTGTGTGTGCACGTGTGTGTGTGTGACATTTTTATTTGAAGTTATTTTGTAATGTTTTAACCAATATGAAATATAGCTCTTTTGTACCTTTCGAGATTATGATATGTATCAATCTGCCTGTCAGTATTACATTTGACCTTCATGGATGATTTAAGTGTTTTTGACTTGACTTGACTTGAAAATGTTGTGATGCATTAGAATATTATGCTGTCTTCAGCCATGATAAGCTCTTTGCATAACATCTAGCAGACTCGTTTGTAGGAGAAAAAATCTTCTGAAGTAGGACTATGGCTGCCTAATTGGCAAGGTCCTTGAAAACAGACACACAGGCAAACTTCTCATTCCAGGGTGTACTTAGTCTCACAATGATTCCCACGTGGGATGAGCGAGACAGAGTGCATATTCTGGGTGACCCCAAGGTGTTAAACTAGGGAACACCCAACAACAACAGGCATTGTGTAGTGTACTTGAAAAAAAACAAAACACAATGAGCAATAAGCATTGAATCCAAAATCACTACGATTATAAAAGTAAAATTTAAAGGAGAAGACCTCAGGTATTCCAATAGACATAAGTATCTTAAACAGTAAAAAAACACACAAAAAACCAAAACCCACCACCCAACCCAAACTCAATACCTAAAAACAATAACACCCCCCTCCCCCCAAAAAAATCTTGTAAGCCACGTTTGAACAGAAACCAACTTGACAACAGCAAAAACCAAGTCAAGTCAAGTCAAATTTTTATTTCCAGATGGTACATTGAATAAGCAAAGCATTTGCTCTTTTCATCAAGCCGTCTATCTAAGAACAAATTTCTTAATGATTATACAGAAATACTACATTATTGCAACCTTTATCAATAAACTGAACCAGTAAAAAGAGGGAAATCGATAAAATAATACATTGGAAAATACAAATTACACACATATACATACACACGCACACACATACTCATACACATCTGCGCGCGTGTGCACACGTGCACATACACACACTATGGTAAAGAATGTTTTAAGAATTAAAAAATATGAAAATAATAAAACGTCAAGACCAACAAATTACTTGACTTACTTATCATCCATTCTTTCATGTTCATACTTTAGAAAATAAAACGGTACAGGAACAAAACGTAAGAAAATACTAGGCATTCGTTGCGTCATTACTGACAATATTGCTGCAATGACATCCCTCCTCTCCTCCTCCACCCATGCAAACGTGTGCTCATATGCACTCATACTCTTCAAGTAGCGCTTTTAAAATATAACATATTCACACAATAACTAACAAGCAAGCAAAATAAGTCAAATAAGACAATGATAATGATTATTATAATAGAGATATAATAACAACAACAATCACCCATCACCATGAGACAACAATATAACGATAATAACAGAAAAGCATTGGGAAGGAGGGGGGGTGGGGGGTGGAGTATCAAAGGGGAAGGGGAAAACACATTCAACCAAATAGATAAAAAATAATAAACAATTATTCAAACAAGTAAAACCCCTATACAATACAAAAATCAAAAGCCCATAATCAACTGGACTATCAAACTAAAACAATATCACTTATAATAGTACTAATAATCTCATCTCTGACTGCAATAAGAACATCCACGATAAAACCTATTGAATTGGACAAGAAAAAGGGCGAGAGGAGAGGAGAGGAGAGGGAGAGGAGAGAGAGAGAGAGAGAGAGAGAGAGAGAGAGAGAGAGAGAGAGAGAGAAACACTGAACAGGTTTAATGTACATTGGCCTTTGGCCACAATACATACAGTGGGCAAGGCAAAAAGGCAAGTGAAGGAAACAAAATGCAAAAAGAGATCGTCACATTTTCCATCTAAGCCAGCTCTCCTGGTGGCATCACACCTGGTACATTATCCAATTAACCAAAACAATAGGACGATAAACCTTGAAAGCAAAACACGAAGTCAATGCATATAACATAATCAAAAGAACAGCACATCAAGCAGCCACAATGACTTATAATGGAAACAAGGAGTAGCCTACAAACAACAGCACAATTACAAAATGCTTTTCTTTCGTCTGTTCATAGCATGAAAAACATACCTGGAGAGATTGTGTCAGTGATTTTCGTTTGTTCCTTCCAGCAATCTGGATAGTGTCATGCATTTTGATTCTTTAAGAAATTTCTCTCTTAAATCTGTATACAAACTGCAATCAAATATGAAGTGACATTCATTTTCTATTTTGTTCACACAGAAAGGACAGCTTTTGTCTCTTATAGATTCGCTATATCTGTTGACATTATTATTGATAGGAAGCACATTCAGTCTTAACTGCGAGAGAGAGAGAGAGAGAGAGAGAGAGAGAGAGAGAGAGAGAGAGAGAGAGAGAGAGAGAGAGAGAGATGTCACAATATCTAGCTATCAGGTCTACCATTTTGTTTTCTCCTTTCCATGTTTTAAAATTTGTAGATTATATACGAGCTTATATAGATTACTCTTACTTCTTTGCTTAATAAGAGTGCCTCTTTCCCGCCTCCCACTCCCTCCACACACATACAGCGTGTGACTGTAGAATTTCCAGTCACAGTAAAACATACTTGAAATTTATTTAAGAAATGCAGTAAGTGCTGATAAATTTAAGTATGGTTGATTTGCCTTATAAGTCAATTCCTAGGCATTTGTGCATTAGATGGCTTTTTAGCTGTGTCTTAAACTGATTTTTGTTTTTGATACATTTTAAGCGTTTTGGGAGCTTTTTCCATAAATCACTACCTGAGTATAAGAAGCTTGTTTTGAAGATTATTTCTTGGTCTTGGAAATGTTAGTAGATGATTGTCTGTGTTCATTAGTTTTGAAGCTATTGGTGATCTTTGGAGGGGCATTTCCATTGACAACTTTCTGGACAAATAGAGCTTTATTTAGTCTGTTTTTGAAAGTTAGAATATTTGTTTGCTTTTGATCATTGATAGTTAGGGAGCTTGATTTTTAATAGAACAAGTTTCAGTGCTCTTTTATATAATCGATGAATCAATTTTAAATTTCTTTCACTGCAGCTGTCCCAAAGAGATGAAGCATAGTCAACTATAGGAAAAATATGGCCGCAAAAAAAGTTTGCGAGAGTGGTTATTCAGAAAATGTTTTATTTTTGTAAGCGAGGTGTTTTCCTAGCGCCATCACGTGGTCAGTCCAAGTAGGTCTAGACTTTTGTCAATAATTACACCCAGAATTCTGTGGGAGTCAACTTCTTCAATTACTCTTTTACCTATCAACAGAGGTTGGAATTTATCTTTCATTTTTTGTCTCTTTTGTCTTGCTAGTACATACATACACTTAGTTTTTTTGTGCGTTTCATAATAATAGTAATAATGTATGGAATTTATATAGCGCTGAATCTTGTAAAGCAGCAAATCAAAGCGCTCAGATTACTTTTTTTTTCCCCCGAGGATAAAGCACTCATGTGCTTTTTTACATCCAGTCCCTGTGTGTATGCAGTTTTGTAAATTTTGTCATCTGTTCCCACCGGCACACAATGGCCTACTCTTTCGAAAAGCGGAACAGGATTTACTGTGTGCGCAAGATGTTCTGCATGCGTTCGCACACGGGGCCTCGGTTTATAGTCTCATCCCAAGGACTTAGGGACATATGGTTTAGCCGAGTCCAAGTAACCAACCTGTCAATACTGTTTTGAAGTTTTGAGTGTAAGTCTGTGGGGGGTCAGAATCACTACACTACACTAGAGGCATGTGTGGGGGGTCAGAATCACTACACTACACTAGAGGCATGTGTCATCAGCAAACATTTCACAGCTACATTCTAGAAATTGGGGTGAGTCATTTACATAGATTGAAAATAGAAGAAGCATATGTGATCAAAGCAGCAACGGTGCCGATTTCCAAAAAACTGTCCATGAATTTTTAAAAAAAAGAGGGTTGGTTGGGGGTGGGAGAGAACTGAGAGGCCATATCAGAACTTTCAAGAATGCTCACAGTCGCCGTCCTTCTCATGGCCTTTGTCATTCTTTACTCCAGCTCCTGGATGGAATGCTTCTCGATCTTGGAGTGGCCACTGCAACATAGCTTAGCATACTTACCAACACGACACACCCACGTCAGCGACACTCCGCACCCACATCAACATGAGACAAACCATATCAACACCACTACACACCCATGTCAGCGACAATCCGCACCCACATCAACATGAGACAAACCATATCAACACCACTACACACCCATGTCAGCAAACAATACACACCCACATCAACATGATACATCCATATCACCACCACCACCACCACCACACACCCAACACTACACATCCATATCAACTCCACCACACACCCAACACTAAGGTAAGGTAAAGGTGTCCCATAACCTATAAGGTCGTAGGGGAGCAAGGCATCAGAGACCTCACTTCTCTAGGGCCAGCATATTGAGGGCGGCACCCATCTCCTCTCCCTCGCTGCTTTACCTTCCCGGACCCTAAAGAGGGCAGGTACCCATACCCAAACACTACACATCCATAACATCACCACCACATGTCCATAACATCACCACCCACCACACCCAGCACCACACATCCATAATATCAACACACCACCACACCCAACACTACACATCCATATTAACTCCCCCACCACACACCCATATCAACATTATACACCCATATCAACATTACACACCCATATCAACACCACTTCACACCCACACTAACACCGCTTCACACCCACACTAACACCGCTTCACACAGTATCAACACAATGACAAATATCAACACCATGGCACACCCATATCAACATAATGAATACCCGTATGAACAACATGACACACCCATATCAACACCACTTCACACCCATATCAACACAATGACAAATATCAACACCACTTCACACCCATATCAACACCACTTCACACAGTATCAACACAACGACAAATACCAACACCATGGCACACCCATATCAACACCACCATACACCATATAAAAAACTACTACACACTTGTATCAACACCATGAAAAATATCAACATCATGACATACCCATATCAACACCACGACACACCCATACCAACACAACATATCCATATTAACACAAGATTACAAGAGAGAGAGAGAGAGAGTGAGAGAGATGGCCACACAAAGCCAAACTAGATCACAAGAGAGAGAATGAATGAATCTTGATGAATGAATGGATGAATCTTTATTTTTCAAGGGTAACAGAATAAGCTTGCGCATACTTTTTTTCATGCGGCCCTTGCCCTGATTCGGGACTATCAACAAAACAAGGGAAAAACCCTACTACAACAACGGCAATATGATTTAAAAAGATAAGTATATAATTAACAATACATAATCCCTAACTGACTTGAACATTAATTTCAAGAGATACATAGATTAAACAATTTTTTTTTTGAGAAATGAGATATGTGTTAATAAACATATAATTCTCAAATGAATTAAACATTAACATGAAAACTGATAAACTGATTATGATTAAGTAATATGGATAAAGTAAAATAGAGGGAAGACGAGCAAGAAGAGAGAGAGAGAGAGAGAGAGAGAGAGAGGGGAGAGAGAGAGAGAGAGAGAGAGAGGAGAGAGAGAGAGAGAGCATTTTCAGGTTACATCAACATCAACATCAAAAAAAAACCAGATATCCAATTCTGATAAACCATCCTCACTTAACCCTTTACCATTCGCATTTCTTACAGAGAAACTCTGTAGTATTCGGAAATTTACGCTGTTTTTATCAGAGAATAAGGTACCTCAAGTACACATAGTCCTGCACAGTTACTATTGTTCGCAGAGCAGTCATATTTGGCCAAGGTATTCATATGATGTCATACTTTGTTCTGCACCCCAAGATGTGTGTCCTACCTACATGTGTCGTGCTGCTGTCCCCTCTTTGTCACCAAATACAGGTAACATTGCAGTGACATCATGCTGTTGTCTACAACTACCCTCCAATATGTGCAATATAGGTATGTGATTTAAAAAAATAATATGTGTGGTCCTGCCTGAATGTGTCCTCCATCGCATCCGCCGTCATGGTAATCCAATCGAACATTCACACGTCACAAAATTACTGTCACCAAGTCTACACTTTCTCAGTGGAAAGTATTCAAACATATTGAAAACAACGTTGACTAATGCTCGTATATACATTATTTACAAATATATGCTGACGCCTACTATTTACACAGACACTAGTATGTCCTTCACCAATAGCCAGTTACATGGCTGTCACAATGCAGGTGTCACAGCCAGTGTCGCGTCCAGGTGTGTTGGCGTGTTTCTCAGGTGAAAATACTGATTAATTTTGAGAAATCTGGTTTTCGTCATAATATTACTGATCCGTGACTCAAAAAATGTCAAATCAGTAGACCAGTAGAGATGAAGCCTCGGCAAACGCTTGATCCCATCATGATCAAAACTGACAGGTAAGCCCAAATTTCATCAGGTGTTGTTTCTGTCGTAATGGATCTATGACTAAGCCTTTCACAGCGATCTTTTGCCTGGCATATTGTTAGTTTCATCTGCTACAATTTGAAAAAAAATTGGGGGCACAAACAAAACAAAGTAATCTAAGAGCTTGGCATTCAGTGGGAGAGTTTGTGCCGCCCAGTCGGCAGCGTGAAATCTTGCACTGAGCAAGGCACTTGTGCGCTGCGCCATGTCGTCTGCTATGAAGCCAACCGAATGTTATCCTCAGCATCACTTTCCGACTCACTACCTTCTCCTATTTAATCTCTTTCTTCTACATGTACTTCAACATCGGATTCAACATTTTATTCTCTTTCGAACTGTTCCACTTGAGCCAAAATAGCTTCAATTTCCACATCAGTATATTCCTCCCAAATTGTATGCTCAATCTTTGCTGCCATTTTTAGCTACAAAAAAGCATGGGGAAGACAAAGCCAGTCACTGGCCAATTTCTTGTGAAAGGGAGGCTGTGTAGCACTGAATTTGGTGCCCATTCCTTTCTTAGTTTATACTGACCTCAGTGGAATGTTCATTCATGGTGTGCGTGTACTAGGTAGAGCTTAGTGCGTGATGGAAAATCCCCACTAGGCTGAAATGACGTCCGGCGGGCTGCGGCGGGTATAAATAGATGTGGGCGAGTGGGCAGCGGCGGGCTACGGCGGGTAAAAATGGGAAAGGGTTAAACCTTTTTTTTTTTTTTAAAACTACTATCAACTGACGAAGTAATCAAAGAAAAATACAAGATCAAAGTTGGAAACAAATTCGATGGCCTAGATCAATCAACT
>CM054160.1:21493322-21538919 GCA_028751875.1 Rapana venosa | reverse complement strand
AAGATAATAGATAGATAGATAGATAGATAGATAATAGATAGATAGAGATGGTAGGTAGGTAGGTAGGTAGGTAGTAGATAGATAGATAGATAGATAGATAGATAGATAGATAGATAGATAATAGATAGATAGATAGATAGATAGATAGATAGATAGATAGATAGATAGATAGATAGATAGATATTGTGTAGATATAGATGAGACTATAAACCGAGGCCCTGTGTGCGAACGCATGCAGAACATCTTGCGCACACGTTAAATCCTGTTCCGCTTTTCGAAAGAGTAGGCCATTGTGTGCCGGTGGGAACAGATGACAAAATTTACAAAACCGCATACACACAGGGACTGGATGTAATAAAAAAAAAAGCACATGAGTGCTTATTCCATTATCCTCGATATAAAAGAATAAAATAAAATAAATAAAGAAATAAATAAAACGTACATACACACATATATAGATAGATAGATAGATAGATAGATAGATAGATAGATAATAGATAGATAGATAGATAGATAGATAAATAGATAGATAGATAGATAGGTAGGTAGTAGGTAGATACATAGATATACAGATATAAAGATATAGATATAAAGATATAGATATGTTGGAGATATATATATAATATATATATATATATTATATATATATATATATATATATATATATATATATATATATAATGTGTTGTGTGTGTGTGTGTGTATGTGTTGTGTGTGTGTGGTGTGTGTGTGTGTTGTGTGTTGTGTGTGTGTGTGTGTGTGTGGTGTGTGTGTGTGTTGTGTGTGTGTGTGTGTGTGTGTGTGGTGTGTGAACACGCATATCACACACACACATCACTATACACACTCGGCAACACACACACGTATACACACACATACGTTATTATGCACACACATACACACAGTATTATGATTAAGAAATTTGTTCTTAGATGGATGGCTTGAGGAAAAAAGCAAATGCATTGTTTATTCAATGTACCATCTGGAAATAAAAATTTGACTTGATATGACTTAATTTGACATGCACATATGCGTACCTAAACACAATACACACACAACAAACACACATATACACACGGGAACACACACGCACAAACACACACACACACATGACACCCACACTCACGCACACGCGCGCACATGCGCACGCACATACATACATACACACACACGCACACACACACACACACAAACACGCACGCACACATACACACACACACACACACACACACACACACACACACACACACACACAGAGGTGGCAGTGAGGGGTGGGGAGAGAGAGAGTGGGAGGGATGATGAGACGGTGGTGGTGGTGGTGGTGGTGGTGGTGTGGTGGTGGTGGTGGTGGTGGTGGTGGTATTTATTGCGTTAACATCAGCACTGACTCTACTCTCCCCCCCACCCCCCACAAAAATCTTCCGGCTGAAACTGTAAATCAAAGGTGCCTTCAGTGTGTGTGTGTGTGTGTGTGTGTGTGTGTGTGTGTGTGTGTGTGTGTGTGTGTGTGTGTGTGTGTGTGTGTGTGTGTGTGTGTGTGTGTGTGTGTGTGTGTGTAAGTGTATAAGTGTATATGTGTGTGTGTAAGTGTGCATGTGTGTAAGTTTGTGTGTGTAAGTGTGTGTGTGCGTGCGTGCGTGTTTTGTGTGTGTGTGTGTGTGTGTGTGTGTGTGTGTGTGTTGTGTGTGGTGTGTGTGTGTGTGTGTGTGTGTGTGTGTGTGTGTGTGTGTGTGTGTGTGTGTGTGTGTGTGTGTGTGTGTGTGTGTGTGTGTGTGTGTACGTGTGTGTTTGTGTGTGTGTGTTTGTGTGTAAATGGGTATGTAAGTGTAGGTGTAAGTGTGTGTGTGTAAGTGTGTGTGTGTGTAAGTGTGTGCGTAAGTCTCTGTGTGTGTGTGTGTGCGCGAGTACAGTCATGCAGAACATTTTGCATACACGTTAATAACTCGCTCCGCCTTGAGGAAGAGTAGGCCATTTTGCGCCTGTATGCACAGAAAATGTTTACTTTTATTTTGAAAAAAATGTACGTACACAGGTGTCGTGTTTAAACACCATCCCCAGAGACGAAAAGTGGGTACCTTAATTGTGGGTCAAAACACACACACACACACACAAATCCAGTCGCCTACACAAAACGTCACTATTAGCCAACCCCAGGGTTCTAGCCCCTGATGAACGAAATAATAATAATAATCATAATAATAACAATAACAATAATAATAATAATAATAATAATAAATGGAATTTATAGAGCGCCCTATCTTGCACACACAAATCAAAGCGCTTTCACTTAACTCATTCTAACACAGTCATGCAACCAATAGCAAGTAATAGTTCCAACAAATCCAAATGTGCGCGCGCGCACACACACACACACACACACACACACACACACACACATAGAGGTTATACACTTTGTCAGGGTGATGGGATTTTGGGCTGTTGAAAAGCAGGGACAGCTATGAAAGGAAACAGGAGAGGAAAAATCTTAGGTTTGAAACAAACATGTCTTGAGGCCGGATTTAAAAATGTCACAAGAAGGCCTTTGGGCGAAGAGAGATAGGGAGGTCATTCCAAATCGATGGACCAGAAACAGAGAAAGAGCGACGGCCGACGGTGGGCGGGCTGAATCTAGGTGTTCGTAAGCACAAGGTATGTGCAGCAGAGCGGAGGGAACGAGAAGGAGTGTACAGGCGAAGACATTCACTACCAATGAAAACAGGAGACTTAGCAGGTGGTGTCTTGCATAGCTTGATTCAGAAAAAAAGCACCATTGAGCACCTCCAAAGTGACCCAGCAGCAGTGCAGAGCCCTTCTGGTTGGTGGCCTGATCGCGGCCTCACGTTGACAATAAGCTGGTCCTGAGCATACAACGTAACAAGTCTAGGTATGGCTGGCGTGGGAAAGGGGGAGGGGGGGTGGGGGGGGGGGGGAGTAGGGGGGGAAAAGAGTCAAAATGAGCTTTGTTTAAACGCCTGACGGGACCTAAACACGGAGCAACAAAAATAGGAAAAAGCAAACACACACAAAAACACACACACACACACACACACACAACAACACACACCAACAGACAGTAGTAACGTAGATGAAGCTATGCCAAATTTTTTTGAAACTGTATTAAATGCAGCAGATAAACCCTTTTCAAAATGCCTTTAGTGAAGTCAAAAAAACTTTTTGGGAAATTTTTGGTGGAAGAATCATTTGAAATAGAAAGGGCTAAACAAAAAGAAAACTTTTAATATTTACTTAAAGATAGAAACAACGTTAGGAAAATGAGGGAAAATGAAAAAGGCAAAAAAATTTGCAAAAAAGTAATGCAAAACTAAGCTTCGCACTGGTTACTTTCTGTAAAATGGCATATTGAGTAAAACAGATCGAAAAAATTTTGGAAAAAACTGAAAGAGAGAAGACGGTGTAAATCCCCTAATTATCCTATAAATTAGACAAAAATTTCCCCAACCACTTAAAAAGGTAAAGTTGTGTGAGATGTTTTCTGAGACAGTTTTCAAAAGGGTTATTGAAGAAGACAAAATTTTATAGAAAAAAGGGCCCGGGGCCTGTAAAAAATACAAAATTCCCCAGAGGATAAAGAACATTAACAAATTTTCCCCATTATTTTTCTAGAAAAAAGGATCCCATTTCTACTCTTAGCTCCAAGAAATCTTCGGGGGTCTTGATGTATTTCTATGAATTGATAAAACCCCTGCCTAATAATTTTATTATATTTCTTAATAAATTTTCCAAATTTTTTGGTCGAGAAAAAAATCCACCTTACGAAGCATTGTAATTGTACCTATCTATAAACAAGGTAAACATAATCAGATATAAACAGTTATAGGCCTATTTCATGCCCTCCCTGTGGGAAATTTTGATGGAAAAAATTATTAAACAGGTTTATTCATTACTGTGAAAAAGGGAAATATCTTTCCAGTACCCCAGCTTTTAGAAAAATAGACAAAATAGATCACCTTTTTAAATTACCACTACGTGAAAATCCTTTGTCAGAAAAAAAAATTATTGTATTTCTTTGATTCGGGAAAGCCTATGTCAGGCTGGCGTGTACGTTGTTATAAGTTTAAAACAATTGGTTGTCTGGATGATTTTATAATTATTTTAAAAGTTTTTTGAGAATTTGATCTTTTCAAAAAAATTGGGGAAATGAATTCCAATCCAAGTTTATAGATAGGGGACCCCCCAAGGATCAGTGGGGCCCTTACTCTTTTATTTTTAATTTTGATTTTCCCAAATTTTAAAGTGTCCAACAATTTTGAATTGGTTAAAATATGCAGAGACTTATGATATGGATAAAAGTAACAATGGAAAGGAACTCCAATAAATCTTTAACTATATAGGGGGTTTATCAAATGATTAAAAAAGATATAAAATTTATAAAAGAAAATAAATTTTAATGCTATCCCCTGACAAACCCCATTATGTTTTTCAACACTTGGTACAATCCACAGGCAGCCCTCTTTAAAATGGGGAATTCTGTTTTAAATTTTAAAAAAAATAAAAAATTTCTAGGGGTTTTCTCCCCCACAAAACTTTCTGTAATCACATTGAAATGCCCTGACCAAAGCTAAAAAAAGTTTTATTTTGCTAATAATGGTGAAAGCAATATGGGGCAATTATGTCATCTTTGCCCATTTAGAACAGACTTGTTTGTTTTTAGATTACTTTTTCACATGAAATTTTTTTTCTGCTCCTAAATTTTTGCTAAGAAAAATCGAGTGTAGACGTAAGTTTAATTTGGGAAATTTGGTTTTCCCTTACACGCATCAATTTTAAAAAAATGTATGCTGAAATAAATATCCTACCTTTTGAAGAACAAATTAAGCTTGCCTCGAAAAAGTTTTTTTAAGAAGCTCGACAATTCGAATTTAATATCAAAGAACTTTTTTAAAATGATGTAGTTTTCCAAAAAGGGCTAAATCCATACAATCACTGACAACAATCATTTTTTCCCCTTGATTGTTCACATCTTCAGGAATGAATGCAGAAATATAGCATCTCGCCAGTTTTCCCCACAATTCAAAGGGAAATTTAAAAACGGGGCGAGTTTGTATTGATTTTTTAAATATCAAAAAAGAAAAAGTCCGCTGTTGCTGAAATAGCTAGAGCAAATTTGATAAACATTTAGGGTTTTTTAAAAAGTTTTTACTGATGGTTCGGTAGTCGATGGGGTGGGGGATTGCTTTTTAGTTCCTGCATTTAAAAAAAAGAAAAATCTCTATTTAGGCAAAAAATTTTTCAATCTTTACTCGGAACTTATAGCTATTTAAAGGTTTAATTTTTTTCTATTAAATTGCATATCAATATATTAAAGGTCTGTTTTGTACGATTCTAAGTCGGTTTTGCAACATTTTAAAAACATTTAATTTCTAAGGTGATCAATTTTTGATCTATTTTTTCTTAAAAAAGGGGAATTAATCATTTTAAATTTTTCACCTTTTACATTTTCTTTTTTAGGGTACTACCCTTGCCTTTTTTGGGTTCCGCACTTTTTGGAAACCACGCAATGAGAAAAACCGACCCTTAGCCAAAGCTGTGCTTGGAAAGGACTCTGAATTGAGCACCTTGCCCTTCATCAGTCTTCAGGAGGGGGTACTTCTGCTGAAAAAAACCTTCTTGGAACCGTGTCAACAACCAAAGAAAGAATTCTTTACATGGACATTCATTAATGTAATGTGTATTTTTTATACAGACTGGTGGGAAGTAGATCTACAGGTTCAGATTAATCATTTTGGACTAAATTTTGTAAAAGATACTTGTCTATGTGGTTTTGTTTTTCACCTAAGGTCTTCTTTACTGTGAACTCTTCGAAACCCTATTTTTTGTTACAGTTTTAGATAAGTTTCAAATAATGTCTTTGAACATTTTTTGGCCCATAATGTGGTTAGGTTGAGATAGTTAGTTGTTTAGTTGAAGCCCTGTTGGCAAACTTTTGTAGTTGTTCTTGCTGCAGTTTAAAAGGTTCATGCCCCCCCCCCCCCCCCCCCCCCCCCCCCCTTCATCCCCGTCCTCCCCTAATTTTTTTTGGGTTTTTTTCTTTTACCTCGTGCAAGAATAATAGGTAAACACACACCACCCCCCACCAACACACAACACGCACGCAGCTGCACACAACACCACAAACACACACAAACAACGTTTTCCCATATATTGTAAAAACTACTTTTTTCTATGTCCCTTGGGGAACAGATGTTAAATTAAAGAAAGTACACACACACAACAACACCACCACCACCACACACACACCAACACCAAAACACAACGAAAAAGAAACACAAACAAGCAAGCAAAAAACGTGCAGATCACCTCCCAAAATCTTTCGGATGGACTATAAACCGAGGCCCGGTCAACGCATGCAAAGCATCTTGGGCACACTTTAAAACCTGTTCCCTTTTCTCTTTTTCTTCTCTAATTTTTGTGAGTTTTTTTGTTATTTTCCCCGTTTTTTTTATTTGGGGGGGGGGAGGGGGGGGGGGGAAGGGGCTTTTTTGGGGGGAAATTTTTTTTTTGGGGGGGGGGGGGGTGTTTTGGGGGTTTTTTTTATTTGTTTAGTCTTTTTTTTGTTGTTTGTTTTGTTTTTTTTTTTGAAAGGGTTATTTTCCCTTTTTTCTATGTTGAAGTTTGGGATTGGTTATTTGATGATCACTACGGGGGTATGGGGTGTAAAAAAGACAGAAAGCTTATTATTATCCTCGAAATAAAAAAATTTGTCATGTCATTGTCATTTTCATTCTCTCTCTCTCTTCTCTCTCTCTCCCCTCCTCTCTCTCTTCTCTTTTTCTTCTCTCTCTCTTCTCTTCGTTTTTCTTTTCCCCCTACGTTGTGTTTTACCTTCAAATCATATATTTCCTTTTATTATTTCCTTTTTTTCATTCCATTTTTGCAAAGGGTTTCCCTCGATAAAAAAGTGCTGCGTTTTTGTTTGAGGTTGTTGTTGTTGTTGGTTTTACTTTGCAGCTCAGCAGCAATCATGCATGGGAAATTTTCATTGTTTAACAGTAAACCCCGGGCAACGCTCGGAAATGACTTTTTGGAATCTTGCATCCAAATCTACTCATGACATTGTGGAATATGTTCGTTTCCGATTTTTTGCGTGTCTGCCCGTTGCGCCTTAGGATCTAGCAAAAAAAAACACCCAACCCTCCATTTTTATGATGGAAAAAACCCCGCAAACGTCCAATTCCCTGTGAGTGTTTCTCCACAGCCACAAAAAACCGCCCTTTCCAGCTATAACCTGGAAAAATCAACAAAATCCCTCCAAGGGCCAAAAACGGCTCTAGCCCCATAAACCTAGCATCACATGTCATCGGAAATGACATTTTTGAAATGGGCCCATCCAAATCTATCTGATCACATGTGTGGCATATAGTTCCCTTCCGGACCCATTTTTGACGTGTCTGCCAGGTCCACGCCTTAGAGATCTAGCATAAAAACGCACCCTAACTCATCGCTTCTTTTATGCTGGAAATTACTTCAGACCAAACGTCCACTTCCCTGTGAGTAGTTCTCAGTCCTTTTAGCCACAAAAAGCCTCGTTTTTCCCGCATAAGCCTGAAAAGTAACAAAGTCCTTCCTCCAAGGGACACATTAAAAAGGCCTAGAGATAAACTGAGCGTCGCACATCTCGAAATGACATTTTTGGAATAACCCCCCAATTATCTGTGACATGTGGGATATGTTCCCCTTTCCGGACCCTTTTTGGCTGTCTGCCGGGCGGTGCCTTAGAGATAAGCAAAAAAAACGCACCCCAACTCCCCGCTTCTTTTTTTTGCTGGGGAAATTTTTAGACCAACGCCACTCATTAGTAGTTCTCAGTCTATTTTTGCCACAAAAGCCCGCGGGTTTTCCACTATAAACTGGAAAAAAATTTTTAAAATCCTTCCAAACCCAAAGAAACCCTTTTTAAACGTCGGGGGGAAAGATCCCAATGTGGACATATGTAAATGACATTTTTGGAATCAACCCCTCCAAATCTATTTGATGACTGTTGGATATGTTCCTTTTGGACCATTTTTGGGTGTGTCGCCAGGTCCGCCCTTGAGATCAGCGAAAAAAAGAACCCGTTTGGTCTCTTTTTTTATGCTGGAAATTTCTTCAGACCAAACGTCCACTTCCCTGTGAGTAGTTCTCAGTCCATTTCAGCCACAAAAAGCCTGCCGTTTGCCAGCTATAAACCTGTAAAAATGACCAAAATCTTTCCACCAATGACACATTCAAACGGCTCTATCAGATAAACCCAGCGTTGCACATCATCGGAAATGACATTTTGGAATCCGCGCATCCAAATCTATCTAATGGCATGTGTGGCATATAGTTCCATTCCGGACCCATTTTGGACGTGTCTGCCAGGTCCGCCCCTTAGAGATCTAGAGAAAAAACGCACCCTAACTCACTTCTTTCATGCTGGAAATTATTTCAGACCAAACGTCCACTTCCCTGTGAGTAGTTCTCAGTTCATTTCAGCCACAAAAAGCCTGCGTTTGCCAGCTATAAGCCTGGAAAAATCACCAAAATCTTTCCACCAATGACACATTCAAACGGCTCTAGGGATAAACCAGCGTCGCACGTCATCGGAAATGACATTTTTGGAATCCGCGCATCCAAATCTATCTGATGACATGTGTGGCATATAGTTCCATTCCGGACCCATTTTGGACGTGTCTGCCAGGTGCGCATCTTAGAGATCTAGCGAAAAAATGCACCCTAACTGTCTCTTCTTTTATGCTGGAAATTACTTCAGACCAAACGTCCACTTCCCTGTGAGTATTTCTCAGTCCATTTCAGCCACAAAAAGCCTGCTGTTTGCCAGCTATAAACCTGTAAAAAGCTCTAGGGGATAAAACGAGCTTAGCAAGTCATCGGAAATGGCATTTTTGGAGATGGGTGTCCAAATCTATCTGATGACATGTGTGGCATAATTTCCGTTCCGGATCCATTTTGGACGTGTCTCCAATGACACATTTAACGATTCAACACCATATGCTGCAAGATTGTTGTTGCTATGATTCCAACATGCTGGTTGTTTTCAATGTTTGTGCTCATTTTTTAATGAAAAATAACTATTTAACCCCATGACGAAGTGAAGGAATAGGCTTAGCCTAAAATGTCTATCCTTGCATGTTAAAAATCCTTCCTTCATTCATTCATTTGTTCATTCAGACTTTCATTCATTCATTTTGTCTTGTTTGTCTGTCTGTTTCTCTGTGGTTGTGGTGTGTGTGTGTGTGTTGTTGTGTGTGTGTGTGTGTGTGTGTGTGTGTGTGTGTGTGTGTGTGTGTGTGTGTGAGTGTGTGTGTGTGTGTGTGTGTGTGTGTTTAGAGAGAGAGAGAGAAGAGAGAGAGAGAGAGAGAGAGAGAGAGAAGATGTTTTTATTTCATTTTATTCTTTTACTTCGATGATAATGGGATAAGCACTCATGGGGAGTGTGGGGAGTGGGCGGGTAGGGATGGGTGGGGGGGGGGGGGGGTACAGAAAAAAACATCTTTTTAATCAACTTCCTAAATGGTTGAATTGTTCAGATTTTTTTGGATTATGAACAGTTGTTATTGTTATCGTTGTTGGGGTTTTTGTTTAAGTTTTATTAATGATTTTTTTCTTTCCCTCTACTTGCTGATTGATTTGTTTGTGTGTGTGTGTGTTGTCTGTAGTTCTGTAACAAGCATATTAGCGCTTTTTTTCGTGTGTTAATATTTTATTTCATTATGCGGAAGTGTGTGTGTAGTGTGCATGTGTGTGTGTGTGTGTGTTGTGTGCAGGTGTTTTCGCGTGCGTTTGTGCTAGCGCGTGAGCTAAAATTTGTCTTTTTTTACACCAAAAAAATCTGCAAATAAAATTTATTTTTTGGGAAAACCTTATTTTTGGGAAAAATTTAAAGGTTTTTTTAAATTTTTTGCAGAGGGGGTCATTTGCATACACTTGCCCTGTGAAAAAATTTATGGGATCAACGTCATTGGTGACTGGGGGGGGGAAAGCTTTTTTGGGTTTTCTGCTTACGAAATAAAATATCAAATTATCTATAAAGCGTTTTTTTATATTTTAGGGTTAAGAAATTACACACCCTTTTTAATTCCCGATAGATAGATAGAGATATAGAAAAAGATAGATAGATAATAGAAAAAAGAAGAGAAGGGGAGAAAAAAGAGAGAGAGAAGAGAGAGGAGGAGAGAAAAGAGAGAGAGAAAAAGGGGGGGGGGGGGGGGAAATTGTCCCGGATTTTTTTTAATTCAAGCCCCCTAACAGGGCTTTTTTGGAAAAAAAAAGTGTTAAAAATTTTGTGCATGAAATTTTTTATTTCTGACGGGCATTTGAAATACATTTTATCCCGTTCGAGTTTTTTGTGAAAATTTTTTATTAAGTACTTTAACAATTTGGAATGTGAGAAGGGAGAAGAAGGGGGAAGAAGGGGAAAAAAAAAAGAGAGAGGGGAAGAAGGAGAAAGAAGAGAGAGAGAAAAAGGGGAGAGAGCCCAAAGAAAACAAAGAAAGAAAAAGTTTTCCTATGTGATTTTGTAGCCGAGATCTTGTGCACATAGTGAAGAGGGGGGGTGGGAGAGGGGGAGGGAGAAAAGGAAGGGAGGGAGGGAGAGAGGAGAGAAAAGGAGAGAGAGAAGAAGAGAGGAGAGAGAGAGAGGGGGAAAAAGAGAAGGAGGGGGGGAAAAAGAGAGAGAAGGGTTGAGAGAGACACACAAAAGACAGAGACAGACAATGTGTACCGAGGCCCTTGCCAAAAACACTCACAAAAACATCATAAACCCGAACTCTGAACAAAACCGGGTAAATTTTTTTTTTTTAAAATTTTAATTTTTTTTTTTTTTCCTTTTTGCAGTTTGGGTAAAAACAATCCCAAAATTTGTAACTTTTCACTTTTGTAAAATTTTTTCAAAATTTGTAGAATATTCAGATTTTAGAACATTTTCAGATTTGGGAACATTTCATAAATAACTTGTATACATTTCATAAAGGTTTCCCCTTTTAAAATCAGCCTTTTTTTGGCGAGCCGGCTCCCCAAAACCCTAACTCCAGCCTTTTTTGGTTGAAGGGGGTAGGTTTTTCCCAATGCCCCCTGCCCCACAGTGAAAACAATGACAGACCCACTGATTTTCGTTTGCTTTTAAATTTTCTCATACCTTTTTTGGAGAAAAATTACCAAAATGATTGGGGTTCATTCCTAGAAAGGGTTTCAAACACAAAGTGAAAAAACGCATTTAATTCCCGGGCCGTGTAATCTTACGCCAAAAGCACAGAAAAATTTTTAAAGGGTTTAAGTGCAAAACCTTTACTTGAAAAGTTTGAAAAAATTGGGGCAAACTTTTTTCTCGGGAAAGAGCCCTTTTTGGGGTACCAAAGGGTTGGTGTGTGCTCACCATTTAAAAAAAACAAAAAAAAAAAAACCCTATTTAAACTTTTTCAGGTTTTATTCATCTTTTTTTGGTTTAAAACAGGGTTTCAAAAAAATTCGGAAAAAAAATGGGAACCAAAACTGTTTGCAACTTAACATTTTTTGTGTGTAAATCCTCTTTTAAACCAAAATTTAAAGGTCATAAAAATGGGGTTGTAAACGTGTATTTCTCACTTCTTTAACTTTTCCAGTCGGCAAATTTTGGGAAATTTTAAAAATAAATATAGCTACAATTTCAATACAGGAGATGACAATACCCAAAAGTGCAATTTTAAAAAAAAAAAAAAAGGCGCCCGCAGTAAAAATTTCTTCACTTTGCACTCAGACTTAAAAAAGTACCCCCAAAAAGACAAAAAAAAAAAGAAATAAAGGAAAAACTTGAAGGGGAATTAAGTCCCCCGAAAACTAAACCTGTTTCAACCCCCAAAGGGCAAAGTTGGAATAACTTTAAAAAATTTAAAAAAGGGAAGCTCTTTTAAAAACAAGCTAAACTGTCCACCAAAACATAGCTTCTTAAAAGGGGGAAATTTTTTTTCTTCAGCTTGAACACGTGATTTAAAGCCCCACATAAAAAAAAAAAACAGCCAAGTGTTTCGTACAACTTTCTTTTAAAATTTACGATCAATTTAAAAAAAAACCCAACAAAACCACATTTTTTTAGTTTTACACAACCCCCGGTTTTTTATTTGGGGACAAAGGTGAAAGCAATAAGGGCAGGCTGATCAAAAACCGCAACCCGTACCACACGTTTTAAACACAGTGACTGTAGAAAAACAGATTTCCCAACATTTGTTACACTTGGGAAAATAGTTTTTCTGTAGATAAAAAGAAATGGAAGTTCCAAACTTGTGGAAAAAGACACAAAAGGCATGGATTAAAAATTTCAAAAGGGTTTGGGGAAAAGGGAAAACCTTTAAAACCATATAAAAAAATCTTGCACTTTAGTCTTTCCCAAAACAAAAGGGTTTTGGGTTTGGGGTTTTTTTGCGTTTTTTTTGGGGGGCCCCCCCAACCCTTTTCTCCCCCCTTAGTCTTTTCCCCCCCAATTTTTTTCATCTTTTCCGTTATTTTTTTGTAAAAGGGAAAAACAAAGATGCTAGGAGAAAAGCAGATGGAGCAGGTTTTAAACAATGGGCTGGGAGTGCTAAAAACTTGGGGAATTGGGCATAGCCCCGACCTAAAGGGAAAAACTAAAGGCAAAGAACGAAATAAGGTACAGGAAATCAATACAAAATTTCGCAATTTTTTTCCCTTACAAATTAAATCAAAATGTTTTCGGGGCAAATTTTGTAAACCCCAAAAAAAGAAAAATGCTTTTATAATAAAAAAGGTAAGGGTAATCCCATAGCCATGCAGTCGTTGGGGAGGTTGTTTTCGGACAAGCTTCTCAAGGGCCCATCTTAAAGGCTCGCCCCTCTCCTCCCCTCGTGCTTTTTCCTTCCCTGCCCCCAAAGACGGCATTCCCCATTAAATGGGTGACCGGGGACTGTACGGAAACCGAAAGACAAACGGGCGTCCCTTCCCCCCGCTCAAGCTGCTTAAAACCTAAACTTAGGGAGGGAAAGTGCTCTGTCATGACCGGCTTTTTCTAAAAAAAAAAGGTTTGGGAAAAAAAGGACACGGGGCCCTTTTTTTTTATAAAAAATACAGAATGTTTTGTGCTACTTTAATGCTTTTCTCTATCCTTTCCAAAATTTCGGCAATTTTTTTCTTTTATATTCAAATTTTTTTAAAACCGACTCAACTAGCTGAAAAATTTTCTTCAACAAAAACCCGGGGTCGGAAGATAACGTGGTAGACAAATGCCTGTAGTTTAAAATCCTTAGATGTGCATGCAGAAACACACACCCACACTCCCCACTCCTCTCTTCTCTCTCTCTCTCTCTCTTCCCCTCCTCCTCTCCTCTCTCCTCTCTCTCTCTCTCTTCTCTCTTCCCCCCCCACTCTGTCCCTCTTCCCCCTTCTCCGATTTTTCTCTCTCTCTCTCCTTTTCTCTTCCTTTTCTCTTCTTCTCTTCTCCCCCCCTTGTTCTCTTCCTTCTCCCCCTCGCTCTCTTCTTTCTCTTCTTCCCCCTCGCTCTCTTCTCTCTCTCTCTCCTCTCTCTCTCTCTCTACTCCTCTCTCTCTCTCTCTCTCTCTCTCTCTCTCTCTCTCTCTCTCTCTCTCTCTCCTCGGGGGGTGACAGCACGTGCAGCTAGCTGAAGGTTGTGTTTTGCATCCTCTTCAGTATTTCGGCAAGTACCAAGGACTGACAGAGTGTTCCGAGGTCTACGTTGGTGACTGACAGCATAAGACACTATGCCGTCGGGGCAGCTGGATTTCAGAGCGTCTTGTGGATGCTTCCTGGCAGTATTTCAATATTTCATGTGGAAGAGAGCCATGTTTAAGAGGGCAATGCGAGTGACCATTTTAAAAGCTCGCTCGCGCGTTGCCGGTGTTCTCCTTGGCTTGTCCCTCGTCTATTTGTTCTGGGGGGACAATTTGTTCCTACGTCGTGGAGAAAACCAGCTGCTGCTACGTGGCGGAGACGTGGAGGCGAACCCTGGACCCAACCCAAGCAACTCTGCTGCCTCCACACCTTCCAGCAGCACACGGCAGACGAGGCTTCACACGTTTCATCCTTCTCGCTCCAGCAAGGAACCATCCATAACGGAGGTCATGTCGACACTGCAGGAGATGAACGGGAAACTGGACACTGTCAGTGGAAACCTCAATCGCTTGCAACAGGACCACAACGCCCTGCATGATCTGGTGCACAGCATGAGGGATGAAGTCCGGGAGCTGCGTCAGAAGAATGAGACTTTGGAGAAACAAAATCAGGATTTGTGTGACAAAGTCAATACCCTTGAAAAGAAGTATGATGATCTGGAAAACAGGTCTAGAAGAAACAATCTGATTTTTCATGGTGTGACTAGGACAGGGAAAGAAACCAATGAAGAATGTGAGGGTTTGATTCAGGACTTGTTAACAGACAAACTTGAGCTACCCGACACATTCGAATTTGATCGTGTACACCGCATAAATTCTAGAGCTGACTCACCAATTGTTGCCCGATTTTCTTTTTACAAACAGAAGGTTAAGATTCTAAAGGCAAAGCAAAAGCTAAAAGGGACAAACACCTTCATAGGGGAAGATTTCTCTCAGAAGGTTAGGGAAATCCGACGCAAGTTGGGCTCCCACCTCAAGCAAGCCAAAGATGAGGGAAGACAGGCCCGCATGGTCCATGACCATCTCTTTATTGATGGCAGGAAATTTGGCCTGGATCCCCATGACAATCTGACAGAAATCAGATAGGGACACGGCCGGCCTTATGCTGGGGGAAAGAATAGTGGGGTTAATTCTGATGGGGGACCAAAAATGTACCTGCCACATAGCAATTTGCCTGTGCATGCATGTAATGGCCCTCTGTTTGGTTTGGCTTCACATATTGCACGTGAAACGCCACAGCAGGAGCCAGTTGTACACACACCCGAGGGTGTGCGTGTCGGTGACGGTTCGGGTGTGCGAGCGTGCTTTTTCGCTTCTCCCTCCTCGTGTCAAAAGTCTGAGGGGTCCAATCAATGTATAGGTTTCGATAAAGATTTGCCTTCCGATAATTCTTGTGTTGTAGATGTCCGTCCTACGGTAGATAACTGTAGAACTGTGTCTTTTTTGTCATGGAATGTTAATGGATTGCGTTCGAAATACATTTTTGATGATTTTGTGAAATACGTGTCATCATTTGATTTTTTATGTCTTACAGAGACTTTTGAGGAAGCTGTCGATATTGATTTATTTTCTGGATTTCAAATGTATGTAAAACCTGCTGTTAAATTGACTAAACAGGGGAGAAATCAGGTGGTATCTTGTGTTTATTCAAACAGGAGTTATGTTCCATGTCCGTGAATTAGAAGTTAAGTACGAAAATATATGTGCGTTTCTGATTGATAAGCAATTATTGAACTGTACAAAGATATTTTGTATGTATGCGTTTATGTCCCACCTGAAGGTTCTCCTTTCTACACACATTTTGATTATGATCATGGAATCGTGCTACTTGAAGACTGCTTATGTGATTTGTTGTTGTTACTTGATGATGTTTATTTAATCCTTTGTGGTGACTTCAATAGTCGAATTTCTAATATATCTCCATCTCATACAGTACATGACACTCAACATCAGTTCAAGAGTTATACAGTAAGTTCTAGCCGTTGTTCTCGGGATTCTCAAATTAACTGTTATGGTAAATGTCTGTTAAACATGTGCACTGCTTTGGATTTGAGTGTTTTAAATGGTTTGTGTCACGGCGACCAGACAGGTTGCTACACATTTGCTAGTGACAGTGGATGCAGTGTAAATGATTATTTTATTATGTCAAACGAACTGTACGAGTCTGTTTCTGATATGTGTGAACTGCATGTAGCTGATCGAATTGAATCAGATCACTTTCCTATGGAATTTCGTATTGCATTTTCAACAGAGAATGTTCTTAAAAGTCAGGATATCAATGCTGTACAAATCATAGATAAGTTTATTTGGAATGAAGAATGTAGTCAAGATTTCTATGATAAGTTACATGAAGCAAGCATGCAAGAGAGATTCAATTCTGCAATAGAAATGATTGTCATGAATGTTAACGACGCTTTAGAGCTATTTAATGACTGTATCAGAGAATGTGCATCATGCATGAAGAAGAAAATTAGGATTGATCAAAATAGACATCAACAAGGTTGGTTCGATGAGAAATGTTTTGATAGCAGAAAGAGAGTTCGTAGTTTGTTAAGAAGATTCAGGCGCTCAGGGAATAAAGCAGATAAGGATTGTTATGTTAGAGCTAGAAGAGAATATAAAAATATATTAATTACAAAGAAAAAGATGTTTAATGAAGCTACGTTGGAAAAACTTGTATCTAGTATAAATAACCAGAAAGATTTCTGGGCTCATATGAACAAAATTTCGTTTAAGAAGAAGAGCACTAAGAATAATATTTCTGTAGATGAATGGTTTCACCATTTCAAAGGATTATTGGATAACGATTCATTGGGTGGTATCAGCGACTGTGATTTTCTTGAACAAGAACATGACTTCATGGATCGTCCGATTTCGAAGAAGAAGTCTTGTTTGCTCTTCGAAATTGAAAAATCGCAAAGCTGCAGGTCCAGATGGGATTATTGGGGAACTTTTAAAAGCTCCCTGCCACCAAATAGTTAATTTCTTTGTGAAGTTTCTCAGTATTCTTTTCGATAAAGGCATTTTCCCCGAGAACTGGTCTGAATCTGTGATTCTTCCTCTTTATAAGAAAGGTAATGTTAATGACACAAATAATTATAGAGGAATTTCACTTTCAGATATTAGTAGTAAAGTATTTAGTACCATTATTAACAGAAGGCTTCAAGAATATGTAACACACTGTGATATTACTGGTGAACACCAGGCTGGATTTAAGCATGGCTACTCAACCATTGACCATATGTTTACTCTTTTGGCGTTGATACAGAAACAATTCTCTTTGAATCGAAAATTGTACGTAGCCTTTATCGATTTTGAAAAAGCTTTCGATTCTATAAACAGAAATTTGTTGTGGCCTATTCTGATAAAGCAAGGAATTCGAGGAAAACTATTTAAATGTGTCAAAAGTATGTATAATACAGTTAAAACTAGAGTTAGATGTGGCAACAAACTAACTGATTATATCAACTGTAGCAGAGGAGTAAAACAAGGAGATGTATGTAGTCCTGTTCTGTTCACGCTATTTATAAATGAATTAGCAGTGCAACTAATTGAAAAAGGAAGACATGGTGCCAGATTTACAAATGATTCTATTGAACTATTTATTTTGTTACTGGCTGACGATATTGTTTTGTTTTCCGAGACAGTGATTGGATTGCAAACTCAGCTCAACAACCTAAAGAAAGCAGCGAGTGAAATGGAACTGAAAGTCAACTTGAACAAAAGTAATATCGTAGTATTTAGAAAAGGAGGTCATCTAGCAGCTAGAGAAAAATGGTTTTATGATAATGTTCCAATGCCTATTGTAAATGCTTACAAATATCTAGGTATAATTTTTTCTACTCGATTAAGTTTTGCAGCTGCTTGTAGGGACCTATCTAGTAAAGCAAAAAATGCCTTGTTTCAGATCATGAAGAAACTGTTTGTGTTAAATAATAATTCTCTACAACTGTTTGTTAAGATATTTGATACACAAGTGCAACCTATAATGCAGTATGGTTCTGAATTGTGGGGCTTGGATGTAAAAGCTGCTGAGCTCTGTGAATCTGTTCATTTGTTTGGACTGAAAAAGTTTTTAGGGGTAAAAAGGAAAACACCAAACGATTTAATATATGGAGAAACAAATAGATACCCTATTTTCATTACTTCCGCCGTTAGGTGCATACAGTACTGGTTTAAATTATTAAAGATGAATAACGATAGGCTACCACGAAAGGCATATAACATGTTGCTTGATTTAGACGCAAGGGGTAAAGTTAATTGGGTATCTAATATACGAATATGTTTATCTGAACTGGGGCTTGGATATGCATGGATATATCAGGGGGTAGGACAAGAAAATGCATTTTATTAAAACTCTTCGTCAGAGAATGGTTGACTGTAGATGGCAAAAGTGGGAAAACCATATCAACTCTAGCGATAGATTCGATTTATACAGGGTTTATTGTTCAACACATGTAGTAAAGAAATATCTCTCAATGAACATGGATAAACACTTGAGATTCATTCTCACTAGATTTCGTTTCGGCATATCGGACATTAATGCACATGCTTTCCGCTATAGACGAGTCTCTGCTACCGATATGCTATGTCCACTATGTGAAGAATCAGCTGAAGACGAAGTCCATTTTGTTTTGAAGTGTCCTGCTCTCACTACTTTGCGTATAAAATTTATTCCACAGAAATTCTATGCCCGACCTTGTTTGTTCCGGTTAAGTTTGCTGATGGCATCAGTCCATGATAAAACTGTTCACAATCTGGCTCTATTTTTGTATAAGGCTTTTCAGTTACGAGAAAAACTTACGTCTTAAACTCTCATGTCTTTGGTACAGATGTATTATGTGCTGTTTTGTATGTTGTATACGCATATACATTATTTGCTTTTTTCTGCCCCCTTTCATATGGGGCTATGGCCTTACATGAATAAACTATCTGAAGTCTGAAGTCTGAAGTCTGAAGTCTCTCTCTCCTCCTGGCTCTCTCTCTCTCCCCATGGCTCTCTCTCTCTCCCCCTCTCTCTCTCTCCCCCCCCCCCTCTCTCTCTCTCTCTGAGGGGGAGGGATAGCATGGTTGGTTAGAGAGTTGCGCATAACTGGAGATCTGCTGACTTGGGTTCAAGTTTCGCTCAAGCGCAAATTTCCTCTCTGGAGTTAACATCAGTGCCAACTCCACTCCTCCAAAACGTTCTTCGGATGCGACTATAAACTGAAGTGCCGTGTGCAAAAGGCACACAGAACATCTTACTCCAAAAACCCACCCCCCTCTTCCCACCAACCACGCGAAGAAAGAAAAGATTTTGAGCCATTGTGTCAGCTTACAACCATTTTATCTTCCTGCCATGTGTGTCCACATGTGAAGGCCAGGGTTAGGGTTGAGGTTAGCCAAGTGCCAGTGCCAGTGTTATTCAACAAGCATGCAAGGGTTGTCTGTCAGCTGGTCAGTCTGAGGGACATGTGGACACAACTAGCTCTTAGACAAACGGGTGTGTAGCTGTAGACACAACGGTACATAACTCACAATAGTATGGAGCTATGAATCAAAATCACCAGTCCTGTGAACAGGTAAGGCTGTGCACTGGACTTCGGTGTCTGCAAATTTCTCAGGTGTACTATCTTGTTCCTACCCTGCCAAAAAGTCTTTCGAATAAGACTGTAAACCCAGGAGGTGCCAAGTGTGTGAACGCACGCAGAACATCTTCCGCACACGTCCAAACTGTTTCCGCCTTTCCAAAATGTACGCCTTTGTGTGCTGAGTGGGAAAGGGATGACTACTCTTCAGAAAAAAAAACGCATGCACACGGAGACAATTTACTTCGGTAAAAGCACTCAGTGCTTTTTCGATTATGGTCAAAATTTAAGCAATTTCAAGCGGGAAGCATTTTTGAGCAAGTTGCTTTAACAGTTTGCTGTCGCCATGAAATCGGAGACACTTTTGAAAAAGCGCCATCTGTTTAATAAAAAGTAGTACAAAATAAAGGGTGTAAGAAAAATATCCAGCCTCTTTTTTTTCTACCTCACGGCTCTACCCGACCCCTCCTAAGCACCCCTTTCCCTTCCTTACCTCTCCTTCCAACCGGGGTACCTCCTCCCCACAACACACACGCTCGCACGCACACAAACACACGCGCACCCACGCACACACACACACGCACACACAAGCACAGACAGACACACGAAAACGCACGCACACACACAGACACACGAAACGTGCGCGCACACATACATACACACACGCATGCACACACGCACGCACACGCACCGCACACACACACACACACACACAACAACACACACACACACACAGACACGGAGAGAGAGAGAGACAGAGAGAGACAGATAGACAGAGAGAAAGCGTGGAATGGTATACCACTGGTAAAATTCATCACTCAGATTTGTTAACAATACCCGAAACTCGTTACCAATTTTGCTATCATCAAAAAAATTATCTATCTTCCGACTTGAACTACTCTCTCGGATTTCCAATGAATCATCAGAAAGCTTCAAAGTTGAACTGCTCTCTCAGAATTTTGCAACGAACAGTCCTGGGTAGAGTTATCTCATGACCAGGATCCTTTGTAAAGTCATTTCTGGGATTTTTTTAAAACTCCGGGCCAAAATCAGCTATTCAATTGTCTTATTTTCCATTTTCAAATTTTGAGGTCTCCGACACTGAGTTTCCCAGCGGCTGCATAATTTATGAAACATATTTACCTATTTTCTATCTAAAAAAAAATCTCCCATGGGGATGTGGGGGGGGGGGGGGATCAGTATAAATAGCATCCCCCCTTCTGAAAATTATGTGCAAAGAATTTCCCTCTTTTCTATCCCTCTCAATGTTTCTGCCTTTTCTTCATGTCATCCCCTTTATATTGTTCCTTATTGGTCCTTTCTTCTGCCTTTTTTTTCAAGAAAGGCTTAAAAGATTACAGTTCTTTCCCATGCTGAAGTGGGATGTGCGAAACCCGTTTTTGAAAAGGGGCTTAAAGGGAAACGCAAGCATTTTTGCCCGGGTTTGTTGCTGACCGACTTTTGAGGAAAAAGGGAAAAAAAACCCAAAGTATTTCGGGGATAAATTTAAGGGAAAAAGGTTTTTTCCCAAACGTTTGGTTTATTGTCCCTGAGAAACAAAAATTTTTGCTGTCCGAAAAGCCCTTTATAAAAACAAAAATTTCCCTTGAGAACAAACCCAAAATAATTTTTGGGATAATTTTAAAAAAATCCAATCAATCCAATTTTTTCCCTCTTCCCTCGTTGACCGTTACTTGTAGTCGGGAATTTGTCCCCAGGCCTTTGCGCTGTTTAGTCCCTTTGGTTCGGCACCAAAAAACCTAAAAAACAGCAAAACAAAAACCCTACCTTAGCACCCCCCACACTTACCTGATAAATTTCAATCACTAAAAAATTTTCATCAATGCATCAAAAAACCACCCACCCCCACCCCCCCAAAAAGACCCTGTGCATTTGAGCACCTACAGGGTTTCCCAAAAGAGGGGGGGGGGTTTGGGGGGTGGGGATAGCCTGGGTGGTTAAAACCTTGCGCTCGAAATCTGACGACCCGAGTTCAAAACCCCTTTCCCAAGAGGTTTTTTCCCCCTGGAGTTAACTTTAGTGAAAGGCTCCACTCCCCCGAAACCCTTCCGACGAGACTAAAAATCGGGGCCCCCGGGGGGAAATTGACACACCATAAAATCTTGCGCCAACTTTAAAAACCCTTTGTCCCCCTTTTCCAAAGAGTACCAAAATTTGTTTTTTGGGGAATAATGAAAAAAATTAAAAAACTAATACACACGGGGAACGGGGATTGAAAACACGAGAGAGCTTTCCACTACCCCTTGATATAAAAAATAAAAAAAAAAAATTAAATAAAACATGTTTTTAAACTCAAAATGCAGATGAAAAGCCGCTACTTTGGGTCAGTTTCCTCACAACAAATTTCGTATAATTTTTTAAATTTAAGAAAAATTAAAAAGGGTCTCCCGGTTTTAAAAAGTAAAGATTTGAAAACTTCAAAGTTAACGCCTCCAAATTTGCAACGAACACCCCGGGGTTTAAATTTTATCCATACCAGGAACCTTTGAAAATTCATTTCTGGGATTTTTTAAAAACCCCCGGGCCAAAATCTTTTGGCTTTTTTCCAAAAGGGGTCTAAATATTTCCTTTTTTTTTTTACCCGGAATTTTTTGAGGCTCCCGGGCATTTTGGAGTTTCCCAAAAGCCCCCTTTTCCCTTTTAATTTTAATTTTTTTTAAACTTTTTATTTTTTTTTTTAACCCCTAAAATTTCTTTTTCCTAAAAAAAAAAATCCCCAAGGGGTTTGGGGGGGGGGGGGGGGGACCTTTAATAAAAAAGGCACCCCCCCTTTTCTAAAAATTTAAAGTGCAAAAAATTTTCCCTCTTTTCTATCCCCTCAATTTTTTCTGCCTTTTCTTCTTTCCCCCCCCCCTTTTATTTTTTTTTCCTTTAAATTGGTCCTTTCTTCTGCCTTTTTTTTCAAGAAAGGCTTAAAAGATTACAGTTCTTTCCATGCTGAAGTGGGATGTGCTGGACCCGATTTGACAGGGCTGATGGCAGCGCAACGCATTTTGCTCAGTTGTTGCTGACCGAGCTTTGAGAAGAAGGAAAAAAAACAAAGTATTTCGGGGATAGATTATCGTGAAGGTATTTTCCTAATCGTTTGGTTTGATTGTGCTGAGAAATCAAAAATGTTTGCTAGTCGCGTAAGACCTATGAAGACAAAAATTTCCTTGAGAACTAACCAATAACTTGGGAGTCATTTTTAAAAAATCCAATCTGATCCAATCTTGTCCTCTTCCTCGTTGACCGTTACTTGTAGTCTGGAACTGGTCCCTTCAGGCCGTTGCGCTGCTTAGTACTTTGGTTCGGCACCAGAATACCTGAAAACAGCATCAACAACAACCTACCTTAGCACTCCCCACACTTTACCTGATCAATTCAATCACTGAAAAATTCATCAATGCATCTAAAAACCACCCATCCCCACCGCCATAGACCCTGTGCATTTGAGCACCTACACGGTTCCTAAAGAGGGGGGTGGGGGTGGGGGGTCGGGATAGCCTAGTGGTTAGAACATTGCGCTCGCAATCTGACGATCCGAGTTCGAATCCCCTTCAAGAGGATTTTTCCCCTGGAGTTAACATTAGTGCAGGCTCCACTCTCCCCAGAAATCCTTCCGACGAGACTATAAATCGAGGCCCCGTGTATTGACGCACGCAGAATATCTTGCGCTCACGTTAAATCCTGTTCCGCTTTTCGAAAGAGTAGGCCATTGTGTGCCTGTGGGAATAGATGACAAAATTTACAAAACTACATACACACGGGGAACTGGATGTGAAAAGCACGAGAGAGCTTATTCCACTATCCTTGATATAAAAGAATAAAAAAAATAAATTAAATAAAACAGTGAACTTGATCTCAGAAATGCAGATGTCATGTTCCGCTACATTTTGGTCAGATCTCACAACTAATTCGTATAATTATGAAGTAAGATAAGTTCAGGGTCTACCGGATTTAAGTAAAGACTGAAATCAGGAGCGATATAGCTTAGTGGTTAAAGCGTTGAGCTCGTGATCTGATGGCCCGGGATCGAGCCACTACAGAGACGCCCGTTTGTGGGGATTTTTGCCCCTGGCATCAGTAGCGATGCCATTTCCCGAAAGTCCATCGAATGAGACTGTAAACCAACTCCACTCCTCCGAAAGTCCTTCGGATGAGAATATAAACCAACTCCACTCCCCCCTACCCCCCACCCCCTTTCGGATGAGACTATAAACCGAAGTTCCGTGTACGAACCCACGCAAAAACATCTTCCGGAAATATTAAACCCCGTTCCATCTTTCGTAAGAGTAGGCCATCTCGTGCCGGTAGGCACGGATGAGAAGATGTTAAAATACCCATTGGCATTAACTGATTTTTTATAGACATCATCCCGAAGTCGGAATGTGGCTACCTTAATTGTGGGTGAAGGGTCGCCTACGCAAAATATCACCATTGGCAAATCGCGGAGATCTAGTCGAGGAACCATAAAAGAAAACATTTTATCAAGAAAATCGTGAGCTGAATGTTGTGAACAACAAAAAGGCTTCTGCAGCAAAGACATTGTGATTATTTCTATCAGCTTCAACATATTGCAGAGCATCTTGCGCACACGTTAACTCCTGTTCCACTTTTCGTAAGAGTAGGTCATTATGTGCCGGTGGGAACAGATGCCAATTTACAAAACCACATACACACGGGGACAGAATGTAAAAAAGCACACGATAGCTTATTCAATTATTCTCGAAATAAAATAATAAAATAAATAAATAAATACACTTTTGAATTCCGTTTGTATTGATCAGGGAAACAAAAGTTAGCTCACCTGGGATTTGCCTTGGGTTTTGTTTGGTTTTTTTGTGGTGGTTTTATATTAGATGGAGAGGGGGAAATTGTTTAAGAATTGATTCAAACTGACATTGGGGAAGAAGGGAGGGAGGGGGAGGGGAAGAGAGCTAGTGGTGAGAAGGCGTGATCTAAGGGCCATGTCTAAAGGATCAACAGTCCTTCGGATGAGACTATAAACCGAGGTCCCGCGTGCGAACGCACGCAGAACATCTTGTGCTCATGTTAAAACCTGTTTCGCCTTTCATAAGAGTAGCCTGTTGTGTGCCGGTGGTAACAGATGACATTGTCAAAACTGCATACACACGGGAGCACGATGTAAAAAAACACAAATTTATTCCATTACCCTCGAAATAAAAGAATTCAAATTTGGATTTTTCTCTTTTTTTGGACAAAATTAAGATGCAGACTTGCCAATGCTTTAGATTCATTCCCTCTACTTATGGCTTTGTAAAAGCACTAAATTATTCAGCATCCAACTACAGCTTTACACTAGCACCACTACATTTAAAAACGGAAGCTAACATTTTAGAACATGTTGAGGGGGCGGGATAGCATAGTGGTTAAAACTATGCGCTCGTAATCTGAACGTCTGGAGTCACCACCACAGCACCCGTTCAAGGGAATGTTTTTCCTGGAGCTAACATCAGTTCAGATGCCACTCGCCTAAAAGTCCTTCCGATGAAACTATAAACCCAGGTCCCATTTGCGAACACACTTAAAACATCTTACATTAAAACCCAAGAAGAGTAGGCTTTTGCGTGTAGAAAGGAGCAGATAATATATTAACACAAGTAAATGCAAACACAGTGGTGTGTTTAGACAATCTCCTCTGAAGTCAGAATACAGCTACCTTAAAGGCTGGGTGGGGGAAGCGGTCGCATACACACAAATCTCACCTTGGAGAACCTTGAAGCTCTAACAGAGGAACAAAAAAAAAGTGTGTGTGTGTACTTACATTTTTGAGTTGTGGATACTGCTCCGGCGACGATATTGCTCTTGATGCTGCTCCGATGACGATGTTGCTCTTGATGCTGCTCCGACGACGATGTTGCTCCGATGATGTTTTGCTTGATAACTGCTCCGGTGATGTTCTTGATACTGCTCCAACGATGTTGCGACGACGTTGCGCTTGATACTGCTCTAAAGACGATGTTGCGTTGCTCCGACGACTAAGTTGTTCTTGATACTGCTCCGGGAATGATGTTACTCGTGATACTACTTCAACGATGATGTTGCAACGATGTTGCACTTGATACTGCCGCGGCAAACATGTTGCCCTTGATACTGCTCTGACGACTATGTTGTTTTTGATACTGCGCCGGCGATAATAATGTTCTTGATATTGCTCCGACGACGATGTTGCTCTTGATGCTGCTCCGACGACGATGTTACTAATGCTGCTCCGACGACGATGTTGCTCTTGATGCTGCTACGACGACGATGTTGCTCTTGATGCTGCTCCGACGACGGTTTTGCTCTTGCTGCTCCGACGACGATGTTGCTCTTGATGCTGCGACGACGACGATGTTACTAATGCTGCTGCTCCGACGATATTGTTCTTAATGCTGCTCCGACGACGATGTTACTAATGCTGCTCCGACGACGATGTTGTTCTTGATACTGCTCTGAGGACGATGTTGCTCTTGATACTGCTCTGACGACGATGTTGCTCATAATGATGCTCCGACGACGATGTTACTAATGCTGCTCCGACGACGATGTTGTTCTTAATGCTGCTCCAATGACGATGTTGTCACTAATGCTGCTCCGACGACGTTGTTACTAATACTGCTCCCACGACGATGTTGCTCTTAATGCTGTCCTCCGACGACGTTGTTTTTTGTTATTATTGCATGCTTCCAATGACGATGTTGTTACTAATGCTGCTCCGACGACGATGTTACTGATGCTGCTCCGACGACGATGTTGCTCTTAATGCTGCTCCGACGACGATGTTGTTACTAATGCTGCTCCGACGACGATGTTGCTCTTAATGATGCTCCGACGACGATGTTGCTCTTAATGGTGCTCTGATGGCGATGTTGCTCATGATGCTGCTCTGACGACGATGTTGTTCTTGATACTGCTCTGAGGACGATGTTGCTCTTGATACTGCTCCGACGACGATGTTGCTCATAATGATGCTCCGACGACGATGTTACTAATGCTGCTCCGACGACGATGTTGCTCTTAATGGTGCTCTGATGGCGATGTTGCTCATGATGCTGCTCCGACGACAACGTTGCTCTTGATGCTGCTCTGACGGCGACGTTGTTCTTGATACTGCTCTGACGACGACGATGTTACTAATGCTGCTCGGACGACGATATTGGTCAACTAATGCATTGCCTCCGACGACTGGCGTGGTGTTACTAATGCTACTCCGACGACGATGTTACTAATGCTGCTCCGACAAAAAACACGTTTGCTCTTGAGCTGCTCCGACGACGCGTTGCTCTCTTGATGCTGCTCTGGTGACGAATGCTTTACTAATGCTGTTCCGACGATGATGTTACTAATGCTGCTCCGACGACGATGTTACTAATGCTGCTCCGACGACGATGTTGTTGCTAATGCTGCTCGGACGACGACGTTGCTCTTGATGCTGCTCCGACGACAATGTTGTTCTTGATGCTGCTCCGACGACGACGCTGCTCTTGATGGTGCTCCGACGACGATGTTACTAATGCTGCTCCGACGACGATGTTACTATGCTGCTCCGCCAACGATATAGTTATAATGTTTTTTCCCCCCCCCCCCACCCCCCCCCCCCATCACGCTCGCTGTGTGACGACGTTTCGTTGCTTCTTAATGCTGCTCCCGACGGCGATGTTTTACTTATGCTGCTCCGACGTCGTATTGTTATATGCTGCTCCGACGGACAATGATGTTTACTAATGCTGCTTCGCGACAATATGGTTTACTAATGCTGCTCTGACGACGATGTTTGTTCTATTAATGCTGCTCCGACGACGGTTTTGTTTTTATTTAATGCTGCTCAATGGAACATGTTACTAATGCTGCTCGCCACGCTGATACTAATGCTGCTCCGACGACGATGTTACTAATGCCAGCTCCGGACGACGTTGTTCACTACATTGCTGCTTCGACGACGGTGTTACTAATGCTGCTCCAATGGACGATTTCTACTCTTCATTACTGCTCAGACGACGACTTTGCCTCAAGATGTTGCGCTTGATACTTGTACTTCCGGCCACGATGTTGCGAGGATGTTGCGCTTGATGCTGCTCTGGACGACGATGTGCGCTGATGCTGCTCCCGACGCCGATGTTGCGCTTGATGCTGCTCCGGCGTCGATGGTGCGCTTGTGCTGCTACGGGCGACGATGTTGCGCTTGATGCTGCTTGGCGGCGCGATGGTTGCGCTTGATGCGCTCGGCGACGATGTTGCGCCTTGATGCTGCTCCGGCGCACGATGTTCGCTATGATGCTCCTCCGGCGACGATGTTGCGCTTGATGCGATACTCCGGCGCGACGATGTTGCGTTGATGCTGCTCCGGGACGATGTTGCGCTTGATGCTGCTCCGGCGCCGATGTTGCGCGGATGCTGCTCCGGCGACATTGTTTTGTCGCTTGATGACTGCTCCAGCGGACGTATGTTGCGCCTTGTGCTGCGCCGACGACGAGGTTGCGTCGATATTGCGCTTGATGTGCTCCGACGCGAACTCGTGGTATGCTGTTGTGTGGAATGGCCAGCTCTTGGCGTAGATGCAGCTCTTGATGCGTAGATGCCAGCTCTTGATGCGTAGATGCCAGCTCTTGATGCGTAGATGCTAGCTCTTGATGCGTTGATGATAGCTCTTGATGTGTTGTTATAAACTGTTGAGAGACACGAGAGCCTCAAAAATGAGATTATGAATCCCATGACAATTGTCGACACCAATGCTAGACTTTGAGGAATCGGAGCAAGAAGGAAGAGACCAGAAGGTAGAGAATAGTGCTTGAAGAAAAATGTTTGGGGCCCGTGAGGTTGTCCCTTCCCCTCATGTGCACAGTGTGCGAGGGTTGGCAAGCCTGTGCCGGTTTCAGACACCCACATCCTTGTTCGGCGCACGATCGTGACCATGAGGGACTTAGAACCCTACCTAATGCTGTCGGTAACGGTCGAAGTCGGGATGCGCTGGGGCCTGACTCGTCAGGCATGTAGCGGCAGTTGCAGCGCACTTCGCTCCTTGACAGGCCATCAGTAGTTGCTGTCTGAGTGTTTTGAACCGAAGAAGAAAAAGAAGAAAAACGAAAAACAAAAGAAGAAGGACAGGTTGGTGGAAATGTCGGAAGGGCTGATGTCTCGTCGCATCTAGTCCCTAAAGCGGTTTCGAGATGAAAGGTCATAATGAACGCCACTCTGATACCTAAGCCCCCAAACTCCTACCTACTTCGCTGTTCAATCCCGTGGAGACGATAGACGGCCGTGGAATTGTTCTAGATCCTCTGGGCAACGGAACCAGTGCAGCGAGAGACGCTCAGGTTCTGCCCTTCAGGGATTTTTCGGTTGTGATGTAGCAATTCTTCTAGCTCCCATTCTAAACCCTTCAAGCCTTCATACATCCGGAACATCTGTCTACCGAGGTCATGGGGATCTTGGACAATGTTCTGGGTATGCGCTCCAACATCGTGGGCCATGGCATATCTTTCATGTCTCTGGTGAGAAGGGTGATGATCATGGTTGAGGTCTGGTGACAAGACCATGAATGGCGTCTCCATGCTCTATGGTGAAAGGGACACGATCGCTTGGTGAAGTTTTGGTGAAAAAGACCATGATG
Organism: Rapana venosa; assembly: GCA_028751875.1. Lineage (NCBI taxonomy): Eukaryota > Metazoa > Mollusca > Gastropoda > Neogastropoda > Muricidae > Rapana > Rapana venosa. The sequence continues at coordinate 21,510,120 of CM054160.1, read as the reverse complement.
GCGTTCTCCATGATCTTCTGGTGAGGATGGGGTGTTGTTCACTGGTTTGAAGATTGGCTGACACAAAGACCATTGGAATGGCGTTATCCAGGATCTCTGGTGAAAATGGGCGCACACGATCGCATTGGTGAAGATTTGGTTTGAACATAGAGACGCAATGAATGGCGTTCTCAATGATCTCTGGTGAGGCAGGGTTGACGTTCTCGGCGAAGATTGCTGTCAAAAAAGACCATAACAACTACTATCATTTACACTAGTATACAGTAACGTTATTCACCCCCAAAAATCAAATCAGAGCCGACCAAAAAAGGAGCGCCTAACCTCAGTGGTCCAAGTGCTTGCGCTTGTGATCTGGACGGCCCCGGGTTACGAGGCCCCCTCAGAGGCACCTGTTTGAGGACGTTTCCCTTTGATTCAACACCAGTACCTAGTCCCACAGGTAAGGTTAAGCAGCCCCATCGAGCGGGGTTACCAGTTGGATGGGTTGTCGTTTGCACCCAGGGCGCCAGTACGGTTCCCCCATCTGTAAATTGGGTACCTGCCTCTTTGAATGGCGCTCTCCGCGGAAGGTTTAATTGCAGCTAAAGTGGTAGAAGGATGGAGATGGGCGCAAGGCACCTATTTAGGCTGGGCCCCTTGAAAAGTTGAGGTCTCCGATGCCTCGCTCCCTCAGCCGTCCAACATAGGTTATGGGACACCTTTACCTTACCTACTCCACTCCCCGAAAAGTTCTTGGTCCCGAGTGCGAACGCACGCAGAACATTGGCACACACATTAAAACTTGTTATTCCTTTCAAAAGAGTAGGCGTATTCGTGCTGGTAGGGATGGATGACACGATCTCAAAAACGCAAGCACATGGAGTTTTAAACACAGCATCCCTGAAGTCAGAACGCGGCTACCTTAATGGTGCGCCAAAAATGGTCGCATACGCAAAATCTCACTGATGGTGAACTTCGGACCTCTTTCCGAGAAACGAAAAAAGAAAGACCGCATGATTTTCTGAGACTGAGTTACGGTAAATTTAAGCTCCAGAGAAAAAAATACCTCGTAGACGGTGCAACCAAGGCCCGAACCTGTGATATGAAATCCCTCAAGATTCAAAGTCAGTCGCTCTAACCACTGAGCTCTACCAAACCCCAACCCCCTAAAATGTTCAATTTCAGAAACTCCTCATAATACGCAATTGTTGCAGAGCAATTGCGTAGAAAGTAGCGAAAGCTGAGGTACATTGCGATAACTCGTTTTATAATGAACTACCTTTGAATCAAATTAGAAATGATCGCCTGAAACGGCGTTAAACTTAGTCATTGTGATCTTAGGAATAAAAATTCATAAGGGGGGGGGGAGGGGGGGTGGGGGTAAGCCTAGTGGTTAGAGTGCTGCGCTCACGAAGTAACGGCCCGGGTTCAAGCCCTCACAGAGGCACTCGTTCAAGTGAATTTTTCCCTGAGTTATTAGTACCCCCCCCCCCTCCTCGAAAAGTCGGACGAGATTATAAACGGGTCCTGTATGCGAACACACGCGGAACATCTTACGCTCACGTTTTAAACCCGTTTACGCCTTTCAGAAGAGTAGGTCACTGGGCCGCGCTGGTAAGAACGGATGATAAAATAGACTTAAAAAGACGGATGAACACTAGTCTCGCGCTTAGACATCAGCCCGAAGTCAGAATCGGCTGCCTTAACGGTGGGCAAACGGTGGCTATCCAAAAATACCTTTAAACCCCCTCCCGGGGGCGTACGGGGGAAACGAAAAAAAATTTTTTTGGTCCAGGTTTTTAGAGAACCTTGAAGCGCTAACAGAGGAACCTCTAAAAAAATGTGTGTACTTACATTTTTGAGTTGTGGATACTGCTCCGGTAGCAATGTTGCTCTTGATGCTGCTCCGACGACGATGTTGCTCTTGATGCTGCTCCGACGACGATGTTGCTCTTGATGCTGCTCCGACGACGATGTTGTTCTTGATGCTGCTCCGACGACGATGTTGCTCCGGCGACGTTGTTCTTGATAACTGCTCCGATGATGTTGCGACGATGTTGCGCTTGATATTGCTCCGACGATGATGTTGCGCTTGATACTGCTGCGACGACAATGTTGCGCTTGATACTGCTGCGACGACAATGTTGCGCTTGATATTGCTCCAACGACGATATTGCGCATGATACTGCTGCGACGACAATGTTGCGCTTGATATTGCTCCGACGACGATGTTGCGCTTGATACTGCTGCGACGACAATGTTGCGCTTGATATTGCCCAACAACGATGTTGCGCTTGATACTGCTGCGACGACGATGTTGCGCTTGATATTGCTCCGCTCATATTGTTGCGCTTTATACTGCTTCCGACGACGATTGTTTGCGCTGATACTGCTGCTCCGACGATTTGCGCTTGATACTGCTCCGACGAATGAAGTTGCGCTTGATACTGCGCGACGACATGATGCGCTTGATACTGCTTGCGACGACGATGTTGCGCTTGATACTGCTGGCGACGTCGATTTTTGCATGCTTGATACAGTCTGCGTACGCCGCTGATTTTCGCTTGCTACCTGCTGCTCCGACGACGACTTTGCGCTTGGACATACTGCTGCGGGCCCACGATGTTGCGACTGCTCCACGACGTTGTTGCTTTTGATGCTCGCTCTGGGATTAATGTTGCTCCTGAATACTTGCTCCGACGACCGATGTTGTTCTGATGCACTGTCCGACGCCGATGTTGCTCTGATGCAGCTCGCGACGACGATGTTTCGCTGATACTGCTGCAAAGACGAGATAACGGCGATAATTGCGGCTTGATATTCTCCGACGATTGAGTTGCGGCTTGATACTGGCGTGCTACCGACGACTTGCGCTTTGAATACTGCTGCTCCGACGATATGTTGCGCTTGATGTTGCTGCGACGACGATGCTCGACGATGTTACGACGATGTTGCGCTTGGTACTGCTCTGGCGTCGATGTTCTTGATACTGCTCCGACGACGATGTTGTTCTTGATGCTGCTCCGACGACGATGTTGTTCTTGATGCTGCTCCGGCGACGATGTTGCGCTGGATACTGCTCTGGCGACGATGCTCCGACTATGTTGCGCTTGATACTGCTCTGGCGTGGATGCTCTTGATGCTTCTCCGACGATGATGTTGCTCTTGATGCTGCTCCGACGACGATGTTGCTCTTGATGCTGCTCCGACGACGATGTTGCTCTTGATGATGCTCCGACGACGATGTTGCTCTTTATGCTGCTCCGACGAACGATGTTGCCCGCGACGTTCTTGATTACTGCTCCGATGAGGGTTGCGAACGATGTGGCGCTTGATATTGCTCCTACGATGAGTTGCCTTGATACTGCTTGGCGACGACAATGTTGCGCTTTGATACTGCGCACGACATGTTTCGCTTGCAGTTGCTGTTGCTCCGACACGATGTTGCGCAGGATACTGCTTAGCGACGACAATGTTGGCGCTTGATATTGCTCCGACGACGATGTATGCGCTTTGATACTGCTGCAAACGACAATGGTTGCGCATGATATTGCTCCGACGATGTGCGCTTGATCACTGCTGCTTCTGACGACTTTCGCTTGAGTACTGCTAGCTCCGACGATATGTTGCGCTTGATGCTGCTGCCACGGGACGATGCCGACGATGTACGACGATGTTGCGCTTGGTACGCTCTGGCGTCGATGTTCTTGATACTGCTCTCCACGACAGATGTATTGTTCTTGATGCAGCTCCGGACGACTATGGTTGTTCTGGATGCAGCTCCGGCGACTGAATGTTGCGCTGGATACTGCTCTGGCGACGATGCTCCGACTAGTTGCGCTTGATACCTGCTGTGGCGGGGATGCTCTTCGCTGCTCGACGACGATGTTGCGCTTGATACTGCTCCTAACGCTGATGTTGCTCTTTTATACTGCTCCAACGAACGATGTTTGCTCTTTATACAACTGCTCCAACGACGTATGTGGCACTTCATACTGCCTCCGACGACGAATGCTCAATATGTTGCGCGGCTTGATACTGCTCCGGCCACCATGTTGCGCTTGATACCCTCCGCCACGATGTTGCGACGATGTTGCGCTTGATGCTGCTCCAACGACGATGTTGCGCTTGATGCTGCTCCAACGACGATGTTGCGCTTAATGCTGCTCCGACGACGATGTTGCGCTTGATGCTGCTCCGACGACGATGATGCGACGATGTTGCGCTTGATACTGCTTCGACGAGGAACTATTGGTACTGCTGTGGTGTTGATGCTGGCTCTTGATGCGTTGATGCTGGCTCTTGATGCGTTGATACAAGCCCTTGATGCGTTGATAGAAACTGTTGAGAGACAAGCCCAGAACTGAGATATGATCCCCATGACAACTGTCGACACCAATGCCAAACTTCTGAGGAATTCGGAGCAAGAAAGGAATAGAACCCAGAAGGTAAGAAAGTGCTTGGAAGACAATGTTTGGGGGCGTGAGGGTCCCTTCCCCACATTAGCACTGTGTGCGAGGTAGGAGCCTGTCCGTTTCAGGACACCCACATCCTTTTGGCAACACGATTAACTAAAGAAAACCCTACCTCATGGCCGTCGGTAACGCGTCGAAGCCGGATGCGCTGGGCCCTGACCTCTCAGGCGTTGTAGCGGCAGTGCAGGGCACTTTCGCATCCTATGACAGGCATCAGAGTAGTTGTCGAGTGGTAGAAGAAGAAAATAAGAAGAAAAAGGAAAGAAAAATATGGAGACAAGGTTTGGTGAAATGTCGGAGGGCGGATGTGTCGTCGCATTTAGTTCCCTAAAGTTGTTTCGAGATGGGAGTCCATAATGACCGCCACTCTGAATACCTATAACCCCCAAACTCCTACCTACTCGCGTTCAATCAGTAGAGACGAATACGTCCAGATTGTCTAAAACATCCATGGGCATCGGAACCAGCAGTGAGTGCACTAGGTCTGCCCTTCAGGGATTCGGTGAAGCCACTTTCTCCTATCTCCCATTCGAACCCTCAGCCCCATACATCTGAACACCTGTCTACTCTGAGTCATGGGATCCTTGGGGAGCAGAGTTTCTGGGTCATGCGCCTCCAACATCGGGTGGCCGTGGCATCTCTTGACTCTGGTGAGAAGGGTGAGATCACTGGTGAAGATCTGGGACAAAGACCCACGAATTTGCCCGTCTCCATCACCTCTGTGAGAGGTGATGATCACTGTGGTGAAAATCTGGTGACAAAGACCATGAATGGCGTCTCTATGAACTCTGTGAGGAGGGGGGATGGGGGGAGGCGCGGGATGATGGGAGGCGGAAGAATCTTCTGCTGACAAAACCTGGGGATGAGCACAGGTGAGTGGGTGGGTAACGGGGAGGATCAAGTGGGGGGGGATGACATAAGTCTAGGTAGCCGGGGGGAACTGGTTTTTTCTGGTGGAGTGGGGTGTCGTTATAAGGTTTCATGTTTTGTTGTTGTTTCACTCCCAAAAATAAAACTCACACTACACAAAGGAGCGGGATAACTTTTAGAGTGGTTCCAAGTCTTGCCCTTGTGATCTGACGACCCGGGTCCGAGCCACAAGAGGCACCTGATATAGGGGTCGTCTTCCCTTTGATTTAACATCAGTAACCATTCCCTCAGCCAAGGTTAAGCACATCGAGCGTGGTTACTAGTTGGGGAAATTGGGGGTTGGGGGGACTATGTTTGGCGCACCTTGGCCCCCACTCCTCACGAAAAGTCCGAACGAGATTATTAACCGATTCTCCGTGTGCGAACGCATTCGGGAAACATCTTTACGCACACGTTAAAAAACCCGTTACGCCTTTCGGAAGAGTAGGTCTTTCGGCCGCGCTTGTAATAACGATGATAAAAAGAGACTAAAAAGACGCATGCAACACTCGTCTCGCGCTTCGACATGCAGACGCCCGAAGTCAGAATGCTGCTGGCCCTTAACGGTGGGCAAAAACGGTCGTCCTACTCAACAATCCACCTTGGTGAACACCTCGGAGCTGTGGTGGAGGAAACGAACGAAAAAAAGTTTTGGTTTTCTCCAGGTGAAATACATCTTAGGGGTCTTGGCCAAGGGCCCCAACCAATGCGTGGAAATTTCATTAAAAAAATTCGAGTCGTCGCTCTGACCACTGAACCCCGAAAAAAAAAATCAACTTTCAAATATATTTTCCGCATAGTACGCAATTGTTACAGGAATCTGCCAAAAAGTTGCCAAAGCTTGCGCTACACTGTAAACGTGTGCTGCACATGGATCAAAATAATATTGTCTTCTGACACGGGGTTCGAACTCGTTGAAGGGGATTTGTCCTCTGGAGTTATCATGCCGACTTCACAATTCACCCCCTTAAAAGACTTTCGGATGAGAACTATAAACCGAGGTCCTGTGTGCGAACACGCACCAGAACATCTTGCGCACACGTTTAAACTCGTTCCGCTTTTCGTAAGAGTAGGCCATTGTGTACCAGTAAGAATGGATGACAAAATTTACCAAAACTGCCACACACGGGGACTGGATGTAAACAAGCACTCGAGTGCTTGTTCTATCATCCTCAAAATAAAATAATAAATAAATAGAATAATAAAGTACCTTTGAATCAAATGGAAAAATAGTTGTATAAAAATCGGTACAGGATTAAAAACTTGTGCTTTGGTGATATTCTGCAAACAGATCCATAATACTTTTATAAAAAAAATTTCAATCTTTATGATCTTCAAAGTTTAAGCTTTAAACAACGATGATAACAACAGAACTAACCAACACATTTACTCTATATAAAAACAACAACCAAGAGTCAAGAACGATGACAACAGAACAACAACAAAACAAACCAACAACTCCACACACAAACACCAATCTTCAACTCACCAATGCATTCCATGACTTTGACAAAGAGAGCTCTCTGGTGAAATTAGAGTTAGTTATTTCAGGGAGGAAAGTAGGTTGGATGTCTTGCTCCTATGTGGTCCCTCCATGTGGGCATGTGTTGCTGAGGAAAGGCTGAAAACCAGGTCACCAGCTGGGAGGAAAACTTGTCGAACCCGCGTCTCTCCTGCTTCTTCTGTTGGTCTTCAGCAAAGTGTTGAATGTTCTTCAGAGGCCTCTTCCGGTAGGGCCTAACGTCCTCACACGAGCAGTGCAATACCAATCCGTAACTGCAGCTGCTGGTTGGTTTGCAATGACCAATTTCAAACCCCCTTGGCTTTTCCGCGTAGTTGACAGAGGTGAAAACACTTTCTTTTTAAAAAGCAAAAGGCGGGAAATGTTCTGATTCACGTTTGTCAAAGTTTGAAAACCCTGACCCCCTTCCTGCCTCCAGTAAATAAAAAGAGAGAAGAAAAAAGAAAAAAGAGGGAGGGAAAAACAGCAAGAAAAGAAAGAAAAATGAAAAAAAAAAAATGAAGGCATGCTTTGGCAGGGAACTTGTGTGTTTGCTGTTTTTTGATGACGCTTTCTATTCGGTCTCTCTCTCTCTCGCTCTCCTCTCTCTCTCTCTCATTCTTCTCTCGTTCTCTCTCCTCTCTCTCCCCCACTCTCTCTACCTCTCCTCTCTCTCCTCTCATTCTCTCCGCTCTCTCATCCTCTCTCTCTCATCTCTCTCTCTCACTCTTTCCCTTTGTCTTCTCTGTGTCTGTCCCTTCGTTTGTCTGTCCGGCTGGCTGGCAGATGACTCCCCCCCCCCCCCCCCCCCCCCCCCCCCCCCCCCCCCCCCCCCCCCCCCCCCCCCCCCTCCCCCCCCCCCCCCCCCCCCCCCCCCCCCCCCCCCCCCCCCCCCCCCCCCCCCCCCCCCCCCCCCCCCCCCCCCCCCCCCCCTCCCCCCCCCCCCCCCCCCCCCCACCCACCCCCCCCCCCCCCACCCCCCCCACCCACCCCACCCCCCCCCCCCCCCACCCACCCCACCCCCCCCCCCCCCCCCCCCCCCCCCCCCCCCGCCCCCCCCCCACCACCAACACACACCCCCCTCACCCCCCCCCACCCCCCCCCCCCCCCCCGCCCCCACCCCACCCCCCCCACCCCCCCACACACACCCCCACCCCCCACACCACCCCCACCCACCTCCCCACCCACCCCCCCACCCTCTCGCGCCCTAACCCCCTCGCTATCAATCTATCGTGTTCACTCATCTCTCTCGCTCTCTCTCTCTCTCTCTCTCTCATCTTCTGTGCTCGCTTTTCAAAAAGGTCATGCGCAACCGTGGGAACCGATGACAAATGTGGACAAAAACTGCCAAGGCACAGGGACTGATGTAAAAAACTAGCAAATGGAATGCTTTATGTCCATTACACACGGGGACTGGATGTAAAAAAAAAGGCCCCACATAATTGCTTATTTCCAATATTCGAAATAAAAAGAAGAATCCTCAAAATAAAAGAATAAATAAATGAAAAGCATATGTCTCTCTCTCTGTCTCTGTGGTCGTTCTATGTCCTCTCCATCTCCTGTCTCTGTCCGTCTGTTTTTCTATGTCTGTCTGTCTGTCTGTCTGTCCTGTATGGTCCGTCCGTCAGTCTGTCTGTCTGTCTGTCTCTCACACACACCGCACACACGCACACACACACACACACTCTCTCTCTTCTCCAGATTCTCTCTTCGGTGCGCGTGTATGTGTATGTGTGTGTATGCGTGCGCGCGTGTGTGTGTGGTATGAGTGTAAGTACGGTGTGTGTGTGTGTGTGTGAGTGGTTGATTTTATTCTTCCCCATACCATTAAACCAAATGAAACAGTAATGTGGGTGGTGCCTATTAAAGCTTTCAAGAAATTCGTTCTTCGGAAATGTCAACTTCCATACTCACAACAGACATACAATTCTGACTGGCTGTCCGTTAAAAAGTCGGTGTGTGTGGTGTGTGTGTGGGTGTGTGTTGTGTGTGTGTGGTGTGTGTGTATGTGGTTTGGGATCACATCTCCAGTGTTAAAAAACGGGTCGTTTCAATGTATGTAATTTTTTTAAAGATTAGGGGGATTTTTTAATCACACAAAACAGAGGCACAAAAGCACGCACACACGCCCCCACACAACCTGAAAAAAAAGCAATGCATGCTTATTCAATGACCATCTGGAAAAAAATTTGACTTGACTTGACATAAGAGAAGAGAGAAGAGAAGAAAGAGAAGAAAAGAGAAGAGAAGAGAAGAGAGAGAGAGAGGAGAGAGAGAAGAGAGAGAGAGAAGAAGAGGAGAGAAGAGAAGAAAGAGAAAGAAATTTTTCCAAGGGTACAACGTTTTCCCAAAGGGTTCGAGGTAGGAACAGGTTTATAATACAGTTTGAAAAAAAGGTACGGCAAGAGAGGAAAAAGAGATAGAAGACAGGTGGCAGGAGATAGAGAACGGGGGACAGAAAGGGATAAGAGGAGAAAGAGAGAAGGGGGAGGGGATGGAGGTAGAGAGAGAGAGGGAAGATAAGAAAACAGAGAGAAAACAGACACACAGAACGAGAAAACAGACAGACGAGACAGAGGGACAGAGAAAGCCAGAGAGAGAGAGACACACACACAGTAAGAGACTGACAAACAGACAGACGAACAGACAAACAGATAGGGCAAGAGACAGACACATAGACAGACAGACACAGAGAGACAGACAAACAACAAGGGAGAGAATCTCACTGCAAACGGGAACTAATAAAGAGGAAGCATTCATAGGGCATTACGGGTCAAGTGAAATCTCTATATTATTTAGCACACGGATGTGGGGAAGATCCCCAATTTAAAAGGTGGTTGTTGTTGTTTTTTCTGTTATTGTTCGTGTGTTCTTATTGTTGTTTTGATGTTGTCGTTGTGCGTATGCATATGTGTGTGTATGTGTGCGAGTGTGTGTGTGTGTGTGTGTGGGGTGGTGTGTGTGTGTGGTGTGTGTGTGTGTGTGTGTGTGTGTGTGGGGTGTGTGTGTGTGTGTGTGTTTCCATTAGTCTGCAATTTCTTGAATGGTTTCAAACAGAGATACCAGTTTCAAACAGTAACCCCTCTCTCTCTCCTCTCTCTCTCTCTCTCTTCTCTCCTCCCCCTCTCTCTCCTCTCTCATCTCTCTCTCCTCTCTCTCTCTCCTCTCTCTTCCTCTCTCTCGCTCTCCTTCTCTCTCCTCATCCTCTCGTCTCTCCTCCTCTCTCCCCTCTCCCCTCTCTCTCCTCCTCTCTTCTCCTCCTCTCTCTCTCCTCTCTCTCTCTCTCTCTCTCCCCTCTCTCTCTCTCCTCTCTCCCTCCTTCCTTCTCTCTCCCTCCCTCCCTCTGTCTGTCTGTCTGTAAAGTCTTTTTTTTCTGTCCCATCCTTCCACCTGTCCCCTGTCTCTCTGTTTCTCTCTCTGGTTTCTCCTCGTTTCTCTCTCTCTGTTTTTTATCTGTTTTCCTCTCCTCCCTCCCTCTTTGACTCTTCCCCCATCTCTCTATCTCTATCTCTGTCCCCTCTCTCCCCGGGGAACGGGATAGCCTAGTGGTCAGAACATTGCGCTCGCAATCTGACAACCCGTGTTCGAATCCCGTTCAAGGGGGTATTTTCACCTGGAGTTAACATCAGTGCAGACTCCGCTCTCCCCAAAAGTCCTATAAACCGAGGTCCCGTGTGCGAACGCACGCAGAACATCTTGCGCACACGTTAAATCCTGTTCCGTTTTTCATAAGAGTAGGCAATTGTGTGCCGGTGGGAACCGATGAACAAGTTTACAAAACCGCATACACACGGGGACTGGATGTAAAAAAGCACATAAGTGCTTATTTCATTATCCTCGATATAAAAGACTAAATAAAATAAATAAAATAAAATCTCTCTCTTTTCCTTCCTACCCTCTCTCTCTCTTTTCACCCCCCTCTCTTTCTTTTTAACCATCCTCCTCTCCCCTCTCTCTCTCCTCTTCCTCTCTCTCTCTCTCTCTCCTCTCCTCTCTCTCTCTCTCTCTCTTCTCCACCCTCCTTTTCGCTCTTCCCCATCCCCCTCTCTCTTCTCCTCTCTCTCTCTTTTCCACCCTCTCTCTCTTCTCGACACACTCTCTCTATCTCTGTCTCTCTCTTCCCCCCCCCTCTCTCTCTTTGTCTCTTCTCCACCTTCTCTGTCTCTCTCTCTTCTCCACCCTCTCTCTCTCTTCTCCACTCTCTCTCTCTCTATTTTCTTCTCCACCCTCTTTTTCTCCACCCTCTCTCTCACACTCCTTAAAAGCTATCAGCTTACAAACTATCTCTCAGCACACTAAATTTAATCTCATCTTTTCTTTCTGATAGACAGCAGAGAGTGTCTTTGAACGCATCTATCTCCAGTTTTCGTCCAAATGTTTTTGGTATACCCCAAGGCTCTGTTTTAGGTCCTTTGCTGTTTTCATTTTATATCAACGATCTTCCTTTATTTATAGGAACTCAGTGCGAAATGTTTGCAGATGACACCACCTTAGAAATAACTAAAATCAAACGCTCATGAAGCTATGATACCATGAAAAAAAAGTATTGATCACCTTTTTTAAATGGACACACTTAAACCATATGGCTCTTAACCCACATAAAACTAAATTTATGTTAGTCACAAATAGACAAAAGCGACAGAATCTTACTCAGGACATTACCAGATCTTTATATTTTTAATGTAAAAGTTGACCAAGTAGTAAATCAAAAAGTCCTAGGTGAAAACCAAAAGACAATAACATATCATGGTTCAAAACATTGTGAAAAAACGTACGCAAATATTGCATCTAAATTGTATCAGTTTTAAAAAAAATAAAATAACCCTTTTAGACCTTCATACAAGAAACTATTCTATTATGCATATATTCAGTGTAATATTGATTATGGTTTCAAACACTGTGGGATCTAGCTAGCAAAAATATATTTAAACCGTTAATAAGTGTTCATAAAAAAGCCATCAAAATTACCATTGGCAAATCAACTTCATTAATAGCATCTGACTACAAACAAGCAATGTTCTACCTCTCCAAGCAAAATTTTATAACAAAGGTTTTTTATGCATAAAAATACTGCACGGAAATGCTCCATTTGTTCTTAAGAACATGTTTCCCATTAATGAATATCGACATTCCATAACTGAACCTTCCTTTTACGACCATTACCTATGCAAATCTAGTCTAAAATATTCTGGAGGATGGTTGTGGAATAATTTTACCAAAATTTCATAAGATCTGAATCAAACTTTAAAAAATTCAAAAGCATTTTGTACAATTACCTTATGGATCTCTCTGACTTGAGCTGTCTATGTCCAAAGATGTATTGAGAACAATATTATATGCATAAATATTTTTTCCTCACTGTATCAGAGTATATTTCGTTTTGGTATATATAACTTTGATGATTTCTCTCCTCTCTCTCTCCCCCTCTCTCTCTCTCTCCCCTCTCTCATTCTCTCTCTCTCTCCTTCTCTCTCTCTCCTCTTCTCTCTCAGGCAAAAAAGCAAAATTTTAAGAAACAAAGAAATAAAAAACACCATGAAAAGAGTAGCTCAGAAAAAAATATTTTAGTGACCCTTCATCTCATCAAGAAAAGATACAAAATCTGTTTGGAAAGCAATCAATCAATTAGCTGGCAAACCATTAACATCTATTCCCCTTTCTACAAACTGTCTGTCCCTGAAGTTTCCCAATAAGCATTTTGCTTCTGTGGGGGGAAAAAAGTGATTCATGTCAATAATACAAAGTTAAACGATTTATCGGGAATTAGAAAAATTTTGTTGCTCTAAAAATGTACAATCTAGGTTTAAGTTTAATTTCATTACTGTTCATGAGGTGTACAAAGAATTGTGTTTTTTTAAAACAATCAAATGCACGAGGCTTAGATGATCTTGACAGTAAAATTTTGAAGGTCTTCGGCATCTATAATATCTGAGCACATTACCTATATCTATAATCTTTCCATTGAAAAATGTTTTGTTTTCCTTGTGCTTTTAAAGATGCTAAAGTTTTGCCCCCTCAAATCTGTGATCCCAAAAATCCATCAAAACTACAGACCAATATCTTTCCTGTCTTCATTGTCTAAGCCTCTGAAAAACATCGAAGAGTAACCTTCAGTTGTTTTTTATTAACCATGATCTCTTTTCATCCCAAAACAAAGTGGATTTCGGAAAAACCACTGTTGTCATACTCTGTTAACTAAAACTTATAGAACAGTGGCAGAAAATATTAACAACGATCTCTTATCTGGTGCTGTATTTTTCGATTTCACAAAGGCTTTTGACACAATTGACCATGGTCTTTTGCTAAGAAAAAATTTGTGATATATGGTTTATCCCCAACTTCACTTCGACTTATATCATCATTTCTTGAAAATAGAAGCAGGCAGTTTTACAAGACTGTGCAATGTCTTCTTTCATGCCTTTTAAAAATATGGTGTCCCCCAGGGATCAGTTCTGGGACCACTCTTATTTTCCATTTATATAAATGATCTTCCACTAAAGTTTCATCTTCTTGTGAACGTTTGCTGATGACACGAAAAATTCATACTAAGGGTATTAATGCAAGTATAATATGCAATGTGTTACAGAAAGATATAGATAAACTTATCTCTTGGGGTGATCTTAATCATATGGCTCTTCATCCTGATAAATCTAAGTTTATGATATAACAACAAGGCAGAAAAGACAAAATATCAAATCAATGTCAAGAAGTTTTTAAAAGTTTATGAAAAAGGTATTGGGAAAAGGTAGGGTTCTCACAAATTACTTGGCTTAATTGTAACAAAATCTCTCCTGGCAAATCACATTTCAAAACTATCAAAGAAGCTATCTCAAAAAATATTCAGCTAAACAGAATAAAAAATTTACTTGATGAACATAGTCGGAAGTTATTTTTCTACGCTTACATACAGCCAGATATTGATTATGCGTCAACTTGTTGGGGCTCAGCAAGTAAAAACTGCTTAAAAGACTTGAGAGCTTATACAGACGTTCTCTGAAAGTGATACTCCTCAAACCTTCCTTGCAAACTGAAGATTACAAGAAATTAAATATTTTTCCGTTAACCTCAAAAAGCCATTTTAATAAAGTATTTTCATGTACAAAAATTATGAAAATCTAGCACCACCCTACCTGAATGAAAAATTTTTGGTCAAGACTTCTCGAGGTAAACGTGTTCTATTTCTTCCCCGCCCAAGAATTGACCTTTTCAAGTCATCTTTGTATACCCAGGTGGTAAAATATGGAATGAAATCCCTGATAATCTCAAGCAAAAAAAGTATCTGTTCATCATTTAAGAAAAGTTTTCCACAGACATCTATTCAAAAACGTTTTGATTGAAATGAAATTATTATTTTTTTTTTTGTTTGTTTTGTTTTTTGTCTATGGAATTAATTGGTTATATTCCATATTATGCAAGCCATGTTGAATGTCTTTCAATTTCCACTCCCCCTTGTCTGTCTGTCTGTCTGTCTGTCTGTCTCTCTCTCTCTCTCTCTCCTCGCTTTTCTCTCTCTCTCTCTCCCTCTTTCTTCTGTTCGACTGCTCTCTCCCGATTAATTTTATTTTATATGCATATTTGTTGTGTCTGCATATCTTTTGGTGTATGTGTATATGTAAACATATGTGGGGTAAATTGTATGAAAATTGCATGATTAGAGATGGTAGGGAGAAAGAAGGGTTTGCTGAAAGTAGTTTGAAATGGATGTCAGTGTGCTAAATCATAATTTTAAGGGTTTGTTTTATTAGCTCATTTGTTTGTTTTGTTTGTTTGTTTTTTGTCTGTTTGAATCTTTTATTTTCTCGAAATTTTTTATGCAATTATTTACATTTGAGATGTTTTGGGCTTTTTCCTTTGCGTTTTTCTTTGGGGAAAGGGAATGGGTGGGTGGGGCTGAGGGCATGGTGTAAAGAAGCTGTAAGCTTATCCATTTACCCTCAATAAAAAATTTCGTATTCGTATTCGTATTCGTATTCTCTCTCTCTCTCTCTCTCTCTCTCTCTCTCTCTCTATCTCTCTCTTCTCTCTCCTCTCTCTCTCTCTCTCTCTCTCTCTCTCTCTCTCTCTCCTCTCTTCCTCTCTCTCTCTCTCTCTCTCTCTCTCTCTCTCTCTCTCTCTCTCTCTCTCTCTCTCTCTCTCCTCTCTCTTCCTACCTCTCCCTCCCCCACTTCTCTCTCATGTTTGTATTCTGACACTTTTTTATTTATTTTATTTGTTTATTTTTTTAAAAATAAATGTTCAACAATATGACTCGAAGAAACATTAGGTGTACTTGTCATATCATCATTCCATCAATTCAAGCTCCATAAAGTTTATGTGATCATAATTATTTTGTTTATGATGATGGTGGTGATGATGGGGATGATGATAGAGGTGATGACAATGATGATTATAGTGGTGATGTTTATTGTGATTATTATGATTCACTTTGCTTATATTTTTGTCTGTTTACGTTCTTTCTTTCTTTCTTTTCGAGGGCTGGGTGTAAAAAAGTCTTGTACTTATTCTATTACCCTCAGAAAATAAAATTTCGTTATCGTTATCGTTATCTCTCTCTTTCTCTCTCTCTCTCTTGTCCATCCTCTATATCTCTCAATTCTCCACCCTCTCTCTCTCTTCTCCGCCCTCTCTTTCGCTCTCTCTTATCCACACTCTCTTCTCCACCCCTCTCTCTCTCTTCTCTATCCTCTCGCTCTCTCTTGTCCACCCCACATCCCCTCTCTCTTATGTCCACCCTCTCTCAATATCTCTCTCTCTTTTCTCCACCCTCTCTCTCTCTCTCAATCTCTCTCTCTTCCTTCTCCACCATCTCTCTCTCTCTTCTCCCCCCCCCCTCTCTCTCTCTTCTCTGTCTCTCTATCTCTCTCTCTCTCTCTCTTCTTTTCCCCCCCCCCATTCCCCCCTCTCTCTCTCTCTTCTCAACCCTGTCTCTCTCTTTTCTCTCTCTCTCTTCTCCACCCTTTCTCCCCTCCCCTATCTCCACCCTTTCCTTCTCTCTCTCTCCACCTTCTCTCTCTATCTCTTCTCTCTCTTCACCACCCTCAGTCTATCTCTCTCTCTCTCGACTCTCTCTATCTTTCTCTCTTCCCCACCCTGTCTCTCTCTCACTCTCACTCTCTCTCTCTCTCTCACTCTCTCTTCTCCACCCTCTCTCTATTTCTGTATCTCTCTCCCATCTATCACGCTCTCTCTCGTCTCCACTCTCTCTCTCTATCTCTCTCCTCTCTCTTCTCCACCCTCTCTCTCTTCTCCACCCCTATCTTTCCCCCCTCCCCATTCACTCTCTTCTCCAACCCCCTCTTTTTCTTTCTCTTCTCTCACTCTCTCTCTCTCTCGCTGTCTATCTCTCTCTCTACCTCCCCCCCCTCTCTCTCCTGCCTCCATCCTCTCTATCTCTCTTTTCCCTCCCCCCCCCCCCCTTCCCCTCTCTTCTCCTATCTCACTCTTAAAAACCACTAGCGCAATGTTCAAACCCACTAAGGTATCCCGCACGCTCTTTTCTCTCTTCTTTCTTTCTCTCTCTCTCTCTCTTCTCTCTCTCTCTCATCTCTCTCTCTCTCTCTCTCTCTCTCTCTCTCTCTCTCTCTCTCTCTTCCCAACTCTCTCTATCGCTCTTCTCCATCCTCTCTCTCCTCCCCTCTCTTCTCTTTTCCACCCTCTCTCTCTCTTTTCTCCACTCTTCTCTCTCTCTCTCTTCTCTCTCTCTCTCTCTTCTCTTTTCTCTTTGCACCCTCTCCCTCTTCCCCACCCTCTCTCTCTCTCTTCTCCACTCTCTCTCTCTCTCTCTCTCTCTCTCTCTCTCTCTCTTTCTCTTTTGCACCCTCTCCCTCTTCCCCACCCTCCTCTCTCTTCTCCACCCTCTCTCTCTTTGTCTCTCTTCTCCACCTTCACTGTCTCTCTCTTCTCCACCCTCTCTCTCTTTTCTCCACACTCTCTC
>CM054160.1:21465822-21488322 GCA_028751875.1 Rapana venosa | reverse complement strand
TGAGTGTATGAAAGACGGTTTGATGTGAATGCAAAGTACGGAGGGATGACTGGTAGATGTAGATGTTGTGTGAGTAAAAGAAATGCACGTAACATTAGTGAAAATCGCCGCACTAAATCCCAGCAGATCATTTATTTTACTCACAGGTTAGACGTGAGTATAAACAGTTTTTGAAAACAAAATGTAAACAATTTAATAATGAATTATTGGATCAATTGATTAGCACTGTAAGTAGTCTGAAAGAGTTTTGGAGTTAAATGCAGAAAATTCATAATAAAAGAAAACAGCCTTTAAATGATATTAGCTTAGATGAGTGGTTTTTGCATTTTAAGAATTTTCTTGAAAAAGAGGATAACTTATTATGTACTTCAAAGGAACAGGCAGACGATAGTATTCATGGTGATGATATTGACAGTAACCATTTTTTAAATTCCCTGTTTCAAATGAAGAGATCTTATTAGCTTTGAGACAATTAAAGAATCGTAAAGCTGCAGGGCCAGATGGAATTATTGGGGAGATGATAAAATATGCGTGTAAATCTGAGATGATAATGGAGTTTCTGTTTAGACTTTTTAATGTTTTATTTGACAAGGGCATGTTTCCTGAAATATGGACCGAATCAGTTGTTCTTCCCTTACATAAAAGGGGTGATGTTAATAACCCAAACAATTATCGTGGAATATCGTTATGCAACATAACAAGTAAACTTTACAGTGCCATTATTAATAGAAGACTTTAGGAATGGGTGGATGAAAATAATATAACTGGGGAATGTCAATCGGGATTTAAGAGAAATCATTCAACTGTAGACCAAATGTTCACTCTAATGGCATTTATACAAAAACAGTTCTGTTTAAATCGTAAACTTTATGTAGCTTTATTGATTTTGAAAAAGCTTTTGATTCAATGAATAGATGTTTACTTTGGAATGTTTTGTTTAAGAACGGAGTGCAGGGAAAATTGTATCATAGTATTGTTAGCATGTATCATTCTATTAAAGCTAGAGTGAGATCTGGTTCATCCTTAACTGAGTATATAAACTGTACATCTGGGGTAAAGCAAGGAGATGTCTGTAGCCCTATCCTTTTTTCTTTGTTTATCAATGAATTAACAGTAGAGGTTATTAGATCTGGAAGGCATGGTGCAAAATTTGTAAATGATGGTTTAGATATGTTTATTTTACTACTAGCTGATGATGTTGCTTTGTTGTCTGAAACAGTAGTGGGCCCTGCAGACACAATTAAATAGCTTAGAATGAGCTGCTGCTTCTCTTCAGTTAAAAATAAACATGAGTAAAAGTCAGATAATAGTTTCTAGAAAAGGTGGTCATCTTGCTGATAGAGAACATTGGATGTATAATGGAATTGATATGCCTGTAGTGAATGTTTATAAATATCTGGGAATTTATTTTTCAACTCGTTTAAGTTTTACTTTTGCTTGCAAAACCTTGCAAGCAGAGAAAAACATGCATTACTTTGCATTTTAAGGAAGCTGTCTTGGTTAGGGAATGATTCATTGATGATACTCTTTAAGATATTTGACTGCCAAATTCAACTTATGATACAGTACAATGCAGAACTGTGGGGTTGGGACCCAGCGGTATTGCACACGGAAAAAGTTCACCTGTATGCACTGAAAAGGTTTCTTGGAGTTTCGTTGCAAACACCCAATGATTTAATTTGTGGAGAGACAAACAGATACCCTACATATTTACGTTCTATAGTGACTTGTATTCGCTATTGGATAAAAAATACTTCAGATGGAGCCACACAGATTGCCACATAAGGCTTACAACATGCTAGCAGCCAGCCGCCATGGCGCAGTGGTTAGCGCCTTGGGTTACAGACTGAAAGGTCGCGGGTTCGATTTCCATAAGAGTCATAGGGATTTTTCGGACTCCGGCCGGCTCCTACCCAGAGTGAGTGTGCTGTGGGCTCAGTGGGAAGACTGGGACCACACAGTCGAGCTTCATCCACTTAACGGATGCGAGTTTGAGAGTGTTGCTCAAATTAAGGTAAGGAGGTAAAGGAGTTTTCAACAGGGACAGCTGCTTTGAGTTCAGTGTCAGTCTCATCACTGAAACTGCTAAGGAGAGAGGATATAGGGGTGAGTAGGATACGGGCTGTAGAAGTCATACGTACAGGAGGAGAAAGCTGGATAGAATGATAAACATTTTCGGGGAAAGAAATGGGATGAGCAAATCAGCTGATTTTGCAACTGTCAAGTTTCATTCAGACAAAAATCAACAAAAGATCCGGAAATTTCAATTCTTTTTGTCCCCTGCCTGCATTCATTCCCTTTGACAAGAAAGGGTGCCTGGCCTCCTTTTAAAGTATAGAGACAGGGTTTTTTCTTTAAGTCCTCCACGAAATTCTAATACTATTTGCAGAGACCTGGGGAAAAGGGGGTAGCGACCATTGGGGAAAGAAAAAACATTGTCATCACATCGAAATCAGTGAATTCAATTCTGACAAGTTTTTTCTGTGACAGCAAATCTGAAAAATTAAGCTGTTCCCCATGCTGTTACTCTTTTTCGGGGCAAAGAAATTTTTTTGAATCAAATCCAAATTCCTGAAGTTTTTTTTTTCTTTGACAGATTGGTGTTCCAAAAATTGAAGAGAACACCTTTTCACATCCACTCTTTACTCTTTCAATCAAGACATTGTCTCGTGGGTTGCGTTTTCAATTCAATTTTTCACCATTGAAATTTCACTTTTAAAAAATCTTTTCAAATTGTTTTGATTTTTTGATATAAAAAAGGGCAAAAAATCATTTTTGTGTGGTGCCTGTGTTCGACCAATTTTAACATTTCATGCCTTGATAAACAACAAAAAAACCCGGGTAAAAGGGGCTCCCAAAACTAAAATTAACTTATTTGGGTTTTTTCAATATTGATTTACTTAACCTAATAAAAATGGAAAAGAATCTTTGGGGTTATAATCTGTCAAAATTTGGTAACTACCCTAAAAGGGAAAACTCTACGTTCTGAAACCGATTGACCATATAACACAACCTCACTAACATGTAAACTGCCCCTGTACCGTATTGGTTTTAGTGATCACATCCTGTATGTTTTTATTTTGGTCAAAAAAAGGTGCTAAAATCCCAGATGCAAACACAAAAACATCTTTCCGCAGCAAAGAATTTTAATGAAAAAAAATTTTGCCCGACTTATGTAAAGCAAATCCCATGTCTATCTTTTTACGCCCCAATGAAGCATTTGAAATTTGGTAAAATTTTTTTTCATCTATCTTTGATACACCCCCCCCTTTTAAATCAAACTTAAAAGCTAAAGATAAACCCCCGGGTTTAACTGATAAATCACTGAAGCCAAAACCCGCCGAGAAAAATTTACAAAAATCACAGGAAAGATAAAATTTTAAGGAAACAACGAACAGAGTGACTTTCATGAAAAGAATTGCAAAAAGAAATATTTCGTGAGTTAATAAATCAAAAGGCCCCAAAGTCTCTCTGGAAACCCAATTAACGGGTACAGGTCATCTGCAGATAAATAAATAAAACACTTTTTTTTCTATTGCTAAAAAAATTGAAATTTGACCGCTCAGAATTCAATTACTTACCAATTTAAAGAAATTGTAGCTCCAATCAACAAATCTAAACTGATTCAAAATTTTGGGGTGGCATGAAGGCATAAGGAGTTTTTTTCATTAAAACAAACAAAACCCCGGGGGCTTAGAAAATTTAGACAGAAAAATTTTGAAGATTTCCGCGCAAGTAATACTGAACACTAATAATCTAAAATCTCTGCATTGAAAAAATTTTTCCTATCCTAAAAATTTTTTAAGGTTGCCAAAGTTTACCATTTTTTAAATCGGGAGATCCAAAGCCCCCTTCCAACTATCGACCTATTTCGTTTCACTATTTATAAAAACCTTTAGAAAAGCTTTTAAAGAAAACACTTCGTCATACTTTACTGAGAAAAACTTATTTCATCCAAAACAAAGCGTTTTAGAAAAATTTTCATGTCATACGCACTCATAATCTCATAGAGCAAGGGGCTTTAAATTCAACAAAACTTTTAACGGGAGCATTTTTGTAGATTTTGCCAAGGCTTTTTGACTGTATTGACCACAAACCTTAGAAAAGAAATGGCATGTAGGTTTTAGCGCAACTCTCAAAAACGATTACCTCGTTTTTTGATAAAAGACGACAAGCTTTTACAAGACCATTATTCCCCCCTTTTGCCTGGAAAGTAGGTTTTCCTCAGGTTCCGTGCTAGGGCCAGCCCCTTTTCTATATATACAACGATTTTCCCTCTCCTTTTTTCATCCACTTGTGACTTTTTTGCTGACGAAACACCATACATACACGATCATGATGTAAACCTGTAAAACTATATTGCAAGAAGAAAAACAACTAGCAGGGGGTCAAGTAAAAACACAGGCTCTCCATCCTTTGAAATCAAAATTCATGGGTTGCCACAAGAAAAAAGCGCCAAAATTTTAAATCAAACTAAATGGAATAAAGATTTACATAAAATACTAGAAAAGTCGTTCATAAAACTACTTGGTCTAAATATCGATAATAATTTGTCAGGGTCAGATCAGTTTTTAGTGTTCTAAAAAAATATCTAAAAACTTTTCCCAACTAATCGAAAAAAAATTTCCGGATCAACAACTCGAAAACTTTTTCTAGCTTACAAAAAAACCTGATCTTGACTATGCATCACATGCGGGTTTTGGCAAGAAAAAAACTGTAACGACAACTTGAGAGGTAATAAAAACGGTCCTCAAGTTAATTCTCCTTTAAAAACTTTCCTTAGAAACTAATGCTACAAAGAGTTAAACATTTTTCCTTTAGTTTTCATTTTCCTTAATAAAGGGGTATTTATGTATAAGAATGAAAAAACTAGTCCTCCTTTTTTTGCAAGTTCCCTTTAAAACGTTCGTAAAAAAGTAGTTTTTACCCTCGTCCCAAAAACCGATCTCTTCTTCATCTCTTGTTTTTCGGCGCAAAATTTTGGAACGAATCCCATCTTTATAAAAAAAAATAGCATACATCTTTTAAAAAAGCGACCCAACACACTTTTTTAATTTTCCGTAAAATACTTGGTGACATGCTTGGAACGTGTGTGTGTGGTTTGTGTGTGGTGGGGTTTGTGGTAGGGTTTTTGTGTGTGTGGTTGTGTGTGTGTGTGTGTGGGTGTGTTGTGGTTGTGTGGGGGTGTGTTGTGTGTTGTGTGCTGTGCTCTACTGCTTGTTGTTAGGGGTTTTGTGGTTGTTGTGGGTTGGGGTTTTTTTTTGTTTTTTTTTTTTTTTTTTTTTTTTGTTTTTTTTTTTTGGGGGGGTGTTGTTGTTTTTTCATGCTTTAACTAATGCACATTGTTTTAGCCCTGCAAATGTTGGCTAGATACTTTTATGATTTTGACGTAAGGCATTATAAAAAAATTAAAGTGAGATGTAAAATTTTTTAGGGGATGTGGTGGTGTGGTGTGTGCGGTCGTGCATATGTACAAAACCCAAAGTAGGTGGCGTGTGTGGTGTGTGGTGTGGTGTTGGGGTGTGTTGGTGTGGTTGCGCGCGCGCGTACGTACTTTTGTGTGAGTAAGGTTTTAAGTGAGTGTGCTGCTGCGGCGGTGTGTGAGGGTGTTTGCGCGCGCGCGCGTGTGTGTTAAAATTGAGGGTGGGTGTGGTGTGTGTGTATGTCTGTGGGGTTTTCTGTGGTGTGTGTGTGTGTATTGAGGTTGATTTTTGGGGGAGGGTGTCTGTTATGGATGGGGGTTTTTAGGGAGGGGGGTTTGTCAGTGTTTTAAATTGGGCTTGTTTATTCAATCGATGGTTAATTTTTTTTGGTCTTTCATTGATTTCTTGATTTACCCCAAAATTGAATGGAAAAATTGTGTGATTCATTTCATTGCTTTTTGACACTATTTTATTTTTTGTTCATTGGTTATTAGTTTGTTTCACTTTTTCCCATAGGGGCCCGGGGTAAAAAGCCTCGGCTTTTCCAATACCCTCTTAAAAATTCGAGTTCGAGTTCGAGTTCGAGTTCTCTCTCTCCTCTCCCCCATCTCTCCTCTCTCTTTTCCTAACTCCCTCTCCCCTCTCTCTCTCTCTCTCTTGGTTGGTTTTTTTTTTGGGTTTTTTGTTGTTTTGTTTTTTTCGGGTTTTTTTTTTTTCTTTTTTTGTTTGTTTTTTGTTTTTTTTTTTTTTTTTTTGTTTTTTTTTCTTTTTTTTTTTGGGGGGGGGGGGGGGGTTTTGGGTATGTTTTTTTCTTTTTTCGTCTGGGGTTTTTTTGTTTTTTTGTTTGTTTTTTCTTCTTCTCTCTTTTTCTTTAAAAAAAATTTTTTTCCCTTTTCTTCTTCTGCTTGAAAGTATAGTAATGAGTGCATTTTTTAAAAAGTACCCCATGGGGGGGGACTGGATGTAAAAAAGAACATAATACTTATTCATTATCCTGGAGAAAAAGATTTGTTTCTATTACTTTCAATTTAGATGTTCTTTTTATGACTTTTTTTGGCTTTTTCCCCCCCCTTTATTATAGAGTGATGGGATTGCCTAATTTTTACCTGACTTCAAATTTTCATGAACAATTTAAAAAGTGATTGGTTTTTTATCGGTGCTATTGAGATTACATATTTAGTATTTTCCCTGAAACACCCCCCCACCCCCAACCCAAAAACAAATCAAAAACAAACACCCACACACACACCGCGCGCGCGCGCTCAAACACACACACACACACACAACACACACCACACCACATACCACTACCCCCACCCCAATTTTCTCCCCAAAAGACTGTATAGTTTTTTTTAATTTTTTCTTGGGTTTTTTCTTGTTTTTTTTGGTGGGTGTATGGTATTAAATTTTTTCATTATCATACATAAATTTGAAACGAGTAAAAAACTAAAATGAGGTTGATGGGGCGCAACTGTTTTTGGGGGTTTAATTTGGGTATTACTCTGAAATACAACACACAAAAAAATCTTGCTCTTCCCCTCCTCACCTTTTTTCGTCCTCTTAAGTCATAGAAAACCTGATGAAGATCTATTTTTTATTTTTCAAAACTTTTTTGGACTTGTCTCTTACTTTAATTTTTTAAGATGCCCTATTTCAATTTTTATAATTATGGGTAACAAGTATGTGTACCTTTACAATGTGTAGATTTTTATCTTTTTTGACTTTTAAGTTTTGGTTGTTTATTTTTCTTGGCTTTTTTGTACTCTTGTCTGTTGTTGTTTTTTTTGTCTTTTTTTCTTTTTTTATCACTTTGTTGGGTTTTTTTTTCCTTCTCTTTTTTTTTGTTTGTTTTTTTGGTTTGGGTTTTTTTTGGGGGGGGGGGGTAGGGGGGTATTCTGGATTTTCTTTTAATTGCTTGCTTTGGGGGGGGGGGGAGGGTTGTTGGGGGGGAGCTGTTTTGAAAAGGGTTATATCCCCTTGTTTTTATTGCGAGACTGTATAAGTATTGGGTTATTATTATTAAGATGTATCCCTAACGGGCGGGACTGGATGTAAAAAAGCACATGTGTGCTTATTCATTATCCTCGAAATAAAAGAATTTGTCATTGTCATTGTCCATTGTCATTGTCTCTCTCTCTCTCTCTCTCTCTCTCTCTTCTCTCTCCTCTCTCTCTCTCTCTCTTCCATCCTCTCTCTCTCTCTTTCTCTCTCTCAAGTTTCTCTCTCTCTCTCTCTCTCTCTCTCTCTCTCTCTCGCTCTTTCTCTCTCTCTCCACTATCTTTGCTCTATCTTTCTCTCTCTCTCTCAATCTCTCTCTCTCTCTCTCTCTCTCTCTCTCATCTCTCTCTCTCTCTCTTTCTTTCTCTCTCTTAATAATAATAATAATAATAATATAGGAATTTATATAGCGCTGAATCTTGTTAAAAAAACAAACAAATCGAAGCGCTTGCACTCAATCATTTACAGGCATGCAACTCTCCTTAAACATAATGAACAACAGATTCAAAAACCATGCGCGCGCACATATGCACGCATGCACGCACACACACGCACACACACGCACACACACACACACACACACACACACACACACACACCACACACACACACACTCGGAACAACACTTAGAAGGTGAAAGATGCTGTTGAAAATTAGGGACAGATATTTGGGGGGAAAGTCTCAGGTAGGAAATAAGTGTGTTTTGAGGCTGGATTTGAAGGTATCAAGTGAAGGCTTTTGGCGAAGTGAAAGAGGGAGGTCATTCCACGTGGATGGACCAGAAACAGAGAAGGAGCGACGGCCAACAGTTGTTTGTTTGAATCTGGGTGTTCGAAAGCACAAAGTATCTGCGGCTGAACGAAGGGAACGGGATGGAGTGTACAGATGAAGACAGTTACAGAGATAAGAGGGTGCAGATTTGTGGAGACATTTGAAACAGAGGGTATTGATTTTATACTCCAGTCTTTGTGAGACAGGCAGCCAGTGAAGAGATCGCAGAACAGGACTGATGTGTTCAGATTTTTTTCTTTCTTAGGACCAGTCGAGCTGCAGAGTTTTGTATGCGTTGAAGAGAGTGGATAGATGATGCTGGTAGACACTATCTTTTGCTCTATCTGTCTCTCTTCTCAACCTTGACTCTCTACTCTTCTCCACCCCCTCTCTCTCTACTCCACCCTCTCTCTCTATCTCTCTCTCTTCTCCACCCCCCCCCCCCCTCTCTCTCTTCTCCACCCCCTCTCTCACTTCTCCACCCTCTCTCTCTCTTCTTTCAGGGCGAGATGTTTCCACCTCACTCCCAAGTAGTTCCTCAACAGATGACAGTCATCATAAGATATTGTTCAGCTGCTATAGACCACAAAAAAGTAGGACAAGTAGAGGCCCTAGGACATATCCTCAGCAGAGGTCCTCCCCTTCTTATACTAGTAATTCTACAGAAACTCTGTCTTGGTCTAATGCCAACCATCAGGATCAGCATGCATACAATGACAATGCAGCATGTCCTCCCCCCCTCCTCTCTTTTTCACTACCCACCTCTCAGATTAAGACCATGTGAGAGCATATCTAATGCTCCCTTTCCAGTCTCTTCTGTTCAACATCCCCTTTTGCATTCAAACTACACAAATCTTGGAAGAAGTTCCTCGTATCCTTTTCCACCTCCTCTGTCATCCCATGAAGCACACAACCTCCACCTTCCTCCAGAACAAGATGCTTCTGTAACATCTGATCAGTTCCCTAGCAACTACCCTCCTTTTAGAGGACATATCCATCCATATGCCTTAGATTAATTTTAATCTCTAGATATGGAAGGATCAAAATCTTCCTCAGTTTCTTCATAGTCACCATCAGTGTTCATGGAGTTGTCTACTGAGTCTTTTCTCTAGCAGGGTTTTGAAGTGCTGCAACCATGTGTCAACAGATACATTATTCTTTGGCTGACTCGTTCTAAATGAAGCCTTCTTAATCTTCTTCCAGAAATGAACTTGAGAAGTAATGGAAGACATCATATCTGCAAGTAATGTCTTGTTATACTCTTTCTTTTTCCCTTCAAGCATGTATTTATATTCCCTTCTTGTGGTACAGTACAAGTTTTTGTCTTCATTCTTTAACGTTTTATGGTAAGACTTCAAAAGTTTTCTGACCCTACATTTCATTCTTTTACATTCATTATCAAACCATGTATCATTTGATAGACTTTTATTGATATGAACCTGTTTCTTCATACATACAGCACAGGTTTTTATGAGATCATTAAACAAATCTAGAGCTTCATCAATCTTCTCATCAATCATCGGGAAGGCTTTTAGAAAATGTTTACACATGTTCTCTTCACAGAGATTTTCTTTATAAACTGAGAGTTTGTTTTCATCCCACACGAACTTTTCCACAACTGCTGGCTCCTCAGTTACCGCACATGTATCATATACTGGATCAATATGTAATTCAATAGGAAGGTGATCAGAATCAGAATGCTTAAAAACAAACAAACGACATGAGTCAAAAATCTGAGAGAACAAATCATCTGACACTAAAATATAATCATTAACACTGCATCCTTCATCAGAAATGAATGTATAGCATCTTAGCTGGTCACCATTACAGACATCATTTATAATTTGTAACCCAAGAGCAGTGCACATATTCAATAATTTACCATAATTATTGATAACAGAATCTTCTTTTACTATGGGAATCTGAATTAAAGCATTCACTACATGATAAGAAGGAAAGTTTGATGTCCTGCTGTTTAAATCTCCACACAGTATTATATCTACTTCATCCAATGTCACCACACATTTGACTAAATATTCTTCTAGCATAGCAATTCCATTACCATTGTCAAACATGGTATAAAATAGTGAACCTTGGGTGGTATGTACACACATACAAGTAATACATTCCTTGAAGTACACAACACAGATTTTTTAAAGAGAAAAACACAAATGTTAGAATAAGGATCATCCAAACATTTCACAAGGGCAGCTAACTCATACTTTATTAAATAAATTAATCCATTGGATTATCTACCTTGATGACTAACTTTAATTGCTGACTTACAGAAGGCCTTATAGCCACTAAAAACATCTGGCTGGATATTTGCCTGGAACGTTTCTGACAAACAGATTTCAGATAAAATCGAAGTTACACACATAAGGTACAAAATCCCTGTCATTGAGTTTAGAAAGCAGCCCATTTACCTTCCAAGATAAAAAAAGAAAACTTTTTATTTGTTTCATTTTTATTGCTATGATCCAATGAGTCTACATCATCTAAACTGACACTATCACTATTTATATTGATGAGACTAGAAACCAAGTAAATGCTATCATCAGTACTGCCATCATCATTTATTAACAAGGGTTCCTTATTGGCCGGCTGCCTACAACCAAACAAATCCTGGGGGACAGATGTTAGGCCTAAGCCTAGTAAACCTGGGTCAGACCTGTCTTTGTCTTGCTTCTTAAAGCCAGTTGTATCTCTCTCGTGCTCCACAGCACAAAGCCCTATTGGTGTGTGACTGACTCAGGCCCACTTATGACCAGTGTTGGTTTACTGTTTGGCTTACCCTGTGAATTGTGTCTAGGGACAGATGTGTGTAAGGGCCGGCCAAATAGCTATTCCTTTCTTTAGAGATCATTGAGGGTCACCTTTTCTCCGTTTATTATCAGATGGTCAAAACCTGTTTCCCCTCTGCTCTAGCACTCTTTAATTATGGGTTAGTTTATGCCTAATTTCCCTAACAGACTGAGACAAATCAACATTTACAAAAATACTAGAGCCTTTCAGGCGAGATTTTGCCTTCATAATTCTAATCTTATCCTGATGAAAACAGCATCTGGCAATAATAGGAGAGTTAGCTTTGGAATTTATACAGGCCACTCTATCAAACTTTACATCCTTGACATCCATTTTTTCAGAGAGAAGATTTTTCACAGCCATCTCACAGTCAGCACCACTCTCATTTGATTTCTTCTCTATGCCATGAACAATAATGTTGTTTTGCTGTGATCGTCCTTCTGCATCGTCTGCCCTCTTTTCCAGCTTATCCACTCTGTTCGTCAGTTCTGTATTTGTCTGTCGTAGTTCTATGTTTTCAGTTTTGAGATTGTCCATGTCTCTTCTAAGGTCACACATTTCTTCTTTCAGAGCACCGACACTGTCTGTCAACACCTGAATCTCTCTTTTCAAACTGCCCACTGTAGACTTCAACAGATTTTCCAGCTTCTCTATTTTGACAGTCATTGTGTTCAGCGTCAGTTCCTGGGGAGTTGCTGCAGGAGAGGAATCCTGTCTGTGTTGTATGGTCGTAGGCGTGTTGGCAGCCACCTCTGCACTGGTTTTGGTCCTACGGGAATGCTTCCCTGCGACCGTTTGACTAACACCCGTCGTCAAGCTCGTTTGCCTCAGCTTGCGTCCTTGGCCAGTAGATTTAGGGGGGTGGGGGGTTTCCAGGGTTGGTCTCCATGTCACCACACGGCAATAAAAGTCCCTCCCAAAATAGATAGGTGAGGGTCAGTCCTAACAGGACATCGTCTTGCCTGCTTTTTCAGCGTCAGGATGGAGGTATGCATGGCAGATTTGAAATCTGCCCGTTTCGACATGAAACGGGCGAATACTGCGCAAATGTCCCACAAAAATCCCTGTACAGCTGTACTGAAATTCCCATCCTCCTGATCTAACTACATGCCAACAATGAAAAAATTAAAACCACTTAGAACTAGTTACTATTTCACCAACATACCAGAGCAATTTCAGTACGTCTTCTCCTTCACATCACGTAATGTCCCCCACCCCCTCTGGTGGAGAAGAGAGAAATAGAGTGAGATAGGGTGGAGAAAAGAGAGAGATACAGAGAGAGGGGGGGGGGGAGAGGGGGGGAAGGGAGAAAGAGATAGAGAGCGAAAGTGGAGACGAAAGAGAGATAGAGAGGGTGGAGGGAGGTAGAGATAGAGGGTGGGGAAAGAGAGGGAGAGAGATATGGAGAAGACAATGACAATGACAAATTCTTTTATTTCGAGGAAAATGAATAAGCACTCATGTGCTTTTTACATCCAATCCCCGCCCGTGGGGATACATCTTAACAATAACCCAATACTTATACTCTCACACAATAGAAACAAAGGGAAATAACCCTTTTCAAAACACCCCCCAAAAAAAACCAATAAAAGAAAACCCTTAAAAAAAAACCAACCCCCCCAACCCCCCCCCCCCCAAAAAAAAAAACACCACAAAAACAAACAAACAAATGAAAGAAAAAGAAAAAACAAACCAACAAAAAGAAAAAAAGAGAAAAACAAAAAATAACAAGAATAACAACAAAGGCAAGAAAAATAATAACAACCAAACTTAATAATTCATAAAAATATACATCTACACTTTGTCAAATGGTACACATACTTGTTACATAAAAAAAAAACAATAAGATATTGAGGAAGAGAGAGAGAGAGAGAGAGAGAGAAGAAAAGAGAGAGAGAGAGAGAGAGAGAAAAGAGAGAGAAGAGAGAGGGTGGAGAAAAGAGAGAGAGATAAAGAGGATGGAGGGAAGGAGAGAAAGATGGTGGAGGAGGTAGAAGAGAGAGGGGAAGGATGTGGGAAAAGAGAGAGAGAGAGAGAGAGAGAGAAGAGAGAGTAGAGAGAGAGAGAGAGAGAGAGAGAGGTTGGAGAGAAAAAAGAGAGACAAGGGGTGGAACAGAGAGAGAGGGGGGAAGAGAAAGGGGGGTGGAGAAGAGAGAGAAGGTGGTGAAGAGATAGATAAACAAGAGAGAATGGAGAAAGAAGAGTAGATAGAGAGATAGTTGGTGGAGAAGAGAGAGATACAGAAAGAGGGTGGGGGGGGGGGGGGGGGGGGGGAGAAGAGGGGGGAGAAAGAAAGGAGAGAGGATTGAGAAAGAGAGAGAGAGAAGAGAGAGAGAGAGAGAGAGAGAGAGAGAGACTGAGTTGAGAAGAGAGAGAGAGAGTGTGTGTGTTGAGAAGAGAGAGAGAGAGTTGAGAAGAAAGAATGTGGGAGGGGGGGGAAGGGAGAGAGAGAGAGAGTTGAGAAGAGAGGATAGAGAGAGAGGATGTACAGTGAGAAGGAGAGGGTGGAGAAGAGAGAGAGGATGGAGAAGAGAGACAAAGTGCGTGTATGGAGAAGAGAGAGCGAAAGAGAGAATGTGGATAAGAGAGAGAGGGTGGAGAAAAGAAAAAGAGAGGGTGGAGAAGAGAGAGAGAGGGGGGGGGCGAGAAGAGAGAGGGGGGAGGGGGGAGAAGAGAGAGAGAGTGGAGAAGAGAGAGAGAGAGATTAGAGAAGAGAGAGAGAAGGGGAGAGTATGGAGAAGAGAAAGAGAGGGTTTTTTAAATTTATTTATTTATTATTTTATTTATTTAATTCTTTGATATCGAGGATAATGGAATATGCACTTATGTGCTTTTTTACATCCAGGCCCCGTGTGTATGCAGTTTTGTAAATTTGTCATATGTTCCCACCGGCACACAATGGCCTACTCTTACGAACAGCGGAACAGGATTTAACGTGTGTGCAGGATGTTCTGCGTGCTTTCGCACACGTAGCCTTGGTTTATAGTCTCATCCGAAGGACTTTTGGGGAGAGTGGAGTCTGCACTAATGTTATATCCAGGGGAAAATATCCCCTTGAACTGGAATCGAACCCGGGTCGTCAGATTGCGAGATAGAGATAGAGAGAGAGCGTGGAGAAGAGTGAGATAGAGAATGACAATGACAATGACAATGACAAATTCTTTTATTTCGAGGATAATGAATAAGCACACATGTGCTTTTTTACATCCAGTCCCCGCCCGTTAGGGATACATCTTAATAATAATATCCCAATACTTATACAGTCTCACAATAAAAACAAGGGGAAATAACCCTTTTCAAAACAGCTCCCCCCCAACAACCCTCCCCCCCCCCCCCCAAAGCAAGCAATTAAAAGAAAATCCTAAGAAAAACCCCACCCCTACCCCCCCCCCCCAAAAACCCTAACCAAAACAAACAAACAAACAAAAGAGAAGGAAAAACCAAACCAACAAAAGATGATAAAAAA
This sequence comes from Rapana venosa, assembly GCA_028751875.1. Classification (NCBI taxonomy): domain Eukaryota; kingdom Metazoa; phylum Mollusca; class Gastropoda; order Neogastropoda; family Muricidae; genus Rapana; species Rapana venosa. The sequence goes on along the minus strand of CM054160.1, from coordinate 21,473,859 downwards.
GAGAAAAACAGACAAACAACAACAACAAGAACAAGAGCAACAACAAAGCCAAGAAAAATAACACAACCAAACTTAATAAGTCATAAAGATAAACATCTACACATTGTCAAATGGTACACATACTTGTTACACATAATTATAAGATATTGAAATAGGGCACTCATTAAAACTTAAGTACAGAGGCAAGTCCAATAAAGTATTGAAAATATAAAAATATGAATCCTTCATCGGGATATACTATGACTATAAGCAGGACGATAAAAGGTGAGAGAGAGAGACAGAGACAGAGAGACAGAGAGTGTGTGTGTGTGTATTTCAGAGATAATATCCAATGTATAAATCACAAAACAGTATGCGATCCCATCAACACTCATTTTAGATTATACTCGTTTCAAATTATATGTCATGATAATGATCATAAAATTGAACACCTTCATATTGCAGAATAGTACACATAGTTGTTACATGTAATAATAAGATATTGAAATGACATTTACTGGAGCTCAAGTACAGTCAACAAGCCCAAAATAATATTGAAAATAGAACGTATGAAAAAGCCCTTATTAGAAGACACAATAACTATAGAAGGAGAGAGAGAGAGAGAGAGAGGGTTGTGTGTGTGTGTGTGTGTGTGTGTGTGTTTTGTGTGTGTGTGTGTGTGTGGGGTGTGTGTGTGTGTGTGTGTGTGTGTGTGTGTGTGTGTGTGTGTGTGTGTGTGTGTTTCAGAGAAATTGTACTAAATATATGGTTCTCAAACAGTACACGATCACCTTCAACACTTAGTTTGATTACTCATACAAATTTTATGTCATGATAATCAAATAAATTCAATACCCATACTCTCACACAATAAAAACAAGGAGGGAAAGAAAGAAGAAAAACAAAACCCAGCCAAATCTATAAGGTCATAGTGAGAGAGAAAAAAAAAGAGAGAGAGAGAGAGAGAGAGAGAGAGAGAGGAGAGAGAGAGAGAGAGAGTGTGTGTGTGTGTGTGTGTGTTTCAGGGATAACACTAAATATATATATAATTCTCAAAACAGTGCACGATCACCGTCAACCCTTATTTTGATTATACTCATGCAGGGTTTTATGTCATGATAAGAAATAAACTCAATACCCGTGTACTCACACAATAAAACAAGAAGAAGAGAAAGGGGGATAAAAACCAAATCTATAAGGTCAGGGAGAGAGAGAGGAGAGAGAGAGTGTGTGTGTGTGTGTGTGTGTGTGGGGTGGTGTGTGAGTTGTGTGTGTGTGTGTGTGTGTGTGTGTGGTGTGTGTTGTGTGTGTGGTGTGTGTGTGTGTGTTTTTAAGGATAATACTAAATAAAATAATTCTCAAGACAGCACTGGATCACCATCAAAATTGTTTTCGAATATACTCGTACAAAATGAATGTCATGAAAAAGAAATAAGCCCATACCAATACACTCTTACAATAAGGAGAAAAAAATCACTTAAGTCATAAAATGAACATCTATACATTGTAAGTAAGAGAGAGAGAATAGGGGGGAGGTAAGAAATGAGAGAGAGTGGGAGAGGGAGGGAGGATGGAGTGTGTGTGTGTGTGTGTGTGTGTGTGTGTGTGTGTGTGTGTGTGTGTGTGTGTGTGTGTGTGTGTGTGTGTGTGTGTGTGTGTGTGTGTGTGTGTGAAAGAAAATGCTTTTTGTTTGTAAACAAACAAGAACGACATAGAAAAAAATACTGAATATGATTCTCAACAGCACATCATCACTGTCAACACTCTTTTTCATTATACTCGTACAGATTAACACATATTATTGTTATGATAGATATATTTCTTATAACTATAGTGTAATAAAAAAAAAAATTTTTAAAAGAAAGAAGAAGAAGAAAAGAAAAAGAAAGAAAAAAAGAAGAAAAAAAAAAGTTTTCGCTTTGTAAACTCACTTATTCAACAACAATGGAAATTTTAAAAAGGGGAGAGAGAGAGAGAGAGAGAGAGAGAGAGGGGGGGGGGGGGACAGGTCTGACAGAAAGACAGGTGAAGGGAAAGGGCAGGGCAGATAGGTAAGATGGAAAGGGCAGATAGGTAAGGGAGGATATGCAACTTTGTTTTTAAGGCTATGGACTGTGGTTTGTTATTGTTGACGTATCAAGTGAGTTGATAATTGAGTTTTGTAGATTGTTATTGATTGATGTTGTTTAAGTGAATCAGGAAGGGAGTTCCACAGCATAGGGCCTGAGTAAAGTAGACTAGATTTGAACAAGTCTATTCTCGGAATTGGGACACTAGGCTTTATAGTATTTCTGGATTGGTTTAGGGGGAATTTGTCTATTAAGTATGATGGAACAGTTCCTGTCATGATCTTGAACATCATGACTCCTTTGTTATATTTTAATCGTTGGTGTAAGGGGAGAAAGGGTAGAAAAGAGAGAGAGAGGGTGGAGAAGAGAAAGAGAGAGGGGGGATGGAGAAGAGAGAAAGGGGGATATAAAGATTGAGTGTGGAGAAGAGAGAGAGGGTGGGTAAAGAGAGAGAGAGAGAGAGAGAGAGAGAGAGAGAGAAGAGAGAGAGAGAGAGAGAGAAGAGAGAGAGAGAGAGAGAGAGAGAGGGGAGAAGAAAGAGAGTGTGAAAAACTGACAGAGAGAGATCAAAGGTGGAAAAGAGAGAGATAGAGAGGATTGATGGAAGGAGAGATGGGGCGGAGGGAGGTAAAGAGAGAGGGTGGGGAAGAGAGAGGGATGGAGAAAGAGAGGTTGGAGAAGAGAAAGAGGGACAGGGGTGTAGAATAAGAGAGAGGTGGGAGAGAAAGATTGGGGTGGAGAAGAGAGAGGGTGGAGAAGAAAGCGAGATAGAGAGATAGGGTGGAGAAGAGCGAGAGAGATAGAGAGATAGGGAAAGGGTGGATAAGAGATAGAAATAGAAAGAGAGAGTGTGGAGAAGAGAGAGAGTGAGAGAGAGAGATTTGAGGGTCGAGAAGAGAAAAAGAGAGAGAGAGAGGGTGGAGAGAAGAGAGAGAGTGAGAGAGAGAGTGGAGAAGAGAGAGAGAGAGAGGGTGGAGAGAAGAGAGAGAGGGGGTAGAAAAGAGAGAGGGATAGTGACCAAGATGGTGGAGAAGAAGATAGAGAGAGGGAGAGAGAGAGAGGGGGGGACAAAGGAGAGTGGAGAAAGAAGGAGGGAGACAGATAGATAGAGAGAGGGGGGACAAGAAAGAGAGTGTGGAAAAGAAAGAGATAAAGGGTGGAGAAGAAAGCGAGATAGAGAGGATAGAAGGAGGAGAGAGCGAGTGTGGAGGGAGGTGAGATAGAGGGTGGAGAAGGGAGATAGAGAGAGAGTGGGGAAGAGAGAGAGAGGGGGTGTGGAAGAGATACAGGATGGAGAAGATAGAGAAAGAGAGAGAGAGAGTGGAGAAGAAAGAGAGAGAGGAGAGAGAGAGAGAGAGAGAGAGAGAGAGATGGTGGAGAAGACAAAGAGCTAGAGAATGAGAGGGGTAGAAGAGAGAGAGAGAGAGAGAGAAGAGAGACAGAGACAGAGACAGAGACAGAGGGTTGATAAGAGAGAGAGAGAGATACAGAGAGAGAGAGGGAGAGGGTGGAGAAAGAGAGAGAGAGGTGGAAAAGAGAGAGAGAGAGAGTTGACAAGAGAGAGAGATAGAGCGTGTGGAGAAGTGAGAGAAAATGACAATGACAATGACAAATTCTTTTCTTTCGAGGATAATGAATAAGCACTCATGTGCTTTTTTTACATCGAGTCCCCACCCGTAGGGATACACCTTAATGATAACCCAATACTCATACTCTCACACAGTAGAAACAAAGGGAAATAACCCTTTAAAAAAAACAAAAAACCCATTCGAACAAATAAAAGAAAACCCTAAAAACAACCCTACACCACCCCCCCCCCCAAAAAAAAAAAAAAAAAAACCCACCAACAACACACCCACACAAAAAGAAACAAACAAACAAGAGGGAGAGGGAGAGAGAGAGAGGGGGAAAGAGAGAGAGGGGAGAGAGAGGAAAAGGAGGGGAGAGAGAGAGGAGAGAAGGGGGGAGAAGAGGGGAGGGGAGGGGAGAGAGTTTAGAAAGAAGGGGGAAAAGAGAGGGCGGAAGAGAGAGGAGGGAGAGAGAGAGATTTAAAGGATAGTAGTGGGAGAAGAGAGAGAGGGGGAGGAGAAGAAGAGAGAGAGGGGGAAAGAAAGAAGAGGGGAGAGGGAAAAAAAGAGGAGAGAGAGAAAGAGATGGGGGGGAAAAGAGATAGAGATTGAAGGGGGGGGGTTTTTTGGATTTTTTTTTTTTCTTTTAAATCGAGGATAAAGGTTTAAGAATTGTCCCTTTTTTTAAAACCCAAATCCTCAGGTGTATGGGTTTTTTTAAATTCTGCCCTTTTTCCCCAAAACTTTTAGCAATAAAATACTTTAGAAAAGAAGACAGAGAGAGGGGGGGGGGGGGTTTAAGAAAGGGGGGTAAAAAAAAAGGGAAGGGGAGAGATAAGAGGGGAAGGGTGAGAAGAGAAGAGGGAGAAGAGAAGAGAAGAGGGGGTGGAGAAAGAAAAAAGAAAGAGAGGGGGAGAGAGGGGGGGGAAGAGAGAGAGAGAGGGGGAAAAGAGAGAGGGGGGCCCGGAGAAGAGAGAGAGGGGGGAAAAGATAGGGAGGAAAGGGGGAGAAAAGGGAGAGGTGGGGGGGGAAAAGAGAGAGAGGGGAAGAGGGAAAGGGGGGGTTTTAAAAGAGAGATTAGAGAAGAGGGGGGGGTTAGGGGGGCTGGAAAAAGAGCAAAGAGGGTTTTTATTTATTTATTTATTATATCTAATTCTTTTAAATCGTAGAAAAGGGAAAAAAAGGTTTTTGGGTTTGCTTTTTTACACCCAGCCCCCATGTGTATGGGGTTTTTGAAATTTGTCATGTTCCCCCCGGCACACAACCCTTTACTCTTACTAACAGCGGAACAGGATGTTAATTTTGGTGCGAAAGATTTCCCGCGTGGTTCGCACAGGATTCCCCCTTTTATATCTCATAGAAGGATTTTTGGGGGAAAGTGGAGTCGTATTTAAAAAATTCCCCCCTTAAAGGGGAAATTCGAACCTGGGTCGTAGATTGCGAGCGCAATGTTTAAGCACAAAGCAATCCTGTACCCCCCCCCCCCCCTTCATCTTTTCCTCTCTTCTCTTCACTCTTCTCTCTCTCTGTTTTCCTAAATCTATCAAATTTTCTATATTTTTTAACTTCCCCCGCCCCCTGTTTAAATTTCCCCAAAACCTCTCTTTGTTTTCTTTTAAAGATAGAGAAGAGTGGAAAAGGGAGAGAGGAGGTGAGGAGGAGGGGAGAAAAAGGAGAGAGAGAGTGTGGATACCCTTAGTTTGTTTGAATTGCGCTAGGGTTAGAAGAGTGAGATAGAGAGGGGGAAGAGAGAGGGGAGAGGGGGAAGAGAGAGAAAAGAGAAAAGGGGGTGGGGGTTTTGGAGAAAGAGAGAGAGAGAGGGGAGAGAGAGAGAGAGAAGAAGGTGGAGAAAGAGAGGGGGAGAGAGAGAGAGGGGGAAGAGGGGGGGGGAAGAGAGAGAAGGGAGAAAGGGGATTAAAAGAGAGAGAAAAGGAGAGAGGGGAGAGGGGGGAGAGAAGGGAGAAGAGAGAAGGGGGGAGAAGAGATAAGAGAGGGGAGAGGGGAGAGAGAGAGGGGGAGGGGAAGGGGGAAAAGAAAAGAAAAGGAAAAGGGGAGAGAGAGAGAGGGGAAGAGAGAGAAAAAAAGGAGAGAGAGGGGGTTTGAAAAAGAGAGGGGGGAATAGAGAGAGAGGAGGGAAAAGAGAAGAGGTGGGGGTGGGGGAAAAGAGAGAAATAGAGAGGAAAGAGAGGGGGAGAAGAGAGGAGAGTGGAAAAAGGGAAAGAGAGATAAAGAGAGAGGGTGGAAGAGAGAGAGAGAGAGAGAGAGGGAGAGGGTGGAGAAGAGAAATAAATAGAAAGAGAGAGGGTGGAAAAGAGAGAGGGGTGAAGAAGAGAGAGAGTGGAGGAAAAAAGGAGATGATAGACAGACGGTGAAGAAAAGAGAGAGATGGGAGAGAGAGAGAGGGGGGGAAGAGAGAAGAGAGAGAGAGAGAGGGTATAGAAGAGAGAGAGGGTGGAGAAAAGAGAATGTGGAGAAGAGAGAGAGAGAGAGGAGAGAGGAGAGAAAAGAGAGGAGAGAGGGAGTGAGAGGAGGAAGGGAAAGGAGGGAGAGAGTGGGTAGAGGAAGTTAGAGAGAGAGAGGGTGGAAAAGAGAAAGATTAGAGATAGAGAGAGAGATGTTGGAAAAGAGAAAGAGAGAGGGGGTAGAGACGAGAGAGAGGGGGAGAGAGAGGGAGGTGGAGAGAAGAGAAAGAGAGGTGGAGAAGAGAGAGAGAGAGAGAGGGGGAGAACGGAAAGAGTAGAGAGGGGAGGTGGAGAAGAGAGAAAGAGAGATGGGGGAGCAAGGTGGAGAACAGAGAGAGATAGGGTGTATGGGGGGACAGAGAGAGTGTGGGCAAATAGAGGGAGAGAGATGTGGAGAAGAGAGGAGAGAGAGAGAGAGAGAGAGAGAGAGAGAGAGAGAGAGAGAGAGGGGAGGGAGAGAGAGGGGGAGGGGGGAGAAGAGACAATGACAATAACAAATTTTTTTATTTCGAGGATAATGAAAAAGCACCATGTGCCTTTTTACATCTAGTCCCGCCCTTTTATGGAATATAAAAAGGGGAGACAGAGACAGACAGAGAGAGAGAGATAAAGAGAGAGGGGAGGAGAGAGAGAGTGATGTGTGTGTGTTTGTGTGTGTGTGTGTGTGTGTGTGTGTTTTGTGTGTGATGTGTGTGTGTGGGGGTGTGTGGGGTGTGTGTGTGTGGTGTTGTGTGTGTGTGTGTGTGTTTTGGGGTGGAATTGAACCTAAGACTGGTCGTGTTTTTTGTCCACCTGCTGGTGGAGAGAGATAGAGAGGATGGAGGAAGGAGAGAGAGAGGGTGGAGGGAGGTGAGAGAGAGGGTGGATAAGAGAGAGATAAAGAGAGGCGGTTGGAGAAAAGAAAGAGAGAGGGGGGGGGGGGGGGGTAGAAAAGAGAGAGGGGGTAGGGGGGGGTGGAGAAGAGAGAGAGGGTGGAGAAGAAATAGAGAGTGGAGAAGAGAGAGAGAGGGTGGGGTGGAGAAGACAGAGATAGAGAGAGAGAGAGGGTAGAGAAGAAAGAGAGATAGAGAGATAGTGGGTGGAGAAGAGAGATACAGAGAGAGAGAGGAAGAGGGTGGAGAGAGAGATATAGAGAGAGAGGTTGAGAAGAGAGATAGACTGATTTGAGAAGAGAGAGAGTTAGAGAGAGAGTGTGTGTGGAGAAAAGAGAGAGAGAGTTGAGAAGAGAGAGAGAGAGAGAGTTGGGGGGGTTGAAGAGAGAGAGAGAGAGAGAGAGAGAGAGAGAGAGAGAGAGAGAGAGTTGAGAAGAGAGAGAGTGTGTGTGTGTAGAAGTGAGAGAGAGAGAGGGTGGAGAAGAGAGCTAGAGAGAGAGGGGGAAATTTTTAATTCTTTAATTCTTATATATCGAGGATAATGGAATAAGCATGTGTGTGCTTTTTTTTAAATATGTAGTCCCCGTGTGTATGCCGTTTTTGTGAATTCTGTCATGTGTTCTTGTGAGAGAGAGAGAGAGAAGAGAGAGAGAGAGAGAGAGAGAGAGAGAGAGAGAGAGAGAGAGAGAGAGAGAGAGAAGGTGGAAAGAGAAGGAGAGAGGGGGTGGAGAAGAGAGAGATAGAGAGAGAGAGAGGGTGGAGAAGAGAAAGAGAGAAAGGGAGGGAGGAGAAGAGAGAGAGATGGGGGGAGAGAAAGATGGAGGGTTGAGAAGAGAGAGAGGGTTGAGAAGAGAGGAATTGAGAAAGAGAGAGGGGTACGGGATAGCCTAATGGTTAGAACATTTCGCTGTGTGGTTAGAAGAGTGCAATAAAAAGAGAGAGGGGGTGTAGAAGAGAGAGATAGAGAGGAGGGAGGGAGAGAGAGAGAGAGAGGGTGTAGAAGAGAGAGAGATAGAGGGATAGGGTGAAGAAGAGAGAGGGGGTAGAGAAGAGAAAGATATATATAGAGAGAGAGGGTGGAAAAGAG
>CM054160.1:21438322-21460822 GCA_028751875.1 Rapana venosa | reverse complement strand
AAAAAAAAAACCCCAAAAACAAAAAAAAAAAAAAAAAAAAAAATTTTTGGGGTTAAAAAAGGGGGGGTTTTTCCCCCCCCCCCCCAAAACCCCCCCCCCCCCCCCCCCCCCCCCGGGGGCCCCCCCCCCCCCCCCCCCCCCCCCCCCCCCCCCCCCCAAAACCCCCCCCCCCCCCCCCCCCCCCCCCCCTTTTTCCCCCCCGGGTTTTGGGGAAAAAAACCTTTTAAAATTTTAAAAAAAAAAAAAAAAAACCCCCCCCCCCCCCCCCAAAAAAAAGGGGGGGGAAAAAAAATTTTTTTTCCCCCAAAAAAAAAAAACCCCCCCCAAAAAACAAAAAAAAAAATTTTAAAAAAAAAAAAAAAAAAAAAAAAAAATTTTTTTTTTTGTTAAAAAAAAAATTTAAAAAAACCCTTTTAAAAAAAAAAAAACCCCCCAAAAAAAAAAAAAATTTTTAAAAAAGGGGGTTTTTTTAAAAAAAACCCCCCCCCCCCCCAAAAAAAAAAACCCCCCCCCCAAAAAAAAAAAAAAAAATTTTAAAAAATTTAAAATTTAAAAAAAAAAAAAAAAAATTTTTTTTTTTTTGGGGGGGGGGGGGTTTTTTTTTTTGGGGGGGGGGGGGGGAAAAATTTTTTTGTTTTTGGGTTGGGGGTTTTCCCCCCCCCCTACCAAAAACAAATTTTTCCCTTTTTTTTGAAAAAATAACAATTTTTTTAATGTGGGGCGCCAGTGTTCTTCGGCTTAAAACCGGGACCCCAAAGGGATTTTGGGGGAAAGGGGTGGGAAAGGAAAAGGAAAAGGGAAAGGGGTTTCCCAAAAACCCTATGTGGGTTGGGAGAGCGAGGCATCAGGGGAATAATTTTAAAAAGGGGGAAACCATTTTTAGGGGGGGCCCATTTCCTCCCCCCCTCTGTTTTAAACCTTCCCTGCCCCAAAATTTGTCAGGTCCCCCATTTACAATTGGGGAACGAACTGGGGGCCAAGGGCGCTAAAGTCACCCACCCCCAACGGGTAAAAAACCCCTCGATTCGTTTAAATTGGCGGGGGGAATGGGTCTAAAGTTGAAAAAAAAGGGTTTAAACGCCCCCCCTCAAACAGGTGCCTCGGGGTTTGGTTCGAACCGGGCCCGGTCGGAACAAAGGGCCAGCCCTTGAATCATAAGGTTATCCCGTTCCCCCTTTTTTTGGGTATCTGATTTTTTTTTGGGGGGGGGGGGGGTGTAAAAAAGGGTTTATGTAACTATTTTAATGTTTAGTTGTGTTCATGGTTTTTGTCGCGGGATCTTCCCCGATGATGCCCACCCCCTCCCCTGAGACAGGGGAAAACTTCTTTCATGGTTTTTTTTGCCCCCAAAGATCTTCCCCCTTTTAAATAAACCCCCCTCACCAAGATGATGGGGGAATGCCATTCTTGGCCCCTTTTGTCCCCAGTTTCTTCCCCGGGTTGCCCCAAAACCCCCCCCAAACCAGAGTTTGATGGAGATCCTTCAGGGTTCTTTGTCCCCAAAATTTTCCCAAAATTGATCGTGCCCTTTCCCAAGATAAAAGATTCCAAGGGCCCACGATGTTGGGGGCGCTTTGCCCCCAAAAAAATGTCCAAGCCCCCCATGACCCCAGTAGAAGGTGTCAGATGTAGGGGGTTTGAAGGGTTTAGAAGGGGAAAATAGGAGAAAGGGCTTAAACCAATCCCTAAAGGGGGCAAACCAAAGTGCACTCCCCGTGGTTTCCCGATCCCCCAGGGACCCTAGAACAACCCAATGGGCCCCCTTGTTTCATGGTTTTAACACGAAGAAAGGTAGGTTTTTTGGGGGTTTGGGATCAGAATGGGCATTATGCCCTCCCAATCTCTAAAACATTTAGGGAACTAATGCGGGGGGACACTTCCCCCCCGACATTTCCCCCAAACCCGTTTCTTCTTTTTCTTTCCTTTCTTTTTTTTTTCTTTTTTTTCCCAAAACATAACAGCTATTACTGATGTGTAAATAGGAGCAAAATTTCCCCGCTTCGCTACACGCCCCCCGGTGCCCGGGAGGCCCCGGCCGGTTCGGCCTTTAAACCGACGGATGAGGTAGGGTTTCTTAGTTAACCCGGGGTTTGCCGAACAAGGATTGGGTGCCCCTGAAAAAGGGCCAAGTCTCCCAAAAAATCGCACAATGTCTTTGGGGGGAAGGGAAAACCCAACCCCCCAAACATTGTCTTCAAAAAATTTTTTACTTCTTGGTTGGTCCTTTTTGCCCCGTTTTCCTCAAAAGGGTCGGGGCATTGGTGTCGAAGTTGCCCATGGGGCGTTCTCAGTTTTGGCTTTTTGGCCCCTCTCAAAAAAGTTTCTATAAAACGCATCAAAAAGCTAGAAATCAACGCATCAAGGGGGCTTGTATCAACGCTTCAAGGGGGCTTGTATCAACGCTTAAAGATTTTGAAATCAAGCATAAAGGAGCTAGCTCAAGAAATTAAAAAAGGGCAGCATAAACCCCGCATAAAAAATTGTGTTTTAAGGCCTTTTAAAACCAAAAAAACTGCCAAAAACAAAAAAAGTTGGGTGGGGGGGTTCGGAAAACCCCCCAGTAAAGCGCAAAACTCGTGGGGGGAACCCCCTCGTGGGGGCCAAAAAGCCCTTGCCAAATCAACCGTTTAAAAAAATCGTCGTGTCCCGGTGGCAGTTAAATTCCAACCCCGCAACTTTTGGGGTTCGTCGGGGCAGAAAAAACCCCCAAAGGGGCGGAACTTTCGTGTGGGGAAAGGTTTCCCCAAGGAAAAACATCGCCCCTTCCGCGGGGCAAAAAGGAAAAAAATTCCCCAAGGGGGCAAAAAATGGGGGTGTGGGGCAGAAAAAACCCCAAACCGCAAAATTCGTGTCGGGGGAAAAGGGTTAATAAAGGGAAAGGGGTCGGAAAAAAAAATGGGTGGCCCCGGGGGGTTTGGAACCTTCAAGTGGTAATTTGGTGGGCCCGGGCAGATCAAGGGGAAAAACCCCTTGGAAGCATCGGGGTGGGGTCGGAAAAGCCGGGGGTTGAACCCCCGAAACACCCCTTTTTTTTTTCCCTTTTGGGAAAAGGCCAAGGTTTTTTTTTCAAAGGCCCGCCCTAAAAATTCCCCCCGGGGGTTTCCCGGGGAAAGGCAGCGCCCCAAAGGAAAAATTGGGGGGGTTTCTTCGGGGGCAGAAAAAATTTCAAAAGAAAAAAAATTCCCTTTTTTTGGCCAAAAAAAAAGAAAAAGTTTTTTCTTTTTTTGGGCCCCTTCCAATTTTTTTTCGGGGGGGGGCAGGAAAAAACCCAAAAAAGCGGCAACCCCAATTCGTTTCAAAAAACAATCTTTTTTTTTCCCGGCCGTTTCCTTTCGGTTCGGAAGGGAAAGGAAAAAACCCCCCCCGGGAAACCCTTTTTTTTGGGGGGAAAAGCCCAAGGGGGTTTTTTTTTAAAATTTCCCAAAGAACTCATTTTCCCGGGCTTTTAAGCCCCAAACCCATCCGCCCGCCTTGGGAACAATTTTAAAACCCGGCCATTCACCGCCCCCCAAAAAGGGGAAATTTTTCGGGTTGGGGGCCAAAAAAAGGGATAACCCATGTGTCCCCCTTTCCAGGCCAAAGGCGGGGCATTTTTAAGAGAAAAAGGGAAAAAGCCCCCCCAAACAAACCCCCCCCCCCCCCAACCCCAAAATCTACTATAAAACCCCCCCCCCAACCACCCCCCCCCCCCCCAAAAAACCCCCCCCAAAACCCCTAGAAAAAAACCCCCCCCCCCCCACCCCCCAAAAAAAAAATTCCCCTCAACCACAATCAAAAAAAACCCCCATTTTGTTTTTTTCCTTTTTTTTGGGTTCGGGTTTCTTCCCCCAAAATAGTTTTTAATCGGGTTTTGGGCCCTGTTTTTTTTTTTTCTTTTAAAAATAAAATTTTTCCCTAAGTTAAAGGTTTAACCTTGGGGATTTTTGCTTGGGCCCGGGCCCAATAATTAAAGGGAAAAATTTTAAATTTTAAAAGTTTTTTTAATTTTTTTTCCTTTTTTCAATTTTCGGGGGAAAAACAACATTCTTTTTGTTTTTTTAATCCGCCCTTTTTGGTATTTTTTTTAAAAAATTTGGGTTAAACCCCCCCAAAAAAACGGGTTTTTGTAAAAAAAGCGAAAAATTTTGGGATGTCAAATTTCCTTGTGGCTAAAAAAAATCCAATTTAAATTTCTTTTTTGTTTAAAATTTTGGAAATTTTCCAAACCACCCAGAAAAAAAAAGGTTTTTTTTCAAAAAAGTAATGGGTTGGTGGAAATTTTTTTTTTTCCCTTTTTCGAAAACCCCGGTTTTTTTTTAAAAAGGGGCCTTAAAAAGGAAAAAACCACCTTGCCCCCAAGACGGGCTTTTTCCCCCTTTAATTTTTTTTCTGGAAGGGGGGGGGTGGGGGGGGGGGGGTTTTTAAGGGGGGGGGGGGGGGAAAGGGGGGGGGGGGGGGGGGAAGGGGTTAATTTTGGGGGGGGGGGGGGGGGGGGTGGGGGGGGGGGGTTTTGGGGGGGGGGGCCGGGGGGGGGGGGGGGGGGGGGGTTTGGGGGGGGGGGGGGGGGGGGGGGGAGGGGAAAATTTTTTTAAATTTTTTTTCCGGGGAAAATGCCTTTGGGGGTTTTCAAATCCGGGGCCTTTTTAAAGGACCCACAAAACCAAGGGTTTTCCAAAAAACCAACCAGCCAATTTTTCCCCAAACCGCCACTTTTTTAATTTTTCCCAAATTTTAATTTAAAATTTATTTTCAAAAAAAGGGGAAAAGGGGTTTAGGGGGCTTTTTTTTTTCTCCACCTGGTTTTTATAGTTTTTAAAATTTTTTTGGGGCATAGGGTTACAACCTGCAAAACTAAAAGGGGAAAAATGTTAATAAAAAGGGGGGGGGGGAAAGGTTTTTTAAACGGGGAAGTTATGGGGTTTTCCAACGGGGGGAACCCGGGGGAATTTTAAACCCCGGTTTCCCCCCCAAAATTTTGTTTTGAAAGGGGGTTGTTTTAAAAAATTTTTCCCCCCAAAAATTTTTAACCCTCTAGGCCCTTTTTTTTTTAATGGGTTTTAAAAAATTTTGTAAAGCATTTTAACTCACAAAAAAAAACCCCAAAAAAAAAAAAAGGCCCCCCCTGGGGCAAAATGGTTCGGGTTTGGTTCCCGGGGGGGACTCCGGTTTTTAGTTTTTAAAAGGATTTTTTTAATTTTTGACTTGGGGGATAAGGAAAAAGCTCTTTTTTATTTTCCCCATCCCGTGTTTAATGGGGTTTTAAAAAAAAATTTCTTTTACCCCCCCCAACCCAAAAAACAAAAAACCCCCCTTTTACAAAACAAAAAACCCCAAGGAAAACCGGTGGCGAAATTTTCCTTTTTTCAATAAAAAGAACCCAAAATTTTTTTGTTGTTGTTTGTTGTTTTTTATAACTTCCTTTAACAAGGTAAGGGCCCGAAAAAAGTTTTTTTTTCCCCTGTGCCCGTTTGAGGGTTTTTTGGGTAAAAACCGTTCCCAGGAACCCACCCAAAAACCACCCCCCAAAACCAAAAAGGATTTAAAAAACCGTTGCGCAAAGGGTTTAAATTTGGATATTTTTTCCCCTTTTTTCCCTGCAAAAAGGGGCCTTTTTTTCAAATTGGGGGGGTTTTTTTCCCCTTAAAAAGATGTTTTTTTTTTTTTGGTTTCGACAACCCCGGAAATTTGGGGTCTTTTTTTTGCTTAGGCACCGCCCCCAAAGGGGGGGGAATTTGGATTGGGATAATTCTTTTAAAACCCTTTGGGGGGTTTGGGGGGGAAAAGGGTATTAAATTTTTCACCCGGTTTTCCCGGGGGATGGGGGTTTGGTTTTAACTTTACAAATTTTGGGGATTGGAAAGGGGTTTTAATATTTTAAAGTTTTCTGGGGGCCCGGGGGAAATTTTTGGGTTTATAGTCTTTTCAAAAGGTTTTTTGGGGGAAAAGGATTTTTTATATTTCCAATGGAAAAAACCCCCGGGGGGGGGGGGGTTTTTTAGGAGTGGAAAATAAGGCCCATCGACCGCCCCCTTCCCGGGGATGGATTGGGTTTTTTTTGTCTTTTAAATTTTTGGGGGGGGTTTGGGGATTTTTAAAAATTATTTAAATAGGGGGGGATTTAAAAATGGGGGAAAAGTCTAGGGGAAACTTTTTGGGAAAATGGGGTACTGGATAATTTTCCAAAAATTTTTCCCAAAAATTCCTTTTATTCGGGGATGGAAAGCTAAACCGCTTTTATCCATAAGTTCCCCCGTTGATTTTTTTGTTTTTAATTTTAAAACCGGGCCCCAACCCTAAATTAAAACCAAAAATTTTGGGAAAAAAATTGTGCGAAAAAAACAAAAATTTTTTAGCCGGAAAAATTTTTGGGGGTTAATTGTTTTGGGGGTCTTTCGGGTTTAATTCACTTTTTTCCCTTTTAAAATTTTTTTCTTTTAAAAAAAGGGTTTTAAACCTCCCCGGGGTTTTTTATTCCCCCCCCCCCCCTTTTTTTTAAAATTTCCCTTTTCCCCCCCTCCCCCTTTTTTCCAAAACCCCCCCCCCCCCCCCCCCCCCGGGCCCCAAACCCCCCCCCCCCCCCTGTTTTTTCCTACCCGGGGGCCCCCTAAATATCCCCCCCCTTTGTTCCCCCAAAAAATCCCCCCCTCCCCCCCCCCCCGGGCCCCCCCCCCCAAACCCCCCTCCCCCCCCCCCCCCCCCCCCCCCCCCCCCCCCCCCCCCCCCCCCCCCCCCCCACTTTTTTAAGAACGGTGAACTTTTCACTTTGGGGCGGGGTTTTTGGGGGGTGGGTTTTGGGTGGGTTTTTTAAATTTAACATTGATACATTTTTAAGGCTAAATTTGATCCTTTTTAAAAAAAGAAATTTTTGGGGGGGGATTGCTAAGTTTGGGGGTTTGGGTTGAGTGTTTTAAAGGGGTTTTTGGTGCCAAACCAAAGTCCCAAGCAGCGCAAAGGCCTGAATTTCCCCGTTCCAGACTAAAGAAAACGGTCAACGGGGAAGGGGACAAGAATTGGATCAATTGGATTTTATTTTAAAAGGGAATCCAAGTTATTATTTTGGTTTCTCAAAGAATTTTTGTATTTCATACTCTTGCGGGACTTAGAAAAACACTTTTGCCCCTTCAGCAGAATAAAACCCAAACCCGATTGGGAAAAAAATCCCTTTAAAGAAAACTACCCCTCGAAACGTTTAAAAATTTTTTTCCCCTTTTTCCTTTAAAAAGGGCTCGGAAAACAACTATTCTGTATATGAGCAAAAATGCGTTGCGCGGGGGCCGCCCAAGCCCCTGTCAAATGGGGCCCAAAACCATCCCACTTCACAGGGAGAAAACCCGTTCCCTTTTTAAAAAGCTTTTGGGGGAAAAGGCAAAAAAAGGCCCAAGGGAAAAAAAATAAAAAAGGGGAAATGACATAAAAAGGAACAAGGCAGAAAAAAAATGAGAGGGAAAGAAAAAAAAGGGGAAAATTTTTTTGCAAAAATTTCCAAAGGGGGATGCTATTTTTACTAAAACCCCCCCCCCATCCCCTTTGGGGGATTTTTGTTTAAAGATAAAAAATAGGAAAATTTTTTCCCTAAATTATGCAGCCTTTGGGGAAACTCAGTTCGGAAAACCCAAAAAATCAAAGTCAAATAAAAAATTTGAAAATTGTTTTTTTTTGGGCCCCGGGGAAATTTTAAAAAAAAAATCCCAAAAAAGATTTAAAAAAGGACCCTGGTCATGAGAAAAAATTTAAACCCAAGGGTCTGTTCGTTGAAAAAATTTTCCGATAGGGGAAAATTCATTTTTTGAAGTTTTTGTTTTTTTTGGGAAAATTTCGAGGAGTATTAAAAAGGAAGAGTTTTTTTTTTTGGATGAAGAAAAATTTAAAGAACAGTTTCGGGATTGTTAACAAATTTAGGGGATAAATTTTTCCCAGTGGAAACCATTAAAGGTTCTGTCTGTTGTCCCCCTGCCTGTCGTTTTGTCTTCCCCTTCTCTTTTCCCCCTCCCCCTTTTCCCCCCTCCCCCCTCCTCTCCCCTCCCCCCCCTCCCCCTCCCCCTCCCCTCTCTCTCCCCTGTCTTTCCCCGGGTGCTTTTTGGGGTTTGCTTTTTGGTTTTGTGTTTGGTGGGGTTTTGTGGTGTGTGTGTTGGGGCGCGCGGGGCCTCCTTTGGGTTTCGTGTTTTGTGTGCGTGCGTTTCTTTCGGCTGTGTTTGGGTGTGGTGTTTTGTGTTTTTATTTTGGGTGTGGTCCCTATGTGTGTGCGGGGGGTGCCCCCGTGTTTTTTGTTTTGCGTGCGAGTGTGTGGGTTTTTGTGGGGGGGGTCCCCCCCCGGTTGGAAGGGGGAGGAAAGGAAAGGGAAAAGGGGGCTTAGGAGGGGGTGGGGTTTAGAGCCCTGAGAGAGAAAAAAAGGGGGGCTTTTTTTTCTTAAAACTGTTTTTTTTGGGGACTTTTTTTTTAAAAGGATGGCGATTGTTCAAAGGTGTCCCCGATTTCATGGCAAAAAAGAAAAAATTTTTTAAAAGCGTTGCTAAAAAATGCTTTGGGCAAAAATTTGCTTAAATTTTGACCAATGGAAAAGCACAAAAAGAGTGTTTTAAAAAAAAACCCAGTTCCGTGTGTTTGGCGTTTTTTTTGTAAAGATTTTAGTCATTTTTTTCCCCAATGGGAAACAAAAGGTGTACACTTTGGAAAGGCGGAAAAGGTTTTGAGTTTTCGGAAATTTTTGCGTGCGCACACATCGGCCCCTCGGTTTAAAAGGCCCTTATAAAAAGGATTTTTTTTCCGGGGTTTGTAAAAAGTAGTACACCTGAAAAAATTGGGGGCCCCGAAGCCCATTTGCACACCCTTCCCCTGTTCAAAGGCCCTGGTAAATTCTGATTTTTAACCCATGCTTTTGCGAGTATGTACCGTTGTGTTACATCAACCCCCCGTTTGAAAAGGGGCATTGTGTCCACATGCCCCTAAAAGACCAGCGACAGAAAAAAAACCCCTTGAAAGTTTTGTTGAATAACCGGAAACTCACACTTTGGTTTAAAAAAACCCCCCAAACCCCCGGCCCCCACATGGGGCCCACAACATGGGGGAAGATAAAATGGTTGTAAGCGACTTTAAAGGTCATTTTTTTTTTAAATTTCGGGGGGTTTTGGTGGGGGGGAGGGGGGGGTTTTTTTTAGAGAAAAGATGTTTGAAACCCTTTTGACATGGGATTTAAATTTTTAATATTTCCCCACCCAAAAGAACTTTTTTTGCGGAGGGGGAAAAAATTTTTTGGGCACGGGAAAAACCCAAAAGGGAAAATAGAGATCGCCCCCAAAGTCAGCAGAATACGACGCAAAAGCGCAACTCTCTAAAACCAACCCCAGGTTTATCTCCCCCCCCCAAGGAGGAGAGGTGGAGAAAAAGAGAGGGGGAAAGGGAGAGGGGAGAGGAGGGAGAAAAGAGAGCAGGGGAAAGGGGAAGAGAGAGGAGGGGCGGGAGGGGAGGAGAGAGAGGGGAGGGGGAGAGCAAGGGGGAAAAGAGAGAGAGCGCTGAGGGAGAGAGTGAGTGGTGGGGGGAGAGAGGAGCGGTGAGGGGAAAAAATTTAAAGAGAGAAAGAGAGGGAGGTAAGTGAGAAAAATTTGGGAGAGAGGGGGAGAGTGTGTGTGTGTGTGTGTGTGTTGTGCATGCACACTACAATTTAAAAAAACCCACAGGAAATTTTTTCCCCCCCCAAACCAAAGGGTTATCTTCCCTTGTGTTTTTAAAAAAATCTTTTCAGCTGAAAAAAGTGGGGTTTTTAAAAATTTGAATAAAAAGAAAAAAACCCCCCCAAAAAATTTTTGGAAAAGGATGGGTTAAAGATTGAAGCGTCGCACAAAAAAACCCCGCTGAACTTTTTTAAAATAAAAGAAAAGGGTTTTTTTCCTTTTATTTCCCAAACCCTTTTCATTAGAAAAAGCCAGATGTTGGTCAGAGCCCCTCGTTCCCCAAGTTTGGGTTTTAAGAAAAAAATTGAGAAAGGGGAAAGGGGAGGGCCCGTTGGTGGTTCGGGTTTTCCGTACAGTCCCCCCAGTTCATAAGTTGTAAATGGGTCCCTTTTGGCCTCTTTGGGGCGGGGAAAGGAAAAAGCAGCGAGGGTGGGAGAGGGGGCGAAAGGGTTTTTAAAGGGAACCCGGCCCTTAGGGAAGCTTGATTTTTCCCGACACCCTCCGCCCCCCAACGCCCGATAGGCTATGGGGTATTTTTTCCCCTTTTTTTTTATTTTATAAAAAAAGTTTTCCCCCTTTGCTTTAGAAACCCTTAAAACCAGAAAACATTTTGAAAATTATTTTAAAAGGGCATAATAAGTTTGGGCGGGAAAATTTTTGTAGGGGTTTTTTCCCATTTGCCTTATTTATTTTTCTTCCCTTTAGTTTTTGGCGTGGGGGTCGGGGGAATCCCTTAAAACCCGGGGTCATGCTTTCCCCAGCCCTTTGATGGGACTGCCCCAAATTGGCTTTTCCCTTCCCGGGGCAATTTTGATTCCTAAAAAGGGAAATAACGGGAAATAAAGATGAAATACTGAGAAAAAAATAAAGTGGGAGAAATTTGTTGGAGGCCTCAAAAAAAAAACACAAGAAAAAAAAACCCCAAAAAAAAATCGGGCTGAAATTGGGAAGACAAAAAGGAAAAATTTTTTTATTTGGATTTTCGGGTTTTCCCCGCATTTGCCCAACCTTTGAAACTGTGTTTGCAAAGCCCTTTTGGTTTCCAATTTTTTGCGGAAGGGAATTTCCCTTTTTAAAATGTCCGCAGAAAAAAAAAATTAGGGTTTGTAGCAACTTTTGTAAAAAAAATGTATTCTAGCAGATCCTGGATAAAAAGTGTGGTACGGGTTTTTTGGGTTTTGTTCAGCGTCTTTTGTTTTCCCCACTTTTGAAACCCAATAAAACCTGGGGTTTTTTAAACAAGAAAGTGTTTAGCCCGGGGTTAAATTTTGATGTTGGCCAAAAAATTTTTAGAAGCAGTTATACAAAAAAATTTGCCCCGAAATTTTTTGTTGTGGGAGCTTTAAATCATGTATTAAAGTGAAGAAAAACGTCCCTTTTTCGAAAAAGCAAGGGTTGGGGGGGCCTAGTTTTTTTTTTAAAAAAGGGCTTGCCTTTTTTTAAAATTTTCCCTTGTAAATTTCAAAAACCTTGCATTTTTTAAAAAAGTGTATTTTAAAATCTTGGAATTAATTCCCTTTCAATTTTTTCCTTTTAATTTTTTCTGTTTTTTTTCTTTTTCTTTATTTTTGGATGGTACTTATTTTAAATTTACTGAGTGCAAAGTGAAAAAGGTTTATGGACGGCCTTTTTTTTCCCCAAACCGAAAATTTGGGGGGTATTGTCCCCTTGTGTATTCCCCTTTGTAGCTATAGATTTTTTTTTTTTTTCCAAATACCCCGGTGGAAATTTATAAAAGCGGAGAATCCCGTTTAAAACCCGGTTTGTGTTTCCCTTTAATTTAAATGATAGAGGATTTAAAAAACCAAAAGATGTTAGTTGTAATCGGGGTTTTGTTTCCCAAATTTTTTTTCCCTGTTTTTTCTTGACAGCCTGTAAAAATTTTTGTGAAAAACCCTGAAAATGTTTGTAGGTTTTTGGGGGGGTTTTTTTTAAAGGGGTTTGAGCAAAAAAAACCAACCCTAAAAAAAATTTTTGGCTAAAAAAAACGGATTTTCTTTTCCTGAAAAAAATAAGATTTTGCACAATTTTTTAAAAAAGTAAAAGTGATTTTTTTGCACCCCCCAAAAAAAGATTTGGGTGCTTTTGGCTGAAAAGATTAAAACGGCTGGAATTAAAACGTTTTTTTGTCATTTCTGTGTTTGAAACCTTTTCTGGGAATAAAACACAATCATTTGGTAATTTTTTTTTAAAATTTTATGAGAAATCAATAGCAAAAAAAAGGTCAGTGGGTTTTCATTGTGTCATTTTTTGCGGGGTCAGAGCAGGGAAAACCCTTACCCTCCCTTTAACCCCCCCCCCAAAAAAAAAAGAGGTGGAGTTAGGGTTGGGTACCCGGCCCCTTCCCCTTGAAAGAAAAGGGGAAAGGGCCCAAAAACTTGAAACCAAAAGGGGGCCGCCCCAAAAAAATTGATAAAAATGGCATACAAATTAGGGAAAGGTTCCCAAACAAATCTAAAAATTTTTCTAAAAAAATTGACGAAATGTTCAAAAAATTCTAAAAAGTTTAAAAACCCTGCCAAAATAAAAATAAAAAATTGCCCAAGTTCAGATTTTTTTCAGGGAAAGCTTTTTAAGTAAAAAAAGAGTGTGCGAAAATTTCCGGCTACACATTCTGTCTGGGGTCTGTCTGCCCTGTCTGCCCCCCCTCCCCCCCCCCTCCCTTCTCCCCCCCCCCCCCCCCCCCTTTTTTCCCCCTCCTTTCTCTCCTCCCTCCCTCTTTTTTTCCCCCTTCCCCCTCCCCCCCTCTTCCCCTCCCCCCCCCTCTTCTCCCCCTCTCTCCCCCCCTCCTTTTTCCTTCCCCCCTTCCCATCCCAAAGGGTGAACAAGATTTCACAACAAATCACATAAAAATCTTCTCTTTTCCCTTCTTCTTTTCTGCCCTCGGGTCTTGTCTGTCTGCCCCTGTTCGGGTTGTTTCTCTTTTATCTTTCTCTCTCTCTTCCCCTCCCCCTTCCCCTTCTAAATTTTTTGCCCCCCTTCCTTATTTTTCCCCCTTCCCCTTTCTTTTTTTTTGTGCAAAGATTTTTTGGAAATCCCAACCACATAAAAATCTTTTTTTTTCCCCCTTAACCCCCCTTTCTTTCCCCCCTCCCCCCCCCACTTTCCCTTACATTTTTAATGTTTTTTAAACAGTCTTACACAAAAAAACCCCCCGACAGGTGTGGATGTATTAAAATCCCTGTCTTTAAAAAAACCATAAAAATGCAAAAAATCCCCAAAAATTTTTAATGTTTTTGGCTTTTAAAATTAAATGCACCCGGGAAAATCCTCCTTTTCTATCAAAATTTAATAAGTGGTGTGTTTGTGTGTGTGTGTTTGTGTGTGGGGTGTGTGTTGGGGTGGTGGTGGGGTTGAAAAGTACTGTACTGACTGTCCCGGTCCCTTTTACTATACTTTTAAAAAATATCCCAAAAAACAAAACAATACTATATATCCCTAAAAAAGCGCTTTAAAAATAACTTAAAATTTTTTTCTGTAAGCAGAAAGGGAAAAAAATACCCCACCCACGGTCAAAAAATTTACGTTGAAAAAAAATTTTAACAAAAAAGACAAAAAGTTTTGAAAAGGGTTTCCTCGGAAATATATAAAAAGCAAAAAAAATTTTAAGGAAACCCAAAAGGTTATCTGAAAAATTATCTATATTCCCGATTTGTGGGAATTAAACATAAGACAGAATTAACCGCGAAAAGGCCCCCCTAGCACCACGACAAAACCCCGTTAGCAACACGAAACAAAACACGCTAGCACACAGCACACAACCCTGGGCCACGCGCACGCGAAAAAAATTGCCACAAAACACATACTCCAAAAGAAACTTTCTAATGAAAAAAATTTTAAACCCAATAGTTGAAAAGGGGTATCAAAACATTTTAAAAGAAAACAAACAAAGGCAAAAAAAAAAACCCAATCAGCAAATCGGGGAAAGAAATACCCCACCCCCCCCCTCCCCCCCCCCCCAAAAAAAAAAAAATGATCCCCAAAAACCCAACAAAATAACAATAACAAAACTCTAATCCAAAAAAATAAACCCAAAAATTAAACCCCTTTAGGAATTTTGAAAAAAAAATTTTTTTGTTTGTCCCCCCCCCCCCCCAATTAAACCCCCCCCCCCCACCCTCCCCCCCCCCCCCCCCCCCCCCCCCCCCCCCCCAAAACCCGCCCCCCCCCCCCCCCCCCCCCCCCCCCCCCCCCCCCACCCCCCCCCCCCCCCCCCCCCCCCCCCAAAGGCCGTTTCCTTATCAAGTGGCTGTATAAGGAAGGGAAACATTATGTTGTGCTGATTTGTAAAGCTTTTATCTCACTGATTAATTTAATGCAGGTGTAGAAATAATTAGGGGAGGGGGGGGATATCAAAATTGTATGCAGTACACACACACACACACACACACACACACACACCACACACACACACACACACACACACACACACACATATATATATATATAATATATATGAGAGAGAGAAAAGAGAGAGAGAGAGAGAGTGAGAAGAGAATATATTATGTTTGTGTTGTATATATATAACGCACAATTCACAAGATATACACTCATATACATTCACACAGGCACACAACACACACACACACACACACAACCACACACACACAAGCGCATGTATATTTTAACATGTCCCCAAGCATTCCCAAACACACACACACACACCCCACACACACACACACACACACACACACACACACACATATATATATATATATAATATATATATATATATATATATATATATATATATATATATAAAAATATTTTGTATATATAAAATATATCTATTTGTGTGGGGGTGTGTGTGTGTGGTGGTGTGTGTGGGTGTGGTTTTGGTTGTGATGTGGTGTGTGTGTGTTGTGTGTGTGTGTGTGTGTGTGTGTGTGTGTGTGTGTGTGGGGTGTGTGTGTGTGTGTGGTGTGTGTGTGTGTGTGCACCACCTCCCCATAAATATATATATATATATAAATATATATATAATATATATACACACTATAATATTCTCTCTCTCTCGCTCTCTCTCTCTCTCTCTCTCTCTCTCTCTCTCTCTTCTCTTATCTTCTCTCTCTCTCCTCTCTTCCCTCTCTCTCTCTCTCTCTCTCCTCTCTCTCTTCTCTCTTTGTGTGTTGTGTGTGGTGAGTGTGTGTTGTGTTGTGTTGTTTTTGTGTTGTGTTGTGTTGTGTTGTGTTTGTTGTGTGTGTGTGTGTGTGGGGTAAATAGATAGATAGATAGATAGATAGATAGATAGATAGATAGATAGATAGATAGATAGATAGATAGATAGATGATGATAGATAGATAGATAGATAATACACATATGTGTGTGTATAAAATATGTGGGGGGGTGCACAATGTGCACGCATGTGCAGACAAAACGCACACATTCACACATATATACACTCACACACAACACACCACACCCACACACACACACACACACACACACACACACACACATTTGTAAACATGTCAGATGTCTATGTGGAGATCATATTTCCAATACTCAAATCATATTTGAGTGCCCTATTGTAAAACCATTTTTACCTACATTTTCTGAACAGTCTCTGGAAAATATATTTGAAAATTTCAAAGTTAGCCCTTGCCATTACTAGATGTTTATGCATAGTCCACTCGATATTTATTGTAGTTACATTATTGTTATTTTATTTTTCTCTTGTTGAGTTTTAAGTTTTTCTCCGTTTAAAATATTATCATTACCCTTTTGGGGTTTGTTGGGTTTTTTTGTTGTTGTTTATTATTTTATTATTTTTTTTCACCAAAAAAAACAAACAAACAAACACCCAAAAAACGGATGCAAAAAATTAATCCTTTTCCCTTTCCCCTCCTTCTTTCCCTTCTTTAAATCCTTTACACTTTCTATTCCCCCGTCTAAATCATTAGAGTGAACAAATTAAAAATTGAAGACAACAAAACACACACACCAACACCACCACACACACACACACACAAAAACCCACACACCACACACACAACACACACCAACCGAGATAAAGAACATGTCCCCCAAAATTCCCCAAAAACCCCAAAACCACACACACAACACAACACAACACCCACCAACACAAAACGCACGCACGCACGCACGCACGCACGCACGCACGCAGCACCACACACCACACACCACACACACACACACACAGGGGGGGACGGGATAGCCTAGTGGTTAGAACATTGCGCTCACAATCTGATGATCCGGGTTCGATTTCCGTTCAAGGGGATATTTTTCCCCTGGAGTTAACATCAGTGCAGACTCCACTCTCCCCAAAAGTCCTTCGGATGAGACTATAAACCGAGGCCTCGTTTGCAAACGCACGCAGAAACATCTTGCGCACACGTTAAATCCTTTTCCGCTTTTCGTGGGAGTAGGCCATTGTGTGCCGGTGGGAACAGATGACAAAATTTACAAAACCGCATACACACGGGGACTGGATAAAAAAGAACATAATTGCTTATTCCATTATCCTCGATATAAAAGAATAAAACAAAATAAAATAAAATGGGGCACTTCGGGAGTTAGAATAACTTTTGGAAGGAAAGGGGGGGGGGGGGGGGGGGGGGGGGGGGGGGGGAATGGGGGCATGGTGAAAGGATGTAAAGATGTAAGCCGTAACATATGTACACACAAGCTCATGATATATGTTATATAAAATGTGCACGGCCGCCACGCATTTACAAACTTATATATAAAACAGTGAATGCATGTGTACACACAAACCGCGCGCGCACAACCACACACATGTGCAGACACAAACGCACACATCAAAACAGATATACACTCTCATATACATTCACACAGAAACACACACACGACGCATGCGCGCACCACACACACACGGCGCGCGGCGCGTGCACACCCTCACCAATCCCTCATAACTATGTAGCAAATGTACGTATGTAAAATTCTCTCTCTCTCTTCTCTCTCTCTTCTCTTCTCTCTCTCCTTCTCTCTTTTCTCTCTCTCTCACTCTCTCTACACACCACACAACACAAACCCCCAAAACACACACAAACACAAACGCGTGCTAGTGCGCGGCGCAACACACAAGGACGGAAAAAAGATGGCGGAAATGGTAGTCGCTAGACTAGCCAGAAGTTATTGGCAATTGACTGGGATTTGCTATAACTACCAGATCTAAAACTCAGGGCGCTCGCGCTTCTTTCCCAGCAGCGAAAAAACCACAAGCAGCGGGAAAGGTAGTGCGGGGGCTAGAACTAGGCCTCCCTGCCTGACTGGATCTGCTGCCTCCACTGTTGATGGGGCCAACCCGAGGAAAGCCGGCATTCTGGTTGACACAGTAAGTGCCGTTAATGATTTGAAGAAAGTCATAACATCGTTGTGTGACCGTATCACCAACACTGAAAAAAGGGTCCAAGACCAAAAGCAAAAAATAAATGCTTTCCTAACAAAAACATCGACTAGATCTGTTTGTGTTGCCGATAGAGGAACACAGACAGGCGGCATGGCTGAAATAGGGAGGCCTTGTCAGACTAGCGCAAGCAGATCTAGTCCCTCCTATGCTGATGTGTGCAAGTCAAGTCGACCCAGGCAGTTGCGGGAACAGTACCAAAGCCAGCTGCAATGCCTGTGGCTTCCAAACACTTCCAAAGACTTCCAAACAAAAAGGGGATAGAATTAGACCCAAACGCAATATTTTTTTTTAAAAAGTGACGTCAAAATGTCAAATGATGCCATGCAACAATCTCGACTCCCAAGTACAAAACTAAAAAATGAAACCAGATTCAGATCTTCCTCATGTAGTCATGCTCCATGACTCAGTAGCAAACAGAGTTAATGATAAGAGACTGGGCCGTTCCTATGGCTTTGATGCCTTCTCTAACAAAACAAATAAAACAGAAAATATAGCTACAACTTTTACATCTGAGAAATTACCAGATGCTGTTGTGATCCACTGTGGGATCAACGATTTAAAGAAAAAAGACCCAGATGTTTGCAGTAAAATGTTTGTAAAATGTATAAAAGTAATTGCAACTAAGCATCCTAAATTAAAAATAATAATTAGCAAAATTGCTCCTGTAAAAAGCACAGAGCTGAACTTAAAGGGGTAAATGTCTTCAATGCTCTTGTCATGTCTGATCTGTTTGGTGTTGACGATGTGTCTTTGTTAGTCATGCCAGTTGGACTACAGGACACTCAGAGATGGCATACATCCTACATCCAGAGGGGCCAGCATGTTGGCAGGGAACCTCGGCAGGCATGTGAGAGGACTTTTTCGGGGAGACCCCAAAAGAAGCCGAGCCCTGCCCTCCCACGCCTACCTGGACCCTACCTATGTGCCACAACATCCACAATAGGATGCAGGCTACATGGAACCTTGGGGAAGTAGATTTAATCAAATGAAATGATTTGTTGTTATCTAATTAAAAAGTTGTAAAATAAGAAAAGAAAAAGTAGGGAGGTAAAACTAGAATTACTACGTATCATACACAGTACTCTTTGCAGTAACTTAAAATAGTGTATGCTTTAATTGGCCTATCTTACTGATAGTTCTACCATCACTTGTTCATTGTAGTTTGGTAAATCAGGTCAACTGTAGTTTGTGAGTTGTTTCCTTTATTGTTTATTCCTGTTAATCTAGTTGTTTAAGTGTGTTTCGTTTTTCGTTTTTCCAGTTAAGATTTTTATTTCTTTTCTTCTTCTTTTTTCCATACTGATTTTCAGGAATTAAAAGCAAACGGGTCTGTTTGCTTTTGCTATTTGTGTTGGTTTGTTGTTTTTCTTGCTTTTTGTTTTTGTTTTGTTTTCTTTGATGAAGAATCATTCAAGCATTGCGATATTGCAATGGAATTGTAGATCTCTTTTGAAAAATCTACATTTTCTTATTCAACATCTTTCACAAATAAAAACCATCTGTTGCTTTTACATCATTAAAGGGTAAACAGAAATAAACTTCCCAGACTATCAGGTTTATTATTTCCCCTGTCTTTCAGCCCTGAAAATGAAAAAGGAAAAATAAACACAGCTATTTACATACTCGAAAACTTAGATATACACATATTCCTCCACCTTACCAAACAGCAAGGAATTTTAATGGCTGCGCACAAAAATTAAATTTGAAAAATCACTTACATAAATGTGATTTCTTTCTATGACAAAAGGTTCTGATGATGAAAACAAGGAATGGAAAACGTTCATTACAAGACCAAAATGAAAAATGGTTAGGGTTGGTGACTTTAATGCCCACTAAACCATTCTGGGAAGGGATTGTACAGTAAATATAATAACCGTTTTGTTGAAAACATCGTAGATCATCCTTGTGCTTATAGAAGGATGGTAGCATAACACGAATCCCTGATTCTGCCACCACAGAGCATCTGCTATTGACCTGTCTTTAGTTTCTCCTATAATTGCTCCTAGTTGTGAATGGAAAACTATTAAAGAAACTTTAAGGAGCGATCACTTACCTATTGTTATTACTATAAATGACAGGCTGATCACCTGCAATTTGTCAAAGGATAAAATTCCAAAATTTAATTATCATAATGCTAATTGGAACGAGTTTCTCAGTATTCTCTCCAGATGTAATACGGATGAGTTTTTAGCTAGTAACGTAGATGAAGCATATGCCAAATTTGTTGAAACTGTTTTAAATGCAGCAGATAATCCATTTCAAAATGACGTTTAATCAAGTCAAATAAGCGTTTTGGCAATGTTTGATGGAATGAATCATGTGAAATAGCAAGGATAAACAAAAAGAAAACATTTAATATTTATCTTATAGATAGGAACAATGTTAGGAAAGTGATCGAAATGAAAAAGGCAAAAAGATTATTGCATTTAAGTAATAGTACAAGCTAAGCTTCAGCACTGGTCTACTTTCTGTAAAGATGGCATATTAAGCTCAAAAGATCAGAAAAAAGAAAGATATGAAACAGGGTGTAAATCTACCTAATTATCCTATCAAATTAGACAAGGAATTCCCAACTCCAATTGAAAAGGCTGAAGCTGTTGTAGAAATGTTTTCTGAGATAAGTTGTTCAGAAAGGTTATCTGAAGAAGACAGAATTTATAGAGAAAAAGAAACTTCAATAGAAAAATACAAAGATCCTCCAGAAGATAAAGAACATTACACAAATGCTTTCATCCCTTTTCAAGAAGTAAAGGATGCCATTTCTACTCTTAGCTCCAAGAAATCTTCAGTGAGTCTTGATGCTATTTCTAATGAAATGATAAAACACCTGCCAGATAATTCTATTATATTTCTTCTTAAATATTTCCAAAAATGTTGGTCAGAGGGAACAATGCCATCCTTATGGAAGCAGTCTGTAATTGTACATATCTGTAAACAAGGTAAACATAAATCAGATTTAAACAGTTATAGGCTTATTTACTGACCTCCCTGTGGGAAAGTTGATAGAAAAAATAATATTAAACAGGCTTTTTCATTACTGTAAAAAAAAGGAATATAATTCCAGTAGCCCAAGCAGGTTTTAGAAAAAGTAGATCAACAATAGATCACCTATTAAATTACACCACGTGAAACATCAATTTGCCAAGGGAAAAATGTACTCTACTTCTTTATATCAGGGGAACTTATGGTCAGGTAAGGCATGTACGATTGCCTCACTAAGCTTAAACAATTGGTCGTCTCGATGCATGTACAATTAAATTAAAACGTTTAGAGTTAAAGATCTATTCAAAACAAAAATGGAAATGCATATTCTAATCCAAAGATTTTAATATGGGATCCCCCAGGATCATTTGTGGCACCTTACTCTTTAATATCTAAATTATGATCTTCAATAATTTTTCCAACAATATTTAATTGGTTCAATTTTGCAAAGAAAATTTTTTAAAGCAATGGATGAAAGTAACCATGAAAAAGGATACCCAATAAGATCACTTAACTTATAAGACAAGTTTTATCAAAAATGAGTTAAATAAGATATATAATTTATGAAAAAATGGATTATCCGGTCTCCTGACAAATCCCTATGACTTTTCAACACTGGCTACAACCCACAGGCAAGCCCTCCTTTAAATAGGTAATTCTGTGTTTGAAATAAAGAAAACTAAAAATTTCTAGGGGCATTTCTCACCACAAAACTTTCATGGAATAATCACATTGAATATGTCCTGACCAAAGCTAGAACAAGTCTTAATTTGCTAAAAATATTGAGCAAGCAATACTGGGGCCAAGATATGTCATCTCTTATCCATTTTGCAACAGCACTTGTTTGATCTAGATTAACTTATGCACAGGAAAAAATTTTCTCTGCTCCTAAATATTTGCTAAGAAAAATGCAAAGTGTAGACAGTAAGTCATTCAAGTTGGCGATTGGTGTTCCTGAAGTATATTTTAAGAAGTTCGACAATTCAGAATTCTAATATTAAAGAACTTCATTTAAAATCGGATGTAGATTTTCCTAAAAAGGGCTAAATCCATACAATCACTGAGAACAATCACTTCTTACACCTCTGATCTGTTCACATCTTCAGGAAGGAATGTCAGAAATGTAGCATCTCGCCCAGTTTTCTCCACAATTCCAAAGTGGGAATTAAACAGGGCTGAGTTTGATATTGATCTTTCTAATTTAAAAAGAAGAAAGTCCGCTGTCGCTGCAAAGCTAGAGCTACACACTGATGAAACATATAGTGGTTATTTTAAAGTTTTATTTATGGTTCGGTAGTCGACTATGGAAATGATGGATCTGCTTTTGTAGTTCCTGCATTAAAGAGAGAAAAATCTTATCATTAGGCAAAGATTTTTCAAACTTTATGCGGAACTTATCGCTATATTAAAGGCCTTAAATTTGTATTCAATCTGCATATCAATATATTTAAGGTGCTTTTTGTATTTATTCTAAGTCGGTTTTGTGCGCGCGCGCGTGTGTCTGTGTGTGTCTGTGTCTCTGTGTGTTTTGTGTCTGTATCAGTGTCAGTGTGTCTGTGTGTCTGTATGTGTCTCTGAGAGAGAGAGTGTGTGTGCGGGGCGTGCTGTGTGTGGTGTGTGTGTGTGGGGCCGAGCGCGCGCGCCCGCGTGCGTGCGTGCGTGCGTGCTTGATGCGTGGGATGCCTACATATGCGATAAAGATTTTGGAATAAAATAAATGTATGGGAAAGAAATCAGTTTCTACAGGAATCCTCCGCAAAAATATATTTAACAAAAACGAAAAAAAAATCCCCAAAACCCTGTAAAAAAAAGAAATAAGAAGGGGATGAACAAATAGAGCAGAAAGAAGAAGGAAAAGGAGGGAAAAAAAGAGAAGAAAAAAGGAAGAAAACGGGGGGGAAAAAAGGAAGGAAAGAAAGAAAGAAAGGCTGAAAACTGTAAGCAATCGACGACAAAGCAAATGTTGAGAGGAAGAAAGGAACAGCCGTAATATGTACAGACGTGCACTTGCATCACATGTAAATATGTACCAATTTAGAGTTTTCTTCTTCTTCTTTTTTCTCCTCTTCTTTTTCTACACGCACGCGCGCGCAAGCGCGCACGCACAAACACACACACTCACGCACTCACACAAAGTTTCGCGCGGGCGCACAGAGAGAGGGGGAGAGAGAGAGAGAGAGAGAGAGAGAGAGAGAGCTCTCTAAAAGGAATAAAACCATAAAAGATGAAAAAATGAAAAAAGACAAAACTGTACACACACAAAACAAAACACACACACACACACACACACCCCCACACAACACACAACACACACACTGTTTAAAAGAAATTATTTAATGGAGTAAAGCCATAACAGTTGGATATGAAAAGACTAAACGCACACACACACACACACACACACACACACATAAAACACACTGCGCAAGCACGCACGCAAACACACTCTCTCTCTCTCTCTCTCTCCTCTCTCCCCCCCC
>CM054160.1:21389233-21437822 GCA_028751875.1 Rapana venosa | reverse complement strand
GCCAAAAGTCGCATAGCAAAATCTCGCTAATGGTGAACTTCGGACCTCTTTCCGAGAAACGAAAAAAGAAAGACCGCATGATTTTCTGAGACCGAGTTACGGTAAATTTTAGCTCCAGAGAAAAAAATACCTCGTAGACGGTGCAACCAAGGCCCGAACCTGTGATATGAAATCCCTCAAGATTCGAAGTCAGTCGCTCTAACCACTGAGCTCTGCCAACCCCCGCCCCCCTAAAATGTTCATCAATTTCAGAAACTCCTCATAATACGCAATTGTTGCAGAGCAATTGCGTAGAAAGTAGCGAAAGCTGAGGTACATTGCGCAAACTTGTTTTATAATGAACTACCTTTGAATCAAATTAGAAATGATCGCCTGAAACGGCGTTAAACTTAGTCATTGTGATCTTGGGAATAAAAATTCATAAAGGGGGGGTGCAGGGTGGGGGGGGGGGGGGGGTAAGCCTAGTGGTTAGAGTGCTGCGCTCACGAAGTAACGGCCCGGGTTCAAGCCCCCACAGAGGCACTCGTTCAAGTTGATTTTTCCCCTGAGTTATTAGTACCCCCTCCCCCCTCTCCTCCCGAAAAGTCGGGACGAGATTATAAACCGTGGTCCTGTATGCGAACACACGCGGAACATCTTACGCTCACGTTAAAACCCGTTACGCCTTTCAGAAGAGTAGGTCACTCGGGCCGCGCTGGTAAGAACGGATGATAAAAATAGACTAAAAAGACGCATGCACACTAGTCTCGCGCTTAGACATCAGCCCCGAAGTCAGAATACGGCTGCCTTAAGGGTGGGCAAAAACGGTGGCATACCCAATCTCATCTATGGTGAACACTCAGAGCTGTAGCGGAGGAAACGAAAAAAAGTTTTGGCTCCAGGGGAAAATTCCTCTTAGGTGGCTTGGCCAAGGCCCCAACCTATGCTGTGAAATTTCTATTAAAAAAAATAATTAAAGAGTCGGTTGCTTTGACCAATGATTTTCACTTTCAGAAACATTTCAGCAAAGTACACACATGTTAGAGAAAACTGCACAAAAAGTAGCCAAAGCTGCGCTACACTGTAATGTCTGCCACAACATGTTTCAAAATAATATTGATCTGCTGACCCGGGTTCGAATCTCTGTTCAAGGGGATTTGTCCTCTGGAGTTAATATGGATGACGACTCCACTCCCCTCTAAAAGACTTTCGGATGAGACTATAAACCGAGGTTCCGTGTGCGAACGCACGCAGAACATCTTGCGCGCACGTTAAAACTCGTTCCGCTTTTCGTAAGAGTAGGCCATTGTGTGCCCGTAGGAACAGATGACAATTTACCAAAAAATGCAATTCACATGGGGACTGATGTAAACAAGCACTCAAGTCCTTTGCTTATTCTATTATCCTCAAAATAAAAGAAGGAATAAATAGAGTAATAAAGTTCCTTTGAATCAAATGGAAAAATAGCTGTATAAAATGGGTACCCTAAAAAACTTGTTCATGGCGATATTCCGAATAAAGATTACCTAATACACTAGAGGGAACGGTGGGCGGGGGGAGAGGCAGAATAGCCTAGCGATTTTAACTGCCCGGGATCAAGGTTTAACGTTTAAGATTTAAACAACCACTGCAGTTACTGTTCGTTTAAACAACAACAGAGCTAACCAACACATTAACTCTAAAAAAAATAATTTTCGTGATCTTCAACGTAAGCTTCAATCAACAACGATGACAACAGAACAACAAAACAATCCAACAACTCACACACAAACAAGAATCTTCAACTCACCAATGCATTCCATGACTTTGACAAAGAGAGCTCTCGTGTGAACTTAAGAGCTGTCAGGAATCTCCAGGAATCAAGTCATCCCTTCAGTGTTTCAGGGAGGGCAGTAGGTTGATGTCTTGCTCCTATGTGGCCCCATGCGTGGCGGCGTGTGTCGGTGAGGAAAGGCTGAAAACCAGGTCACCAGCTGGGAGGAAAACTTGTCGAACCCCGTGTCTCTCTTGCTTCTTCTGTGGTCTTCAGCAAAGTGTTGAAGTCTTCAGAGGCCTTCTTTCCTGTAGGGCCTACTGTCTCAGCAGCGGAGACCATCCGTACTGCAGCTGCTGTTAGTTTGAAATGACCAAGATCCAAACGCGCCTTGGCTTTTCGCGCGCAGCCGACACAGATGAACACTTTTTTTTAGAAAAGCGAAAGGTGAACAATGTTCACGATTTACGTTGTGGGTTTGAACCCTGACCCCCTTCCGTCCCCCAAGTAACAAAAAGAAAGAAGAAGAAAAAAGAAAAGGGGAGGGAAAACAGCAAGGAAAAGAAAGAGAAAAAGGTGAAAAAAATAACAGAAGCATGCTTTTGGTGGGGCACTTGTCTGTGTGCTGTTTTTTTTATGACGTTTCTGTTATGCTCTCTCTCTCTCTCTCTCTCTCTCTCTCTCTCTCTCTCTCTCTCTCTCTCTCTCTCTCTCTCTCTCTCTCTCTCATCTGGTCGGGGACAGGATGTAAAAAAGCACATGAGTGCTTATTCATTATCCTCGAAATAAAAGAATTTGTCATTGTCATTGTCTCTGTCTTTGTCTGTCTCTGTGTCGTCATCTGTCTGTCTGTTGGGATGGTTGGCAAGATGACTCTGTCTGTCTGTCTGTCTGTTTGTCTGTCTCTCTCTGTCTTCTCTGTCTGTCTCTCTCTCTCTCTCTCTCTCTCTCTCTCTCTCTCTCTCTCTCTCTCTCTCTCTCTCTCTGTTCCACTTTTTGGAAGAATAGGTCATTGTGTGTTGGTGGGAACAGATGACAAAAGTACAAAACTGCATAGACACAGGGTCTAGATGTAAAAAACAGTACATGAGTGCTTATTCCGTTACAAAGGGGACTGGATGTTAAAAAGCACATAAGTGCTTATTCCATTATCATCAATATAAAAGGAAAGAATCATCAAAATAAAAGTATAAATAACTAAATATATGTCTTTCACTGTCTCCGTCTCCGTTTCTTTCTATGTCTCTCCATCTCTCTGTCTATGTCTGTTTTTCTCTTTCTGTCTTTCTCTCTGTCTGTCTGTCCACCCGTCCGCTTGTCTGTTTGTCTGTCTAACACACACACACACGCACACACGCACACGCACACGCACACACACACACTCTCTCTTCATCTTCCCTCTTTGGGCGCATGTGTGTGTATATGCGTGCGCGCGTGCGTGTGTGTGTGTGTGTGTGTGTGTGTGTGTGGTCGGAGCACTCGCTTTCCCCCAGCCAAGTTAAGCAGCGTCGAGCGTGGCTACCACTTGGATGGGTGACCGTATGCGCGCCTTGACTTCAGTACAGTTCCCCCAGTTCACCCAGCTGTAAATGGGTACCTGTCCTCTTTAGGGTCAGGGAAGGTAAAGCAGCGAGGGAGAGGAGATGGGCGCCGCCCTCAATATGCTGGCCCCTAGAGAAGCTGAGGTCTCTGACGCCTCACTCCCCTACGACCTTATAGGTTATGGGACACCTTTACCTTTACCCTCTAAATCAAATGAAAACAGTAATGTGGGTCGCTGCACTTGTAAAGCTTTCAGAGAAATCCGTTTGTTTCGGAAATGTCAACTTCGGATAGCATCAACCGAGCATTTAGACTTGGCTGTCCGTTAAATGAATTGTCGTGTGTGTGTGTGTGTGGTGTGTGTGTGTGTGTGTGTGTGTGTGTGTTCTTTCTTTAATTTAACGTCTGTTCACTCAAGGTGATATTAGACCAAAGATAAAGTGTTACAACATATAGAGAACGCGCGCGTGAGCGCGCGCGTGTGTGTGTGTGTGTGTGTTTATCTATTAGTGTCTGTGCACAAGATAAAAGAAAAAAAACGACAAAGGAATTATGGGAGGGACGGGGGTGAGGTGGGGAGGGGGGCAGGCATTGAACAGCTTAAACTTCAGCAAGAATAATTACAAGTTTGCCAACAGGGCTTCTAACTAAACAACTAACTATCTCCAACATAATCACATTATCGGCCAATAATTGTTCAAATTAAATATTTGAAATCTTATCTACAACTGTACCAGAAAAATATGGTCGAAGTACTTCACAATGAAGAATGACATGCTTAGGTGATAAGTCAGAACCACATGGACAAGTTATCTGTTTACAAATGGAGTTCTTAATGCATCCAATCTGAACCTGTAGATCATACTTCCCACCGGGGGACCACAGGGTCTGGTGCTGGATGTCCCGCCTGTGAAGGGAAGTATGCATTTCTGAGCATCCGATCTACACCTCTGCTTCCCGGGGATAGTGAAGCTGCAACCTCTTGTTTGGCTTGCCAGGCAAGAGGGGTACCCTTCAGAAGGGTGCTGCATAGCCTCTCCTATCGCAACTTTCCACAGCAGGCATCTACTCGTTGGTGTCCCCTGTTTTCGCAAAGACCTGCTGTGGGGAGACCGAGCGCCTGGCGGGATAACCAGGTAGGGTAGGTGGAGCCCGTTTTGCTGACAAAATCCACCTAGGAGAGCGGAAAACTCTGATTTCAAACCCATGCATGGAGAAGGAAAACTCGAAGAACACCCAGGAGGAAACCCTGTCATTCGCCAAAGGAGCTGAAATCAGAGGTGTCGGGCCGACAGGCGCTCCAACCAAACTATGACACCATGTAATATAGCCTTAAATGAGGCAATGCAAAGAAGAATACTTCCCACCAGTCTGTTATTAAAATGACACACTCTTGACACTTAATGAATATCCACGTAAAGAATACTCTCGTTGGCTGTTGACACGGTTCCAAGAAGCTTTTTTCAGAAGTATGCCCTCCTGAAGACTGAGTGGAAGGTTCAGAGGTGCTGTAACTTCACAATCCGTGTCTATGGCAGCAGCTTTGGCTAACTGGTCAGCTTTCTCGTTGCCATGGATTCCACAATGTGACGGAATCCAGCAAAAGGCAAGGGTAGTACCTCGTAAGGAAAGAAAATGTATAAGGTGACATATTTCAATGATTAATTCCCCTCTTCGTGGCCAGAATAAAGCAGCATCTCTCCAGTGAGCAGTCTCCTTTGTCCTGACTGTCCAACCGGTCTCACTGATGCCAAGCAATGTGAGGTTGTAGCTTTTCATCTCTGCTGAACTATCAGTAAGATAGGTCAATTAAAGCTTACACTAGTTTAAGTTATGGCAAAGTACTATGTAAGATATGTAGTAATTCTAATTCACCTCCCTACTTTTTCTGTTCTTTTTTACAACTTTTTAATAGTTAATACAACCAGTCATTCAATAGATTAAATTTACTTCCCCACCATGGTTCCATGTAGCCTGCATCGTAGTGTGGATGTTGTGGCACATAGGGGTAGGGTCCAGGTAGGCGTGGGAGGACACGTCTGGGCTTCTTTGGTGTCTCCCACAACAGTCCTCTTACATGCCTGCCGAGGTTCCCTGCCAACATGCTGGCCCCTCTGCATGTAGGATGTATGCCATCTCTGAGTGTCCTGTAGTCCAAACTGGCATGACTAACAATAGACACATTGTCAACACCAAACGGATCAGACATGACAAGAGCATTGAAGACATCATGCTTCAAGTTCAACTCTGTGTTTTTACAGGAGCAATTTTACTAGTTATTATTTTTAATTTAGGATGCTTAGCTGCAATTTCTTTTACACATTTTATAAACATTTTACTGCAAACGTCTGGGTCTTTTTTCTTTAAATCATTGATCCCACAGTGGATCCAACAGCATCTGGTAATTTCTCAGATGAAGAAACCACTGATGTAAAAGTTGTAGCTATGTTTTCTGTTTTATTTGTTTTGTAAGAGAAGGCATCAAAGCCATAGGAACGGTCGAGTCTCTTATCATTGACTGTTTGCTACAGAGTCATGGAGCATGACTATATAAGGGAGATCTGAATCTTGTTTCTTTCCTAGTTTTGTATTTTGGGGTGGAGATTGTTGCATGGCATCATTTGACATTTTTTACATCACTTTTTTGATTGACTTTGGGTCTATTTCTATCCCCTTTTTGTTTGGAAGTCTTGACAACCACAGGCATTGCAACTGGCTTTGGTACTGTTCCCGCAACTGCCTGGGTCCACTTTGCCTTGCATACATCAGCATAGGTGGGACTAGATCTGCTTGTGCTAGTCTGACAAGGCCTCCTTCTTTCAGCCATGTTGCCTGTCTGTGTTCCTCTATGGGTAGCACAAACAGATTTAGCCGATGTTTTTGTTAGAAAAGCATTTATTGTTTTATTTTGGTCTTCGACCGTTTTTTTCTAAATTGGTGATACAGTCGCATAATGATGTTATAATTTTCTTCAATTCATTAACGGCACTTACAGTATCAACGTGAAGTGCCCGCTGTTCCTCGGGTTGGCCATCAACCACAGTTGAGGCAGCAGATCCAGTCAGGGCAGGGAGGCATAGTTCTGCAGCCCCTGCACTACCTTTGCCGCAGCTTGTGTTTTTTTTCACTGCTGGGAATGAAGTGTGAGCGCCCTGAGTTTTAGATCTGATAGTCTTTGTCATACCACCAGTACAATTGACGATAACTTTGTGGGCTCCAGTCTAGCGACTGACCATTTCCGCCATCTTGTTTCCTCTTCAGAGTGTGTGTGTGTGTGTGTAAGTAAGTGAGTAAGTCTTCAATTTTAACGTCTTTCCACTTTAAGTGATACCAGACGGCCCTAAAATAGGAGACTGAATGAAAGAGATAGATATAGATAGATAGATAGATCGATGTACTCTGTGTGGTGCGTGCATGCGTGTGAGTGTGTGTGTGTGTGTGTGTGTAATAAAAGTAATAACAAGGGAAATACACAACTAGTATTCTTAGCATAAACAGATCAAGAACAACATAAAAAAATGAAATTCGAAGAGAACTACAACTACAATAAGTGCCCTATCATCATCATCATCATCAGACCCGTGACCTTGGCGGTTGTGGGGGAGACACGAAAGACGATGCCATGGTAAGCCTCCTCCATCCATCTCGGTCCTCGGCTCTGCGCAGTAGTGCCGAGTCATTCATCCTGGTCCATTCTCTGATGTCCATCCATGACTTGTTCTGTCTTCCCCCTCTTTCTGCCACCTTCCAGTGTTCCCTGCAGTACTGTTTTTGGCAGAGTGTTGTGGGGGTGACGTGGCCGAACCATGTCAGCTTTTTCTTCTTGACGATGATGAGAAGGGGTTCCTGTGGACCTGCCAGCCGTGTTATTTGACTCTTGACAAATTCATTGGTCTTTCGTTCTCTCCAGGATATGCCCAGCAGTTTTCTATGGCATTTTGTTTCAAATGACTAGATTTGCTTTGCTGTTTCAGCAGTCAATGTCCAGGTTTCACTTCCGTACAGCATGATAGTCTGAATTAGGGCTTTGTTAGAGCTTTAGTTTGATTGGGAAACTGATCTCTTTACTTTTCCATATGGTGGTGAGTTTTGTCATGGAAGATGTTGCCATGGCTATTCTGACTTTGATTTCTGTCGTCGATCGCCCGTCCTTTGTGAGTGTAGCGCCAAGGTATTTAAAAGCGTCTACCTCCTCCAGTCGGTCTGGCAGGAAATGAAGAGGAACTGGCCAACCTAGTGAAGCAACTGGACGAAATATCCTCACGATACGGCATGGAAATCAGCGCCGAGAAAACCAAGCTCATGTCAAACAGTGTCCAGCCAATCACCACCAAGATCACTCTCAGCGGAAAAGAACTGGAGACAGTTGACCATTTCAAGTACCTTGGAGCCATCATAAGTGAGGAAAGATCGAAGACCGAATCCTAGCAAGAGCGGCACAAACAGCAGCAGCAATGGCAAGACTGAAGACCATATGGAGAGACAGAAACATCCCTCTCGGAACCAAGGTAAAGTTACTAAACACGCTAGTCACCTCAATCATGCTTTACGCATGTGAGGCATGGACACTGAACGCAGACCTACAAAGGAGGATCCAAGCAGTAGAAATGAGATGCCTCAGAAGGCTCCTTGGCATCTCATACAAGGACCATGTCACCAACAATGAAGTCCGCAGAATGATCACTCAACAAGTGCGGGACTATGAAAGACCTAACTGACCACGGCGAAAAAGAGGAAACTCAGATGGTATGGGCACGTAACACGCTCAGAAGGACTTTCAAAGACCATCCTGCAAGGAACAGTCCAGGGGAAGAGAAGACGGGGCAGACAGAGGAGAAAGTGGGCCAACGACATCCGTGATTGGACAGGGGAGGACTTCAGTGTCACCCAGGCACTTGCCCACGACCGCGCTAAGTGGAGCCAGCTGGTCCACCGTTCGTCCACCATGCAGCGCCCCTACGACCCTGGCGGGTTACGGGACCAGTGAACAGTGAACAGTGAACCTCCTCCAGTTGTTGGCCGTTCATGTAAATTTTAGCAGTGGCGTTGCTTGTGCTGTTCACAAGTACTTTACTTTTCTCCAAGCTCACCTCCATCCCATATGCTCCAGCTCTGTTCTCAAGTCTGGTCGTAAGATCTTGCAGCTCTGTGTTACTTCCACCCATGAGGTCAATGTCATCGGTAAACCGCAAGTTGTTGATGGGTCTGCCGCCAATGGAGATGGTAGAGTGGAAGTCATGGAGGGTCTCTCTCATAATGTTTTCCAAGAACATATTAAACAGGACTGGAGATAACAGGCATCCTTGTCGGACCCCAACTGTGGTTTTGAAGTAGTCTCCGACCTGATTGTTCAGAAGGACTGCACTGCTTGCGGTGTTGTATAGTGCTTGAATGGTTTGCACTAGTCCTTCTTCAATGCCAAACATTCTGAGGACTGCCACAGGCCATTCGTGCCATACTCTGTCGAAAGCCTTCTTGAAGTCGATGAAGTTGTGGAACAGGTCTCTCCGATGTTGAAGATGTTTTTCCAATCAGGATGTGGCAGTTAAAAATCTGTTCGATTGTGCTCCTGCCTGCCTGAACCCAGCTTGTTCCTCTGCAAGGTGTTCTTCTGCCTCCTTCTTGAATCGATTCAAAATAACTTTGAGCATGATCTTGCTGGCGTGGCTGATGAGGCTGATTGTTCTATAGTTTTGGCATTGGCGTAAATTCCCCTTCTTGGGCAGGGGTATGATGAGTGATTGTGTCCATTCTGTTGGCCACAGTTTTGTCTCCTAAATCTTCTGACAGATAGCTGTAACATGTGTGATGACTGTTTCGCCACCATGCTTGAGCAGCTCTGCTGGTATGTTGTCTGCTCCAAACCTTTAGCAATGTCAAACGTTAGCTTTACATTGTTCAAAACTTCGTCAATGGTATTCTCAGAAAAGGCAAGGAGATAATGTTTTAAATTCTCACATTCAAGTATGATATGGGTATTTGAAATATATTCACCACATAAGCATTTAACATCCTTGCTAAATTTTGTTGTGATTTAATCTGATCATGAAAAAAATGCCTTGAGTTGTCTTTCTTTGACAGCATTTGTATGAATCTGTAAGTGATCAATGTATTCAATTACGCTCTTCCCACTCTGAGTTGAATGTGAAAGCCGCTTGATTTGCCGATGCTTTTCTATGAATTTGAAAAAAGGAGCTTCTTCTAACAACTGATAACCCTCTGCAATGGATAGAGGGACATGCAATACTATGTTACGTGCACCTTTCTTCGCAGCCCAATCAGCCCACTCATTAGAAAATAATCCTATATGTGAAGGAATCCAGCAAAAGGAAACATGAATTCCTCTTAAACGCAGAAGATACATGAAGTATTTGATATTTAGTATAAGTTTAGTAGATTGCTTATAAGTTATAGACTTTAAGGCATATAAAACTGATTTTGAATCCACACAAAGTAATATGTGAAAGAAACAGTATGGATGATCTAAAATGAAATTCAAAGCCATGAGAATAGAGATCAGTTCAGCTGTAAAAGCAGATCGAATACAATACATTTCTACTTTTCGTGCTGATATGAGGAATGCTGAACCTGCTTGATGATTGTCTAAAAGTGAGCCATCTGAAATACATTTAAACCCAATGAGAGAAAATTATGTTCTATATGTAAAATGAACATGAACTGCCAATTGGATTTCTCATTCTTTTTTCATGTTGATATAATCTCCCATCAAAGTGTGCTTTTTACTATATTTTCCCAAACAGGACAGACTGAAACTGCTCTTTGTGAATCTACATCAGATTTGAAAATTTCAGAACGCTCGTAAAGATCTGATGTGTAGGTACTTATTGTCATTAAAGAGTTTTATGTGTTGGGCTCTTTTGGGAAAATCTGTTTCAGACCTCACTTTTATTTCTTCTGAAGCAAAGTTATCAGGTGTCGAGCTTTTCAGAATATATTTGGCACATACAAGTTGTCGGCACTCATCAAGTGGTAACATTCCAATTTCTTTATATTATCAAGTGCTGAGGTATGAAATGGCACACCTAGAGCAAGTCTGTATGCCTTACAGTCTACACTTTGAAGCTTCTTTAATAAGTATTTAGGTGCACTAAAGTAAACTTCTTGTTCATGGGATAATTTAGATCTAATTAGAGAGGTAGGCAGATATTTCAGAATTGTCATGTCTTGTCCTCAATACTGCTTTCGTACAATTTTAAGCAGATTTAAACATTTTCTTCTTTAGTTAAGACATATTCAATGTGGACATTCCAAGTTAACTTTGAGGAAAGAAAAACCCCTAAAAACTTTACTAAGTGCTTATATTCAATTATCTCGTTTTCAATTTTAAACACAGGTAAGTTGTCTGGATTGCCACTGTTGTTAAAAAGCATCATATGCGTTTTTTCTGTGGATAATTTTAGGCCATTTTCAATGATGTACTTATTTAAATTATCAAGGTCTTTTCGGTACAGTTTTTATATATGATTTAAAGACCTTTTTGATGTGTTTTGGGTTTTATGGTAACATTCATCCACATGCATATGTCCTCTGCATATTGTACTAGGACAAACGTTCTGAGACAAATGTTGGGGAAAATTTATTTTAACAGGAATTAAATAGAACTGGTGCTATAATGGAGCCTTGTGGTAAGCACATATCAAGATTTTTTTAGGATCTGAATAGTTATTTCCTACATTTACTGAATAGAACTATTGCTAAGAAAGCTCTTGATGTAATGAAAATGTTACCGGAAAGACCCAAAGTCTTTAACTTAATAATTTTGCATGCCAAACTTGATCATAGGCTTTATTTATGTCAAAAAATGTTGCAAGAACATTGTTTCTACGTGCTAATTGTTGTTTTACACGTGTTGTAAGTTTAAAATAGGTCATCTATAGCAGATCTACCTCGCTGAAAGCCTGCTTGGTTGTTTGCAATAATTCATTTTTATTGAAAAATAGTATAGTAAAACCCTTTCCCAAAAACAACTCTCTCCTGAGCTTTCCAGTATGTTAGGTCAATCATGGGCCTGTAACTGGCTCTATCTGTCTTCCCGGCTTTCCTTGCTTGTGGAAATTTTTTTCCACAATGGACTGTTTCCATTGTACTGTAATGACACCCTGGACCCAGCATTTACAAAAAAGTTTATGAAGTAGCATAATGAGATTTTCTGGTAAGTGTTTTATCACAAGACATCAAGAAGAACGACGTGGCACTCACCAAACGGAAAGACACATAACCAGATTGACTACATCTTGGC
Organism: Rapana venosa; assembly: GCA_028751875.1. Classification (NCBI taxonomy): domain Eukaryota; kingdom Metazoa; phylum Mollusca; class Gastropoda; order Neogastropoda; family Muricidae; genus Rapana; species Rapana venosa. The sequence goes on along the minus strand of CM054160.1, from coordinate 21,426,288 downwards.
CCCCAAAAGATTTAAGTCGAGCATCAACAAAGCCCAGACAAAAATTTCCCTGGCGCTGATATTGGTAGTGACCACGACAGGTACTCATGACCCTACAGATCAAGCTGAAGACCAAGAACCAGAAGAGAAATCCCCGTTTTCGGTTCAAATGGAAAAGCTGAAGGACCCCGAAGTCGCTGAAATCTTTAAAGCTGAGATAGGGGGCAGATTTGCAGCAATTGAATTCCTCCAAGATGACTCAACAACCTCACTGAGACCTCAGCAAGACCCTTCAGGAGATAGCGCTGAGATCCTTTGGGGAAAAAGAAAGGGAAAAGAACCAACCGTGGGTTACCAACGATATCCTGGACCTGTGCGACCAACTAGGGAGCTAAAGCAGTGAAGAACAAAAACCCAAAACGGCGAAGAGTAAATAAACAGTCAACAGTCAATCAAGAAGACGATGACTGAGGCCATGGGGAACTGGATGTCAGAACAATGCTCCAAGGTTGAGAAGGCAATGGCAAAGGAGACGCAAAGAGGCGTTACCAACCATCAAGGTACTAACCAATCCCATCACCAAAGACCTCCGTTATTGAAGATAAAGAGGGGTCAGTGCCTTAAAGAGCGCCACTATCATGAAAATGGACAGAATATTGCAGAGACCTGTACAAATAACAAGCTGAAGGCTGATCCGAACAAACTCACGAGTCAAGAATCCCAGACCATCAATCCTGAAAAGCCACACGGTGCTGGATGAAGATTAGAAGAAGCAGAAAGATCCCTGAACGGAGGCAAGTCACCAGGGATTGACAACATCCCGGTGAGCTCATCAGAACGGAGGCCCAGAGAGATCAAGGCATTAACAATCATCTGCCAACGCATCTGGACCAAAAAGAGTGGCCTGAACAGAGGACCCAAACCAACATAGATACACAACCAAGTAAGGGCGACCAGAAGACGAGCCACATTACAGAACAAACAGCCTGATCCGCCAACCAAGCAACGAATATGCCTGCATTGCCCTTGAACATACTGAAACCACAATCAGAAGAAAACCAATCGAGAAGAACACAGAAATCAACCAGTCGAATGCACTGTCCGAACAGATCTCAACACAGAATGCTCATAGAGAAGCAATCTCCAACATCAGCTACCGCTCTACAACAACTTCATTGACTTCAAGCAGGCCATCGATTCGATTGTGGCAAGAAATGCACTTAGGCAAGTCAGATAGACCTAAAGCTTCGACGAGGACCTGATTCAAGTCCTCTAGGCGCTGTATGACAGCTCCCACAGTGCAGTCCCTCATGGGCGGAGAAATCGGGGAGATTTCATCCGACTTCAGATTTGGAAGTACGACAAGCTGCCCGCTACCCCCCGTTTTTTTAAACGTGTTCCGGGAAACATCATGCGGGAGGCCCCCTTGGTTAAAGCCAAAATCCATAGGAGGAAGGGCCATCTCTTTTCGATTCGCAGACTATTGATCTCAGGCCCCGCAGTAAAGAAGAACCCCAGGATCTCACCCCCAAGACTGGAAAACATCGCCAATGCCCACGGAAAGGGATCACACGAAAAGGAAAAGATCCAAAGTGAACAGTACCACACCGACCACTCCCACCACACAAGATAGGGGCAGACACAAGGGGGTGGAAACTTTCAAGTACCTTGGACAACACACAAAGAAGGCAACGACACAAAAGGGGTGAAATCAGACTTGCTGTGGCACTCTCCTCCATACTAAGCTGGCGAAAGTGGGGAAAACCACAACATCAAACCCCACACAAGGTCAGACTCTAAAAGGGCACCGTCACATCCATTGCTTTCACTGTGAAGCATGGACACTTACCCCGATTTAGAACGTCGCATTCAACCTTTGAGATGAAAGGCCCCAGGGGGATCCGAACACACCTACGAGACCCCAAAACCAATTACTACGTCTGGGAGCAGATCGGGCACTGGCTGGCAAACAAAAACCTTGCTAGGGACAGTCAAACGGAGGAAACGAATGTTTGGCCAAAACAACAAGGGATAAACAGCCGCAAAGACAGTCCTGCAGGGAATGGGGGAAGGGGCAAGGAGGCAGGGGCGACCACGCAAAAAACTGGATTCCAACATCAAGGTGGAGCCTCATGACCAAGCCCTCCGGAAAAAAACCCAGGGCAGAACCATTTGGGGGTCCCCCTTTCAGCGCCTGCGGGTACCCAACGGTTTTTCCCGACCAAGGGGTGAGTGATGAGTTGATGAGTTTTATCTATCATTGGAAATCGTTTTCAGCTCCAGGGAAGTTTTCTTAATAGAAAGTGCAGAATACATCTTTTACTTCCTGGAGTGTAATTGGGGCATTTATATAAAGATGTAAACAGCACTGGGTCTAAAATTCATTTTTTTTTTTTCTTACTTCTAAATGCTCATGTTTGCTGATAAACCCCCTTACCAGGGTTTTTTGTGGGGCCCCGGGGGATGCTTGCAAACGACTTGCAAAAAAATAGGACCCTCCCTCCAACCGGCATGTCGTGAGGCGCTAAGGTGGACCCTTCCCCCGGTTGGGGGGTTGGGGCACAGGGCTAACAACCCTTCCCATAAAAGAAGAAAAAAATTTTTCTACTTTTGCATGCAAAGGGGACCCCCCGGGTCCAGTGAGACTCGATGAAAGATCCAAACCGAGAGAAATTTTCCCAGCAGGATAAGGGAAAAACCTGAACAAAACCCAAAAATAAGATCAGACTGGGTTTTTGGAAGGGAGGACGATGTAGAGACGGGAAAACGGGCACGGGAACACAAGATGAGAAAATTCAACCTCCTTTTCCTGGGATGACGAGAGTACATGGACTGGATCGGGGAGAAAGAAACCACCACGGGAAAACCTCCTCTACTCGGGGAGGATGATGACCAGCACCCGGGGGGAGTTCCATCCCCTAAAAAAGGTTGAGCGATCCCTTTATGGAGGGGAAGCCCGTCAACAGCAGACAAAAGAGTGCGAGATGAAGGAAGGCAAATCAACATCCCATCACACGCACCAACCAACAACAGAAAAATGAAGCAAAGACAATTCTACCCCCCACTGCGACAGAGACAAGAAGCCCACGCCATACCTCTCGTCATCGGGGACCTCAACGCCAGATCGGAAGCGAAACATGACTAGACAGAGTAAGGGGAAAACACGGATTTGGGAAAAAACCCGGAGGGGGAAAACAGAAATACAACAGGGAGGACTTGGGGAGTTTTACCCATAAACCCTTTATGATAGGGGGGGACCCTTCCCCAAACCCGGGACACCACAACTACTTGGACTTGCCGAAGGGGAGAGATAGAACCAGATTGACCATCTGATGAAAATGTATATGGAACTCTCTTCTGGTGTGGAACCAACGAAGTGCGGATGTCGGGAGTGATCATCCCCGGGGTGACCCCCAAACATCCAGATAAACTGAAAAAGAGCACAAGCCCAAACCACTAAAAGCGCGATTTTACCCAGCGACTAAGAGACCCAACGTAAAAGTCTGCTTCTCAACAACCCGGGAACAGATTCCCATCCTGCAAACACATGACTAGACACATGGAAGCAAACTGTAATTTTACACTGAGAGCAGCAAGGCAACAGGGGCATAAAAAAAGAAGACCAAAAATGATGGACCCCAACAAGAACCCTCGATGCCATCAAAGAAAGGAGAGAGTCAAGAAGAACTTCTGCAATAATTTCCCCACGACTCAGAAAAGCAGGAAGAGTTGTACAAGGGGCCCGGGAAAGTGAAAGACTCGCACCCCGTGACAAGAGAAAGCCAGGGACCAGGGCAGCTGAGGGGAAAGGGGGGCGGCCCAAGGGGAGCAAGGGGGGAGTCTACAAAAACACCAAAAAAGTATGCAAAAAAAGGAAGAGGAGCATGGGGGGCCAAACAGGGACGACAAGGAAACTGTTTTACAACAGAGAAAGAAAGAAAAAGAGGCTAACACTTCCGGAAGTTCTCAACGCCACCACCTGACGAGCAGCCACATCCCAAAGCTACAAAAGACTTTGACTTTTATGTCAACCCCCCAACAAAGGAAAAGAAGTGGCTCCATCAAGACCCTCAAAAACGGGAATCACCAGGCCCGGACAACCCTTTGGGCCGAACTGTTCAGGCAGATTCTGAACTAACTGACATACTGCAACCCTGTTACAGGCAGGAAGAACAGAAAACCGATGATTTGGCCAAGGGAGTGATGTCAAAATCCCCAAGAAAAAATCCTGAGCACAACTGGAGGGGGTCACTCTTTGTTGTGACAAGCAAGATTTCGGCCAAGGTCATCACAGAAAAATATCAATCGTGGGCGATGCACCGAGGAAAACAAACAGGGTCAGGAAGCAACGCGATGTAAGCCAGTATTCACCTCAGAAAATCATTAAAGGCACAGAGTGGCAAAGACACTTATGTTAATTTTTGACTTCGAAAAGGCATTTGACAGCATCACAAGCGCCCTTTTGAGTATCCTTCAACACAGGGGTCCCATCGAACTGGCACACCTTATCAAAAGCTTTACGCAACTTTAGTGCCTGTGGGCCCTAGCAACCTTTTTTTGAATCAAACGGAGTAAGACAAGGAGTATGTCGGCAGTTCCTTAATCTGGCCCTTGTTTGGGGGATGAGGGAAACAAAAAGAAACACTTCAAGAGGGATTCGCTGGAGCCTTTTCCACACTAGACGACCTTGACTTTGCGGATGACCTGGCCTGCTGTCACAAAACACACCAACTATCCCGGAGAAGACCCCCAGACCCAAACATTCAGCAGCAAGTAGGGTTTCGTATTTCACCCAAAAAAACAAGACAATGCGCTCAAAATTTAACACACCACCCCTGTGAAAGGGGAAAGGAATGAACCCGCCCCAGACAAGTTTTTATACTGGCAGCAGCATCAAACCTGGGGGCGGGCCCCCAAAAAAAAACATCCAAACAGACTGGGCAAGGCTAGGGGTGGTTTAGGGGGTGAACAATTTTTGGGGATCAAAACATTTCGCACCAACCCAAGCTGAAGCTTAAACCCGACGTGTTTTTCTAGGCTCCTGTACTGTTCTGGTGTGGAGGTGACGGAAGCGGATTTTTACCAACTTCGATCCTTTCAACCGTTGCCCCCGAAAACTCCGGATCTTTTGGCAGAGAAGATCCCAATTAAGACCCCACACGGAGATGCAGGGAGGGAAGCATGAACCTTTATCACCAGCGACGGTGGAAGTGGGTTGGGGCCCTCCTCCGTAGAGACCCCAGTCAATCACAAGAACGCTTTTCACGGACCCCAGAAGGAAGGAGAAAAAAGAAGACCAAAAGCAACTAAGAGGACTGAAAAGTGAATGAAGGGCCCGCAGCCTCTGGGGATCAGGACTTGTTGCCCTGAAGGCAGGGGTGGAACGCTTTGTTTTTGCCCTACACACCACGGGGAATGCTTTTATGATTTGATGAGATGATATGATGTGATGATGTTTATGAATATGAGGATGATGAAAGAATGATGATGATGTGATGATAAAGATTTTTCTGTGTCGTTTTCCCGAGGGGCCCCGGTTTTTAAATCTCATTCGAAATTTTTGGGGAGAATGGAGTCGCAGGATGGAACTCCCGGGGAAAAATATCCCCTTGAATGGCAATCGAACCCGGGTATCAGATTTCGGTCTACTTTATTCTTTTTTATTTTTTTATTCTAAATGTCTATGTTTAGCTGATAAACCTCCTTACGCATGGGTGTTTTTGTTGGGACTCCCGGGGTATGCTTGAAAAGCGAGATTGCAAGAAAGGATCCTTACCCTCCAACCAGGCATGTCGTAAGAGGCGACTAAGGTGGAACCCTTCCTCCAGGTTGGGGGTTGGGCACAGGGCTAACAACCCTGTCCCATAAAAGAAGAGAAAAAATTTCTACTTTTGCATGCGAAGGACCTCCCGGGTCCAGTGAGACTCGTATGAATACTGATGGCCAAAGCCGAGAGTAAGTACCAGCAGGATAAGGGAAGACCTGAACACAACCAAAACTAAGATCAGACTAGGACATTGGAACGTGAGGACGATGTATGAGACGGGCAAACTGGCACAGGTAACATCAGAGATGAGAAATTAACCTCCATGTCCTAGGAGTGAGCGAGAGTACTTTGGACTGGATTGGGAGAAGAGTGAACCACCCCCGGGAAAAAGAAACCGTCCTCTACTCGGGAAGATGATGACCAGCAACCACGAGGGGGTTGCCATCATCCTAAAAGAAAGGCGTTGAGCGTGCCTTAATGGGTGGAAGCCCTCAACAGCAGACTAATGAGTGCGAGACTGAAGGGAAGGCACTCACCTCACTCACTACGCACCAACCAACAACAGCAACAATGAGACAAACAACTTCTACCACCAGCTGCAGACAGAGACAGGAACCCCCAACCCATGACCTCACGTCACATGGGGAACCTCAACGCCAAGATCGGAGGACAACACTGACTATGACAGAGTAATGGGAAAACACGGGAGGAAACACGGGTGGGGAACAGAAATGACAACAGGGAGAGACTTGTGGGTTCTACGCATAAAACAACTTAGTGATAGGAGGGACCCTTTCACGCACCGGGAACCCCAAACAAGCTGACTTGGACGTTGCCGAATGGGAGGGGATATGAACCAGATTGACCATCTGATGATAAATGGTATATGGAGACGATCTCTTCTGGATTGAGAGAAACCAAGCGAAGTGCGGATGTCGGGAGTGTTTCATCACTGGTGACCGCAAACCCAGATGAAACAGAAGAAGAGCACAAGACCAACCACTCAAGCGCGATTTGATACCCAGCGACTAAGAGACACCAACGTGAAGTCTGCATTCATCAACAATCTGAGGAACAGATTCCACATCCTGCAGAACAGCATGACATAGATACGACATGGAAGCAGATCTGTAAACTTTACACTGAGAGCAGCAAGGACAACATCGGTCATCAAAAGAAGAAGACCAACAATGACTGGATCCAACAAGAGACCCTCGATGCCATCAAAGAAAGGAGAGAGATCAAGAAGAGACTTCTGCAAGTAAAGTCTCCACGACTACAAGAGAAGCAGGAAGAGTTGTACAGAGAGGCACACAGGAAAGTGAAGAGACTCGCACGCCGTGACAAGAGAGAAGCCATGGACCAGCTGGCAGCTGAGGCAGAAGAGGCGGCGGCCCAAGGAGAGCAAGGGAGAGTCTACAAGATCACCAAGAAAGTATGCAACAAAAATTTTAAAAGGAAGCATGGGGGGGCCAATCAGACAGACAAGGTAAACTGTTTGACAACAGAGAAAAAGCAAGAAAAAGATGGGCTGAACACTTCCAGGAAGTTCTCAACCGACCACCACCTGACGAGACAGCCGACATCCCAGAGCTACAAAAGACTTAGACATTGATGTCAACCCCCAACAAAGGAAGAGATAGTGGCTGCCCTCAAGACCCCCAAGAAGGCAAGTCACCAGGCCAGGACAACCTTGGTGCCCAATGTTCAAGGCAGATTCTGAACTAGCATCTGACATACTGCAACCCCTGTTCACAGCTGCATGGAAGAACGAGAAAAAGTACTGATGATTGGACCAAGGGAGTGATAGTCAAAATCCCCCAAAAAAGGAATCCTGAGCCACAACTGGAGGGAATCATCTTTTGTCGTGACAAGCAAGATACTGGCCAAGGTCATCATCGAAGAATATCAGATGCTTTTGGACGATGCACGAGGAAGGGAAAAAGCAGGGATTCAGGAAGCCAACGGACGGGTGTATAGACAGATATTCACGCTCAGAAAAATCATTGGGAAAAGTGCAAAAGAGTGGCAAAGACAACTGTTTTTTTTAATTTTGTGGACTTCAAAAAGGGCTTTTTGACAGCATACACAGGGCCCAGCCTTTAGAGTTTTCCTTCAACACTATGGCACCCCTTTCGAAATTTGGAAAAACCTTATCAAGAGCTTTACGAAATTCCCAGATGTCTGTGGGCCTTTAGCAACCTGTCTTTGAAGTAAAGGGGACGGGGGAGAAAGAAAAGGTTTGTGTGATTTTCGGCAGTTTTTTTAAAGGGCCTTTTTTTTGGGGTTGATGGGGAAAGGGAAAAAAAGGGAAGACATTTCCCAAGAGGGATTCGCTGGAGCCTTTTCTCTACACTAGGGGCGGGCCTTGACTTTGGGATGACCTGGCGCTGCTGTCAACACACACCAAAAATATCCCGGAGAAGACCAGCAGGGCTCCAAACATTCAGCAAACAAGTAGGGTTTCGTATTAGCACCCAAAAAAACAGAGACAAAGTCGCTCAATGTTTAAAACAAAGCCCCGTGAAAGGGGAAAGGAAATGACCCGCGCCCGGGCAGACCAAATTTACTAACCCCTTTGGGGGCAGCATCAAACCTGGGGCGGCCAAAAAAAAAAACATCCAAAAACAGGGTGGGCAAGGTAGGAGTGTGTTTAGGGAGATGAAAAATATCTGGGGATCAACTCGTACCGCACCCAAAAACCAAGTGAAGCTATTTTCCCCCGAGCTGTGTTGTGTCTAGGCCCCCTGTTTCTGTTTGAGTGTGGAGGATGCGGAAAACGGTTTACCAAACTTCGTCCTTTCACCCCCGTATTTGGGCCCCCGAAGAATTTCCCGGAAACTTTTGGGGCCCGAGAAAATCTCCAATTAAAGGGCCCACTACGGGAGCAGGCAGGAAGGGCATGGGAACCCCTTTATACCAGACGACGGGGAAGTGGATTTGGGGACAAACCTCCGTAGAGGGCCCCCAGGCAATCACAAGAACAGCATTGCATGGACCCCCAGGGGAAAGGGTGGGGAAAGGGAAAGGGAAGGGGCCAAAAAAAACATGGAAAAGGACTGTTTGAAAGTGAGTGAAGGCCATGCAGATTTTTTGGGGATCAGTGACTAGGTTAGCCATGTAGGCGGAGTGGGGGAAACGCTTTGTTGCTGCCCCAAAACCCCCACTGGCTGTTAAAGCTTTTTTTGATGAAAGATTTATGATTGATGATGATGATGATGATGATGATGATGATGATGATGATGATGATATGATGATGATGATGATGATGATGATGATGATAAAGATTTTCTGTGTCTGTTTTCACTCGAGGCCTCGGTTTATAGTCTCATTCGAAGGACTTTTGGGGAGAATGGAGTCTGCACTGATGTGAACTCCAGGGGAAAAATATCCCCTTGAATGGCAATCGAACCCGGATCATCAGATTGCAAGTGCAATGTTCTAACCACTGGGCTATCCCGTACCCTCTCTCTCTCTCTCTCTCTCTCTCTCTCTCTCTCTCTCTCTCTCTCTCTCTCTCTCTCTCTCTCTCTCTCTCTTCTCCACCCTCTCAACTCTCTCTTCTCTACCCTCTCTCTCTCCCTAGATAGAGAGAGAGAGAGTGAAGAAGAGAGAGATTTATTTATTCTTTTTTATTATTTTTTATCAAGAATAATGGAATAAACACTTGTGTGCTTTTTTCCATTCAGTCCCCGTGTGTATCCGATTTTTGTAAATTATGTCATCTGTTCCAAACGGCACACACTGGCTTTCTCTTACGAAAAGCGAAAAGCATGAATAGAACTTAACTGTGCACAAGATGATCTGCGTGCGTGCGTGCGTTCGCGTGGTTTATAGTCTCATCAGAAGGACATTTGGGGAGAGTTAAGTCGGCACTGATGTTAACTCCAGAGGAAATATCACCTTGAACGGGAATCGAACCCGGGTCGTCAGATTGCGAGCACAATGTTCTAACCACTAGGCTATACCGTCCCCAGAGAGAGAGAGAGAGAGAAAGAGAGAGAGAGAGAGAGAGAGAGAGAGAGAGAAGAGAGAGAGAGAGAGAGAGAGAGAGAGGGTGTGGAAGTCATAGATAGATAGAGTACGGAGTAGTCTAGTATTTACAAGAGTGAGATATTGAGAGAGAGAGAGAGAGAGTGGAGAAGATAGACAGAGGGTGAAGATAGACAGAGGGTCGAGAAGAGAGAGATTGAGAGGAGGAGGGAGTGAGGGGAGAAGAGAGGTGGATGGAGTTAGAGAGAGATGGTGGAGAAGAAAGAGAGATAGAGAAGAGAGAGAGAGTGTGTGGAGAAGCAAGAGAGAGAGAGAGAGGGTGGAGAAGAAGTGAGATATATATATAGAGAGAAGTGGAGAGGAGTGATATATATAGATATAATAATATATATATATAAAGAGAGAGAAGAGAGAGAGAGAGAGAGAGAGGGTGGGGAAGAGTGAATATAATATATTATATAGCGAGAGAGAGAGAGAGAGGGGGGGGAAAAGAGAAAAGAGATTAAGAGTGGTGCAGGAGAGAGAGAGAGAGAGAGAGAGAGAGAGAGAGAGAGAGAGAGAGAGAGAGAGAGATAGCGTGGAGAAGAGAGAGAGGATGGATTTTTTTTTTAAATTCTTTTCATATCGAGGATACTGTATTAAGCTTTTATGTGCTTTTTATATCCAGTCGCCAGTCCAGTGGAGAAGAGAGAGATAGAGAGAGAGAGAGAGTGAGAAATATAGTGTGTGGAGAAGAGAGATAGGGAGATAGAGAGAGAGTTGGAGAAGAGAGAGAGGGTGGAGAAGAGAGAGAGGGTGGAGAAGAGAGAGAGAGAGGAGAGAAGAGAAAAGAGAGAAAAGAGAGAGAGAGAGAGATTGAGAAATATAGTTTTGGTGGAGAAGAGAGATAGGGAGATAGAGAGAGAGTGTGGAGAAGAGAGAGAGGGTGGAGAAGAGAGAGAGGTGGAAAAGAGAGAGGAGAGAGAGAGAGAGAGAGAGAGAGAGAGAGAGAGAGAGAGAGAGAGAGAGAGATTGAGAATATAGTGTGTGTGGAGAAGAGAGATAGGGAGATAGAGAAGAGTGTGGAGAAGAGAGAGAGGGTGGAGAAGAGAGAGAGGGTGGAGAAGAGAGAGGGAGAGAGAGAAGAGAGAGAGAAAGAGAGAGAGAGAGAGAGAGAGAGAGAGAGAGAGAGAGAGAGAGAGTGGAGAAGAGAGAGGGACAGGGTGGAGAAGAAAGAAAGGAAGACGGAGGAGAAGAGAGAGAGAGCAAGAGAGAGAGAGAGAGAGAGGGTGGAGACGAGAAAGATTGGAGAGAGCGAGAGAGAGAGATGGGGGGGGGGCGGAGAAGAGAGAGATGGTGGAGGAGAGAGAGAGGGTGGAGAGAGGAATATAGTGTGTGTAGAAGAGAGATAAAGGGTGGAAAGAGGAATATAGTGTATGGAAAAGAGAGATAGAGAAAGGATGGAGAAGAGAGAGAGATAGAGAGAGAGTGTGTGGAGAAGAGAGAGGGACGGGGTGGAGAAGAAAGAGAGGGAAGGAGGAGAAGAGAGAGCAAGAGAGAGAGAGAGAGAGAGAGAGAGAGAGAGAGAGAGAGAGAGAGAGGGTGGAGTCGAGAAAGATTGGAGAGAAGGAGAGGAGAGAGAGCGAGAGTGGAGACGAGAGAGAGGGTGGAGGAGAGAGAGAGGGTGGAGGAGAGAGAGAAATATATATATATGAGGGAGAGAGAGGGGGGGGGGGTGTAGAAGAGAGAGAGAGAGAGAGAGAGAGAGAGAGAAGAGATTCGGATTCGGATGTTTATTCATTAGGCCATAGCCCATAATGAAGGGGAAAGTGAACAAAAAAAACCCAAATCATCAGAAACATTACAAACAAACATAATATCAACAGTATGAGAGTCATAATAATGAACTATGATGATGCAATTTCTCTCAGCTTGAAGGCTTTGTGAAGGAAGTGAGACAGGTTCCAAATATCGTTATGTCTTGTAGAGGACATCAGCAAAATTAATTTGAACGTGCAAGGCTGTCGAAAATATTTAGGTGAAATAAACTTATCTCTGAGCTCCTTAAGAAATGGACAGCACAGAACTAATGTACCTCATCATCTTTATCACTTTTACAGAGAGGACATATCAAATCAATGTCATTACAATCTCTATATCGAAAGTGATGAGTGGCTAAACTTGAAATACCCAACCTAAACCTTGTTGTCACTATTTTCAAATGTCTGTCCATATCTGAAATCAAAAAACAACTTCATCTCATGTGAGCTACAAAATAATCTATAAAAATCAAACCTTGTGCTATTTTGAACATGTTCACTCCATTTCTGCCATCTGCAGTCAACTAAACGTTGACGAAAAATTCTTTAAAAATGCCTTTACACTTCCCACACCTTGATTCATCCACAGAGGGAGAGAGAGAGAAGAGAGAGATGGATGGAGAGAGAGAGAGAGGAGAGAGAGATGAGAGAGAAGTGAGAGAGAGAGAGAGAGAGAGAGAGACGGTGGAGAGGGGAGAGTGATAGCGAGAGAGGGTGGAGAAAAGACAGAGAGAGAGGGTTTTTTTCTTTCTTTATTTTCTCCTTTTATGTCGAGGATAATGGAATAAGCACATGTGTGCGTTTTTAAATCCAGTCCCCGAGTGTGTGCGGATTTGTCAATTCTGTCATCTGTTCTTACCGGCACACAATGGCCTACTCTTACGAAAAGAGGAAAGAGAGAAAGAGAGACAGAGAGAGACAGAGAGTCAGAGGGACAGATTAATAATAATAATAATAATAATAATAATAATAATAATAATAATAATGTATGGAATTTATATAGCGCTGAATCTTGTAAAGCAATAAATCAAAGCACATAGATGAGAAAGAGGTGTGGAAAAGTGAGAGAGATAGAGTGGAGAAAGAGAGAGAGAGGGTGGAAAAGAGAGAGAGAGACAGGATGGAGTTGAGCGAGAGAGAGAGAGAGAGAGAGGATGGAGAAGAGAGAGGATTGAGAAGAGACAGAGAGGATGGAGAGAGAGAGAGAGGATGGAGAAGAGAGAGGGAGGGTGGAGAAGAGAGAGGGAGGGTGGAGAAGAGAGAGAGAGATAGAGAGAGAGATGGTGGAGAAGAGAGAGAGAGAGTATGGAGAAGAGAGAGAGAGAGGATGGAGAAGAGGAGAGAAGATGAGAGAAAAGAGAGAGGGTGGAGAAGAGAGAGAGTGAGAGAGAGAGAGAGAAATGGTGGAGAAGACGAGAGAGTTTGAGAGGGAGGGGAGGAGAGAGAGAGGGAGAGATAGAGAGAGAGTGTGTGTGAAGAAGAGAGAGAGGGAGAGAGAAAGAGAGAAGAGAGAGATAGTGATGAGGGTGGAGAAGAGAGAGAGATGGAGAGAGATAGTGTGTGGAGAAGAGATAGAGATAGAGCAAGAGAAGAGAGAGAGAGGGTGGAGAAGAGAGGAGAGAGGGTAAGTTAGAGTAGAGAGAAATAGAGAGAGAGGGTGGAGAAGTGAGAGTGTGGAGAAGAGAGAGAGAGAGATTGGAGAAACGAGGTAGATAGAGAGTGAGAGAGCGAAAGAGAGAGAGGGTGGAGAGGCATTTATTTATTAATTTTATTCTTTTAATGTCGAGGATAATGGAATAAGCACGTATGTGCTTTTTTACATCCAGTCCCAAATCCAGTGGACAAGACAGAGATAGAGAGAAAGGTGTTGTTTAATTCAATTAATTCTTTGTTGTCGTGGATCATAGAATAAGCACTTGTGTGCTTTTTATATCCAGTACCCGTGAGTATGCGGTTTTGTCAATTTTGTCATCTGTTCCCACCAGCACACAATCGCCTACTCTTACGAACAGAAGAGAGAGAGAGAGAGAGAGAGATGAGAGAGAGAGAGAGAGAGAGAGAGAGAGAGAGAAGAGAGGGAGAGGAGAGAGAGAGAGTGAGAGAGAGAGAGTGAGAGAGAGAGGAGTGTGAAGAGAGTGTGAAGAAGAAGAGTGAGAGAAAGGGTTGAGAAGAGAGAGATATATATAGAGAGAGGGGGGTGAGGGTGGAAAAAAGAGAAAGGGTTGGGAAGAGAGAGAGAGATAGAGGGTGGAGAAGAGAGAGAGAGGGGGGTGGAGAAGAGAGGGAGGGGGCGTGGAGAATAGAGAGATAGTGTGGAGAAGAGAGAGTGATAGATAGTGAAAAAGAGAGAGCGGAGAGAGAGAGAGAGGGTGGAGAAGAGAGAGAGGATGGAGAAGAGAGAGATAGAGAGAAAGGTTTTTTTTATTTATTTAATTCTTTTATGTCGAGGAAAATAAAATAAGCACGAGTGCTTTTTTATAGCCAGTCCCCGTGTGTATCCGGTTTTTGTCAATTCTGTCATCTGTTCCCACCGGCACACAATGGCCTACTATTACGAACAGGAGAGAGACAGAGAGAGAGAGAGAGAGAGAGAGAGAGAGAGAGAGAGAGAGAGGAGAGAGAGTAGAAAAGAGAGAGTGGAGGAGAGAGGGTTGAGAAGAGAGAGAGAGAGTAGGAAAGAGAGAAAGATAGGGTGGAGAGGAGAGAGAGGGGGGGTAAAGAACAGAGAGAGAGAGATGATGGAGAAGAGAGAGAGGGGGGGGTGGAGAAAAGAGAGAGAGAGAGGGTGGAGAAGAGAGAGAGAGAGGGTTGAGAAAGAGAGAGAGGGGTGGAGAAGAGAGAGTGAGGGGGAGAAGAGGGGGATGGGGAAGAGAGAGGGTGGAGAAGGGAGAGTGAGAGAAAGAGGATGGAGGAGAGAGGAGAGAGAGAGAGAGAGGAGAGGAGAGAGAGAGAGAGAGAGAGAGAGATGGGAGAGAGAGACAGGATGGAGAAGAGAGAGAGAGAATGGAGACAGAGGATGGAGAAGAGAGAGAGAGTGGTTGGAGAAGAGACAGACAGACGGGGAGAGAGAGACAGAGTCGGAGAGGGATGGAGAGAGACACACACAGAGAGTAGGGAGAGAGAGAGAGAGAGAAGAGAGAGAGAGAGAGAGAGAGAGAGAGAGATAGGGGGAGAGAGATGGGGGAAGAGAGAAAGAGGGAGGGAGGGAGGGAGAGAAACACAGTGAGAGAAACAGACAGAGAGAGACTGAGACAGAGTGGAGTGAGGGAGGGAGACACAGATAGAGACAGACAGACAGACAGACAAAGGGAGGAAGGGAGAGAGAGACAGAGAGAGAGCGTTACGGTTTGAAACTGCTCTCTCCCTTTGAAGCCATTCAAGAAATTGCAGGCTAACTGGAAACACACACACACACATACACACTCGCACACATACACACACAAATGCATGCGTAAAACAAAACAACAACAACAACATCAAAACAACAACAACAAGAACACACGAACAGTAACAGCAAAACAACAACCACCTCTTTTAATTAGAGGATCTTCCCCACATCCTGTGTGCTAAATAATATAGAGAGATTTCACTTGAACCTAATGATCCTGTGAATGCTCCTCTTTATTAGCTCCCCCTGCAGTGAAGATTCTATCCCTTGTCTGTCTCTCTGTCTCTCTGTCTGTCTCTCTGTGTCTGTCTGTCTATGTCTGTCTGTCTATGTTTCTCTCTCTGGCCCTGTCTGTTCGTCTGTTCGTCTGTCTGTCTATCTGTCTCTTACTGTGGTGTGTGTGTCTCTCAGGCTTTCTCTGTCTCTCTGTCTCCGTCTGTCTGTCTCTCTCTCGTTTTTTCTGTCTGTCTCTTCCTCGTTCTGTCTCTCTCTGTGTCTCTATCTGCCCTCTCCCCCCCCTCCTCTCTCTCTCTCTCTCTCTCTTATCTATGTTTCTGTTTGCCTGTTCTCTGTCTGCCTGCCTGCCTGTCTCTCTGTCTGTCTGTCTGTCTCTGTCTCTCTCTCTCTCTCTCTCTCTTGCAAACGATATTTTTTTAATTACTCGCTGTGAAAATAAATCTAGTTCCTACTCATTGAAAAGGCCGAACGAAAAAAAAAGAAGTATGTCAATACTTATCTGTAACCCCTTTGGGAATAAAGATTCTCTCTCTCTCTCTCTCTCTCTCTCTTTCTCTCTCTCTCTCTCTCTCTCTCTCTCTCTCTCCTCTTCTCTCTTCTCTTCTCTCTCTCTTCTCTTCTCTTCTCTTTTCTCTTCTCTGTGTGTGTGTGTGTGTCTGTGTGTGCGCGCGCGCGTATGTGTGCGTGGGTGCGTGCTTCTGTGTGTGTGATCAAAAAATCACCCCTAATATGTAAGAAAAATTACATACATTGAAAAGCAAAACCAGCATAAAATTAAACACAGGAGATGTGATAGCACACACACACACACACACACACACACACACACACACACACACGACAATTAACCGACAGCCAAGTCTAAATGCTCTGTTGATGCTATCCGAAGTTGACATTTCCGAAAGAAATGTATTTCTCTGAGAGCTTTACAAGTGCAGCCACATACATTACTGTTTTCATTTGGTTTAGAAGGTATCAGAGGATTAAATCAACCACACACACACACACACACACAAAAGCTTTTTTACCCCAATTTTCTGAAAACTCCCTTAGAAGCATATTCAATAATTTGAATTTGGCATTTGATATTGCAAAAGGTCTCTGGCATAGTCCTATAGGACATTTGTTATAGTTTCATTAACGCTAATCACTTTTTATGTGTTTGTTTTGCTTTTTTGTGTATCTTTTGCTTTACGCGGTTTCTTTTCATGATTAGACTACTCTCCCTCCCCCCCCCCCCCCCTCCGCATTTTTCAGTAGGGCCTCCACCACCACCTCAATTCTCATACACCCCTTGTATATATATTTTTTTTCTCTCGTCTAATATCACTGAGAGTGAACAGACGTAAAATCGAAGACAACAACAACACACACACTCACACACATACACACACACGCACGCACGCATATACACACATACACATATATGCACGCCCAAAGAGAGAAGATGGAGGAGAGAGAGAGGGGAGAGAGAGAGAGAGAGAGAGAGAGAGAGAGAGAGAGAGAGAGAGAGAAGAGAGGAGAAGAGAGAGGAGACAGTGTGTGAGAGATAGAGGGAGAGAGACAGACAGACAAACATACAGACAGAGAAAAACAGACAGACAGAGAAAAACAGACAGACAGAGAGATGGAGAGACATAGAGAGAAACAGAGACAGAGAGAGGTACATATATTTATGGGTTTTTTTCTATTCTTTTATTTTGAGGATTCTTTTATATCGAGGATAATGGAATAATTTTTAGGTGAGTTTTTTTTATCCAGTCCCCGTGTGTACAGGAATAAGCACTCATGTGCTGTTTTTTTACATCTAGTCTCCATGTGTATGTAGTTATGTACTTTTGTCATCTGTTCCCACCAGCACACAATTACCTATTTTTCTGAAAAGTGGAACAGAGAGAGAGAGAGAGAGAGAGAGAGAGTCATCTTGCCAACCAGCCCGACAGACAGGCAGATGACAGAACAGAGACAAGGCACAGAGAGAGAGAGAGAGAGAGAGAGAGAGAGAGAGAGAGAGAGAGAGAGAGAGAGAGAGGAGAGAGAGAGAGAGAGAGAGAGAGGAGAGGAGAGAGAGAGAGGAGAGAAGAAACGTCATCAAAAACAGAACACACATTTCCCACAAAGCATGCTTCGTGTGTGTTTTTCTTTCTTTTCCTTGCTGTTTTTCCCCCTTTTTTTTTTTTCTTCTTTTTTTTAATGGGGGGGGGGGGGGGAGGGGGTCAGGGTCCAAACTTGCAACGTGAATCATGAACATTTTTCACCTTTCGCTTTTTAAAAGTGTTCATCTCTGTCAACTAGCGCGAAAAGCCAAAGCGCGTTTGAATCTTGGTCATTTCAAATGAACAGCAGCTGCAGTACAGATGGTCTGCACTGTTGAGACAGTAGGCCCTACAGGAAAGAAGGCCTCTGAAGACTTCAACACTTTGCTGAAGACCACAGAAGAAGCAGGAAAATTTTTCCTTTCCAAAGCTGGTGACCTGGTTTTAAAGCCTTTCTCACCCAACCCCCGGGCCACTACAAAAGGTTTTCCTTAGGAGAGGTTTTTAACCTCTAACCCCTTTCCCTAAAAAATAAAGGGGAGGGACTTGTTTCCCTGGAGTTTCCTAAAGCTTACGTTCCCCAGAGGCTTTTTTTTGTCAAAAGTCTTTGAAACTTTTTGGGGGGAGTTGAAGATTGTTTTTGGGGTTTTGGGGTTTGTTGGTTTGTTTTTTTGGGTTGTTCTGTTGTCATCGAAATTTGTTTTAAACCCTTTTAAAATTGGGGAAGCCCAACCAATATTTTTTAAAAAATTTTAAATTTTGGGTTTTGTTCGTTGTTTGTTATGTCGTTGTTTAAAGTTTTTAAACTTTGAAGTTAAATATTGATTTTTGTTTTAGAAAAATTTTTTGCTGTTTGTTTGTTTTGTAAAGTGGGGTGTCCCAGTTTTAATTTTAAAAGTCGAAAAAATTTTCATTTTCGTTTTTTTTTTTCTTTTAATTTTTATTTTTCAAAGTTCCCTTTGAAGATCCCCAAAGTTTTGTTTTTCAAAATTTAAATTTTTTGGGTGGTTGGTTAGTTGCTTTCATTTTAAACCAAGAGGAAAATTTCCCCTTAAACGGTTCAAACCCCCGGGTCAGCAGACAATATTTTTTTAAAACTTGTTTCCCATACTTTACTTTTTGGTAGCGGGTTTTGGGCACTTTTTGCGCAGTTTCCTTTAAAAAATTTTTGTACTATGCGGAAATGTTTTGTAAAAGTAAATTTTTTTCCGGGAGGGGGGGGGGGGGCCCAGAGCTCAGTGGTCAAACCCATTTTACTCGGGTTTTTTTATTTTTTTGGGAAATTTTTCCAGCATAGGTTTGGGGGTTTTGGGCCCAACCCACTCAGGGAAATTTTTCACTGGACCCAAAAATTTTTTGGGTTCTTTTTCCCCCGAAAAGGGCCCCTAGTGTTCACCATAGATGAGATGTTGATTTAGACGACCTTTTTTGTCCATTTAAAGGGGCAGCCCCCATTTTGATTTTTGGGGCTGATTTTCAAAGCGCGAAAATCGTGTCCCATGCGTCTTTTTAGTCTATTTTTATATCCGTTCTTAAAGCGGGGCCCGAATGCCCCCTTACTTTTCCCGGAAAGGCGAAAGGGGTTTTTTAACGTGTGCATAAGTTTTTCCCCGCGTGCGTTCGCCCCGGGACCTGGGTTTTTAAAATTTTTTTCCCGGGAAATTTTTTTTGGGGGGGGGGATGGTACAAATTACTCCGGGTAAAAATTTAAACTTAAACGATTTTGGCCTCAGTGGTGGCTTAAACCCGGGGTTACTTCGTGAGCGAACGTCTAGGTTCCCCCCCCCCCCTCCCCCTCCCCCTTATAAATTTTTGTTTTCCCAAAGATCACATTAAGTTTAAGCCGTTTCAGGCGATTTTTCAAAATTTGTTTCAAAGGTTTTTAAATTTAAAAAAAAAACGAGGTTTTAGCGCAATTTACCTCCGCTTTTTGGTATTTTTTCTAGCAGTTGCCCTGTAACTTGCTTTATTATGCAGAGTTTTTTCTAAAATTTGATAAATTTTTGGAGGGCGGGGGGGGGCAGAGTAGTGGTTGAGCAAATAAATTCAAATTTGAATTTTTTCCTTTAAACCCCGGGTTTTGGGGGGTTTGGTTTGGGTTCCATTTTGATTTTTTTTTTTGGAGTGAAATTTACTTTAATCGGTCTCAAAAAGGGCTTTGCGGTTTTCTTTTTTCTTTTTCTCGGAAAAAGAGACCCGAAGTTCACCTTTCGGCGGGGATTTTGCGTATGAAACCTTTTTTTGTGCGCCATAAGGGTTTAGCCACATTCTGACTTCAGGGAAAAATGCTTTTTTTTAAAACCACCATGGGCATGTTTTTTTTGAAAATTTTCCACCCTCCCTTTGCACAAATTTCCCCAAAATCTTTTAAAAGGGGAATAACGGTTTTTTAATTTTCTGCGCAAAATGTTCTGCGTGCGTTCGCCAAAAGGAAAAAAAAAAAGGTCTTTTTGGGGTAGTGGAGTAGGTAAGGTAAATGTAAATTTTGAAAATTTTTGCCCCAAAAAACCTATGTGGTCGTAGGGGGGGGGAAAGGCATCAAAAGACCTCATTTAAAGGGGGCCAGTTTATTGGGGGGGCCCCCCATCCCCTCCCCCTTTTGCCGCTTTACCTTCCCCCCCTTTAAAGGGGCCCAGGTCCCAATTTACAGAGGGGGAACTGTAGGGGACCCATGGTGCGCAAACGGACACCCATCCAACTGGTAACCACGCTGGGTGCTGTTAAACCTTACCCGGGGGGGAAATTAAGGTACTGGTGTGAAATTTAAAAGGGGAAAAAACGCCCCCTAAAAACGGTCCCTCTGTGGTGGCTCAAACCCCGGGCCGTAGATCAAAAGGCGACTTAAACCCACTGAGGTTAACCCCGCTCCTTTTTTGTCGTCTGTTTTTATTTTGGGGGTAAAAAAATTTACTGTAAGGATAGTAATGAAGTTGTGCCCATGGTTTTTGTCCCGATCTTCGGTTTGATCGTCGCCCTCTCCCCAGAGATCATGGAGTTGATTGGGGGGGTTTCTTTGTCCCCGGGATCTTCCCCCCAGTAAATCGTGCCCCTTTCACCGAGACCCAGGGAGACCCATTCATGGGCCCTTTGTCACCAGACCTTTCCCCGTGATCTTCCCCCTTTCCCCAGAGTTTCTGGGATTTCCCATTCATGGTCTTTGTCCCCAGATCTTCCCCCCAAGTGATAGGGGTCCCTTTCCCCGGGAGATCATAAAAAGACCCCCTTTCTTTTTTCTTTGTACCAGGACCCTTTTCCCCGGTGTTTAGGGGCCCTTTCTCCAGAGATTGAAGACCCCTTTTCATGGTCTTTGTCACCAGCCCTTTTTCCCAGTGTCTTCCCCCTTTTCACAGAGATCAGGGAGAGCCTTTGTGGTCTTTGTCCCCGACCTTTACCAGGTCTTCCCCCCCTCACCAGGACCCGGGAAGACGCCACGGCCACGATTTTGGGAGCTTTTGACCCGGGAAATTTTTGTCAAGATCCCCGGGACTTAGTAGACGGAGTAAAAGTAGGGGGCTTAAAGGGGTTTTTTAGAAGGGGATTTAAGAAAAAGTGCTTTCCCCGAACCCCTGGGGGGCAGCCCTAGCGCTCTCGCTCCCGGGTTTGGGTTTGGCCCGGGGATCTAGAACAACCCAGGGCGTCTTCCCCTTTTCCACTGGGTTGGGACAGCAAAAGTGGGGTTTGGAGTTTGGGGGCTTTAGGTTTCAGAGTGGCGTCAATGACCTATCTCTAAAAACATTTAGGGATTAGATGCGACGCGACACCGCCCTGACTTTTCCCCCAACCCTGTCTTCTTTTCTTTTCTTCTTTTTCTTCTTTTCTTTTCTTCTTTTTCTTCTTCTTTCTTCTTTCTTAATAAAACACTAGACGGCAAAAAATGTTGCCTGTCATAGGAGCAAAAAGTGCGTTTGTACTGGGGCTACATGCCGGACGGTGGGGCCCCAACCCGTTTCCGACTTCAAAGCGTTCCCGGGACAGTTTTTGGTGGGGTTTTTTAAGTCCCTCTTTTGGGCCCACGTCGTGTGCCAAAAAAGGTGTGGGTGTCCTAAAACGGAACAGGCGGGCCAACCCCCGGGCACACTGTGTCATGAGGCGAAGGGACCCCTCACCCCCCCAAAATTTGTCTCCAAGCACTTTCTTCCCTTTGGGGTTCTTCCTTTTTTGTTTCCGATTCCCCAGAAGTCTAGCTTTGGTGTGGGCAGTTGTCAGGGGGATAAATTCAGTTCGGGGCTTGTGTCTTTTAAAAACGTTTCTATCAACGCATGGGGAGTTTGTTCAAGAGCTAGCATCAAGGGCATCAAGGCTAGCTTTCAAACGCCTAGAGTTGCATAAATTTGCATAAAGGCTTGCATAAGCATAAAGAGCGGGTTACGATCAAGGCTTTGCATTACGAATAAAGAGTTTGCATTACCCCACAAGAGCTGGAATCCACAAAAACAGCAGTCCACGGTTGTCGTGGGAAGCAGTATAAGCGCAACATCGGAAACCCTGTCCCCGGAGCAGCATCAAGCGAAATCTTTCCGGAGAAAGCGGAAAATTTTGTCGCCGGGCGCTGGAACACTCCCGGGGCCTTAAGCGAAATTTCGGACGACAGAAAATTCTGGTACATCAGCGAACACGCTCGGAGCGCTCAAGCGCCATCTCGGGACACCGGGGCCAACACCCCGGCGCTAACGAAATCCCCCCCAACATTGGGGAGCTATGAGGAAACCCCACTCTTTCTCGGGATTTATAAATTTAACATCGTTTTGGGGGAAAAAGAAACTTCGTCTTTGGGGTTAAGAAAACATTTGGAGCTTTCAAAAAAAAGGGCCCGGGCTAAAGGAAACGTCGGGGGGGGGGCCACCGCGCCAGAATCATGCGAAACTTCCGCAGGAATTTTCAAGCGAACTCTCTTTCAACTCAAGGCCTGTCTCTCGGGCGCAAAAGGGAAAAATTTTCCGGGAGCAACCCTTTTGTGGTTTCAAAAGGCCTCGTGGGAAGCAAAAAAATCGTTGGGAGTGCGGGCAGTTTTAAGGAACATTGTGGGAGCACACAAATTTTTCCCACAAAAAAAAAATTTCGTCGGGCACCCAACGCAACATTTTGGCGGAACACCAAAACCCCGGGGCGCACACGCCGTGGAGCACAGGGGGTTGTGGCGGTGGGGTGTGGTGGTTGTTTAGATGCATTGAATACATTTTCAGTGATGAATTGCTTATGTTTTGATCATGTACACTGTGGGGAAATGCTAAGTTGGGATGTGTTGTGTGCTTGTTTTCAGGGGTTTGGTGCCGAACCAAAGTACCAAGCAGCGCAACGGTCTGAAATGGACCATACCAGGAATTACAGGTACGGTACATCGAGGAAGAGGACAAGATTGGATCAGATTGGATTTTTTTAAATGATTCTCAAGTTGTTGATTAGTTCTCAAAGAAACTTTTTGTTTAAATAGGTCTTCGCGACTAGAATCATTTTTGATTTGCTTCAGCACAATCAAAACCACAATCAACCCAAAAAAAAACGATTAGGAAAATACATTTCACGATATCTTTCCCTCGAAATATTTAACTATTTTTCCTTCTTCCTCAAATAGCTCGACAACTGCCTGTCATATGAGCAAAACATTGCGTTTCGCTGCCGTCAAGCGCTGTCAAATCGAGGCCCTGCAAATCCCATCAGATGGAAAGAAGAAATGTATCTTTTAAGCCTTCTTTTTAAAAGGCAGGAATAAGGACCAAGCAGGAAAATCAAAGGGGATGACATGAAGAAAAGGACAGAACGATTGAAGTTGGGATAGAAAAGAGGGGAAATTCTGTGCACATAATTTTCAGAAGGGGGGATTGCTATTTATACTGATCCCCCCCCCCACATCCCATGGGAGATTTTTTTATGATTGAGAGAGGAAAATAGGTAAATATGTTACATAAATTATAGCAAGCCGCTGGGAACTCGGTGTGGAGACCCAAAAATCAAAATGGAAAATAAGACGTTTGAATAGTTGATTATTGGCCCGGAGTTTTTAAAAATCCAGAAATGATTTTTCAAGGATCTCTGTCATGAGGATAACTCTACCAGGACTGTCGTTGCAAATTCTGAGTGAGCAGTTAACTTTGAAGCTTTCTGATTGATTCATTGGAAATCGAGCTGAGAGTAGTTCGTGTCGGAAGATAGTTTGGGGTTTTTTTGGTTGTAGCAAAATGTGGCAACGTCGGGGTATTGTTAACAAATCTGTGTGTTGGTATTTTACCAGTGGCACTATACCATTCCACGGCTTTTATCTAATCTCTTCCGTGTCTCTCTATGTATCTGTGTGTGTTGTGTGCGTGTGTGTGCGTGGTGTGTTGTGCGTTGAGTGTGTGTGGTGCGTGCGTGTGTTGGTGTATTGTGGGGCACGCGTTATCGTGTTGTGTGTCGCGCTGCGTTTGTGTTCTGCGTGTTGTGTGTGTGCGTGGCTGTGCGTTGTGTGCGTCGTGCGTGTGTGATAGTGCGTGGAGTTGCGGTTTGTGTGGCTGTGCGAGCGTGTGATGTTGTGCGGAGGGAGGTACCCGGTTGAAGGAGAGTTAAGGCAGGGAAAGGGGTGCTTAGAAGGGGTGGGTAGAGCCACGTGAGGAGAAAAAGCGAAGCTATTTTTCTTACACCCTTTATTTTGGATTTTTATTAAAGGGATGGCGCTTTTTTTTCAAAAGTGTCTCCGATTTCATGGCTGTCAGCAAACTGTTAAAGCAAACTTGCTCAAATATGATTCCCGCTTGAAATTGCTTCATTTTGGACCATAATGGAATAAGCACTTACTGAGTGCTTTTTACCAATTACTGTCTCCGTGTGCATGCGGTTTTTGTAAGAGTAGTCATCCCTTCCCCACTCGGCACCATAGCGTACACTTTGGAAAGGCGCGGAAACGGTTTTACGTTGGTGACAAGAAGATGTTTCTGTGTGCGTTCACACTCTTGGACCTCCTGGGGTTACAGTTTATGCGGAAGACTTTTTGGTCAGTGGTGGAACAAGATACACCTGAGAAATTTGCATGACACGAAGTGCAGTGCACAGCCATACCTGTTCACAGGAACTGGTGATTTTGAATTCATAAGCTCCCATCTATTGTGAGTTATGTACCGGTTGGTGTTACAGCTACACACCGTTTGGTAAAAGAGCTATGTTGTGTCAACATGTCCCTCAGATCTGACAGCTGACAGGACAACCCTTCCATTGCATGCTTGGTTGAATACATGGCACTTGCACTTTGCTAACCTCAACCTAAAACCTGGCACCCGCTGTGGACACAACCTGGCAGGGTAGTAAAATGGGTTGTAATGCTGACACAATGGCTCAAAATCTTTTCTTTCTTCGCGTGGTTGATGGGAGGAGGGGGTGGGTTTTTAATTGTAAGATGTTTTCTGAGTGCATTAAGCAAAAGGACTTCAGTTTATAGTAGCATCCGAAGAACTTTTTGGATATGAGTGGAGTGTGGCATGAAGTTAACTCCAGACGGGGAAATTTCGCTTGAGCGAAAAACACTTGAACCAAGTCAGAGATCACCAGTGATGCGCAACTCTCTACCACAGGCTATCCCTCCCCCTGAGAGAGGATAGAGTGAGAGATGACGAGAGAGAGAGAGAGAGATTGTTCGTTGAGGGAGAGATAGAGAGAGAGAGAGATGAGTGAGAGAGATGGGAGAGAAAGAGCAGAGAGAGAGAGCCAGGAGGAGAGGGAGTGAGAGAGGGGGGCGAGAGAGGAGAGAGCAGCAGAGGAGTGGGTGCGAGAGAGACGAGAGAGAGAGATTGAGAGCGACGGGGCGAGAGGGGTGTGAGAGAGAGAGAGAGCGGGGTAGAGCGAGCGGGAGAGAGAGGGAGAAGTCGGAGAGGAGGAGAGAGAGAGAGCAGCAGTGGTGGAGAGAGAGGAGACACAGAGAGAGAGAGAGAGAGGAGGAGAGAGAATGAGAGAGAGAGAGATGAGTGAGAGACGTGGAGAGGGAGAGAGTGAGGGGAAAGTTGAGAGGAAATGTGGAGTAAAGATGAGAGAATGAGGAGGGAGAGAGAGAGATGTAGTGTGAGTAGTGAGTGTGTGTGTGTTCTGTTTGTTGTGTGCTCTGCATGCACATCTATAGGTGATATGATAAGAGAAAAATAAAAAAATGGTGAAAAAATTAAATAATTGAAATGGGTAATGAAAAAATAATGGTATACTACAGGAATTTGCATCTCAGACAGTCATCTTCGATGCCCCGTTTGTTGAAGAAACTTTTTAAGCTGTTTGAGTGCACGGATTTAAAAATTGAATAGTAAAGGAAAAAAATCGCGAAATTTTGAAAGGGATAAAGTTAAAGCTTAGAATTCTTCTCTCTCTCTCTCTCTCTCTCTGCTCTTCTCTCTCTCTCTCTTTCTCTCTGCCCTTCGCGCCTCTCCCCTCTCAACGATTCCTTACATTGTAATGTTACTTAATCAGTCTTACACAACAAACTCCTACAGCGTAAGATGTATTCATATCCTGTCAGAAATAAATCATTACATTCACAAATTACTTAATTCACTTTTATTTTCCAAAATTGCATGTTATGTGGCTGATTTAAATGAATCGGGAACAATTACCCCCCCCTCTCTCTCTCTCTCTCTCTTCTCTCTCTCTCTCTCCTTTCTCGCTTCTCTCTCTCTCTCTATCTGTATCTCTCTTTCTATTATCTATTTCCTATCTCTCTATCTATCGATATTAATAAGTGTGTGACTATACTATACTATTCCTTACCTATAAAAGCGCTTTTTTTAATAATTGGTATTTTGGTTATCAGTAGCAGAACACAATTAAACTATCACCCACTGTCCACACTGACGTTGATACTTTAATTATTACACATGTCAAGTGTATGCTAAATGAGCTTTTGCAAAATATAAAAAGCACATAATTTATTGCAACGTTAAGCGTTATTCGGTTAAAATATCTTATTAACAGATTTGTTAGAGGTAACATAGACAAAATTGCATCTCGCGGCTATATAGCACACTGCGCAACGCGCACACCACCTGCACACAGCACACAACACACTACACACTACACACTACTCACTGACTTCGCCTTAATGGAAATTAAAATATTAACACATGAAAAAAAAAAAAGAGCTAATATGCTTGTAAAAAACTACAGACCACGATAACGAACATTTATATTTTTGAGGTGTAATTAGAATAAGACAAGACTTTTTTTTACATCCAGCCCTCGGGAGGAAGGGATGAGAGATGAGAGGAGAGAGACGATGAGGTGAGAGGTACGAGAGAGAGAGGAGAGACATGGAAAGGACAGACAGTACAGAGATGGCAGGCAGGCGGCAGGGGATGGGGGCAGGCAGCTAGACAGAAGGACAGAGAAGATTATGACCATCGGTATTAGATCAACATGCGATTGTTGACGGCCCTCGACTTATATTAATCAATCTACTGGGTTTTACATTTTGTTACACAATCCTACATAAAAACCAGTAAGACATGTATACATTAGTATCAGGAGTAAATGTTCCACCAAAATCAGTTTATACCAACATCAAGCAGCAGGAAAGCACCCGCAAAACAAAACAAGTCAAGACCTCAGCCAGTAGTTGTGTGATGACCAGAAGGAATGGTGGATGGAAGGATGGGTGATGGGATTTGGATTTATTGGGGGATATATTCGCCTGCATAGCCGCCCTTCCTTCCCCTTAGTATCAAATTTTATTGTTTTTGTTTTTTGTTGTTGTTGCTGTTTTTTGTTGTTGTGTTGGACAATTTTGCTATTATCATATGGTCTCCAGTGTATCACGATGCTGTCGTGAGTTTCTTGAGCTTACTTAATCACTTACACCATAACCCACCTCTACGCACGCGCGCTATACACACACCTCACACACAGATTTTGCGCGCGCTTGTGGGCACATACACTAGCGTGCGCGCACATACATGTGCCACACACGACACGCTTACACACACATTTACTTCAATACAACCCTCTTTAACAAACACACAACATAAACACGCGCGTGCACACACATACACACTCAAACACACACACAACCTCCTACACACCTCACATAACCCCTCACAAACACACCACCACTCACACACACATTACCATCCGATCTTCCCTTCTCTCTAACCCACTCCCATCCTTCCTTTTCAATTTTTTTATGTTGTTTTTTAAACATTATTTTTGAAAGTTTCCCTAAAATCTGGGGAACCTTTCTTTCCTAAAGCGGGTACGGGGTGTTGTCGCTTCTATCCCCCTCTCTCTCTCCTCTCTCTCTCTTTCTCTCTCTTCTTCTCTTCTTCTTCCATTCTTCTCCTCTTCCACTCTCTCTCTATCTATCTTCCCCCCATCTCTCTTCTCTTTCCGCTTCTCTCTTTTCCGTCTCCCTCTTCCCCTCCTTTCTCTTCGTTTCCCTCCCCTCTTCCCCTTCCTCTCTCTCATCTCTATCACCTCTTCCCCGTCTATCTCTCCACTTCCTTCTCTTCTCTCCCTCTCCCCTCTCTTTTATCTCTCTCTTCTTCTCTCTCTCTTTCTCTCTTCTCTCTCTCTCTCTCTCTCTTCGCTCTCTTCTCTATCTTCCTTCTCTCTCTTCTCTTCTCTCTCTCTCTCTCTCTCTCCTCTCTCTCGTCTCTCTCTCTCTTTTTCTCTATCTGGAGAGGAGCAGTCTAGTATGATATTTCTGTATAGGCAATATGGCAGATCTCCTTTCAACATTGTCTGCACTGACACAGGAGGGGAAAACGGGGGGAGGAGGAGGGTGGGGGATTAGGGGGGGATTAGGGGGCGAGGGCGCAAATGATAAGACTTTACTTGGTGGTGGGTAGTGGTGGATGGGGTTGGTGGTGTGTGTATGGGAGGGGGTGGTGTGGTGGTGGTGGCGATTGGTGGCGGTAGGGCGTGGTTAGGGTGGTGGGTTGTGTCGCTATAAAAGTAGTAACGGTGGGTGATATGGTAGTGGTGGTGGTTATGGTGGTGGTAATTACAGCGGCGGCGGCGGTGGTGGTGGTGGTTGTGATGAGTATAATGGTGATGGTTATGGTGGTGGTTGGTGGTAGTTACGCTCTGAATGTGCGAATAAGAATCAGAATAACAAAATTTGAGCATCGCTACGTCAGAACGAGACTTATGTGACCCTAAACAATAACACAAACTTAAACAGGCAACAAGGGCTAAGAGACGTAGATTCAGAAGTGTGTGCAATTTGTCTATGGTCTCATTCTTCTAGAAAAAAAATTAATAACCATGAATTAATTATTTGATCATGTTACAGATGGTCCTGTGTTGAATACTTCCATTTCTTTTGTTATTCGAGTTGTTCATTGTTCGAAGAGACACTTGTCAGGCAGAACGAGGCAAGAGAACGAGAAGAAGATGGCTGCAGCCGGCAAGGCAGACAGACAGCATTGTCAGACTTCATCTGTGCCCCTTCTGCATAGGCACTGTTGTCATTCCCGTGTGGGGATCTGGCAAGCCACCCGACGTTTGTACAGATGAACACTAGAGCGGTTAACACCCTCGGCCTTCAGTACAGTCCCCCAGTTCACCCGGCTGTAAATGGGTAACTGCTCCTCTTTAGGGTCAAGGGAAGGGTAACAGCAGCGAGGAGTGGAGATGGGCATACCCTCACATTTGTGGGCCCTTAGAAGTGAGGTATGTGAAGCCTCGCTCCTACGACCTTATGGGACTCCTTTTCTTTTTATATTTATTGTTGTAGATAATGCTCCGCTCTTTCGATGTGTGAAACTGAGTTGTAAAACTTTATCTGTATCAAGGACTTTTTTGTTGATTGCAAAGTCTGTCTACAATTGTGCTTTATTCTTTAAGGCAGGAACTTCTTGTTTTTATATGAATTTATTAATCTTTCATATTTATGTATTGATTCTGCATGGTCAAATCGATTGTAATTATATTTTATTATTTTTTTTAAATTGGATCATATTGTTATTTTCATTACTTTGATGCATGTTTCATTATACTGAATTTGATAAACAGCTTTTCATTTTTGACTCTGTTTCGATTAATCAAAAGTTAATTGAATGACTAACCATGTTCAATAGTAATGAGCCTCTGCCATATTCTCCAAGCAGAGGAAAGCCAATTTTTTTAATGTTGTGAACTGAATACATTATCTGTCAAATTTTGATTGGGTATTATTTCATGGAAGAACTTGACTAATTATATAGCATATTTTGAATAGATCGTCTAATTTCAAAATCATCTTTATAATGTATGGTATCCACATCTCCATTCTGTATGTTTTGAAATAGGCATTATAATTCTCCATTCATTCATAATTATATCATTTTAGGTCCCGGCAGTTTTTTCAGCACTGAAATTCAGGCTGCTCTCCCCTGGGGGAAGAGTTGCGTTGCACACAAGAGCTGCGCCAACCTATCCTTGTTTTTTATTCTTGTTTGTTTTATCTATATTTGTGTCCCATCAGAGGCGGCTTTTTTTCGACACAATTTCTGCCAGGGGCAACTCTCTTGTTACAGTTCTTTTTTTGTGCACTAATAGTTTTGTGTAAACACACAGGACTCAGTTTATCGTCTCATCAGATAGATCTAAGCACCCAGACCACCATCATGGGTTAATGATGGTGAGAAAGTTTTCTGGCCCAAACTGGATTGAACCGCCACACACTTTCTGACCGGAGTTTTCGCTTTTGGCAGGTGCGTTACCTTATGGGACCATGGATCACCTTTTTAAGGGCAGCACGGCTTATATTAGAAAGTTGGCTTTTGTTTATAGAATCCATTTGAGTGCTTTTGTAAGAGATTAAACAGCTGTTATTGCTTTTGTTTCATCGAAAATATCCACCCACTTTATAGTTAGTGCTCTTGTAAGAGAAAAACAGCTGTATTACTTTGTTTCGCTAAATACCCCCTTACAGTGCTCTTGTAAGAGCATTATCAGCTGTATTACTTTGTTTTTCACTTAAATGCCCCCTTTACAGTGCTCCTGTATGAGATAAACAGCATGATTACTTTGTTTCCACTAAAATATCTCATAAAAGTGCTTTGTAAGAGAATAAACAGCTGTATTGCTTTGTTTCGTAAAATGTCCCTTGAGAGTGCTCTTGTAGCGATAAAAAGCTGTTATTTTTGTTTACTAAATTCCCGCTTTTCTGTGCTCTTGTAAGAGAATTAACAGCTGTATTACTGTTGTTTCGCTACAATATCCCCCTTACAGTGATCTTGTAAGTGATTAAAAACAGCTGTTTTCTTTGTTCGCTAAAATATCCCTGTCAGCTGCTCTTCGTAAGAGAATAAACTAGCTGTATTACTCTTTGTTTCGCTAAAAATCCCCTTAGAGTGCTCTTGTAGTGAATAAACAGCTGTATTACTTTTGTTTCGCTATATATATTCCCCTTTAGAGGTGCTCTTGTAAGGAAATAAACAGGTGTAATTACTTTGTTTCGCTAAAAATATCTCCCCTTACAGTGCTCCTTGTAAGAGAATTAACAGTGTATCTCTGTGTTTCACTAATATTTCCCTTAGAGGTCTATTGTGCGCTTTGATTTGTTGCTTGTCAAGATAAGCGCTATATAATTCCAAAATATCATTATTAATATTATTGTAAGAGGAATGATACAATCTATTACTTTGTTTCACTAAAATTGGTTTTCCTGGACAGCATTGAATATTTTTTATGGGAAAAAGAATAGATATATATATATTTTATATATATTTATATAATACTATTTATATATATATATATATATATTAGATTTCTGCTATTGTTTCAATTATGTTTGCATATTACAAAATGGGGGATTTTATCGGACAATGTTTTTTTGTGTAAAAAATTATCTATTAGTTGTTTGGGTTTGGTTTTGTTGTTGTTTGTTTCTTTCTTGACTTTAAGTCCTGCTTGTAAGCATTTCTCGTGTAATTTATCACTTTTAGAGCCTCTGTAGTGTGTGTGTGTGGAATTGTGTGTTTTTTGTGTGTCTGTGTGTGTGATGTGGTTGTTATGTGTGTGTGTGTGTGTGTGTGTGTGTGTGTTGTGTGTGTGTGTGTTGTGTGTGTGTGTGTTTGGTGTGTGTGTGTGTGTGTTGAGTGGAGAGAGATTGTGTGCGTGTTTATGTGTACGTGGATGTGTGCGTGCGTGTATGTGTGTGTGTGTGTGTGGGTGTGTGTGTGTTTGTGTTAGCTTTGTGTGTGTGTGTGTGTGTGTGTGTGTGTGTGTGTGTTTTGTGTGTGTGTAATTGTGTGTGTTGAGAAAGAAAGGTGTGTGTTGGTGGTGTGTATGATTGTGTATGTGTTGTGTCAGTCGGTGTAGGTTGGTTGTGTGTGGTTTTGTAGGTTTTTGTTGTGTGTGGTTGTGTGTCAATGTGTTTTGAGTTGCGCGCGCGCGCGCGCGTGTTTGTTGTGTGTGTATGTGTGTAGTGTGTGTGTGTGTGTGTGTTAGTGATAGATTTATCTTGTTTGTAGCCTCTGTGTGTGTGGTATGTGTGTGTGTGTGTGTGGGTGTGTGTGTGTGTGTGTGTGTTTGTGTGTGTGTGTGGGTGTGCGCGCGCGCTGTGTGTGGTTATGGGTGTGTGTTGTTTGCAGCGCGCAGCGCGCGCACTTGCGGTGTTATGTGTCGCTGTGTGTGTGTATTTTTATTTATTTTATTCTTTATATCTGAGGAACAATGGAATAAGCATTTTATGTGTTTTTTACATCAGTCCGTTTGTATCGGATTTATGTGTGTTTGTGTGTGTGTGTGTGTGTGTGTGTGTCGGTACATGTGTCGTGTGTGTGTGTTGTGTGTGTGTGTGTGTGTGTGGGTGTGTGTGTGTGTGTGCGTGTGGGTGTGTCGTGTGTGACAATAGTCAGTACCTAATGGGAATAACATGTGTGGATTAAGAAGCGTTGTTCACTGTCGGAGTTGGTTGCTCTACAGGTTTTTTTCACGCGTTGGATATTGCCAGTATGTTTGTTTTTCAGTTAAGAAGAAGATGAAGAAGAAGAAGAAGAAGAAGAAGAAGAAGTAGAAAGACTGAGAAGAAGAAGAAGAAGAAGAAGAATATAATAATTTTCCAATTGTACGGTGTTGTTTGTTGCAAGCTGTTTTACCATGATATGGAATTCATGTCGTGATGATTATTTGGGACGTTGTGAATTGTTGTTGTTTTTTTATGGTTAATGATTATGTGTTTGGCCCATGTCTTCTTTCAACTGTCCCTGTGAATGGCTAGTAAGCTGACCACAATAACCATTGTCATTGTCATAGTCAACACACACACACATCACAACACAAAAACACAAACAGGACCTGCGTGCCTGCGCACATAGCAGGCAATAAGGCTAGTTCCCTAAGCTGTTACACACTTTAGTGAAAAATAATTTCAAACAAACGTTTGCTTGGAGAGTATAGCCGTGAATGAATACAGATAGATCATATAGACCTACATTGCAGTTTCAAAACAAACCACCAATAAACAAACCAAAAAAAAATTAACACAGGAGAACAAAGTATATACTGTGTTAGTCTGAAGACTTAAGAAAATAGGATTGTCAGAAAAATGAATTACACTACGGAATTGAGGGCGGGTTGGGAGTTGGGGGTGGGGGGGGGGGGGGGGGTTGGGGGATGGTCCTGCACTGTTTGGTAATTAGAACAGGCACTGATATCAAAAAATCAAAACTTAAGTAGCTGGTTTTTGTTTTTAAAACACACGCCGTCCGCCATACTTTAAAGCAACTGTTTGTGTGCTGGTCACAACTTGACAAGAAATTATATTAGCTAAAAAAAAAACTAAAAAAAAACCAAGTGTCTCAAAGAGGCCTTGAAAAGAAAATAGTAATGCTTTAAATAGCATTCTCCATTATTGCAGGGAAAGTAGCATACACATGACCATGTCTTGAAGTGTGAAATCAAGAGTCTTTTGGTCACTATATGAGTTACTGGAATGGCGAGTTATAGTGTGTGATTTTGAGTGTGAATGTTGACATTCTATGAAACAACAGAGATGGGGTGGTGGGGGAGGGGGGGGGGGGAGTTGTGTTGACACAAGCTGGGCCAAAAAAAATACAATAAATCATTTCACTTTTTCACTGATGTAAAAGATGGAAAAGAATTAATATTGCCACACTAGACCACCAAGAAAAACACTCAAACTTCGCAAATTCTGTGTAACGAATTGAGTAAGTCTCGGATGAGACTATATACCGATGGCTCGTGTGCGAACGCACGCAGAACAAGAACATTTGTTCCACACGTTAGATCTGTTCCGCTTTTTTTCCGTAAGAGTAGGCCACCATGGTGCCGGTTGGGAAAACAGATGACAGAATTCAGAATTTACAAAACCGCATACAAACGGGGACGGGTGTAAACAAATGGGCACATGAGTGGTATTCAGTATCCTCGATATAAAAGATTATTAATAATTATAATAATATTAATAATATTAATAATGATTAACAACGACAGATAAGATATGACTGTCTGTACCTTTTCTCCCCCAATGTGATCGCCCCCTCTGTTTTTTGGACAATCACAGGCTCTGAGGTCAAATTGCACATGAGATTACCTTTTTCTTGCTTACTGTAAATACCGTTACAGTTACCTATTTACTGTGTGCTCATTTCTTGTAATCTAAGGGTAGTAAGAGATAGATTGAAACAACTTCGCAAAGCGAGTCAAGGCACGTAGTGTTTATATATATATATATATATATATATTTATATATATATTATTTATATATATATATATATATATTATTTTATATATATATTCTTTATCTTTATATATTTATACAGGTACATGTGTGAAACGGTTATGATTTGTATAATAAAGCCAACGGCATGATTATTGGAGATAAGCTTTATATTTTCTTGTGTATGCGGGGGACACCAGCTCTTTGACCACATGAAGCACTATGGTACTGTACCTATATATTTCGCTGGCTCGTTGTAGTAAATGGACATTTCGAACTCACCAAACCATTCTAGGAAATTGGGTCTGAACTGAAGTTTGTGTTTCTTTTTCTCTGTTTTCGGAACTAGCATTCTCCTTAAGCTGTAGAGCTAGGGATTTTCTAGATGATGACGATGATGACGACGATGATGAGATTGATGGAGAATGAGAGAGAGAGAGAGAGAGGATGTGAATGAGAGATGAGAAGGAGAGAGAGAGAGATGAGAAGGAGATTGAGAGATGAGAGAGGAGCGAACTTATTTTATAGTTGAACATGTAAAACTTCTTTGTTGGTGCATTTTTCTCAACATTTTTCAGCTGCTTTTTTTTAAATCAATGCTGTATCTATGTCAGACATGAAAAAACCAAAGGAAAAGAATCAAATATGGGAATTACTGTGTGTGTGTGTGTGTGGAAAGGGGGGGGGGGTGTTCTAGTTTTCGTACCCGTTCTAGAGCTTTGAGGGTTAACCTAAATGGTGAAAGTTTTGCGAATGGGACGAGGGGTTTTCTTTTTTTTTTTCTTCGTTTTTTTTCTTTTCTGTTTTCCGCCCTCACATGAAGGTTGCTTAGCCGCATTCCATCTTTGGAGTGATTAAGCATAGTTTTGACAGGTTGAGCGTCAAAAACTGGGTGAATAACAACCGGCAGTCGGAGAAGTAAATGATTTTTTGATTGGTTGGATAAGTGTTTTTGTAACGAATGGAGACCTAATGATGCTGACACCAGTACAAAGAAACGTTTAAAGCCCCACCCCACCCTTATGCCCCTCCCCCTACCTAAACGCCTCTCCTTCCTCACCCCTCCAAACATCACACACACACACACTACTCAGAAACAGACACAAACAGGACACACACATACACACACAAAACAACACACACACACACACAAACAGAACACACACTAGCACATCAAACAGACGCACGCACTACAACACACAGACACTTACAAAACACACAAACACCACACACACAAACACCCCAACAGACACACAACGCACACACACAACAAACAACAAACACAAACACACACACACAAACACACACAGACACACACAGCAACACACACACACACAAAACAAACACACAAAACAACACTCACAAAGACACACACACACACAAACACACACCACACAAACACACACACACAAAACACAACACTAACACACATACACAAACACACACACAACACAAACAACACACACACAAACACTCACACACCAAACACACTCACAACTACACACACACTACACACACAACACACACACAAACACACTCAATACTGAACGGTGACGTGTGGATCACATTTTATTGTTGTGTTGTTGTTGTCGTCAGCTGATTTGACAATGTATGTTGTTTTGAATATCGGAATGTTGATGTGTTTTGTAGTGTGTGGTGTGTATGTGTGTGTATTCTGGTGTAAACTGAGTGTGAGTGTTTGTTTGTGGGAGTGTGTAAGTGTGTATTGTGAGTGTGTGTTTTTTGTGTGTGTGGGTTGTGTGTGTGTGTGTGTGTGTTTGTGTGGGTGTGTGTGGGTGTGTAGTGTGTTGATGTGTGTGTGTGTGTGTGTGTATGTAAGTAAGTAAGTTGTATTTGTTTTGTGTGTGTGTGCATGCGTGTGTCCCAGCGTGCGTGGCGGTGCGTGTATGTGTGTGTGCGTGCGTGCGTACATGTGTGTGTGTGTGAGTGTGTGTGTATAAATTTGGTATCTGTTTATCCTATTTGTGGACTGTTGCGTGCGTGTATATGATTTAAATGTAAGCACATTGATTTTGTTTGCTTTACAAGATTCAGCGCCACACATAAATTCCTCACACTCTTCTTCTTCTTGGTATTACCATCGTATAAATCAAGCAGAAACCCACACATCTCCCCACTGCTCAAGAAGGCCACAGTACTAAGGAGTTAACTTTGTAGGCCGTTGTGTGCTGGTAGGTGAGAAGGGATGACGACGAAATTGACACTCATTAACCTCAAATTCAAGGTACGCTAAAGAAGGTGAACATTCCTAGCTTACCGATGGACTGACGCTCCCTCAGTCGACGGAACGCCTTGGTCTGATTATATTCTATCAATCTCAATCAATCAATCAATCAATCAATTCAATAAATTCTATTCAGTCAATTCTCTTTCTTGTATTCTATCAAAGGAAATGTGTTTTCGCAGTGATTAAAACAACAACATATCTACACACCTAAGTAAGATAATAGTTATACACATATAGATTTGAACGCTCGTGATAAAAGGTAACATGTGTTAAACACACATAGGTACACACACACAAGCGCACATGCGCGCACACACACACACACACACACACACACACAAACAATTATTGATACTGGTATTGTTTATGAAAGATTTAAAGAACATATATATCAAAAGCAGCTGATAGCTCTATTCCTAAGTATTCCTCCATAAAGTCCGAAAAGCACTCGGGAAATATATGGTGGAATTCTGCTTGTCAAAACGCTGTGAATGACAAAAAAGCTGCGTCTAAAGCATACCTAAGAAACAAAACGGCAGAAAATCACTGTCTTATGAAAAAGCACATTCCCTTTTTAAACTTCTTAAAAGTTACCAGTAAACAACCATGGGGGCAAGATATTACTGTATTAAAGCATCTGTCCTTGTCCCTTGTGCGACTAAGACTGTTTTATGGACAAGAAGTATTTTTCAGTGCTCCACATTATTTGCTTCAGAAAATCCAGAGTCTTGATTGTAAAGCATTTCGACTTGCTTTAGGTGTACCAGCTCACGCCTCCTCTCTAGGCACATTTAAGGAAGTAGGAGTTCTACCTTTAAATGAATTATGACAGCTTGCTGTGGCAAAATATGTTCTAAGGAATACAACAAATGACAGCAACGTTGAAAATGAAGTCCACATAAAGTCTGACAAACACTGTCAAAAAAGAGCAAGAAATCGCCTCTTTCTAAATTAGGCTTACACTTCTACTTTTTTTAAAAATTCAGAACTTAAACC
>CM054160.1:21385391-21388733 GCA_028751875.1 Rapana venosa | reverse complement strand
GATTAAATTCTGCATAAGAATGAGAGCGGGCTACCTTTTTAAATCCTAAAAGATGCTTTAAATGATCTAATGTAAAAGGGGGAAAAACAAGGGGGAAAACACAAATACACCTTTTGTGTAAACTCGGTTTGGATTTTTGGCTCAATCAGGATCGGAAATTGTAGAGATTTTTATTAACGCTTCAGGCAAAGATTGATTGACTCCCGTGGCAGCAATGGAGTAATCATATACAAAACAGTGAAAGATTTCAAATGTACAACAATTTATAATTCGCATGATGCCCAAACCTTATCTAAAACTTGATATGGATATACATTTGAAAAGAATAATGTCTAAGTTTAGACTTGGTGTATCAGATATAAATGTTCATAAATTCAGATACAGAGAACAAAAATATTGACGACGTCAGCTGTTATGCCCATTATGTAAGAAAGCTCCGGAGGATGAAGTACACTTGTCTTGTCTGTCCAGTATTTGAGGATGTTAGGCAGAATACATCCCTGTTAAATATAGTAGACAGCCTAATTTATTTAGACTCTGTTTACTCCTGGCATCAAGTCATCCTGAGGTTGTGCGCAGCCTCACTTTATATTTGTGTAAAAGCCTTCAAAAAAGAGATAATGTTATCCTAATGATATTTTTGTAGCTGACTTTGTGTTATACAGTAACATGTTGGTCTGGTTGGGGTGTGTGTGTGTGTGTGTGTGTGTGTGTGCGTGTGTGTGTGTGGTGTTGTGTGGTGTTGTTAAAACTAAAATACTAAGCAGTTCGGCAACCCCCTTCATGTATGGGCCAATGGCCTTTTTGTGAATAAATCGTTCGAGTTCGAGTTCGAGTTTCGATTTCCCTCTCTCTATCTATCTCCCTCTCTCTCTCTCTCTCCCTCCCCTCTCCCCCTCCTCTCTTTCTCTCTCTCTCTCCTCTCTCCCTCCCTCTCTCTTTCTCTCTCTCTTCCTCTCTCCCTCTCTCTCTCTCCTCTCTCTCTCTCTCCCTCTCTCCCCTCCCTCCTCTCCCTCTCTCTCCTCTCTGTCTCTCTCTCCGCTCTCTCTCTCTCTCATCTCTCTCTCTCCCCCTCTTCTCTCTCTCTCTCTCCCTCTCTCTCTCTCTCCACTCTCTCTCTCTCTCTCCTCTCTCCCTCTCTGCTTATTCCTGCCAAATACCCAGCCCCATGTCCTTGCCTTTAGTTTCATGCAAATCTGAAAATTGTTTCTCATAAACTTTCTGATGAGCTGCTCTAAAGTTGGAACATGTGGGCTGAGGCCAGCAGACAGGCAGACCTCCTGCATACAGAGTGACAACAAGCACAGGAGGAGAAGACCAGACACTACACATTCTACCCAGTATGGGTATGCGACTATACTGAAGCTTATGATTTCTCTGATATATAAGTTGACGGCCATAAAAACAGCCATTCTACGGCCATTCTGAATGCTGGACGAGGACAGGAGATGGTGATGGTGACTGGTTTTTGAAGTCTCACTGGTGTTCCACAGGGGGCTGTTTCCTATGCCCCGCTATACTCAACATTTTGTTAGATGCTGTAGCATGTCACCCTGTCGTTAAAAAAAAAAAGAGAGAGACTCAGTGAGCTGAACTGAGGAATATGCTTCAAAGATTTTTAGTTTGCTGCGGTTATCTTAGTACAGCATTAAAAACCTACAGCATTTTTCTGAGGAGATCAGCATTTTTTTTAAAAGATCAGCAGATATGATAGATTTTCACACTGGTCATCATTGCTAAGAAAATATAGAGTGGTAACAATCCTACACCAACAGACTCGCTATCAACAACAGCAACAGCAACAACATTCTCATAGACAACACTAAGGAGGGTGGCAGGATGGTTAAGACGTTCACCTGCCAACAAGTAAACCATGGGATTCTGGGTTCCATTCCCAGCTGCGCCTTTTCTACCCAGTTTGACAATAAATTTAAACTGAATGTCAAAGTCCTTCGGATGATTCTATAATTTTCATTTTTTATTTTCATTTTATTCTTTTATATCGAGCATAATGGAATAAGCACTTAAGTGCTTTTTTACATCCAGTCCCTGTGTGTATGCGGTTTATAAATTGTCATCTGTTCCAACCGGCACACAATTGCCTACTCTTACGAAAAGCGGAACAGGATTTAACGTGTGCGCAAGATTTTCTGCGTGCGTTCGCACATGGGGCCTCGGTTTATAGTCTCATCCGAAAGACTTTTGGGGAGAGTGGAGTCTGCACTGATGTTAGCTCCAGGGGAAAATATCCCCTTGAACGGGAATCGAACCCGGGTCGTCAGATTGCGAGCGCAATGTTCTGACCACTAGGCTATCCCGTCCCCCATAAACCGATACCCGTGTGCTAACACATCCAGAACATATTGTGCACATGTTAAAAACCTGTTCCACCTTTCTAAACAGTTAGGCCATTGTGTGCCGGTAAGAACGGATGACAGAAAAACAAAAACCAGTATGCACAGAGGTGTCCTGTCTAGACACCATTCCCGAAGTCGGAATAGGGCTACCTAAATGGTTGGGACAAAAACAGTGGCATACGCACAAATCTCACCATTGGTGAACCTCGGAGCTCCAGCTAAAGAACGAACACAAAATAGATACCACCCTCCACCACCACCAACCAGCACAACCCCCTCGCGCTCTTAAGTCTAAAAAACAACCAAACCCACTGACCTTGCTTGGCCACATCGTGCACCTCATGCAGAATGCGACAGTCGCACAGATGCTTGGTCCAGAAGTGGGCCGGGAACTTGAACTTGGAGAAGTAGTTGGTGTTGGTCTCCAGACACTCGAAAGCCACGGTCTCACAGATGCTCATCAAGGACGTGGGAGATGCAGGGGAGACCACCGGAGATCGGGGAGACGACCCCAAAGCCACTGGATAGGAGTCCCCCACCATAGCCGAGCTCACCACATCCTCGATGAAGTCGAATTGAGTCTGAGGTCTGCTTTTAGCGCCCATGCTCTTCAGGTAGGTCGCCACAAGGGACTGGGTCAAGGGATTGCGGAGAAGTTCTTGGGAAGAGTCGAGCATTTTGGGGATGGCGGCTCTGTCTATGATATCCAGGGACACCCGCTTCAACTTGGAGATGATGAGCTTGATGCTGTAATCCGGGTGCAGCCCGTAGCAGTAGTACAAAGAATCGATGTTGCTTTTGGCGAAGCGTCCGGGAGTGGAACACACCAAGATCTTCCCAAACCCAGACTGCTCTCGGAGCGTTTCTTCCACCAACTGCTGCCACGTATCCGAACCGTCCACGTTGTCAAACACCACGCACACGTCCGATTGGTTCCTGACCAGCCAATCGTAAACCCTGTCGAGAAACGCTCGACTGTCATTGG
>CM054160.1:21370391-21380391 GCA_028751875.1 Rapana venosa | reverse complement strand
GTAGTAGTAGTGGTAGTAGTAGTAGTAGTAGTAGTAGTAGTGGTAGTAGTAGTAGTAGTAGTAGTAGTAGTAGTAGTGGTAGTAGTAGTAGTATGGTGTAGTAGTAGTGGTAGTAGTAGTAGTAGTAGTAGTAGTAGTAGTGGTAGTAGTAGTAGTGGTAGTAGTGGTAGTAGTAGTAGTAGTGGTAGTAGTAGTAGTGGTGGTAGTAGTAGTAGTAGTAGTAGTAGTAGTAGTAGTAGTAGTAGTAGTAGTAGTAGTAGTAGTGGTAGTAGTATTAGTGGTAGTAGTGGTAGTAGTAGTAGTAGTAGTAGTAGTAGTAGTTAGTAGTGGTGGTAGTAGTAGTAGTAGTAGTAGTAGTAGTAGTGGTAGTAGTAGTAGTGGTGGTGGTGGTGGTGGTGTGGTGGTAGTAGTAGCAGTAGTAGTAGTAGTATTGTTGTAGTAGTAGTAGTAGTAGTGGTGGTGGTGGTGGTGGTGGTGGTGGTGGTGGTGGTAATGGTAGTAGTAGTAATAGTGGTAGTAGTAAGTAATAGTGGTAGAAGTAGTAGTAGTAGTAGTGATAGTAGTAGTAGTAGTAGTAGTGGTGGTGGTGTGGTGGTGGTGGCGGTGGTGGTAGTGGTAGTAGTAGTAGTAGTGGTGGTGGTGAAGGTGGTGGTAGTGGGTGGAGTGGGTGGTAGGGTAAGACAGGGTAGGGGATGGGTAGAGGAGGACAGGGTAGATGGTTGGGTAGGGTAGAGCAGGACAGGGTGGAGGGTAGGGTAGATGAGAACAGGGTGGATGGTAGGCTAAAGGAGGATAGGGTGCATAGGGTAGAGGAAGACATGGTGGAAGATACAGTAGGATAGATGAGGACAGGGTGGAATGTAGGGTAGAGTAGAGGACAACGGAGTGGAGGGTAGGGTAGGGTAGAGGACAACAGGTAGAGGGTGGGGCAGAGGAGGGTAGGGTGACGGGTAGAGGATGACAGTGTGAAGAGTGGGATAGAGGGGAGAAGGGTACAGGAGGACAAGGTGGGGTAGGGGGGACAGAGTCGAGAGCACAGCAGAGAACAGGGTTAATGGTAGGGTGAAGGAGGAGAGGGCAGGGTAGGGTAGAGGAGAACAGGGTGGAGAGTGTAGAAAAAGACAGGGTGGAGGGTGGGGTAGAGGAGGACAGGGTTGAGGTGGGGTATGGTAGATGAGGACAGGGGGAGGGAGGGGAGGTAAAAGGAAAACAAGGTGTAGGGTGGGGTAAAGGAGGACAGGATGGAATGTGAGGTAGAATAGAGGAGGACAGGTTGGTGGATAGGGTAAGGTAGAGGAGGACAGGGTGGAAGGTAGTGTAGGGTAGAGGACCGGCAAGGTGGAGGGTAGGTTAGGGTAGGGTAAAGGAGGAGAGGATGGAGGGTAGGGTAGACAAGGACAGGGTGGAGGGTAGGGTATATGAAGACAAGGTGGAGGGTGAGGAAGACGAGACAGGGTGGGGTAGAGGAGGACAGTGTAAAGGGTAGAGGAGGAACACGGGAAGGGTGGGTAGAGGAGGATAGGGTGGAGGGTGGGGTAGAGGAGGACAGGGTGGAAGGTAGGGTGGGTAGAGGAGGACAGGGTGGAGGGTAGGGTAGAGGAGGACAGTGTAAAGGGTAGAGGAGGACACGGTGAAGGGTGGGGTAGAGGAGGACAGGGTGGAAGGGAGGGTAGGGTAGAGGTAGACGGCGTTGAGGGTAGGGTAAAGGAGGAAAGGTGGAGGATAAGGTAGGGTAGAGGAGGACATGGTGGAGGTAGGTAGGGTAGAGGAGGACAGGGTGGAAGGTAGGATAGAGGAGGACAGGTGGTGGTAGGGTAAGGTAGTGGAGGACAAAGTGGAGGTAGGGTAGAGGAGGACAGGGTGGAGGGTAGGGTAAGAGAGGAACGGGTGGAGGTAGGGTAGAGGAGGACAGGGTGGTGGTAGGGTAAGGTATGGAGGACAAAGTGGAGGTAGGGTATGGAGAACAGGGTGGAGGGTTTGGGTAGGGTAGAGGACGACAGGGTGGAGGGTAGGGAACAGGGTGGAGGGTAGGGTAAGAGAGGACAGGGTGGAGGGTAGGGTAGAGGAGGACAGGGTGGTGGTATGGGTAAGGTAGTGGAGGACAAAGTGAGGGTAGGGTAGAGGAGAACAGGGTGGAGGGTGGGGAGGGTAGAGGACGACAGGGTGGAGGGTAGGGAACAGGGTGGAGGGTAGGGTAAGAGAGGACAGGGTGGAGGGTAGGGTAGAGGAGGACAGGGTGGAGGGTGGTGCCTGCTTGTCCTTCTGTCTGTCTGTCTGTCTCTGTCTCTCTTGCAAACGATTTAAAAAAAATTACTTGTTGTGATAAATAAACCTAGCTCCTACTCATCGAAAAGGCCGGATGAAAAAAAAGAAGTATTCAATACTTATCTGTAACCCTTAGGAATAAAGATTCTCTCTCTCTTCTCTCTCTCTTTCCTCTCGTTTTTTCTCCTCTCTTCTGTGGTGTGTGTGGTGTGTTGTGTGTGGTGTTGTGTGTGTGTTTGTGGGGTGTGTGTGTGTGTGTGGTGTGTGGGTGTGTGTGTGTGAGTTTTCAGATTCGATCAGATTCAGAATATTTTTTGCCATTAAGTCTTTAACTTTTTTGACACAAAAAAACCCATAAACTATAATTATTATCTTTTTGGGGAAAAAGTGATGTGTGTGTGTGTTGAATGTGCGTGCTTCTGGTGTGGGGTTTTGTGTTTTAAAAAAAATCACCCCAAATCTGAAGAAAAATTACATACTTTAAAAAGCAAAACCGCAAAAATTAAAGCCCGGGAGATGTGATCTCCACACACACACACCACAAACACCACACACCACCACAAAACCACACACCCCACTCACACACACACACACACGCGCGCGCGCGCGCGCGGCGCGCGACAATTCATTTAACGGACAGCCAAGTCTAATTGCTCTGTTGATGCTATCCGAAGTTTGACATTTCCGAAAGAAACGGATTTCTACGAAAGCTTTTCAAGTGCAGCCACCCACATTACTGTTTTCATTTGTTTAGAGGGTATCGGAGACTTAAATCAACCACACACACACACACACACACACACACACACACACACACACACACACACACGCATACACACACACACTCGCGCGCGAGTGCTCCCGAAGGGAGAAGATGGAGAAGAGAGAGATAGAGTTTGTGAGTGTGTGTGTGTTGTGTGTGTGTGTGTGTGTGTGTGTGTGTGAGAGAGAGAGAGAGAGAGAGAGAGAGAGAGAGAGAGAGAGAAGAGAGAGAGAGAGAGAGAGCAAGAGAGAGACAGACAGACAGACAGACAGAGGATTTGAGGATTCTTTTCTTCTATATCGAGGATAATGGAATGTGCTGTTTTTTTACATCCAGTGCCTGTGTCTATTCAGTTTTGTACTTTTGCCATCCGTTCCCACCGGCACACAATGACCTATTCCTCCGAACAGCGGAACAGAGAGGAGAGAGAGAGAGAGAGAGAGGAGAGAGGAGAGAGAGAGAGAGAGGAGAGAGAGGAGAGGAGAGAGAGAGAGAGAGAGAGAGAAACATCATCAAAAACACAGCATACCCACAAGCTCCCCACCAAAGCATGCTTCTGTTTTGTTCTTTTTTTTTCTTTTCCTTGCTTTTTTTAAACCTCCCTTTTTCTTTTTTCTTCTTTTTTCTTTTTTCTACTGGGGGTGGGGTGGTGTGGGGGGGGGGGGGAGGGGAGGGGGCAGGGTTCAAACTCGCAACGTGAATCATGAACATTTTTCACCTTTCGCTTTTTTTTAACAAGTGTTCATCTCTGTCAACTACGCGCGAAAAGCCAAGGTGAATTTGAATCTTGTGTCATTTCAAACCAACAGCAGCTGCAGTACGGACTGGTCTGCGCTGCTGAGACAGTAGGCCCTACAGGAAAGAAGGCCTCTGAAGACTTCAACACTTTGCTGAAGACCACAGAAGAAGCAGGAGAGATGCGGGGGTTCGACAAGTTTTCCTCCCAGCTGGTGACCTG
Organism: Rapana venosa; assembly: GCA_028751875.1. Classification (NCBI taxonomy): domain Eukaryota; kingdom Metazoa; phylum Mollusca; class Gastropoda; order Neogastropoda; family Muricidae; genus Rapana; species Rapana venosa. The sequence continues at coordinate 21,376,405 of CM054160.1, read as the reverse complement.
GTTTTCAGCCTTTCCTCAGCAACACACGCGCAACCACCCACAGGCCACATAGGAGCAAGACATCAACCTACTGCCCTCCCTGAAACACTGAAGGGAAGATTCCTGACAGCTCTTAAGTTCACCAGAGAGCTCTCTTTGTCAAAGTCATGGAATGCATCGGTGAGTTGAAGATTGTTGTTTGTGTGCGAGTTGTTGGTTTGTTTTGTTGTTGTTCTGTTGTTATCGTCGTTGTTTAAAGCTTACTTTTAAGCTCACCAAGATTAAAAATTTTTTTATGGAGTAAATGTGTTGTTTAGTTCTGTTGTTATCGTGGTTGTTTAAAGCTTAAACTTTGAAGATCACCAAGATTTTTTAAAAATATAGAGTAAATTCTTGTTGGTTTTTTTCGGGTTTTTGCCCTTGTCATTGTGTACAGCTTAAAACTTTAAAGTTTGCCAAAAATTTTTTTTTTGGGAAAAATTGTCATTTCTAAAGTTTCCCTTTTGGGAAACCCCCAAGTTTGGTTTTTCTAGAATAAATGTGTTTGGTTTTAGTTGATTAGTTTTTTTTGGGTTCTCAGTTTTTTGTCTAAAGCTTTATTTTCCCAAATTTTCCCCAAGAGCCACCCCATTCGTCTTTTTTGGGAATCGCTGAGTACCCCAGTAAAGTTTGATGTAGAGTACCCCCACCAAATAGGCAGCAATATTGCGACTTCAGATAATTTTGTTCAGTGGGAAAAAGATGATTTCACAGGGTAATTTTTAAAACATAGCAATTTTTTAAAGTAGGTCTTAAATACCTTTTTTTCTTAAAATACTTTTAGGGACTAAAACCAGGGGGAAAATATCAACTTGAAAAAGTTTCCTTTTATTTGGGGGCTCCCAAACCCCCGGGGCCCTTTCTTCGTGAGCGCAACACTTCTAACCCCTAGGGTTAACCCCCCCCCCCATTATGAATTCTAAGATCACAATGAATAAGTTTAACCCTTTTTAATTTTTTATTTATTTTAAATTTTTTTTTATCGGGGATAATGGGAAAAACAAATCATGTGCTTTTTTACAAAATAGCCCCGTTTGTAAGCGGTTTTGTAAATTGTCAGGGTTTTTCCCCGGCACCCCAATTGGGGCCCACTCTTCCGAAAAGGGAACAGGGTTGAAAAGTGGGGGGGTGCAAGATGTTTTGAAGGGTTTTTGAATACGGGGCCCGGTTTATAGTCTCAAAACGAAGGACTTATAAAACAAGTTAGCGCCAAAGTACCTCAGCTTTCGGGTACTTTTTTTCGCAGTTTGCCCTGTAACAATTGGTATTTTTATGAAATTGTTTCTGAAAGGGGTTAAAAATTTTTGGGGGGGGGGGGGGGGGAGGCAGAGTCAGTGGTTTGGCGATGTTTTAAAAAAACGAATCTTTAGGGAAATTTTTTAATTTAAAACAGGTTCCCGGGGCCTTTTTTTTGCATCGTTTACTTTGGAAAATTTTTTTTTCTGGAGCTTAAAAATTTTCCTAAAACCCGGGTTTAAAAATCATTTCGGTCTTTGTTTTTTTTTTTTTTTGGTTTCTGGGGAAAAAGCTCCCAAGTTCACCACGGCGAGAATTTTTTCTTATGCGACCCCCTTTTTTTTTTCGCCCCTTTTTAAGTAGCGGATTTGATTTCAGGGTTTCTTTTAAAAAAAAAACCTTGTGCATGTTTTGGAAATTTTGTCATCCCTCCCCCCAGCAGAAATTTGCCTCCCCCTTTTGAAAGGAATAACAAGGGTTTTTAAAGTTTTGCCCCAGATGGGTTTTTCGTGGGGTTCACACACGGGGGCTGATTACTTTTTCCCGGGGAGTTAGTTTTGGGAAGGGAAAGGTAAAGGTGTCCCTTAAACCAAAGTGGGTTGGGGGAGCGAGGGGTCAGAGACCCTCAAGGGTTCTCTAGGGCCAGCAATTTTTGAGGGGGGGGGCGCCATCCCTCTCCCTTTGCTGCTTTAAACCCTTTCCCCGACCCTTTAAAAAGGGCAGGTACCCTTTTTCAGCGGGGGAACTGTTCTTGAAGTCAAGGCGCGCAAAAAGGTCCACTCATCCAATGGTAATCAACCCCTCGTTTCTTTCTTAACCTTGGCCGGGGGGAAAAGGGACTGAGGGTTTAAATTTAAAGGGAAACGCCCCCCCAAAAGGGGCCCCGGTGGTGGCCCGGAACCCCGGGCCCTCAGATCAAAAAACCAGCATTTAACCACTAGGGTTTTTCCCGTCCTTTTGTGTCGGGCTGATTTTTTTTGGGGGTAAAAAAAAATTACTGTTGACTTGCAATGTTGTTTTGTTCATGGGCTTTGTCAACCAAAATTTTGTTTCCCTGATCGTTTAACCCCCCCTCAAAAGAATCATGGAGACGCCATTCATGGCTTTGTTTAACCCAACCCCTTTACCATTGATTTATCACTCTTCTCACCCCGAGTTTATGGGAGGGGCCTTTTTTGGGCTTTTTTCCCCAGGTTTTTTCACCCGTGATCGTTTACCCCTTCTTTTCCCCGAGATCATGGGGGACCCCATTCATGGCCTTTGTCACCAGATCTTTAAAAAGTGACGTCACCCTTTTTTCACCAGAGATCATGGGGGATGCCACGGCCACGATGTTGGAGCGATGAACCCGGAACATTGTCCAAGATCCCCATGACTCAGTTAAAAGATGTCCGGAAAGAAAGAGGCTTGAAGGGTTTTGAATGGGAGGGTAAGAAAAATGCTTCCCCGGGAAACCCCGAAGGGCCAGACCTAGTTTACTTCCCCGGGCCTGGTTCCATGCCCAGGGAAATTTGAACAATCCCTGGCCCTCTTTTGTCTTCTACTGGATTTTAACCCAAAAAAGGTAAAGGGGTTTGGGGGGCTTTTGGGATTGGGGTGGCGTCTTTTTGAAATCCCCTCTCTGAAAAACGTTATGGGGGGGATGCACCCAGACCCTCCGCCCTCCTTTCTCCAACCCGCCTTCCTTCTTCTTTTCTTCTTCTTCTTTCTTCAAACAGACAAAAATAATGATCCTGTATAGGAGGGGAAATGGGGCCCGTACTGCCGCAAAAACGCCTTTACAAGTTTTGGCCCAGGCAACCGGGCCCTTTCTTCACGCGTTTTTTCCGGGGCACTTCCCCGCCCCCCAAAAATTGTCTTCCAGCCCTTTCCCGACCTTTTGGGGCTCTTCCTTCTTGCTCCGATTCCCAGAAGTTTTTGGCATTGGGGTCGAAGTTGTCAGGGGGGGTCGTAAACCCCAGTTCTGGGCTTGTGTCTCTGTTTTATCAACCCCATCAAAGAGCTAGGGAAACAACGCATCAAGGCTTGCCACAAAAAAAAAAGCTAGCACAACACATCGAAAAACTAGCAACAACACCCAAAACTAGCCCTCAAGAGCTGCATAACGCATCAAAAGCTAGCATCAACGCAAACAAAAGCTAGCATCAACGCCACGCAAAAACCAAGAGTTCCCTTTGTCGAAACAGCATCAAGAGCAACATCGTCGTCGGAGCAACTCAAGCGCAACATCGTTGTTGGAGCGCATTTAAGGGGCAACTCGTCGCAAAAATCGCGGGGGAGCAGTATCAAGCGCAAAATCGTCGCAACGTTTGTCGGACGCAAACTTCAAAATGCAACATTTTTGGGCCGGAAGCAGTATCAAGCGCAAAAATCGTCGTTTTGGGGCAGCAATTTAGACGCAACATCGCCGCAAAAATCGTCGTCGAGCCCAAATTTAAGCGCAACATCACCCCAACATCGGACGTTTGGACAGCATCAAGCCCCAAAAATCGTCGTCGGGCAAACATTTAACGCAACATGTTGGGCATCGTCCCCTGGAGCAGAGAAGAGGGAACATCGCCGTCCCGGGGCAGCCCTCGTCGTCCCGGAAACAAAAGGTCGGGGCAGCCTTAAGCGCCAACCAATTTGTTTGTTGGGGCCAAACATCAAGCGCAACATGTTGGAAACATCGTTTGTCGGGGAGTATGAAAAAGCAACATCGCCCTCGGAAACGCATCGTTTGTCCGGGGGCAGCATCAAAACGGGGGCAAACGTCGTCGGGCAAACATCAAGGCAACAACGCCGTCGGAGCAGTATCCACAACTAAAAAATGTAAGTACACAATTTTTATTTTAATTTGTTTTTTTTGGGGGGTCCTCTATTAGAGCTTCAAGGTTCTCTATCCAAGGTGAGATTGTTGTGTATGCGACCGCTTTCTTCCCCCCCCCCCCCCCCTTCCCCCCAATCCCCCCAACCTTTAAGGTAGCTGCATTCTGACTTCGGAGGAGATTGTCTAAACACACCAGTGTGCTTGCATTGATTTCTGTTAATATATTATCTGCTCCTTTCCACACGCAAAAGCTTACTCTTCTTGGGTTTTAATGTGTGCGTAAGATGGTTTAAGTTAATTTTGTCACCCAAAAATATGGAGGAAAAAAACCAAACTTTTATACTTTTATTTCGAGGATAATGGAATAAGAACTCTGTGCTTTTTTTACATCCTGCTCCCGTGTGTATGCAGTTTTGTCAATTTTGTCATCGTTCCACCAGTACACAATGAACTACTCTTCCGAAAAGTGAACGGGCTTTAACGTGTGGACAAGATGTTTCTTCGTGCGTTCGCACACGGGACACCTTTTAATAGTCTCATCCGAAAGAGAGGCGTTAATTCATCAAGTACTGTTGAGATTTAATCTCGAGACCCCTAAATTCTGAAGTCTTCATGACAAACACACATGTCACTTTAGTCATTTTGCTATCACATCCACCGGCACAAAGTCCTACTTTCAATAATTACTGGGCTCAATAATATTGCAAACGTTCCTATTTTAATATAAAGCTTTGTAAAAATGTGTTGGGAGCATACAGGAATTGCACTGAAGTCAAGTGAAAAAAATCGTTTCATTTATATTCTTAGATATTGACATGGAAATCTAACCACCTAGAAAATAAAATATGACGTTCGAAAAACTAATAGCAGTGTGGTGTGGAAATACATTGTATTGTATACCCCTTCAAGTCATAAAAGATTTCTCTGCCCGAAATTCGGGATGCTCTCCCCAGGAAGAACGCGTCGCCACAAGAGCAGCACCACCCATTATTTGTCATTTTCCTGTCTGCATATGTACGTTTCCCTATCAGTGTGGCTTTTTTCCTACAAAATGTTGCCCAGAACTCTTTTGTTGCCGTGGGTTCTTTTACGTGCGCTAAATGCGTGATGCACACAAGACCTTGGTCTATCATCTCATCCGAAAGAACAGTACCCAGACCACGACCACTCACGGTCTACCCAATGCCGGTAAAGTTTCGGGCACACACAGGGATCGAACCACCTCAGTCGGACTTCTGGCTTTCTAGGCAGGTGCATTACCTCTAGACCACCGATCCACAAGTAGAAAATATAGCCTCCCCTGGATATCACTGAAAACATGTTGGTCTTTTTACCAAGAGTGCTATTTTCTTCCTAGGGGGGCTATTTTCATTTCCGCGTCATAGTTCTGAATACGTCATAAATGACGTAGTCTTTTTCTTTTTTTTTAAAATTTGGTTCTGCGGCTAGAGCTTCCAGGTTCACAAAGGGTGGGATTTTGCATATGCCACCGGTTTTTTTTCCCTTTTCAACTAACTTCATGAATGATATCTAATTATTTTTTAATTTTTATTTCATTTCGAGGATAACAGAATAAGCAGCATTCATGTGCTTTCTTACATCAAGTCCCCCTGTGTATGCAGTTTTGTAAATTTCGTCATCTGTTCCCACCGGAACACAATGACCTACTCATCCGAAAAGTAGAACGGGTTTTTACGTGCGCGCAAGTTGTTCTGCGTGGCTAAATACGGTACCAGCGTGCACGCGCATTTCTTTTTCTGTCAGAAATTGTCATCCATTCCTAAAAAAAAGGTAAAGGTGTCCCATAACTTATAAGGTCGTAGGGGAGCGAGGCGTCAGAGACCTCACTTCTCTAGGGCCAGCATAGTGAGGGCAGCAGCGCCCATCTCCTCTCCCTCGCTGCTTTACCTTCCCTGACCCTAAAGAGGGCAGTACCCATTACATGGGGGAA
>CM054160.1:21367771-21369891 GCA_028751875.1 Rapana venosa | reverse complement strand
CAAATGAGAAGACAAATGTAAAAAAAAAAACCAAATGCATTGCTTATTCAATGTACCATCTGGAAATAAAAATTTGATTTGACTTGACTTGACTTGACTTCACAGAGATAGAGAGAGAGAGTGTGTGTGTGTGTGTGTAAGTGTGTGTGTGCGTGCGTGCGTGTGTGTGTGTGTGTGTGTGTGTGTGTAAGTGTGTGTGTGTGTGACCTGTGACCTGTGACCTGTCTCACCAAACAGGTTATGTGACATAAATTTCACAAGTGACCCCTCCCACACAGCTGTCATTCTGGGATGTTCACTGTCAACGTGGTGTCCAACCAGGAACTATCTATCCGGGATGCTTGAGGGGAATCCCCCTGACCTAATTAGCTATCTAGCTAGCTAGCTAGCTAGCTGTCTGTCTGTCTGTGTGTCTATCTATCTGTCTGTCTGTCTGTGTGTCAAAAGTCAAAGTCAAAATCAAAGTCAAAATTTTATTTCCAGATGGTACATTGAATAAGCAATGCATTTGCTTTTTTTCATCAGGCCATCTATCTAAGAACAAATTTCTTAATGATTATACTGAAATACTACATTATTGCATCCTTTATCATTGAATTGAACCAGTAAAAAAAGGAAAATTGATAATGTGTCTGTCTGTCTGTCTGTCTGTCTGTCTATGTGTCTGTCTGTCTGTCTGTCTATCTGTCTGTCTATCTATCTGTCTGTCTGTTTGTCTTTCTTTTCTGTCTATTTATTTATCCATCTATCTATCTAACCGTCTGTCAGTCTGTCTGTCTGTCTATCTGTCTGTCTATCTGTCTGTCTGTCTGTCTATCTATCTGTCTGTCTGTCTGTCTTTCTATCTGTCTATCTATTTATCCATCCATCTATCTATCTATCTATCCGTCTGTGTGTCTGTTTGTCTGTCTGTCTATCTATCTGTCTGTCTGTCTGTCTATCTATCTTTCTGTCTGTCTGTCTGTCTTTCTATCTGTCTATTTATCCATCTATCTATCTATCTATCCGTCTGTCTGTCTGTCTGTCTGTCTGTCTATTTGTCTATCTTTTTGTCTATCTTTCTGTCTATCTGTCTATCTACCTATCTATCTGTCTGTCTGTCTGTCTGTCCATCTATTATATCTACTACCTATCCATCTATCTATCTACCTATCCATCAATCTATTTATCTATCTACCTAACCGTCTATCTATCTATCTATCTATCTACCTACCCGTCTATCTATCTATCATCTATCTATCTATCTATCTATCTACCTACCTATCTATCATCTATCTATCTATCTATCTCTCGATCTATCTATCTAGCTATCAGTCTGTCTATCTATATGTCTATCTATCTATCTGTCTGTCTGTTTATCTGTCTGTCTGTCTGTCTATCTATCTGTCTGTCTATTTGTCTATCTATCCATCTATTTATCTATGTGTCTGTTTGTCTATCTATCTATCTATCTATCTATCTATCTATCTATCTATCTGTCTGTCTGTCTGTCTGTCTATCTATCTATTTATCTATCTATCCCTATGCCTATAACACTACAATACCGTCCTCAGCCAACTCCTTGATGAGCATGCACCTCCTACTGACCATCTCCTGCCTGATAGGCCCTGTGCACCATGGTACACCCATGACATCCTGGTCGCAAAACGCAAACGCCGACAACTAGAACGGCAATGGCGAAAAACAAAAACTGAAATAAACAAACAGCTTCTTCGTAAACAAATCAACAAAGTCAAAACCTTAATCCATTCAGCAAAAACAAAGTATTACTCTTCTCAAGTTCTTGATGCCACATCTACGAAATCTCTCTTTTCCCTCACATCCACTCTGCTTGGATCTGCGAAGGCTAGCCCTCTGCCTTCTATCTACAACCACTCTGAACTTCCTTCTATATTTTCTGCATTCTTTTCTGACAAAATCCGCAACATTCGCTCTAGCTTGGATCAGACTCCTTTCCAGCCTGTAATTTGTGATCCTCAATTTTCTGGCACTCCTCTCTGTCCTTTCATCCAGCAAGCGAGAAAGAAATCGAGACAATTCTGAAAGGAATGACCATAAAATCCTGCGATCTCGACCCATACCTGCTTCTCTTTTCGCACAGTGCCTGCCACAGCTTATAC
>CM054160.1:21340271-21362771 GCA_028751875.1 Rapana venosa | reverse complement strand
ACATACATGAAACTGTACCCCAGCTTCAAAGGACTTCAAAAAGGCGTTTGACCGTGTAGCATGATGCATTGTGGCCACAAAGAAGAGAGTACAAACAGGGACAAAAAGATCATCCAGACATCAAAGAGTATATGCAAAGTCACCAGTACAGTTGCTCTGTCTAAGGCATGGTTGGAGATGGTTCCATACCCAGGTGGGAGTCCGTCAAGGCGTCTCCTATCTCCAACCCCTTCAATGTTTTCCTTGAGCGCAAAAGATGAATGATTAAAAGACCCAAGGGGAACAGTCGTTTGGAGGGGGACAATCACCAATTCAGGTTTGCGGATGAATTGATAGAGGGAAGGAAACTAACGGAAAAGGGCCCAAACCTGCCCCCAAAACCCCCCAGAGGGAGGAGATCAGTCCCGAGAAAAAAAAAAACTCATGAAAACGTGTCCACCCAATACTACAAGATACATCAGGGAAAAGAATTGAGGTTGTGTCATTCAATTCCCTTGGAGCTGTTATTATGATGAGGTTAAAGACGAAATCCTCGAAAGGCTGCACAAACATAGCAGCAATGGCGAAGTCAAACATTGGAAAGCCCGAAACATTCTCTTGGGTCCAAGTAAGTTTACTGCATGATCATCATTTCCACATCCGTATGCATGCAAATTGGGAACTGAATGTGATCTAGCTACTCTAAAAATTGGCCCGTGTGTGGTAGGGTGTACGTGGTGGTAAAGAGATCGAGTTAGCTTTTAATTTCCCCCCCAAAATTCCATGGTGTATTCTTTCCCCTTTTGGGTATGGAGTTAGGGCCCCTTAAAAGCGTCTGCAAATAGTTTTATTTTGAGTAACCCAAAACCCCCCTTTTTTTTAGGTGAAAAAATAAAATTAAAATGTGGAAAAGCTGATTTTTTAAATTGTCCTTTATTTGACTATTTTCTCTCTTTTTTTTTTTTTTTTTTTTTTTTTTAAAAAATAAAGGCGGGGGTTTTTTTTGATTACTTGTTTGATTGCGAAGCATTTGGGGGGTTGAATGTGTGATATTGGGGGGGTTTTTAAAGGGGAAAACGGCGATGAATGTTGATGGTGGAAGGAACCGCTGGGGTTTGGGTTGTGGCGATGAAGGCAAGGGTGATGGACGTTCTACAGTGTTGTATGGTGGTTGAGGGTTGTTTTTCCCCTTGGGTTGCCCAAGGGTGTTCTTTTCCGTTGATGGTCCCTGTTCCGTGACAAAATGTAGGAAGTGGTTGGGGGTTTCCCCAAGTTTTCCCCTGATTGTTTTGTCCTTTGAGCGGGCCCCCGGTTTCGCGGGCTGGGTTCTTTAGAGATGACGATTGTTGAATTGCCCACGTTGCTTTTCTTATGCCTCCTCTTTCGTTGAGAAGAGGGTCGGATTGGGGGGTGTAGATGGGATGGAAGTATGGGGACTTTGGTTTTTAATTTTCCCCCTCAGTGTCATGGGTGTGCCCCATTTTGCAAAGGGTTTGCTTGTATAGGGTAGTAATGAGGGACCCTTGTTTTTTGGAAGATTTTTGCGGTCTTCTGCTCTTTCGCTTCCCATTGTTGAGGATGTTTGGAGGTGTGTGTGGGTGAAGGAATTTTAAAGAAAAATTTGCGGAAGTCAGCACGGGAAACTGAGGCCTTTTGTCGACATATACATCGGAATGCCGTGAACGCAAAGAGCTTTTATTTTGGCGTGGGCTATGCTAGCTGGTTGTAAAGAGACGTTTTTGTCCGCGGGAGAAAAGTCGATACAACGATGAAAGTCTTCCGTGTAGCTGAACAGATCCTTCCCAGTTAGCCCATGGTCGATCGGGAAAAGGAAGGGAGTAGGGGTTTCCCTTTGTGTCTTCTGTTTTTGTCACAAATAGCACTTTTGTGAAAGGCTTAATTGAAAAGAATGTAGGGCCCACCAAATGAGGATAAAGCAAGGCCTGCATTTTGTGTTTCCCGGGTCCCCTTCGTGAATACAAATTGAATGCCATTTCATTCCCCTGGGGAAAAAAGATTTGTCATAAAACGTAGCAGTTTGCGTGGTCAAGTGTTCTTGTTTGTCCAGTACTGCTGAAAGTGGTGATCTGGCTTGTGGGTGGGCCATCCACTGAGCAGTATTCTCGGATTTGTGTCGTTTCAGGGTTGTTTTTTTGTACTTCTTGATTTATGGCTGTTTGCTGAAGCGGGATTATCGATGACTGTTACAATGATGTTGCTTCATCGATGGACTGTTGTCCGTTTTTTTTTGGCGGGGGCATGTGGTGCCCGGCGTGGTCCGCGTTTTTGATTTTTTCCAGCAAAGTGCAAAATTGGGAGAGAAAAGCATGAGTCGTAGTGAAAGCGAATGCGAGGTGGCATTTTGGAAAGTTTGTAGATGAGAGCATGGTACCAGGGGTTGTGTCAGTTCTACGTGAAGCTGAGGCCAAGGTATATTATCGTCTCTCAGGCCCCAAGTGACTGCTATCCCTTTTTTCTATTACGGGTAGTTTGCTAGGTTGAGAGAGAGCGTAAAATATAGCAGATGGCGTGTGATTTGTTTCTTGGTTTGGAAAAAGGGCACCAATCCCGGGTTGGACCCTCAGTGCTTTTAAGTTTCGTTGGGGGCTTTAGGGGGAACGGAGGTGAAATCAAGAGATTTTTGATTTGCTGGAAAGGTTTCTGTTGATCGCTCCAACCCTTTGAGTGTTTGGGTAGAAGAGGTAGGGGGTGTGAGTTGGAAAGTTTGGGCTGAACTTGGCCATTTGGGTTTTTCCCATCCCCATAAAAGCGTTGAGCTCAGTGTGTTTGTGGGCGAGGAAAAAATTGTGAGGGCCTCCCTTTTGCTGGTTGGGCAAAAACCCGAGGTTGATGATGGGCCAAAATCGAAAGAGTCTTTGAAAATTACTTTTTTTGAGAGTGAGATCAGCTTTTGTGTCGATTCAGGACTTTTCAAAGACGTTGATATGAGTGGCTTGGTTCGATGGAAAAAAAATTTCACCCATGTGGCTTAAGCTTCCAAAGTCGCCAAGGATTGTTGAGAGGTCGTAAAATCCCTCATTGGAACTGCCCCGAAGGGAAGTCGGTTAAAAACTACGCCAAAAGGTGTGATGAAGTTGTGTCGGTTTTGATTCTTCTGAGAGGTTATCTACAAAGCCGCTTCGAGCATTAGCTTGGAAAAATTTGGAAATTTGGAGTTTACCCAGGCTTTCTCAACTAAAAGCTATGGATGAACCCCCGTTAAGGATTTGTTATTTTGAGTGAGATCTACACAGAGACGTATGTCCATTGGTCTTTGGGAAAATATTCCAGGCCCCAAGGGTTTGGGTTTTTTGGACGGTGAGATAACCCTTCCTTGGCTACGGTAAATCTCGTTTTGATTTTTGGGAAAATTAGAGGGTGTGATTTTTTTGGGCTAAATGCACACAGGTTTTGCAAATTTTGGGGATGTTGAAGGGTTTGCCCAAATTTTACCTAGGATTTAAAAAAGTTTGGAAAACCACTTTTAAAGTCAGGTGTCTTTGGATATTTTGATTTGGGTTTGAACGGAGACTCCCAATTGCCCAAAGGCTGCCTAGAGGAGAGGATGACGGCCCTTTCAAACGTAGAGAGTTTCTGTTTTGTTTGCTGGGGGCCCCAGCTGTGCTTGAATTATCCCCAGTGTGTAAGGTAGTGTTGGGCCCTTTCAGGTTTTCCCGAGATTTGTTGGGGTGTGTCTAGCCGCTTTCCCCCCCATGAAAAGATCACCGTTCTAGTTTAAAGATATGAGTTTGCATTTTTGGTTATTTCTGCTGCCCGCGATTCTGGGATGGGAAACATGGCCCCAAAAAATTTGTATTAGTTTCGGTAAGCATTCATCTTTATTGATAATTTTGAAAAGATTTTTGGGCATATTTGTCGTTTTAATGGCAGTACTTCGGCAAAAACCCATAATTCCTTTCTTTTGGCAAAAATGAACAAAAGCTGTGGCGCGGCATTTTTCTTTGGGTGGATTTCCCTTTCGCAATACCGCAAAATTGAAATTGAGTTGGCTTATGGGTTGATGGAAATGTGGCTATTTGTTCTTTCAATGCAGAAATTTTTTTGACAACTTGTAGAAGCGTGCCCCTTTACCTGGTTGATCTCTTTTCTCTCTTCAGTTGTCGCTAGATGGCTCTTGAGTAAGAGTTAAGTAGCTTTAGCTTGGGGTTCGTTGGGAGGTGCATCATCGAGTAACCCAAAAAAATTCGGTTCTTTCAGTTCCCCCTTTTAATTGACCCCTATTCCATTTTCACCAATTTGAATAAATCTTGAATAAAATTTTCAAATTTCCCAGGCCTTTTATTCTTTTGTTGAAAATTGGGTCTTCAAAATGTATTTTTCCCAGCACCAAAGATTGTAAACAGGTGAGATTTTCCGTTGAAAAAGTGCTTCATCAATGTTCTGGTTGACCCTTATGGTCTGCACATTCCATTTGTGTATAAAAATACCTCCCGTTTTCTTGTTTTTTTCTAGTGAAAAATGTTTGTAAGAAGGAAAAGTTCTTCCCTTTTGGGGGTGGTGCCTCGAATGGTTTTGGAGCTGGGAATTATGGCGCGAACAGTTGTTGTCCTTTCTGCTATTCTTCCATTTTGTTTTTCGCAAACTTGGTTCATAAAGCCCCGGAATCTGAATTTGGGCCCTTTTCGTGGTAGCGTGTGTAGTGGTGCCGTGAAGAGATCGAAATTAGCGTTAAATTCCCCCACTTCCCCGTGTGTTCTCAGTCACCCTTTGTTGGTATGGAGTTATGGGCCCCTTTCGAAGTTCTGCAAAACTAGTCTATTTGGTAATCCTAAATAAAATGAGGATCCCGGCTTTTGGGGATGAGAGCCCCGAAGGGGTGGGATTTATAACGGCCACATTCCCAAAAGAAGAAATCCACAAACCATAACCCAAAAAGAAAAAAAGGGAAAAACCTGTGCCCCAGTAGAAAGGGGGTTGTGGTATGGACTGTGACCCAAAATCGATGGGCTCCCAAAACCTATGCAAGGAAAAAGTGCAGGGGTAGGAGAAGGCAATGGGGTTGTCGTTTCCCCCTTCGAATTCCCTTTTTGTACTTCGCGCGCGCGGATGTGTGTGTGGGGTGTGTGTTTGTGGTGTGTGTGTGTGTGTGTTGTGTGGGGTTGTGTGTGTGTGTGTGTATGGTGTGTGTGTTTGTCTGTGTGGGGTGTGTGTGGTGTGTGTGTGTGTGATCAAGTCAAAGTCAAAAATTTTTTGCGGGAATTCCAAAAGGAGTGAGTTGTTTTTTATAACCCTCTATCTAAAAAAAAAACACCAAAAAAAAGATAATGTAATTAATTTAAAAATATAATATAACATAATAATTAATAGATATGTGCCCAATAGATAAAAAACCTAAACAATGTAACCCTGCAAAAAAAATAAAAATAAAAAAACAAATTCTGTAAAAAAATCAAAAAACAAAAACAACAAAACCAAAAAACAAATAAAAACAAAAAAAATGAAACCACACACACCTCCTCCCCTCTCTTCTCTCTCTCTTTCTCTCTCTCTCTCCCTTCTCTTCCCCTTTTCCTTTTTCTCTTCTCTTCTTCTCTTCTTTTTTTTGTTCGTTTGCTTTTTTATAAAGTTTTTTCCCCCTTTTTTGTCTTGTGAGGTAGAGATTGGGTTCTTATTAAGTTTTTCCCCACGGGCGGGGATGGATGTCAAAAAGCCCGAGTGTTTTCATTATCTCGAATAAAAGAAATTTTTATTTTCTCTTCACATACTAATTTCTAAAGTGTGATTTTAAAATTTTTTTTTGCGTTTTTTCTATTGCTGTTGCTTTCCCTTCAGAAATACAATGAATTTTTTTTTCGTTTATGGTTTTTCCCTGTTTTTGGGAGTTTTTTGGGGATTATTTGGTTTTAACCCCCCCTTTCCCCCCCTCCCTCTTTTGTTGTATTTGTTTTTGTTCTTTGCCGTTTTTTTTTTTGGTTTTTTTTGTTTTGTTGTTGTTTTTGTGTGTGTTTTTTTTATGTTTTCTTGTGTTTTTTTTTGGTTGTTGTTTTTTTCTTTTTTTTTTTTTTTTTTTTGTGGGTGTTTTTTTTTATATTTTTACATGGAGTGTAAAGGGTATTGGGTTTCTTTATTATTTAGAGTACCCCAGGCGGGGAAAAGAATGTAAAAAAAAAAAGACTGGAAGTAAATCATTATACAAAAATAAAAATATTTCCCAAAACTCTCTCTCTCTCTCTCTCTCTCTTCGCTCGCTCGTCGCTTCAATGTTTTTCCCCTTTTTGATTGGTTTTTTCGCTAGGGGAGCGAGAAACGCCTCTTTGTCAAGGGGGGAAAAAACGGTCAGATCAAACAGTTACAAAGACTAAATTAGGTTTCCCCCATAAAATACTCGAGAGCAGCACAGTGAAGTTCCGGGGTGAAAGGGTGTCTTGGCATTTGGGCCCCTGGAAAGACTTTTTGACGTGTTGTTTTCGTTCTTTGTTCTGTAAAACAAGCTGCCAAAAAGGTTTGTTTTTGTGTTATCCCTTAAAGTAACCGAATTCCAAGAGTAGTAGTTGTTTTCTTCGTCTTCTACGGCCCAAAATCGGGAAATTTAAAGTTTTCGAAAGAAAAAAAAAGGTGAATAGTCCCTTAGTCGAAAAAAAAGTATAATACATGTTGCTTTTTTGTGATAGGCAGGGGCATTTTATGCCCGGACTTTGAAAACGATCGTCATGTGTTTAAGTCCCCAGTGATTTTTTGAAACTACTGTAAAAAATAAGGGAAAAGGAAAAACCCTTTTTGGTGTTAAATGCCAGTGTAAAAATTTTAATTTTAATTGGATTTTAATGACAAGTAGCAAAGTTATCACTTATTGCGTATTGTGTGTGTGGGGTTGGGGGTTTTGGAGAGAGAGAGACAGAGAAGAGGGAGGAGAGGAGAGGAGGGGGGAGAGAAGAGATGTGTGTGTATTGGTGTTGACTCTGTGTTGTGTGTTGTGTACAATGGTGTGACTTGTCAGTGTTTGTGTTTTGTGTGATAGGTGTGTGACGGTGTGGGTGAAATGTGGTTTTCAGTGTGTGTGCATGTGTGGTCACTGTCAAGGTCAGTGTGTGTGTGCACTGTAGTGGTGTGTGTGTGCTTGGTTTTATATGCCTTTTTCCCAGTATTTTTTTTTCAATTGTGAATATTTTAACCCGGGGAAAAAATTTCTCACAAGGATCGAAATGTTTTCTTGATTCGAAAGACCGTTAAATTCCAATCATGCTTCCCCCCCCCCAACACAACACACAAACCCCAAAACCACACCCCCACACAAAACCCCAACACACAACAACACAGGGAATGGAGGGAATGGTTGTTGAGTCTTTGAGGGTGCCCCACGGTGTCGGACACGGGACAGATAGTAGATAGATAGACTCTTTTCAAATTTTTTATAATTATAAATTCTGCTTTTACATGATTTATCCTTTCTTCAAAGGGAAATGTTGTTCCACACACCACAGCCGTCACTTTTTGCCCCCAACACATGCACCCACACACCACATAGCAACCAACAAAACAACAAAAACCCCTATACTGTTTACCAAATGTACAATTTCTTCATAGTTACCCTTTTTTATCTGAAAAAATTTTTGTTTGTGCCACCACACACATCACACTCACACACACACAACACACAACAACCACACACAACCCAAAACCCCACACCACACAAACACACCAACAACACACACACACACACAAACCCCACAAAAACTACACACATCCACCCCCAAACCCAAAACACCTCAAACACACACAAAGTTTGAAAAAACCCCACCACCCAACAAAAAAATACTACTATCTTTTCTTTAGTTTTTTATATATATATTATCTTTCATTAAACAATTTGCTTCTGTTTCCCTTTGCTTTAGGAAGACTTTTTCTTAGATATATTTTCATTACATGTATAAAATCTGATTCCCCTTTTGATCTTCAGGAAGACTTTTTTTTCGATAATTTTTTCATTACACACTTTTGCTCATGTTATTTTTCCTCTTCACTTAGGAAGAAGCGTTTTTTACAACAATTGTCTGGCACTCTGCAGATGCGTTTATGCTGCTGGTTCAGCGACAGGGCCAAGCTCCGTTACAGAATGGTTCGCTGCGTATCCGGACAAGCGAAAAAGAAAACCACCCGGGGCTGACTAGTCTCGTGCTGGCACGGAACCAAAATGTGCAGCTTCTGGAGTGGAAGGATTTGAAAATCGTTTACAAAAGGTTGGTTCCATTTTTTAAAAGAATTCTTCTATAGTTGCAGGGGATGGGATAGCTAGCTCAGTGGTCAGAGCACTCACTTTTTCCCCACCCAGCTAAGGTTAAGCAGTGTCGAGCGTGGTTACCACTTGGATGGGTGACCGTTTGTGCTGCCTTGGCTTTAGTACAGTTCCCCCCAGTTCCCCCAGCTGTAAATGGGTACCTGCCTCTTTAGGGTCAGGGAAGGTAAAGCAAGGAAAAGGAGATGGGCGCCGCCTCAATATGCTGGCCCCAGAGAAGTGAGGTTCTCTGACGTCTCGTCCGTTTCGACCACATTTGGTTATGGGACACCCGTACTTTATATCTGTAGATCTGTATCAGTTTTTTTTTCTGTCTGACTGCCAAGTGGGTCAGGTGACTTGCGAAATCATTTCATGGTGGAGTGTCACTGTTGTAAGTCAGCCCGATCTTCTTCTTTATCGTTTTTTGTTTTTGATTTAATATATATTATATTTCTTCTTCTTCCGTTTGTGTCATGTTTCTCCCAGGGGAGGTTTGACATTGATGAGCCTTCTTTCCCTCTCTCTCTGTTTGAGCTTCCTCCTTATTTATGCCCTTTCTCAAAGATATCTGCAATACAGGCAGCCCAGGTTTGCCCAGGTTTCCCTTTGGTCTTTTCCATCCAATACGAAGTTCATTGCTCTTTTTATGATGTGGTGGTCTGCTTTCGTTGAAAATGCCCAAAAAAGGAAAAGTTGTTTGGGACTAGTAAAACTTTAGTCACACTTTGCCCCATAGCCCAAACAGTAAGTATTATATTTAATTTATTCTATATTATCATTAAAAATGTAAAAAAAAAGTGTAATAACCCCGCGCTGTTTTGGGGTTTTGTTATTGTTGGGGCCCCATTTTTTTTTTTAGCTTTTTTGACTGTAAGAGGAAACGCTGTGTGAATAATTTACGTGCCGAGCAGTGTCGTTGTTCTGTGTACATGCATTATGGTGATTCCTTCCCAGTTGTGAATTGTGTGTAGACTGTATGTTCCTGTGTCCTTTTTCTAGAGGCCAAAAACACTTATTCCGGGAAGAGAAAGGTTTTGGTTCGAGTCTCTGTCCCGTTCACAGCCCCATTTTATCTCCCCCTTCTGATTGGGAGCCGGGTGTAGTCTTTTAGTCTAGATGTGAGGATAGGTGGGGAAAAAGATGGCAGAATTCACAAATCGGATAAAAACCGGGGGGATGGATGTAAAAAGCACATAAATGCTTTTTTCCCTTTTCCTCGAAATAACAGAAAAAAAACTAAATGAATAAAAAAAAAAAAGTGACTGAGTTTGGGGGTTGTTTTTTTTGCTTTTAAAATTTTTTTTAATTTGATGTGATTTTGAAGTTTTTGGTCGTGTGGGTGTACCTTGTAAGTTGCAAAACATGTCACGCAAAGTTCAGTCTAAAAAATGCCTTAAAAGCTTTTCGCCAAAAAAAATCCATACGACAAGAAATTTTATATATATATTTATTTATATTTATCACACAAAAAACAAAAAGATAAAGGCTGCGTTAATTGGCCTGTATCGATTTCTTTGGGGGAAAAATTTTTGGTGTTTGTTTCACCATGGAAAGAGCAAATCACTCCCATCAGCAGTACACTTTTGATGGACGCACAGGCACCACAGTCCAAAACCACAAGCTCCGGTACACCACAACACCCCTCCGCGTAAACCCCACACACACACAGTCACAAGACACAAGCTCCACGTAACACACACACACATCACGCGTACACACCACACCTCACGCGTACACACACAACCACACACATTCAATTTAAAATTGCTTTGCCCCCCCAGGTGATGAAGGATTTCAATTAAAAACAAAATTAAAGTTTAACTAATGTATAATTTGATTTATAGCAAAAACATTATCACACACCTCTCTCTCTCTCTTCTCTTTTCTCTCTCTCTCTCCTTTTTTCCCCTCACTCTTTTCTCTTCCCCCCTGCTACTTTACCAAAAAAAAAACCAAAAAAAGTTCAATGCCCGTACATATAATACATGGTTTTTCTTGCCTGTGAGAGCGATGTAAAAAAAAAAAAATGTTAACACAACATTTTACCAAGCATAACCTTTTAATGTTTCCTTAAACCCGTGTCTTGTTCAAAAAATACATATTTGTTGATTTATTTTTTGATTTTAATATTTATACTTTTATTGAGGGTAAGGAAAAAAGCATTGTGTGCTTTTTTTTTACATCCGTCCCCATGTGTATGCGGTTTTTTTAAAAATTTTGTATCTGTTCCCACCGGCACCAAAGGCCCCATCTTCCCAAAGGGAAAGAATTTAATTTTTCCCAGATGTTTGCATTTTCGTTGCACACGGAGCCCCGGTTTTTTGTTCCCGAAGGCATAAATCATTCATGTGCCCCTAGTACATCTATACTTTGTGCCCGAGTTTTATTTCATCTTGAAAGACTAGCACCCCACCATTTTTTTTTGTGTGTGTGTGGTTTATTTGACAGGTTGCCCGTCGTTTTTTGCTGCGCGGGGAGGCACGAAAACCGAATGCTGCCCTGGGGGTCATTCATCGCTACTGGAAATTTCTGGAAATACTTTGGAAGTGTAAGTTTGGTGAATTGGAAGGCATTTGTGTGTGTGTGTGTATGTGACTGTGTGTGTGTGGTCTCTTGTGATGTCACTTTTTGTGGGGGGGAGGGGGGTGTCACTCGGGTGTGTTACTTGTTGTGTGTGTGTGTGTGTGCACTCTCTGTGGTTGGGTGATGTGTGTGGGGGGAGGGGGGGTGTCACTCTGTGTGTGTATATGTGTTTTCACTGTGTGTGTGTCACTGTGTGTGGGGGGGGGGGTGGGGGGGGGGTAGTTGGTGTGTGTGAGTGTCTGTGTGTGTGTCACTCTGTGTGTTGTGTGTCACTTGTGTGTGCTTTGTGTGTGTGTGTGTACTGTGTGTGTGTCACTGTGTGTCTGTGTGTCCCCTTGTGTGTGTATGGAGGGGGGGGGGGGGTCTTGCTGTCACTGTGTGTATGACTTTTGTGTGTGTGACTGTGTGTGTGTCACTCTGTGTGTGTGTTTGTGACTGTGTGTGTTTTATTTATTTATTTATCTTATTCTTTTATATTGAGGATAATGGAATAAGCATTATGTGCTTTTCTACACCCAGTCCCCGTGTGTATCCCGATTTGTAAATTCTGTCATCTGTTCCACCGGCACAAATGGCCTACTCTTAAGAAAAGTGTAAAGGATTTAAGTGTGCGAAATGTTCTGCGTGCTTTTCAAAACCAGGGCCTCGGTTTATAGTTCATCCGAAGGACTGGGGGAGAGTGGAGTCGGCACTGATGTTATCCAGGGGAAAAATATGCCTTGAAGGGGAAATGGGAACCCGGGTCGTAGATTGCGAGCGCAAGTTTGCCCGTAGGCTATCCGTCCAGTTGATGCTGATGATGTTATCTTTCTCTGTGTGTGTGTGTGACTGTGTGTGTGGTGTGAGATGTGAAATGTGTCACTTTATGTGTCACTGTGTGTGTGTCACTGTTTTGTGTCACTCTGTGTGTTTCACTATGTGTGTTTCACTTTTGTGTGTGTGTCATCTCTGTGTCACTGTGTGTGTGTGTCACTGTGTGTGTGTCACTTCTGTGTCACTGTGTGTGTGTGTGTCCTGTGTGTGTGTCACTCTCTGTGTCACTTGTTGTGTGTGTCACTGTTTTGTCTGTGTTCATTTTGTTCTTTAGTGGAGCTCCAAGGTTTGTTTCCATTGGTGAGATTTGTGCAATGTGACCACTCCACACATAATGATTTACATTGCACCACAGGTCAATCTGTATTTAATTGGCATGTTATTATCTGCAATGAAAAAGGGTATCCAATGCAAAAAACAGACTGAGAATCGGACAGTTCTACAAAAAGTTATACAATTTGAACGATAAGACTGCAGGAAGTGACAAAAAGAGAAATTTTTGACAAGTTTAGATTCGAACGGTGGTCAGAATGAGGGCTTGGTGTTTTTAAACGTGGTTTTTAAAGCAGATCTATATTTCATGCAGTACAAGGTAGAAGAATGGCTTTTAGTTAATGAATGACTACAGTTTTTAAATCCATCAAAACCTCAAAATCGAAAACCTGATCCCCCACGTGCCTAAATGGCTCCTAGCGGAAAAAAGGGGTCAGGTGTGAGGTGACTATTTTCATGGTGGAGTGTTCACACATATATACAAAATGGGTTGGTTTTTTGGGGGGGGGGGGGGGGGGGGGGCGGGGGGGTGGGGGTGAGGGGGGGGGGGGGGAAGGGTTTAGGTTGGTGGGGGAGGTGGGGGTGGGTTGTTCGTTTTGTTGTTGGTTTTGTTGTTGGTTTTGTTGTTGGTTTTTGTCATAGAGAGCTGAGTCAGATGGCACAGTTTCTTTGTGCTTGTGGAGCCTGGCACTGTTGCTTCAAGAATTGTACATACTGTTCTGTAGAGTTTTCATGACGGGATGGCCTAGCGGTCAGAACATAGCGCTCGCAATCTGAGACCCGGGTCCGTTCCCGTTCAAGGGGGTATTTTCCTCTGAGTTAACATCAGTGCAGATCACTCACTCTCCCTAAAGTCCTTGGATGAGACTATTAAACGAGACCCCGTGTGTGCGAACGCACGCAGAACATCTTGCTGCCCCGTTAATCCTGTTCCGCTTTTTTGTAAGAGTAGGCCATTGTGTGCCGGTGGGAACGGATGACAGAATTGACAAATCGCATACACACGGGGATGGATTTTTAAAAAAAAAACCACATAAGTGCTTATTCCATTATCCTCGATATTAAAAGAATTTTTTTTAAATTAGAGTGGCCCGCAGTTTGGGGCTAGTGTGATGACTTGAGGACTCTACCACAGGGCCCTAAATCGGAATTTAACTCTGCTGGACTCTTAAATAATTCTTCTTCTTCATGTGCCAGGTCTGTTGCGGGCATCAGCGACCCAGGGCCTTTTCCTTTTTCCTCTTTTTGTATTTTCCCCTGATGAGTTCATTGTTGGGGGATTTTTTCCTTTTGCGTAGTATTCAGACGTCTGTGTATTTTGTGGTTGTTCTTTTGTCGTTGGTACCAAAATTCTCCCCCCCCCACACCAAAATTTGCTTTCTTTTCCCATCAGCTCTGTTTTATGTGCCCCAAAAAAAAATTGTAGTTGTTTTTTTTATGGTTTTTTTATTTAGGGATCTTTTGTCCCCGGCCCCTTTCCCCTTACTTTTTTGATTTCCTTTTCAGTCCATGATATTCTCATAATTTTTTCTGATTACCCATTTTGTGTTTTAAAAGTCTTCTTTTGAGGTCTTTTGTCTGCGCCAGCATTACTTTCCGTACGGGGGGGCAAACCAATGTAGGCTTTAAAGAGTGTTGTTTTTTGGGTGGGGGAGTTCTTATATTTCTTTTGGGAAAAATTTAATAAATCTCAAAAACATTTACGTTAGGGTTTTTGGTTTTTTTTTTTTTATGCCCCCCCCCCCCCCCCCCCTTTCCCCCTCCTTCCCCCAAAATTACAAAGGTTTACACGCTTTCCGACTTCGGGGAAAGGGGGGTTTTAAAATGGACGACTTTTGGTGATGCGGGTTTTTTTGGTTTGGGGGGTTTTTTTTTTTGGTTTTTTTTTTTGGGTTGTTTTGTTTTTCCCCCCCCCCCTTTTTCTATTTGAAACAAAAATGCTACTCTTCGAAAACCCAGACAGGGTTTTTTTAAAATGTGTGTGAAAGATGTTCTAAGGGGAGGGAATGAAAAAAGCACAGGGGGTTATTTCATTATCCCTCAAAATAAAAGAATTTGCCCTTGTCAATTTGCCCATTGTCAAGTGCGTTGGCCCCGGGATCTCGGGTTTATGTCTCATAAAAGGGATTTTTAGGGGGGAAGTGGGCCCTTGCACTGAGGTTAACTCCGGGTTTGGGGAAAAAAAAACATGAGGGGGATTTAAACCCCGGGGTTTCTTTAAATTGCGGGTGAAATTTGGTGTAGAGCTTTTGGGTTTTACCAAAAGTTTCCCCCACCCCCCCCCCCCCTCTCCACTTGACACGTGGGGCCAGCTCCCAAATTGGTCCGAGGTGTGGGGTTCCTTGACATGGTGTTTTTTGGGTTTGATGGGGGTTTGTTTGATTTTTGATTTTTGGGGGTTTTGTTGTTGTTGATGATTTTGTTGTTATCGGGGTTATTTTTGGGTTTTGGGTTGTTGTGATGGGGTTTTTGTTGTTGATGGGGGTT
Source organism: Rapana venosa (assembly GCA_028751875.1). Lineage (NCBI taxonomy): Eukaryota > Metazoa > Mollusca > Gastropoda > Neogastropoda > Muricidae > Rapana > Rapana venosa. The sequence continues at coordinate 21,348,400 of CM054160.1, read as the reverse complement.
GTAGTTGTTGTTTTGGTTATTTTTTTGGGGTTTGTTTTTTATGATGTTGTTGTTGATGGGGTTTTTTGTTGTTGATGTTTTGGGGTTGGGTTTGTTGATTTTGGTTTGGGGGGTTGTTGATGGTTTTGTTGTTGTTGATAATGTTTTTGTTGTTTTTTTGTGTTGGGTTGATGATTTTGTTGTTGATAATGATGGGGAAAGGGGTTTTTGATGGGGTTTTGTAGTTGATGTTTTTGTTTTTTTGGGGGTTGTTGTTCTTTTTGTTTTTGTTGTTTTTAAAGAGGGTTGTTAATGATGCTGTTGTTTGATGATGGGTTTGTTTTTGATTGCTTTGGGGTTTTTTTGTTGATTGATTGAATTTTTTTTGTTAAATGTTGATGTTTTGTTTGAGTGTTGTTTTTTGGGTTGATGTTTTTTTTTTGGACTTTTTGTTGTTGTTGATGATGTTGTTTTTTGATGTTGTTTTTGATTTGTTGATAAAGTATTTTTGTTGATGCTGATTTTGTTGATGATGATATGAATGTTTTTGATGATGATGGGGTTGTTGTGGTTCGATGATGTAATGTTGTTATACTCAATTTAAAGGTTATTGATGTTTTTTATTGTCGTTATTTTGGTTGTTGTGGGAAAGGGGGTTTTGGTGGTTTTTAAATTTCAATTTTGGAAGGCGAAATTATGTTGAGGGAGTTCATGCGGGGAAAGGGGAGGTTCGGGCAGAAAAGCAAGAAGAACGTGCTGGGGCCCTTCGGGGCCCAGGACCATAGCAGGAGGGAGGATCCCCCGTCATCATCACCCATTGTCATCATTTAATTTTTCATCTTAATCATCACCATCTCAACATTAGATTTTTTATCATTGTTTCTTTTGTTGACATTTTTTTGTTTGGGATGTGTTGGGGCCTTGGGGGCCCAGGACCTGTTTGGGGGAGGTGAGGTTTCCACCTAATCATCGCATTGTCATCGTCGGAAATCATCATCATGGTTTGTTGTTGTCATTGTTGTTTGTTTTTGTTGTTTTTGCTGAGGGCCATGGGGGCCCCAGGACAGAGGCGGGAAAGGTAAAGGCTTCAGTAGTCAGCATCGTCCATGCTGTTTTTTGTCTTTCCTCTAAATCATTGGTTTGGGTTGTTATTTTTTGTTGTTGTCTTTGTTGTTTGTTGGTTGTTGTTGTTTTTTGCTGAGGGCCATGGGGCCCCCAAAGGCCCCAGATGAGGAGGTGAGGCTTCGAAAAGGCTTTCAGCATTTTTCATCGTCGTTTTTTGGGTCATCTCATCATCTTTGGCATTTTTGTTATCATTGTTGTTGTCTTTGTTGTTTTTTTGGTTTTGTTGTTGTTGTGCTGAGGGCCATGGGGCCAGGCCCAAGATGAAAGGGGGTGAGGTCCACCCCCCAACCTCTTCGCTTTTGTCGTATCGTAAATTTTTCATCATCATCATTGTAAATAATCGTCAGTATCATCATCATCTTTGGGGTTGTTTTTTGTCGCACCCAGCTTTCATCTTCTTATCCCCATATCATTAGCTTTGTTATCTTGTTGACATTTGTTGTTGTTGTTGTTTTTGGGGGGGCCATCGGGGCCCGGCCCAGTGCAGGAGGTGGCCTTCAGTAGCTTTTAAAACCAGCATCATCATTGGAAATTGTTGTTGTCGTTGGCATTGTTGTTATCATTGTTGTTTTGTTGTTGTTGTTGTTTTTTGCTGGGGGGCCCCATTCGGGGCCCCGGCCCAAAGATGCAGGAGGTGAGGTTAAAATTGCATAAACCACCATCATCAGAATTGTCGTCATCTCATCATCAGCAGAAAGCAGAAACCCTGCAGAAATTGATTACTTGTTGTTGTCTTTGTTGTATTGTTGTTATCATTGTTGTTGTTGGGGCTGGGGGGCCATGGGGGCCCCAAAACCGGATGAGGAGGTGGGGGACCCACCGTCATCAATCCCCCCCTTAGCATTGTATCATCAGCTTTCATGGGAAATTGTTTTTGTTGGTTTGTTGTTGGTTTGTTGTTTTGTTGTTTTTTGGTGGGGGGGCCCGGGGCCCCCGGACCAGATGCAGGAGGTGAGGTTTCCATCGTCCCCTCTTCATTGTCTTTCATCTCAGGGTCATCTTTGTATCCCCCTTTCAGCTTTGTTTCTTTGGGTTGTTAATTTTTTGGTTTTTGGGTGTGAGGTCCTTGGGGGGCACAGGCCCCCAAAAGCAGGGGTGAGGATCCAAAAGCATATAGCTTTGGGTCACGTCATCTCTATCTTTTGTTATTGTTCATTGCATCATATTTTTTGTTTTGTTTTTTGTTGTTGTTGTGCTGAGGGCTGTCGGGGCACGGGAAGATGCAGGAGGTGAGGCCCCCGTCTTTCATCTTTCTCATCCCGGGCATGGGTTTCATGGGGTTTTTGTTTTGGTAATCAATTGCTATTTAATTTTCATCTTTACCCGTTTTTGGTCATTACTCTTTTTGTCTTGAATCATGGTTGTTTTCATTGCCCTTTTAAAATTGGCATTTGTTGTTGTCGTTGTTTTTTCATCTAAATCATCATTTGTTGTCACTGCCCTCAACGCACCCAGAAAAGGCATTTTTATCTTTGGGTTTGGGTTTTTTACCCATTTTTTGACTTGTTGTTGGCTTTGTTTTTTTATTTTTTGTTGCTTTCATTGTTTGTTGTCATTTTTTGTGTTGAGGGCCATCGGACCCCGGGGCCAAGATGCAGGCGGTGATTTTACACATCCCCACCCATCTTCGTCATTGTTGTTGAGGGCCCATCACCCGTATATCATTCTTTCTTCACCCTCCCCCTTCATCATTAGATTTTTATCATTGTTGCTTTTGTTTTTGTCATTGTTGTTTGTTTTTTGTAGTTGTTGTTGTGCTGGGGCCATCGGGGCCCAGGCCCCGATGCGGGGAAGGGGGATCCACCATCCCCATCCCCATCATATCTTCATCATTTTTAAATTCAGGGTCTTTTGTTTCTTTGTCATAATTCATCGTTGTTGTATTTTTTCATTGTCGTTTTTGGCTTTTGGTTTTTGTCTTTGTTGTTTGTTGTTATTTTTGGTTGGGGTGGGGCCCATGGGAAAGCCCAAAAGGCCAGATGCAGGAGGTGAAAGCTTCAGCATAATCATCTTTTTTTTGGTTTTTAATCTTTTCATGGTCTTTGTTGTCGCCCTCACCCATCTTCACCCGTTTTGGGTTGTGGGTCACCGTCTTTGTTGTCTTCATCACATTGTTTGTCTCATTATCGTCATTGTCGTTTATTTTCTTTGTCATCATAATAAATTGTCATCATCTTTCCAGTATCATTAAATGGGTGTTGTCATTGTCAGCCTTCATCAATTTCATCATCATTTTTTCTTTCTTTCATCTTTGGGCCCATTGCTGTTAAAGGTTGGGTTTTTTTGTTGTATTGTTGTTTGAGGGCCCATTGGAGCCCAGGACCGGTTGCGGGGAGGTGGGATCCATTTTTCCCATCATCTGTCATCATCGTCTCCATTTTTGGGTTGTCGCGTTAAAAAAAGTCATATTGTTGTCATTCATTTTCTTGTCATCTGTCATTGCATCTTTAAACTTCATCGTTTTTTCATCATCTTTTTCATTGTTATGGGTTGTTAAACCATTGTAGTTATCATTGTTGTTTTTTTTTTTTGTTTTTGGGGGTTGTCTTTTTTTACTTGGTGGTGGTTATTATCATTATCTTTATATTGTGATAAAATGATGATAATATGTTATTTTACAGCAGCAGCACCAGCAGAAAGCAAATTCCCCATCATCATATTTCTTATAAATTTTGTTTGGTGGTGATTTTTTTGTTGGTTTTTTTTTATTTTTGGGTTCAAAAACACACACACTTTTTCTTTTTGTCTTCACCATCACCACCATTGTATAATTGTTTTTGGGCTTTTGTCCTCATTTTCATTGTAGAAATGGGGAAAGTCCCCGGGTATCCTTTTTTGCAGTCATTTCAGTATTTTTCTTTAGATGATTTTTGCATTTTTTTAAATTAATTATTATTATTATTATTTTTTATTTTTTTTTACTTTATCACAAATTACTATACTGTTTACTGCTGTGCTGTTTTTATTGTTGTTATTATTTTTAAATTTAAATTTAATTCTATTTACTACTTTTTTCTACTTCTACTCTAATCTTCTATTTCTTATTTACTATTACTTTAAATATACTACTACTATATACTACTATATTTTTTACACTATATATTTACAAATACTTATATTTACTACAAATTTTACCACTAACCCCCACCAAACTATTTTACTCTATAAAATACTAACTCTACTACTATACTACTATTTACTACTACTTTTTATGCTGTTGTTATTAATGTTATTTTTTTGGGGGGGGTTTGGTAATAGTAGAAAGTGTTAGTGAAATTTGTTTTCCCTAGAGAAAGCAGCAGCAGAGCGGCCAGCAGCAGCAGCAAGCAGGAAGTACAAATAGTAGAAATAAAAAGAAGTAGCGTAGTGGGTATTTAATAAAATTTTGTATTTAAGTTGAAGTAGAAAGAAATGGGTGGGTAGTAGTAGTAGTAGTAGTAGAAATTTGTAGTAGCCGGGGGTAGAAGAAGTAGTGTAGTAGTGTAATTTCCCAACCTTTTTTTGTTATTGTCATTGCCTTTTTAACATCATATTCTTGTCATTGTATTCATCGTAAATCATCATCTATCATTTTTTTGGGCCCATGATTTCAGGATGGGGTAAAACCAAAGGGTTTTGGGAGGGCTGGGAATTACAGTGGGAAATTTGTTTTGAGGATACGCTTCTGTCAGCCGATGCCTTGGGGAAAAAATGCACCCCCGACAAAAGGGAACCACAAAAATGGCCCAAAAAAATGGAACCGGGAGGGAAAGGGAAACCCCAAAGAAAAAAAAGGGACCCCGAGACAGAATGGCCGCAGACAGAAGGGGGCCCAGACAAAAGGACCACGGCAGACAGAATGGCCCAAGGGACAAAATGGACACGGAAAAAAAACAGCAGGCAAAATGGATTGCAGAAAAAAATGGACCTTCTTCAACATTCCCGTGCCTTTTGGGATCACCGTCTTTCATTATCATCATAGTCATCATGATCAGCATCTTTTGTCATATCCTCAGATCGGTGGCGTCGTATCTTCTTCATCATCATCATCATCATCATCATCATTGTTATCTGCAGCTGTTGTTAGTAGTAGTAGTAATAATAGTGGAATCCCAAGTTTTTGTGAGAAAGGAGTTCCCCCCAAAAAAAAAAAAAACCCAAAAAATTTGTTAAATTATGTGTCTGTGTGCTAACTTTTCTTTTGTGATTTTTTTTTTTTGTTTGTCTTGTTATGCGCTTTAAAAATCTTCCCCTCAGTGATATATGAGAAAAAAAGGGCTGAAGTCTTGTGGAGAGAAGAGCGGGATATAAAGTCATTTTGGAGTTTTAAAGGGAAATGTGTGTCATTTGGAGAGGGGGGAGGAGACTGTCATTTAGAAATTAAATGGTGGGAGTGCCACCTAGAGATGGGTGAGAGACGGTCGTTTAGAGATGGACAGAAAGTGCCATTTAAAATGGGGCAGGAGATTGCATTTAAAAGTGGGGAAAGGGGATGTCATTTAGGGGATAGAAACATTTAGAGATGGTTAAAACATGGCCCTAGTGTCATTTAGAGAGGGACTGGGGAAAAATTTATTGGGGAAGGTGCCGAGGAGATGTTCTTAGAGATGATTAGGAAATGCCATTTAGTCATGTAAGAGATGGTTAGTGAAAGTCATGTAGAGATGATTCGAAAATGTCACAAAGAGATGATTTAGAAATGCCATTTAGAGATGGTTAGTGAATTGTCATTTAGAGATGGTTAGTGAATGTCATTTAGAGATGGTTGTGAATTGTCACTTAGAGATGATTCAGAAATGTCATTTAGAGATGGTTGTGAATTGTCATTTAGAGATGGTTAGTGATTTTCATTTAGAGATGGTTCAGAAATGTCATGTGAGGGTGATTCAGGAATGTCATTTAGAGATGGTCAGAAATGTCATTTAGAGATTTTTTAGTGAATGTCATTTAGAGATGGTTAGTGAATGTCATTTAACATGATCAGAAATGTCATGTAGAGATGGTTAGTGAATGTCATTTAGATGGTTAGTGATGTCATTTAGAGATGGTTAGTGTAAAGTCACTTAGAGATGATTCAAATGTCATTTAGGATGGTTAGTGAATTGTCATTTAGAGATGGTTAGTGATTGTCATTTAGAGATGGTAGAATGTCATGTAGAGATGATTTAGAAATGTCATTTAGAGATGGTCAGAAATGTCATTTAGAGATGTAGTGAATGTATTTAGAGATGGTTAGTGAAAGTCATTTAAACATGATTCAGAAATGTCATGTAGAGATGGGGTTAGTGAATGTCATTTAGAGATGGTTAGTGAATGACATTTAGACATGATTCAGAAATGTCATGTAGAGATGGTTAGTGAATGTCATTTAGAGATGATTAGTGAATGTCATTTTAGAGATGGTTAGTGAATGTCATTTAGAGATGGTTAGTGAATGTCATTTAGAGATGGTTAGTGAATGTCATTTAGAGATGGTTAGTGAATGTCATTTAGAGATGGTTAGTGAATGTCATTTAGAGATGGTTAGTGAATGTCATTTAGAGATGGCTAGTGAATTGTCATTTAGAGATGGTTAGTGAATGTCATTTAGAGATGGTTAGTGAATGTCATTTAGAGATGGTTAGTGAATGTCATTTAGAGATGGTTAGTGAATGTCATTTAGAGATGGTTAGTGAATGTCATTTAGAGTTGAGCAGGAGACTGTTATACACTGGATTCCTGAACTCAACTCTGGTGACATAAAGTGCATAATCACAACATTCACATCATGGGCATAGCATCCATCATATCATGATGATCGTGTCATGGCCACACAGTCCGTCATATGTGATGATCATGTCATGGCCACAAGTCCGTCATATGATGATGATCATGTCATGGGCACATGTCCGTCGTATCATGATGATCAGTCTGGGACACAGCCCATCATATTGATTATCATGTCATGGGCACATTGTCCGTCTATGATGATCATGTCATGGGACATTTTTCCATCATCCCATGATGATCATGTCATGGGCACACAATCCATCTATCATGGTGATATGTCATGGGCACAGAGTCCATATTTTCATGATGATAATGTCATGGGCGCAAAAGTCCATATATCATGATGAAAATGTCATGGGTGCAGAGTCCGTCATATCATGATGATCGTGTCATGGCCACACAGTCGTAATATGATGATCGTGTCAGGGCCCACACAACGTCATTTTAATGATGATCATGTCATTGGCCACAAGTCCGTCATATCATGATGATCATGTCATGGGCAACAGTCCGTCACATCATGTTGATCTTGTCATGGGCACACAGCCCGTCGTATCATGTGATCATGTCATGGGCACAGTGTCACCATATCATGATGATCATGTCATAGGCACAGAAATCATGATCATCTGTCATGGACACAGAGCCCATCTTTATGTTCACAGAGCCCGTCATATCTTGATCGCCAAGTCCATCATATGATGCACAGTCCATCACTCACACATTTCCCCCCCACCATCACCGCTCACCAGGTATGATGATGGACTTTTGCGATTGCAAAAATTTCTTATTTTGTAAAAAACACCCACCCCAACTGCCAACATTAGATCAAGAAGGACAAAGCTTCTCACAGAATCCTTGTGTCTTGTCCTGATTTTGATGAACTAGCTAAGAAGAAGAAGTCTGTGATTGTGTTGAAATGGTGGAATAATCGAAAGGTTTTGTGGAAAACTTGTGTGTGTTGTGGGACATATTTTGGTGTTATGGTGGGTTTTAAAGGTGCCTTAACTTTGAGTGTCAAAGTCAAACTTTTATTTTCAGATGGTACTTTGGGAATAAGCAGTGCATTTGCTTTTTTTTTTGTGTGTTTGTGTGTGTGTGTTTGGAGATGTTGGGGGGTGGAGTTGGGGATTTTTTTGGACACTAAACAAAAATGATGTTATGCAGTCTCAAATCAACTCAGTTTTTATCGCTATCACATGTTATTCAGCGACATGACTTGGGTGATGGTAAGTAAAGTTCTGACATTGTAATATATAGGGTTTGGTGTTTTTTTT
>CM054160.1:21320956-21339771 GCA_028751875.1 Rapana venosa | reverse complement strand
TGTGTGCACGCATGTCTGTTTGTGTGTGCACGCATGTATCTGTGTGTGCGCAAAGATAGAGACAGAAAAAAGAGTCAGGAAGACAGACAAGAAGGAAAAATACACAAGTCTAAGGGAAACAACCTCTGTTAATAGCGAGGAAGGTAGCAGCAGTTAAGTCCCTCTGTAACGCCCTGTGCCGAGAAAGGGTCGTGATACTGATAAGAGAATCTTAAAATAAATCAATGAAAATGATGAATCAGTGGCAGCAAACGTTCGCATGTACTCTCTCACACACACACACACACAAGGGGATATTTTCCGCTTTTCGTAAGAGTAGGCCATTGTGTGCCGGTGGGGACAAATGACAAAATTCACAAAACTACACACACACGGGGACTGGATGTAAAACAGCACAAGTGCTCATTCCATTTATCCTCCATATAAAAGAATAAAATAAACGCGCACACACAGGTATGTACACCCGTTTTCTGTATCAGTGTCTATGTGCTGTGTCTCTGTTGGTCTTTTTGGTCTGTCTGTCTGTCTCTTTGTCTCGTCATGTCTATAATTTTTTTTTAATTTAATTTTATTCTTTTATATTGAAGATAATGGAATAAGCACTTATGTGCTTTTTTACATCCAGTTCCCGTGTGTATGCGGTTTTGTATATTATGTCATCTGTTCCCACCAGCACACAATGGCCTACTCTTACGAAAAGCGGAACAGGATTTTAACATGTGCGTAAGATGTTCTGCGTGCGTTCGCACACGGGGCCTCGGTTTATAGTCTCACCCGAAGGACTTTTGGGGAGAGTGGAGTCGGAACTAATGTTAACTCCAGGGGAAAATATCCCCTGAACGGGAATTGAACCCAGGTCATCAGATTGCGAGCGCAATGTTCTAACCACTAGGCTATCCCGTCCCCTGATGAGAATTTATATGCCTCTGTGTGTACATGTGTGTGTGGGTGCGTGCGTGCGTGCGTGCGTGCGTGCGTGCGTGCGTGCGTGCGTGCGTGCGTGCGTGCGTGTGTGTGTGTGTGTGTAAAAGTAAGACAGAGAAAAAAGAGAGATACTGACAGACACAGAGAGACAGAGACAGCAACAATAACAGACAGACAGTGAGGGAGACAGGGTGACAAACATGGAGAGAGAGAGAGTGAGACAGAGAGAGAGAGAGACAGAGAGAGACAGACAGACAGACAGACAGAGACATACATACAAACAGACATACAAACATACAGACAGACAGGCAGAGGAAGAAAGAGAGACAGAAGAAAATAGAAAGAGAGAGAGAACGAGGAAAGGAGGCAGACAGATAGACAGACAGACAGACAGACAGACAGACACACACACACACACACACACACACACACACACACACACACACACACACACACACACACACACACACACACACACACTGACACTGTCTTGGATACAAACTGATAGAGCCAGAAACAGAAAAAAAAGAGAGAGAGACAGACACAGAGAGAGACAGAGATACATGGAGACAGACAGAGAGACAAATGGGCAGACAGACAGGCCGACAGATCGACCAAGCAACAGACCAAAATCCTTTCTTTAACAGCCTATAATACGAGGACTCCTACGTTCTGGTGCTTGCTTCAACAGCAGTGTAAGGGAAACAACCTCTGTCATGAAGTACGAAGACAGCAGCAGTTATCTCTGCCTGTAATACTCCATGCTCATGAACAGTCAGTGATTCTGATCAGAGTTTAACATGTTGAACTTAACCAATGAAACTAATAATTCAGTGGCAGCAAACGCACACATGCAAACACTTTCACACGCACGCACACGCGCGCGCACTCACGCACGCGCGCGCGCACGCAGGAACACACACACACACACACACACACAAGGTATGCATGCCTGGTGTGTGTTTGGGTGTGGGGGGAGGGAGGGGGGGTATGTGCGTGCTTGCGCGCGCGCGTAGGTGCGTGGAATGCGCGCGCGCGCGCGCACGTACGCACACATGGCCTGCACATGATCAATCATCGGACATTGTTGCCTGCTACTCCTTGTTCCTCTCACCATCGCCTTCTTCCCTCACATTTCAATCAGCCCTAGAACTCTGAACTTGCAGAAAACTGCAGTTTTTCAGCAACTGGCGAGCAGTGCAGCAAACACGCTGAACTCAGAGCTGCTACACACAAAATATTGTAGCGGTATACTGCTCTGTATAATCTGTCTGTGTCTGTATGTCTGTCCCTGTCTTCCCTATTTTTCTCAGTCTGTCTGTGTCGTGTGTGTGTGTGTGTGTGTGTGTGTGTGTGTGTGTTTAAGAGAGAGAGAGAAGAGAGAGAGAGAGGAGAGAGAGAGAGAGAGAGAGAGAGAGAGAGAGAGAGAGAGAGAGAGAGATATTGAGAGCGGGTTGGCGTGTAGACTAAGGGAAAGAAACTATAAAAGAAATTGCAGTTCTGTTCCTTTACATTGTTTCTTGATTTTATTTATCTGTCCATTTATTACTTTAAGACCAATTTGTTTGTATATGCAATACAAGAAATTATGCTCAGTAAGAAATTATGATAAACAAAAACACACAATAACAAAAGTGTGTCAATTGTATAAAGAAATATACAAATATATACTATGCACACAGGCGAGCAGACTAAGGAAAGAACAATCTTTTAAAGAAATTGCATTTTAGTTTTTTAGCGTGTTCTGTATTTTTATATATCAAATACTTGTTTTAAATTTAAAATTGATACATTTCTTTTATGCTATAAAAAATTTTGAGTAAAATATATTTATATAAATGTAAATGTAAAATATAGTTTCTTAAAGGATGATAATAAAAAATATATATAACTAATTCTCATGAGTAAAGTAAAAAGACAATCTGTACAAACTTACGTGTTCTGCCTGTTTTATATATTCTAGCTATCCCTCACGAAATCTCTGCTTCATCTGTGTCTTCATAAGTATGTCTATATATTTTTCTGTAAACGTTTTATTTATTTATACCACTTTAAGTCACGAGATTTCTCTGCGTGAAATTCGGGTTGCTCTCCCCAGGGAGAGCGCGTCGCCAAAAGGGGAAAGCGCCACCTTTTTGCTTTTTGGTCTGCAACTGTATTTGTTTCCCTATCAGAGTGCTTTTTTCTAAAAATTTTTGCCAGGACAACTCCTTGTTGCCATGGGTTCTTTTACGTGCGCTAAATAATTTTGTGTAACACAGGGGAAACCTGGGTTATCGTCTCATCCGAAAGGCTAGCGCCAGACCACCACTCATGGCTAATGGATGGGGAAAAGTTTCGGGCCCAAACGGGATTCAAACCACCGCACACATCCGACCCGGACTTTTTGGGTTTTCCCTAGACAGGCCTTACCTCTAGACCACCGATCCACTGCTGTCCTTTGGCTTTTCTTTTGTCAGCTCTCCCCTCTCTTTCTCTTTCAATCTAACTACAACAAAGAGAGAAAAAAGACACAGCCACAGGAACAGACAGGCACAGAGCAAAGAACTGAGGGATAAAGACAATGAAGACAAAGACATAGGGCTACACACACACACACACACACACACACACACACACACACACACACACACACACACACACAACAAAACCAGACATCTTGCGCACACGTTAAATCCGTTCCGCTTTTCGTAAGAGTACGCCATAGTGTGCCGGGTGGGAACAATGACAGAATTCACAAATCTGCATACACACGGACGGGACTATAAAAACACATACGTGCTTATTCCATTATCCTCGATATAAAAGAATAAATAAAAAAAAAAATAAAATAACACACACACAACACACACACACACACACACACACACACACACCGATCGGATTGATGGTCTAAGGGGTAACCTTCCGCCTAAAAGTTAAACGTTTCCCTCATCCACTAGATCATGAGTGGTGGTCTGGTGCTAGCCCTTTCAGATGAAAGATAACCCTGGGTTTTCCATGTGCAACATGCTTTTACTGCATGTAAAAGAACCCACGCAACACGAGAGTTTCAACCCACAGAGACAGAGACAACAAAAGGTAGACAGACACAGGCATGGACACACAAACAGTTGCACGTACATACATCCACACACATACACATATACACACATGCATGTGCGCACACACACGCACGCATACACACACGCACGAACGCATGCACTCGCTCGCTCGCTCGCTCGCTTGAGAGAGAGAGAGAGAGAGAGAGACAGACAGACAGACAGACAGACGGACAGAGAGACAGGTATGGACACAACGAGACAGTAAAACAAATGGAGTGAAATGAGAAACAGAGACACAGGCACATAGACACTGATACAGCCGGACAAACGTACATGCCTAAATTAGTACATGTTTTGTGTGTGCGCGCGCGCGCGCGTGTGTGTGCGCGTGGGTGCATGTGGGGTGTGTGTGTGTGTTGTGGTGTGTGGTGTGTGTGTGGGGTGTGTGTGTGTGTGTGTGTGGTGTGGTGTGTTGGTGTGTTTTGTGTGTGTGTGTACCCGATGAAAACTGAATTGCCCATGTTCATGCATCTGTTCTGAAAACCGAGCACATCTCTGACCATTCAAGCACACATAACTGTTGCCTTCCTAGCTATTGACAGAGGTTGTTTCCCTTAGACCATGAGCGCTGCAATAGGCAGAACTTGAGCCGTGAGCAATCCTCGCTTTGTAGTTATTGTTTTTGTTTATTTGTTTGCTTGTCTGTCTGTCTGTCTGTCTGTCTATCTGTTTGTCTATCGGTCAGTCGATCCGTCCATCTGTCGGTCAGTCGGTCAGTCAGTCAGTCAATCAGTCAGTCTGTCTGTTCTGTCGGTTGGTAGGTAAGTTGGTTCATCCGTCAGTAGGTATTTCGCCAACTTGGTATTTTCCCCCCTGAATCAATTTGTCTGCAAGACGCTATCTGTCTGTCTGTCTGTCTGTTTGTCTCTCTGTCCGTCTGCATTTCTGTCTGTCTGTCTGTCTGCTTGCACTTGTCTCTGTCTCTCCCCATATGTATCTAGCCCCCACCCCTCAGTGCCTATTGCTTTGCTGTCTCTTTTTTGTGTCTCTCTGTCTGTCTCCTTGCCACCACCCTGTTTGAGAGAGAGAGAGAGAGAGAGAGAGAGAGAGAGAGAGAGAGAGAGAGAGAGACAGTCAGACAGACAGAGAGAGAGAGACAGAGAGAGAGAGAGACAGAGAGTAAATGATGAGACAGAAACACACTGATAAAGCAGACAGACGTACATGTATACCTCCGAGAGTGAGTCAGTGGGAGCATGCAATACAATAACAATAACAATAATTTTAATTCAGTTTTTGCAGGCCATATGGCCCATAGGAACAACAGTTAATCATATACTTTCATGTAAGGTGAACATCCTTACTTCTGATATCTAAACATTTAGTAAGAAATAATCCAACTTTAAACATCAAACTAGGTTTAGTGTTCATACAAAGAAGCTGCACTTTCAGATTCGATGGAAATCTGTAATAATACAAAGGAATGCATTTTCTTCGCAATACAGCATATTTTGGACATACAAGTAAAAAGTGACAAACATCTTCAATTTGTTGCCATCACACTGAGAGCAGAATGGATCATAATCGGTTTTCCATAACGTGAAATTCCGTTTAAAGGAATCTGTTTGACCTCAGTAAACATATACCTCTACGGTTATCTAAAGATTCTACTTCACATAAAATAATTTGCTCCCACAAATAATCGGTGGATAATCAAGTAATCAGGGTATGCTGATAGGAGATCATGCCATTTTTGTTGGTACAACATCTTGTATTCGTATTTGGAATTCTTTCATGAAGGATGAGGAATAAACCCCAATTTTTCATTGCCAAACATAACCAAATCCGTGGGTGCATAAAATCTTTCAACAGTGTTACCCAATTTATTCTCTCTGCTTCATCCTGTCTACACAACATATTTTAGCATTGTCTGGATTCTATGATCAGGCATACCCAAAAATTTTTTGCCAGTATTTGATTACTCTGGGAACAGTGTCAACAAAAATGGGATATCTACCACAATCGCCCAGGCAAATAAATTTTTTTAACATCTTTTGCCAACCCCCAGGACCATTTTGCAAATTTTTACCTGTATTTTTTCATTATCATGATATTGCTGGGAAAACCCCCAAATTCAAGAACCATAGAGGGGGATGGTTTCACTTTGTATCAAAAAAATTAAAAACTGTAGATGCAGGGAAAATTCTTTAACCTGAAGTACAATCTTTTGATACCAGCAACAGCTTTCAATGCTTTTCCAGAGAGGTTTTCGATACATTTTGACCAGTTCAATGTTGAGCCAAAAACCACACCCAGATAATTATAACTAGATTCTACTTGTATCTGCTTTCCTAAATAACACCATTTTTCAGACTTCTTAGTAAATCCACCCTTTTTAAAAACGACTACTTTAGTTTTGTCCATATTTACAGAAAGTCCCCATTTCTTACAATAATTTTCCAAACAATTGATCTTTTTCTGCAAGTCTACAACTGAATCTGAAACTAAAGCAATATCATCTGCATACATAAGTAAGAGTATGCCTAGTGGCTCAGAAAATACATCTATGCCTTGAGTATCTGATCCATTGAGATCTGATTCTAGTTCAGAAATAAAAATCGAAAATAATAGGGGACTCAACATACAACCTTGTCTGACACCAGAAATACAATCAAAATATTCAGTAACGTGAGCCCCGACTCTCACGGCTGCCTTCACACTTTTGTACATGCTTTGCAGCGTCATGAACATTTTATCATGGATTCCTTTTTGCAGCAGCAGAAATAAAAGTTTTATTCTGTCAACACTGTCAAATGCTTTGGAAAAATCTACAAAAAGAGTATAAAACCTAAGTGGGAGCATGCGTGTGCGTGTGTCGTTGTGTGTGTGTGTGTGTGTGTGTGTGTGTGTGTGGTGTGTGTGTGTGTGTGTGTGTGTGTGGTGTGTGTGTGTGCAGCCTGTGCACCGTTTGTATATGCAGGCATGTGTGTGTGCGTGCTTGTGTGCGTGCATGCATGCGGCGCGCGTGTGCGCATGTGTGTGTGTGTGTGTGCGTGCGTGCTTGCCTGTGTGTGAGTGTGGCATGCCTGTGTTGTATGGGTGTGTGTGGCGTTTGTGCGAGTGCCGCGCGCCCGCACGTCTATATATGCAAGCATGGGTGCGCGTGTGCGCGTGCGTGCGTGTGTGTGGTGCGCGCGCGCGCGGGTGTGTGTGTGTGTGTGGTGTGTGTGTGTGTGCGCGTGCGTGTCTTTGTGCCGTGGTGTTGTGCTCGTGTTGCACGCTCACACCGGCATGTATTTATGTACGTGCATGGTGTGCTTGTGATGTGTGTGTGTGTGGTGGTTGTGTGTGTGTGTCTGTGTTGTGTGTGTGTGTTGTGTGTGTGTGTGTGTGGTGTGGTGTGTGTGTGTGTGTGTGTGTGTGTGTGTGTTTGTGAACGAGAGAGAGAGAAGGGGACAGAGAGCCGAGTGGCGTATAGACTAAGGGAAAGCACAACCTATTAAAGAAATTGCAGTTGAGTTTATTGAAATAATTTTTGCATTATTTATTTATTTATTTTTTATGTTTAGGAATCAGTTTCCTTTTATTTTTAATACAAGAAATTGTAGAAACTATACATATATGATAAACTAAATGTATCACGAACAATATGTTTGACAAATGCACAAAAAATATATAAATAAATATTATGTAGAGTAGCGTGCTGACTAAGGGGAAAGAACAATCTATTTCAAAAAAGTTAGTTTTCTTTCTTCAAATTTTTTTGTTCTTTATTTTTTTTAATCTTTTTACTTATGACCCAATTTTCCTTTATTTACTACACAAGAAATTGTGAAATGTATATGTATATGATAAATAAGAAAAGTATAGTGTAAAGATATTGACAATTATATACATAAATATTAAAATAATAATGTGAATAATAGCAAACTTTTGCATTAATTTGCTTCATCTTGTCTGTTTTATATATGTCTCACTAACTGCTCGGCGATCTCTGCACCACAAAATCGCGTGTTTTCCACAAGCCTGTCTTTATTTGTTCTGTCTGTATGGCTTTTCTTCTGTCAGCTCGTCCCTCTCTTTCTCTCTCCCACTTCCCTCAACTCTTTCTCATTCTAACTACAACAAAGAGAGAAAAGGAACATAGCCAAAGGAACAGACAGACACAGAGCAAAGAGACTGAGGGATAAAGACAATGAGAGACAAAGACATAAGCCCACACACACACACACACTCACACACACACACACAGATCGGTGGTCTACAGGTAACCTTCCGACTTGATAGTAAAATTGTTCCCTAATCCAATAGATCAAGGGTGGTGGTCTGGGTGCTAGTCTTTCAAATGAGGCGATAAACCGAGGTCCCGTGTGCAACATGCATTGAGTGCAAGTTAAGTAACCCACGGCAACACGAGAGTTGTCCAATCACAGAGATAGAGACAACAAAAGGTAGAGAGACAGATGCACGCATGCATACACATACACGCACAGTTGCAGTACACACTTTCATATGCATATACATATCCACACGTGCATGCACAGACAGACAGACAGACAGACAGATGGACAGACGGACAACAGGTATGGACACGACGAGACAGTAAGACAGGTGGAGCGAAATGAGAGACTGAGACACAGCCACATAGACACTGATACGGCAAGACAAACGTACATGCCTAACATTTAATTGCGTATGTGTGTTTGTGCGCGTGCGCATGCTCGTGCGTGCATATTATATTGTGTGTGTGTGTGTGTGTGTGTGTGTGTGTGTGTGCACGCGCACGCACCGCCACGGAATGTGATGTTCATGCATCTGTTCTGAAAATCTAGCATATCTCTGACCCTTCAAGCGTACATAACTGTTGCCTTCCTCGCTATTGACAGAGGTTGTTTCCCTTAGACCATTAGCGTTGCGATAAGCGGAGCTCGAGCTGTGAGCAATCCTCGATTTATAGTCATTGTTTTTGGGTTTTTTTGTTTGTTAAGCACTCGTGCTTTTTACATCCAGTCCCCGTGTGTATGCAATTTTGTAAATTTATCGTCCGTTCCCACCGGCACACAATGGTCTACTCTTCCGAAAAGCGGAACTGGTTTTAACGTTTGCGCAAGATGTTCTGCGTGCGTTCGCGCGCGTGTGTGTGTGTGTGTGTGTGTGTGTGTGTCCGTGCGCGCATGTGCGTGTATTGCGCACGCATTCATATGTACGATGCATGCCTCTATTCGTGTGTGTGTGTGTGTGTGTGTGTGAACGAGAGAGAGAAGGGGATTTAGAGTGGAGCCGTGTATAGACAAAGGGAAAGAACAATCTAATAAAGAAACTGCAGTTTTGTTTCTTTACATTGTTTTCATTATTTATCTATTTATTATTTATCTTTAGTGTAAAACCGTTTTATTGTTCTTGTATTACAGGAAATTGTAGTGGGTATAGATATATGAGAAAGAAATAAGAATATAAATAAAACAATTGACAATTACATATACAAATATATAAATAAATACTCTGCGGAGTTGTGTGTATACTAAGGGAAAGAACAATTTATCAAAGAAATTGCAGTTTTGTCCCTTCAACTTATTATTATTATTTATTTATACTTTTATTTTAACAAAAAGACAATAACTGTTTATATAGAAAAATACGTGCAAAATACGTTTTATAATAAAAATAATTTTTTTAAATGTCAATTAATAAATATATAAATAAATACTATAAACAACATAATACCTTTTGTTTAAATTTGGGGTTTTGTGTTGGCTTTATATATTTGTCCAGCTGAACAAGCATCTCCCCCCACCCCCTCTCCCACCCCTCATCATCTCTGCACTACAAAATGGCGTGTGTTCACAAGTCTACAGGTATAGTGTTCTATCTGTGTGGCTGTTCTGTCAAACACTACTTCCCTTTCTCTTCCTCCCCCACTCCTTTTTCTCTAGTTAACCTTGTTATCTCAATCTAACTGCAACAAAGAGAGAAAAGGGACACACACACACACACACACACGCGCATGCGCGCGTGCACACACACACACACACACACACACACACAGTGATGCGCTCGTGATCTGCTGACCCGGGTTCGAATCTCGTTCAAGAGGATTTTTCCTCTGGAGTTAGCATCAGTGCTGACTCCACTCTCCCCAAAGTCCCATTTGCGAATGCTGGCAGAACGTCTTGCGCACACGTTAAAACCCGTTCCGCTTTTCGGAAGAGTAGGTCATTGTGAACCGGTGGGAAGGATGACAAAATTTACAAAACTGCATACACAGGGGGATTGAATTTTTTTTTAAAGCAGCACACGAGTGCTTATTTCATTATCCTCGAAATAATTGAGAAAAAATCCCTCCCCCCCCCCCCCCCCCTCAAAAAAAAAAAAACCCACAAAAAACCCAACAGGAACAGAGAGACATTAAGCACTCATGTGCTTTTTATATATTTTTTTTTACATCCAACCCGTGTGTTTGCAGTTTTGTAAATGTTGTCATCCGTTCCCACCAGCACACATTGGCCTACTCTTCCGAAAAGCGGAACGGGTTTTAACGTGTGCACGCAAGATGTGTGTGTATGTGTGCGTGCGTATGTGTGTGTTTTGTGCGTTGTGTGTGTGTGTGTGTTCTTTGTTTTTTTAATGTTTGGTTGTTGTTGTTGTTGTTGGCTGTTTTGCACATGTGTTTCTTTTCTATGACTTTTCTTCTCTGGGTGACTGTGTGTGTTTGGAGGCTTTAGTTTTGTACCGTGGTGCTATTTCTGATGAGGGCGGTGACTGGGTGTAAAAAGCACACGAGTGCTCATCCACCATCCTCAACATTAAAGAATTTGAATCTAAATCTCTCTCTCTCTCTCTTATTGTAAACAACCACACTGCAAACACACACACACACACACATGTGCGCCACGCACACACACAAATGCATGCGCGCTTGCACACCACAACACACACACTCACTCACGCACTAAACCCACCCACCTACACACACTCATCCCCCCCCCCCCCCTACCCCCCCCCCCCCCCCTACTCCACAGAAAGCAGTATAGACGTTAACCTTGAATAGGAATAACACCCTCCCCCCAGCAGTCCTCTGCCTTGACTTACCTCCTTGTGGAGCACATCATAGCATTCACATCTTTGCAGAATGGCGGACACTGACACACACACACACAGGCAGGACACACGTATGACACATGCAGAGTCACTGCATGCAGGCCACCAGTTCACCTGCTTTACTTCAGCAACACTACTCACCATGTACATAATATGGGTCAAAGTTCAATCGAAAGGCCCTAGGTAAGAAAAGACAACTTTTGCAAGCTGTCACCCCCTCGATCTTCTTTCCTCCCCTGTTGTGGCCAAACTTGAAAGAGAGGCTGTTCCTTCCAATCCTTTTCAGAGAATGTAGGGAGTGTTGTTTTTATTCCTGTAATTCAGGGTTAATGTTGATACTGCTTTCTTTGGGTCAGTGTGTGTGTTGTGTGTGTGTGTGTGTGTGTGTGTGTGTGTGTGTGGTGTGTGTGTACTGGTACTTAGTTCAGAATGTAATTCACAGTATTTTTTTTCAACAGTCACCTATGTGTTGGGAAAATTCCCTGGCAAATGGGATTTTCCTATATTTATTTATAAGCTAAAATCCTTGGCAGGCTAAGGGTTAGTGGGGAAAAATTCTTCAGGCACATGCTCACAATCCCAGACATTTTGAAAGACTTTGTAAAGTTTCTTCTCCAGATCACACAACAATGCTGCCTGCACTGTTTTCCTTGACTGTGGCTGTTTTCAGGCAGTAAAAAGGATTTGAGGTATTGTTTTCATTTCCAGAGACAGTTTGTCTAGATTTGAAGAAAATGCTTCAGCTTCAGAGGGCACAGCCCCCTGACCCCTGCTTTTTAGGAGGGGAAGGGGTCACACCTCTTCCTTAGACTTGACATCCACTGTAATATTCCTAGTTATCAATTAATTTTTGAGTCTGAAAGGTTGGTTACTTCATACTTGGCTCTGTCTATTGTATCATGTAGCTTTGCATGCTTCGGGTATTCACTTAAGTTAATACTGTTATGGCCTAACTACTAAGTAAGACATCTTTCTTTGCTATGAATCATTATTATTTGGCAAATACTGGTTATGGTAAAAAAGAAGAAGAAAACCAGTATTGGGATTATTTTTTTAAATCATCCCTGTGTTTATAATGTGTGCACAGGATGTTCTGCATGCGTTTGCACATGGGGCCTTGTTTTATAGTCTCGTCCAAAGGACTTTCAGGGGAGTGGAGTCAGTACTGATGTGAACTCCACTCCAGGGTAAAATCCCCTAAAACAGAAAAAGTAAAACGGGCACCTCTGTGGTGGCTTGATCCTGGGCCGTCAGATCCTGGGTGCAGTGCTCTGACCCCTAGACTTTCCTGCCCTGTCCTGCCTCATTGTCATTCCTGGTGGTGATGTGTGTCCTGCTGCTGTCAGTGGTGACTGTGTGTTGTTTTCTGTGAACAGGTCAGTGACATCAGGGATCACCACCATGTCTCCCCAGCCTTGCCAGTGTCAAGGAAGAAGAAGCCACCAGACCCCTGACCTTGACCTCAGCCTGGGCCCTCAGCGTGTGCTGCCCATCTCCTGAACAGTTCCCTCCCCCTGCTGCTGCTGCTTCATGGATAGAGGAGGACCAGGATTTCTGTGCACCAGTAAGTAGAAAGAAGGGCTGTCCCTGTGGAGATGGATTGTACAGTGTCATTGAATCCATGTTTATCCTCACTTTTGTACAGTGTCATTGAATCTTTACTTTCCTCACTTTTGTACAGTGTCATTGAATCTGTGTTTTTCTTCAGTCTGGGGAAATGTTATTGCATTTTACATCATGTGTGTGGACACCATAACAAACTAACAGCAGAAAACCTTATAATGTATAATTTTTTTCATTTTAATTTAGTTCTGGCCCAGAAGTGTGTGACTGACATTAGGTAGGACCACGGCCACTACTAGCTGGGAAAGCGTAGCTGAAAGCACAGGCAAATTTGACCCACTGTGCACCCCAATTTCTTCATACAAAATTAATATAAAAGAAAACGTAAATACAATATACCAGTAAAAAGTTTAATGCATCAACTGAACATCTGTAATATCATTTTGTAAGAATGGTGACTACTTGCTGAAAGCAGGACATGCTGAATTTTTGCACTTCATGTTCCGGGACCTATCAACAACACAAACTTATTCATAGCCCACACCACTGGAAAGAAGAAACTTCCCCCTAACCAATGATAGGATGGGATTTTTGGTGAAGTTTTTCAAAGATGTAGAAATCAAATTAATATGTTTAAATTATCTACAGTTTGCAGAAGTCTTAGAAATTTCAGTATTAATCGTACAAAATTCCTAAAACATAAGAAAGCTAGTTTTTTTCAGAACAATTACCTCATTTGAGTTTATTGGGTAGTTCCCTTAATGATTTCCATTTCTCATTTGCATACAGAACCCCCTACCCCTCTTCTTACTAACTAAAATGGTGACCTCAGTGAGTTGAACTACTGATGCTTTGGACTTGGGATTGTCAGCAGAGATTTTTTATGTTTACAGCATATTACTCTCATGTTTGAAGAACTAAATGCTGTGTTTTTGTTTTGTACATAGTTACTAGTGAATCTCGATGATTTTAGAATCAAAAACTTTTATTGTTGCTCACAAGTTTAACTAGACTGAGAGAGACCACATGGACCACATAATTAGGTACTTGAGGGGTGCTCTCATAATTCATGAACTCGCCTTGAAATTTCTGGTGATAACAACCCTAACCCTAGATTTTCTGCAAATTCTTGCTGTCAGCATCACTGTCAAAATGAAGTCCATCATAAATGTCCATTGCTTCTTCTCCAATGGCGGCTAAGAAAACAGCAGTCTGAAGTTCTGCATCTTCTTTATTTAGTCTACTGGCTATGGAATAATTGTCCCACTGTCTTTTAAATTTTCGCCAATTATTTGGCAAACCGCTTCCATACTCTAGTTTGACTGGAGCTGGTACACCAGCAGTGAACTGCTTCATCTGGCTTGTTGAAAATACCCCCATAACGTCTAAAAGCTTTCTAGTTTACTAATGTCTTTGTTCTGGCTTTTAAAAGAAAAAATACTTACAGTTTCTTCCATCCCTGCATTTAGCTATCAGCTATTGTTTCCATTATTTCTAGTTTTATCCCACTTCTGACACCACGTTTAGTCTGCTGTTATGTATGTAACTAATTAAAAGAGACTTAGAGTCATGGAGTAGAGCTGCTAAAGATCGCGCAGTCCTGTTCCTCAGTGATCTCCCTTGTCATAGAAAATATCCCGAAAACAACAATGCCTAATTATCTGATTGGTCAATAATGCCTACCATTATTCTACAATTACGACAACCCATAACAGTCAAATTAGACTCAATAAAAGAAACACTGCAAACTGTGCAAGATGTTATGCATGCCTTCGCACTGTGGGGCTCAGTTTATAGTCTCATCCAAAGTACGTTCAAGGGAGTGAAGTCAGCACTGACAGTAACTCCAGGGGAAAAATCCCCTTGAACAGGCGTCTGGGTGGTGGCTCCATCCTGGGCCGTCAGACCACTGGGTCACTGCTCTAACCCACCAAGGTATCACAGCTCCAGTGTAGAACCGAGGGGCCCCCCCCTCTCTGTATTCCCTTACTAGGCAGGGAGCAAAATGTCTGGTCTTCTCCTGTGCTTGTATCTTTGCAGGAGGCTGTACCAAAATCTCTTCTTCCTTCAAAACTTAAACATCTGTGAATATTACTACCAGACCCACCTGATCAATTCTTGAAACAATTAGAGAAAGTTTGTTTTCAATTTGTTTGGAACAATAAGCAAGACAATGTAGGAAACCAGACTGCAGTTAAGACCATCAAACAAGGTGGACTAAACATACCTGAAATACGAAATTATACATATGCTTTGAAGCTTTCATGGGTAAGAAAACTTTGAAAAACTAATCACGTGATTCAGTATTGCAGAAATACTATACTAGTTTCTCAAGACTCTAGACTGCTACAGATCATTAATAACGGATTAGCACCTGAAAGTTCATCCTTTCTGGACCCATGTTTTCAAAGCTCATGATTTTTTTTTGGTACTTGTGTCAGTCCACAAAATATAAATGAATTTCTTGGAGAAGCTGTTTTGTATAATGGAAACGTTACTGCAGGATATGAAGTCCTTAATAAAAACATGTCAGCAAGAAAAGGGACATAACTAGTAAAACATCATGTCAAGGAAAATGGTGAGCTTTTGAACTTTAGAAATTTTTCTAAAGCAAATGGTTATTGTATTGACTTTGTGACTTTCAATGGACTAATCTCATCGATCAGATCATTTGCACAAAAAGAGAGGAGTCAGAATAGGTGACAATGGAAATGTTGGTCAGATGCAGCTAAAGCCGCACAGGTCATTGATAGCAGCCTTGTGTGCACAGGGGGTCAAAATGCACTACCAGTGTTTGATGTCAAACAACACAGAACCAAAATATTGCTTAAAATGGACAGAAAAATGTAATGAAGAAATCAACTGATAGAACCAATATATTGTTCAAAATGGACAGAGATATTAAAGACGAAATCAACTAGAAGAGGGTGTTTGAAAAATTGCACAAGATTAAAGACAGAAGGTTACAATGGTTACAGAAAAGAAAATCACAGAATTGTTACTAATGTCGTCCTTTGGCAATGGGTGTAACAAAAAGAAGCTGTGCCCTGTGCAACAACGCAAAAGACTCAGTCAAATATTTCTTTGGGGATTGCAACCACGCAAGAACTCTTAGGACAAATTTAGGCAAAAAAGTATTAATGACCTTTGAAAATATGCATCGAATGCGAAAATTTTAGGTAAGATTGTTCTCTTTGGAGTGGAGAATTGCGTAAAAATAGATGTTATATTTTTATATATTACTGTACTTGCCAAATGGTATATTTACAGATGTAAATTCGAAAATCATTTACCAGTACCTGAAAGTTTTTTCTAAACCAGTGAAGTTCAAATTTAAAATTGAACAATACAACACAAATATTGCAAACAATCTGAGTGAGTTTGTTTTTTACTGGAGTCATTATAAGCCATTGCTTGACTGTACAGACTATATATATATATATATATATATATATATATATATATATATATATATATATATATATATATATATATATATGTGTGTGTGCTTGTTGAAGAGCAGCCATGAGGGACTTGTCTGTCCGCTGGTCAACTCTTCCTGGCTCCGCTGTCACCCAGGCTGGACAGTGAAGTGGACACACGGGCACCACGTGATTTTTCTCATGGATGAAACACATGCAGTGGGTTCGATTTACAGCAGTACATAAATGATATTGGTTTTCCTATGCTTGACATGATGCGTTTATGTTAGCTTATGATACGTCAAGCCGTGATATGCTTTTGTGTTTATCAATACATGTTTTTGAACTGGAAAACAGACACAGAAAGAATAGGGGGAAAGGTCTGTTAGAGAACCTAGGTCAGCTTTGTAAATTAAAAGATGTTGGTAAATTTTGTTTCACAGATCATTGTGTGAGGGTTCTCTCTCTCTCTCTCTCTCTCTCTCTCGCTCGCTCGCTCGCTCGCTCGCTCGTCCGGGGTTGTTTGTTTGTTTGTTTGTTTGTTTTTTCTTTTTCTCTCTCTTTCTTTTTAAACAAAAAAAAGTTTTTTCCCTTTGCTTCTACTGTTTGAAAATATGAGTACTGAGTGCATTTTCAAATGTGACCCCAATGGCGGGGACTGGATGTAAAAAAGCACACGAGTACTTGTTCATTATCCTGAAAAAAAAGAATTTGTTTCTATTACTTACAATGTGTAGATATTCTTTTTATGACTTTATTGGCTTCCCCCCCCCCCCCCCTCTTTATTATGTGAGTGTATGGGTATTGCACTTATTTTATTATCATGACATTCAATTTGAATGAGTATAATTAACTCACTCGGGACGGCCAATTCTCTCCCTTGCTTTTCCCCACAGACGGCCAATTTGTAATGATTAGTTTTAAAAAATCATAAATAATACAAAACACGTAGTCAGAAAATATTTTTTTCATTATGTATAACATACTGGGTTAGTACATATATTAAAATTGAAGCTCTCACTGTAGTAAAACGCTGTCATGGAGACCTAATCTGATCCCTTCTATTTTGCTTCTGACACATATGCAAAAATGTTGGGTGTGTCAGCTACTCTCTACAACTGCGAACAAAGAGCTCTGACCACACGGAATCACCCGACAATGCACTGCATTCGACGTTGGACAGGCTCACGAAGCTATGTTTAGCTGCACGAGTCATAGTATCATGCGGCTGCCATGTGAAAAATCTGCAAACAGCAAATCCCCTATAGCAGCGAGTTGTTGGAAACCATGGCTTTACACCGATCTGCTATAGCGGACAGCCGTCCTTTGAGAGTTAAAAAGTGTTTGTGTTGATAGTGTGCTATGTGAGTATTACATATTTAGTATTATCCCTGAAACACCCCCCCCCCCCCCCCCCCCACCCCACCCCCCCCACACACACACACACACCACCCACCCACCCACACACACACACACACACACACAACGCACTCACTCACTCACTCACTCACTCATATTCTCTCCCTCAATGACTGTATAGGTTTAGATTTCTTCTTTGTTTTATTTCTTGTTTTTATTGTGTGGATGTATGGGTATTAAATTTATTTCATTATCATGACATATAATTTGAAACGAATATAGTCTAAAATGAGTGTTGATGGGATCGCATACTGTTTAGGGAATTATATATTGGATATTATCTCTGAAATACACACACACACACACTCTCTGTCTCTGTCTCACCTTTTATCGTCTTGCTTATAGTTATAGTGTATCCTGATGAAGGAGTCATATTTTATATTTTCAATACTTTATTGGACTTGCCTCTGTACTTAAGTTTTAATGAGTGCCCTATTTCAATATCTTATAGTTATGTGTAACAAGTATGTGTACCATTTGACAATGTGTAGATGTTTATCTTTATGACTTTTTAAGTTTGGTTGTGTTATTTTTCTTGGCTCTGTTGTTGTTCTTGTTGTTGTTTGTCTGTTTTTCTCTTTTTTTATCTTCTTCTGTTGGTTTGGTTTTTCTTTCTCTTTTGTTTGTTTGTTTGTTTTGGTTAGGGTTTTTTTTGGGAGGTGGGGGGGGGGGTATTTTTAGGGTTTTCTTTTATTTGCTTGCTTTGGGGGGGGGGGGGGGGATTGTTGGGGGGGGGGGAGTTGTTTTGAAAAGGGTTATTTCCCCTTGTTTTTATTGTGAGACTGTATAAGTATTGGGTTATTATTATTAAGATGTATCCCTAACGGGCGGGGATTGGATGTAAAAAAGCACATGTGTGCTTATTCATTATCCTCGAAATAAAAGAATTTGTCATTGTCAATGTCATTGTCTCTCTCTCTCTCTCTCTCTCTCTCTCTCTCTCTCTCTCTCTCTCTCTCCTCTCTCTCTCTCTCTCTCTCTCTCTTGTGGTGTGTGTGTGTGTGTGTGTGTGTGTGTGTGTGGTGTGTGTGTGGTGTGTGTGTGTGTGTGTGTGTGTGTGTGTGTGTGTTGTTGATAGTTAAGTACTGGAAAAACAGTTGGTGTCATTTAATTTCAAAACGATTTGTGTTTGTACTTTTAAAAAAAAACTTTTTTCTTTAGAAGTGTTTGTCCTTCACTTTTTTTGTCACTGAAAAATGAATGTTTAACAACGTGTATTTTTCAAGCTGCAGGAGGTCTTCCCGCTGGCCTCAGCTGACACATTCTGACTTCAGGCAGCTCATTTCATTGTGCAGGTTGCATGCTGGGTATCTTTGTGTTTCCGTCACTCTCTGAATGCTGACAT
>CM054160.1:21293456-21315956 GCA_028751875.1 Rapana venosa | reverse complement strand
GGAATCCAACTATAGTGGACGACTGAATTCAAGTACTTAGGCAGTATATTCACAGAAGATGGAAAACTGGACAGAGAAATAGAAACACGCTGTCAAAAAGCAAACGCAGTCAGCTATCAACTCGCCCCACTTCTGCGACATCCTAACATCCCTATGAGCGCCAAGGCAAAGCTGATCAACGCCATCTTCCTGCCAACTCTCACTTACCAGTGCCAGACATGGCCCCTGACAAAAGCCCTGGAGCAGAAACTTGTAACGTGTGAGATGAAGTGCTTGAGGAAAGCCGTCAACAAGACCAGGAGAGACAAGAGGTGATCAGAGACATGGTAGGAGCCACACCCGTCCTACACCATATTGAACAACAACGAACTAAGTGGTTCGGGCACCTCACACGGATGCCGTCAAACCAGCCAGCCTTGCGTGCTTACAGCTTGAGGTACTCTGGCACGAGGGCCAGAGGTAGACCCACGCGACGCTGGAGTGATTCCTGGCAGAAACACTGAAAGTCCATGGATTATCTGTCCCTCCTCCAAGCTACCCGCCTTGCAGCAGACAGACAGTTATATCTCCCCGCAACGCCACAGAGTACAAGCGGAAGGAAAAAGTAAAATAAGTAAGTTATCTGTGCTGATTCAAAATCCATTTTCTATAGCTTACAAGACTGGAATTCAAAGATCAGGAAAGGTCTAGTGTTTGAGATTAGAAATGTCGTACAGTGTATTGTGTCAAAGGGTACAGGAAGTGTCTTGCTGGATTTCTTGTCATTGTGGGGTTGTTGTGTTTTAATGAAACAGCAGATAATTTGGCCAAACAAGGGGTAAGGAGAAAAATGGCCAAGTCATGTAAGACTCGATTTTCATGAAATTATTTCATTATTAGTGAATCTCATACATACATCTTATTTACAAGAAAATTTAGATGTGGAGTCTTGTCTATGACACATTTTAAAATATCATAAGTTGTCTTTAAGACTCTTGGAGAATCAAGCACTCCTAAAAATTAATGTGAGGTGTGTCTGTTCTCTCTCTCTCTCTCTCTCTCTCTCTCTCTCTCTCTCTCTCTCTCTCTCCTCTCTCCACCTGGAGAATATGTTCCTTATTAGGCAATAGCTAGGGCAGTTTCGCAGATTGCCCTCTCTTGAACTGCTCTACAAAGCATCTGGTAGCATACTTCTGCAAGGGAATCTGCTAGTTTCCTCACACATCGCCCAGAAACGGTTGATATTGCTCAAGTTATTTGTCAGTCTGCTACTCATGTTCTGTTCTAAGTTAGTTGTTTTCGTTAGTTGACCTGTTTTATTTGATGTCACTTCTGGTTTATGTCTAACAACCACATCCTCCTCCTCCTCCTCCTCCACGTGAGGAGTGTTTTAGGCCTGAACGGCAGCGGGGACCCAACAGGAAAAACTCACCGTGCAGCGGATCCACCTGCAGTCCTGAATACAGGTGACTCCCAGTTCTCTCCCCTGGAGTTGTCCCGCTTGTGTTGTCAGCCCTTGCAGGGGCCGAGAGCGTGTACACGCACTGGTGCTGGTGCCCGGGCTGTGGCTGCCTCGCCTCTGCGGTGCCCCTCCCTCTGCACTGGCCCAACAGCCTCCCGCCATCTTGGAAGGCACGAGCAGGCAGAAAACAACCACAGCGGCAGCCATGATCCCAGTGCTCAGCTACAGAGTCATGGGGTTAAGACCCGCTTCATTGCATGGGTCCATCAAGTGGTGGGTTCGAATCTCGGCGGTGATTTTTGTTTGTTGAACACTGAGACAGCAGCTACTGTCTGTCACACCAGCGAAAATGTGGTGACAAGTCGGAAGGAAGGCTGCCTTCATGGAGGGCGAAAACGCCGCACACACCTCACCTCCCCCCCACTGGTGACCCTCTGAGCTCTGGGCGAGCAACAAGGAAAACAGCAACAACAACAACAACAACAACAACATGCTCAGTGACACTGAAGCCTGTGGCTGATATTCATGACCTCCAGACTCCTGAAAGACAGGCCAGACACGTAGCATAACGTGTATCTGGGCCCATGCATTCAGTCCAGACAGCAGGGTGTGGACATGATCAAATTCCCTCCCTGACTTTTCCCGGAGCCAACCCTCTTTTCCCCGAACTAAGGGTGACTGCAGTTCTCATCACTCCTACACCGCTGTACTAGTTACCGGACTGTGATCGAGCCTCTCCTTCACACAAAGCAGATCTATAGCGCTACAAATACCTTCACAAACCAATCACAAAGGTGGCGTCTTTTTACCATAAGCCCACCAAAAGGTTACATCACTGTTAAAACAACGCTTCGCCGCTCATAAAATAGTTGTTTTCCTTATTCTTTGGGCACCAGTTGGGATTATTTGGGTACAGAGCTCTTTTAAGACCACAAGAGTGGAACTCATCCTGCTGGTCAGACCCATTGATTGCAAAGAGCTTGGACAAGTACTTTTTCACGTGCTTCCTCTCTCTCATTTTCGTATCTTTAAGGGCTGACTGTCTGTTTGTTGGGTGTATCATAGAATTCCTTGACCTCCCTATCTTTCAGCAGAAATGTTATTTTCCCTGACTGACTTTTAAGTGACTGGAAAAGATTTTCTTCTTTCCCTGACTTTTTTAATCCACTTTTCCCTCACGTGCTGATCCCTGATACATGCATATCCCAACACAAATGCGCACATCCCATGCGCAGACACATGCTCACATATCCACACTCCCATAGGAACAAGAACACACACACACACACACACACACACACTTCCATTCCACATGGTTTCTAGCCCTACCAACCACAAGGTCACATCAGGGCTGTCACCTGATCTACTTTCAGTAACCTTCACCCCAAGTTCAAGGCCAACACCTCCTAATACCTTTAAATATCTAATACTGCCCAAATAAAACCAACAACAACAACAACACTAAATGACATAATACCTAATACATTTCATTCCTTAAGGCTGATAAACCAGGCTGTGCTGAGGACGCCAGCCATTCCGCTTCATTTACTATCCCAGGTTACAAAAAGATGTCAATAAAAATAAACATGTCAAAGTACACAAATAGACTTAAAAATGCCACACGGGCCAAGAACACTGCAGACTGGACATGGATCCTGTGCCCATCCCAGGCTTTCAACATCACACACACCTGGCTGCCAGAACTAAAGAACACAGGCAAAATGCCATATCATGAAAACAGATTTTAAAAAAAATAAAGATTCGCTTGAAAAAAAGGCAGGAGAATGGAATGGGAAGGCAGACAATAAGCAAGAGAGATGACAGAAAGGTAAGGAGGAGCCAGACAAAAACAGAGAGAGATAGGAAAAAGAAAATGTCTAGCACAGAATGTCCAGAAGGTAGGGATGCTATTTGTACTGGAGTCCCTGGCATCCCCCCCCCCCCCCACACACACACACACACTTACATCGCCTATCCAAAAAGAAGGGAGTATGGTGATGATGACGATGAGAATAACGGTGATGATGACGGCGGCGATAACAAGGCCAGCTGCAGGGCCAGGGTCTCCACTGTGGTCAGTGCGCTGCTCTTCTTCTTCTTCTTCATCTTCTGCACCGCCTTGGCTTTTGTCGCTGCTGCTGCTGGGGGGGGAGGGGATGTAGAAGGGCAGTCTGGTGGTGGGGACGGGGTTGTGAGGGGAGACGACTGTAGCAAGAGCGGGAGAAGAGGTCGCTGCACACGACAGAGTGACAGGTTGCCTGTTTTGGTTGGATGGGTGATACGTGTCAAGTATTTGACTTCAACGATTACGAGTTTGATAGATAAGGGTGTATGTCATGTGTACAGTGTGGCCGTCCATTTGCATTGCTTGTTGAGGGATCAGGGTGCCATGTGGAAAGTGTGTATTTCCACCCTCAATGCTTCTAGGGTTTGATAAATAAGGGTGCAATGTGTAGTCAAGGGTGGACTTCATCTTTATGAAGTTGAACAGATAAGGGTGCCATGTGTGAACGGTGGATTCAGTCTTCATTGCTTGTTGATGGATACGGGTATCATGTGTAAAGTGTTTGGTTTTAATTGTCAATACCTTGACTTCCTAAAGCGGTGCAGTAATAATAATAATAATAATAATAATAATATATATATATATATATATATAATTGTACCTTTTATGGGAAAGCAACAGCAATAGAAAACTACACAAAAACAAATATTATATAAGCAGACTTAGGAGATTATGCAAAAGCAATTCACAACCCTCATGTGCACGTACGTACACACACACACACACACGAACGCACGCACGCACGCACACCATGCATCAATGCCAAAATAAAATCTTTATGAATCATATATAGTCATAGAAAGGGACATCTACACATTGAAATTAAGCTATACGTAATTAATACACTCAAAGCAAGATATCGAAATAAAACATTCAATAAATCTCAAATACAGTCAACTTGCGTAATAAAATTGAAATATTAAATCTGAATAAAGTATTGAACAGAATACAAACTATAAACACGACAACCAAATATGTAAACAAAAATTTTTTAAAAAATTAGGAGAAAGAGAGAGTGAGAGAGAGTACACAGTACATTTTGATTTCATATAATATTGCATACAATTTTCAATTTATCAACACTTTCACCATTAGAACTCGCTATGATTTAGCATTGTACATGTTAAAATCATCATAGAGTTATGATAGATACATAAAGAAGTAGGATAGTGGAAATTATTTCTTGAAGTCAGTTGCAATAGCATAATAGCAAGATACAAGTAAAACATTCACACTCATACACAGAGCGAGGAGAGAGAGAGAGAGAGGAGAGAGAGAGAGAGAGAGAGAGAGAGAGAGAGAGAGAGAGAGAGAGAGAGAGAGAGAGAGAGAGAGAATAACAATGACAATGACACATTCTTTTACTTCGAGGATAATGAATAAGCACTCATGTGCTTTTTTTTTTTGTCGCTCTTGTCTGGTGGTGATAAGCATGCATTTTGTTTTTGGGGGTGTATAGACATGTGGTT
Organism: Rapana venosa; assembly: GCA_028751875.1. Lineage (NCBI taxonomy): Eukaryota > Metazoa > Mollusca > Gastropoda > Neogastropoda > Muricidae > Rapana > Rapana venosa. The sequence goes on along the minus strand of CM054160.1, from coordinate 21,310,981 downwards.
CAGTTCAGTCCATTTGACAAGATCATCAGTGCTTTTTTGTAATGTCTTTACAAGAGAGTTAATGTCGGCATGGCTCGTATGTATGGTTGTGTCATCAGCAAAAAGTTAGCATTTGGATTTGATATGGAGAGGAAGGTCATTTAAGTATAATGAAAAGAGAATTGGTCCTAAGATGGATCCCTGTGGTACTCCATAATGAATGGGTTTTAGTGTGGATGTGGACGTAGCTATTGAGACACACTATTGCCTGTTTGTAAGATAAGAAGCAAGACGTTCCAAAAGTATTTCTAGAGAGATTATATAGGTCTAGCTTTTTAATGAAAAGTCTGCCGTCAATTGTATCAAATGCTTTTTTAAAATCTACAAATAGTACTCCACAAAATTTATTGTCATTAATGTTTGACAGCCAATTGTCTACGAAACTAGTCAATGCCATGTGGCACGAGTGATTTTTTCTAAATCCGGACAGATTTGGGCGAAGTAAGAATCACCTCAGCGGTTTTGAAGGCGTTGGGGAAATAGTTCTTATCAAGACAAAGGTTAAAGATATGTGTCAGAGTGTCTGTGATAACTGGAGCTGAGAGTTTCAGTATTCTGCCATCTATTCCATCAAGACCACGCGTTCTTGATTGTTTGAGGTGAGTCAGATAATTATAGACCTCAGAAACAGATATAAATGGTATGTGGAGTTTTGAAGGAATATGCTTTTCTTGGTAGTATTGTTTCAGTTCATTGAGATCATTGGACTTCGAGTTATCATTGTCTATATTATGTTAGAAGAAATATTAATAAAGTGATTGTTAAGTTTTCAGCAGATATATCTTTGATTACATTAGATTTGGAAGGCGATTGATTATTTGTTATTTGATTGATTGCCTTCCATACAGTCTTTGAGTTGTGTTTGAACGATAGTAGATCTTGGAAATATTTCTTTTTTTCTCGCCGTTTTTGTGAGTTTATGGCATTTCTTAATTTTTTTGACTCCTCATAATATTTATGTTTTTTTTAGAAATCTCTAAGATAACATGCTTCTTCTAGTTCCTTTGTAAACCAAGGCGGTCTGCGGACATGTTTGATCCTAATTGTTTTTAATGGGGCATGTTTGTTATAGATTTCCGTAAAAACTTTTATCCAGAACTCAGTGGCCAGGTCTGGATCAGTAATATTGAATGATTCCGAGAGCACGGAATTGCTTAAATCTAGTAAGAAAAGCTGCTCATTAAATTTTGCAAAAGAACAATAAGTTATAGTTTTGTGGCCAGGTTTGGGATCTTTTTCCCTTTTTTGGACCATGTGGTACAGAGGGGGTAGTGATCGCTGCAGTTATATACAGGGACACACGTTTCTATGATGTTTTTAGGGTCTGATACATAGATGTGATCAATGATTGTGTTAGAGTTTGATGTGACTCTTGTGGGTGAAGTAGCTAATTGGTGAAGATTGATTGAGTTCATAACTTGGGTCCATTGATTGTTTACTTTTGCTAGGTCAATATTGAAATCACCTGGTAAGATTATTTCCCTAGATTCTAATAGGACTACTTTCATCATGGAGTCAAACTTGTCTATCCAATTTTTTCTTTCTGTTGGATTTCTGTAGCAGAACCCCATTATAATAGGTGGTGCACCTTTTATAGCTACTTCTAGATAGATAATAGATAGATAGATAGATAGATAGATAGATAGATAGATAGATAGGCTTCTGGCTGTCATCAGTCTTCAATAGTCTGAAGCATTCCACTTTTAATTTGGGTGTGCATGATTGACCTTTTCTAATATTCATTCATACATATGTGTGTATGTGTGTGTGCGCACGCATGCATGCAAGGGTGTGGTTGTGTCTACCAGTACTTGCATATGTGGGCACATGTACTTCTTCTTCTTCGTCGAACGCTCAGACAGCAACTATTGTTGTCTGTTATATGAGCGAAAATGCGTCACGCTGCCATTAAGCGCCTGACAAGTCAGGCCCAGCGCATCCGACTTCGGCACAAGAGAGAATAGTTACCTTTTAAGTTCTTTCTGGAAAAAAGGCAGGAGAATGGACCAAGAAGGCAGAAAATAGACAAGAAGGAGGTGACAGGAAGAAAAGGAACAAGGCAGAAACAAAGAGAGTGATAGAAAAGAGGAAATTTATAGCACAGAATTTCCAGAATGTGGGGATGCTATTTATACTGATAGGCCCCCGGCATCCCCTTGGGGGAGGAACATGTACTGATGTGTATACACGCTATTGCTCCAGTACCTGGAAGATTATTCACACTGATGGACAGACCACCAGTACCTGACACACTGATGGACAGACCACCAGTACCTGACACACTGATGGACAGACAACCAGTACCTGACACACTGATGGACAGACCACCAGTACCTGACACACTGATGGACAGACCACCAGTACCTGACACACTGATGGACAGACCACCAGTACCTGACACACTGATGGACAGACAACCAACCAGTACCTGACACACTGATGGACAGACAACCAACCAGTACCTGACACACTGATGGACAGACCACCAATACCTGACACACTGATGGACAGACCACCAGTACCTGACACACTGATGGACAGACAACCAACCAGTACCTGACACACTGATGGACAGACAACCAGTACCTGACACACTGATGGACAGACCACCAGTACCTGACACACTGATGGACAGACAACCAATACCTGGCAGATTGTTCACACTGATGGCAAAGATGACGGAGTCAGAGCCAGCGTCATTGCCAACCGTCAGATTCCACTTGCCCTGGTGGCGTGAGGTCACATTGTGCAGGGTCAAGATCAGGGTCATGGCAGGGGGTGACTTGTCTACGGTGATGATGCTACACACACACACACACACACACACACACACACACACACACACACACACACACACATTATCCATTATCCTCGATATAAGAGAACAAAATAAAAATAGACACACGCAGAGAGCATATACTGTTGTATTTTACTCTCTAAGATTTAATGTTTGGAAGACAAAGTGTTGTGAAAATGTGAGTTGTATTTGGCAAACGTGTTTCTCTGTATGGTTGTGGACAGTATCACTACAGGCCTCTGTGGTCCTTCCTTCCAGACCTGCTGCAGAGAAGCCACAGTCAGGTCAAGGCCGGCCAGTGGCACAGAGCGTCTTGGGTGGCGGACTTGAGGACGGAGGGTTCCAAGTCCACGAGAGGCATCATGTCCCCTTTTTCAGACACCGGCCAGCTCAAACCCAGAGTGAGTTTGATGCGAGTTCCTTGAGACGACTTGGGGCCACACGGTCGAGTTTCATCCACCTTACGATTACCAGTTTGAGTGTTGCTTAAATTACCTGACCAACACTACAGGTATCTGTATTGGTGGACAGGTGTCTGAATCGGTGGACAGGTGTCTATCTCAAAAGCCCTGTTGACAACTGGAGATATTACGATAGGACAGGACAGGATAGAGTGCGGCCCTGTCGCACAGTCTCAAAGCACATGCACTTCCAAAGCAGCATCGTTGCAACATCCTCATCTTCATTGATCACCATGCAAGAAAAGAAAATTGTCTCTGATTCGGTGGCCCTGGTTGCCCTGGTCTCATGGTGGCCTCAGTTGTGGTTTCCCCATACACTTGTGTGCCCGTGCTGTCAAAGCCTTCAGGGTGGGGGGTGCAGGGGAGGGCGGGTGGAGGGACGGTGTGGTGGTGGCCACCCCAGGTAGGTAGGTGTCTCACTCAGTCTGGCTCCGTGACTGAGCGAGCTAGTACTGTTCTTAGTAGGGGGCTTAGTAGGTGGTGTCCTGCTCTGTTAGCTCAGAACACGCACCACTGAACAGAACTAAAGTGACCCAGCAGCAGTGCAGGGCCCCTCTGGCTGGTGGCCCCATGGCAGCCTGACATAGATTGACTCCCTATGGACTTCCAATCCTGAGGCTGCAGCATGACGAATCTGAATATGGCTAGGGTGGAGAGATTGAAATGAGGGGCTTGGGAACAGCAGTACAGGAATGTCACAGATGATGAGGCGGGAAAAGGAAAATAAAATCCAGACGTTCATTTTAATGACATTTTAGTAAATCAAGCTGTCTTTTTTTACATTGCACAATGCCTTACTCAGTCCAGTATTCTTGTTATTACTTTAATGCTCTTCATTTCTTGTTCGTATCATTTTGCATTGTTCTTTTAAGACAGTGTCGTGTTTTTTGCGTTCCCTTTTTCTACTTCAAATACTCTATTTTTGTCTTTTTTCCCCAATAAGTATGTCTTTAATTATCCCACTACCACCCCCCCCCCCTCTTTCCCCATCATCTAATATCACGTATTGTGGAAAGACGTTAAACAGAAGAAAGAACACACCACACACACACACCACACCACACACACACACACACACACTCAAACACATGTGCATACCTGGAACAATTGACTAGTTCGTCCCCAAGGACAGGGGTGGGTGGTGATGGTGAGTTATCCCCCCTCCAGGGGCCAATCCAGCAGAGGGCCAGGTGGGGGGTGTGGGAACGGAAGGGGAAGGTCAGCTGACTTTCCCTGTCCGCCTCCACCACCAACGTCTTCCGCCACTGCTCTGTGAACTGTAGGGGACCTGGAGAGAGAGAGAGAGAGAGAGGGGGGGGGAGAGAGATCAGTTCTCGGCCCTGTTCTTTTCACTCTCTATACTGCTCCACTATCACATATAATAAACCGTCATCATATCAACTATCCCTTTTATGCAGATGACTCTCAGATTCAAAGTAGTGTTACACCTGAAAATCTGCCTTCTCTCTTGACAAAGATGGCCTACTGCTTTCAAGATATCCAAAACTGGATGATACAAAACAAGTTACAGTTAAACGCAGATAAAACTGAAGCCATGCTTGTAGGGACCAAACACAAACTCTCTTCCATTACAACAGCTTCAATAGAACTCGGCAATACATCGGTCCCTCTGTCCACTGCTGTGAAGTATCTAAGAGTTGTTATCGACAACACACTCTCTATGCAAAAATTCATCACCCACACCTGCCAGTCGTGCTACTATCAATTACGGCGTATCAGTGCAATTCGAAAGTACCTGTCCACTGATGCAACATCCAAACTTGTTGTGTCTCTCATTCTCTCACGTCTGGACTATTGCAATTCTCTTTTAGCTGGTCTGCCAGCAACATCTATCCACTCCCTTCAACGTATACAAAACTCTGCAGCTCGCCTAGTCCTCAGAAAGAAAAAATCTGAACACATTACTCCTCTCTTGCGATCTCTCCACTGGTTGCCTGTGGCACAGAGAGTAAACTATAAGATCAGTACCCTCTGTTACAAATGTCTCCACAAAACAGCACCCTCCTACCTCTGTGAATGTCTTCACCTGTACACTCCTTCTCGTTCCCTCCGCTCTGCTGCAGATACCTTGTGCTTACGAATACCTAGATTCAACCAGTCCACCGTTGGTCGTCGCTCTTTCTCTATTTCTGGTCCATCCATCTGGAACAACCTTCCTCTCTCTCTTCGACAGAGGCCTACATATGACACATATAAATCCAGCCTCAAGACATATTTGTTTCAAACCTTTTTCCCTCTTTCATATCAAAACTGCCCCTGCCTTCAACAGCCCAAATCCCATTACCCTGCCAAAGCCTACAACCTGTGTGTGTGTGTGTGTGTGTGTGTGTGTGTGTGTGTGTGTGTGTGTGTGTGTACATTTTAATTTTGTTTAAGCTTTTGATAGTTATTGGCTGCATGACTCTGTAAGAATATGATGAATGCAAGCGCTCTGATTTGTCTTTGCAAGATATAGCGCTATACAAATTTCATTTATTATTATTATTAGAGAGAGGGGGGGGAGAGAGAAAGAGGGAGAGAGAGTGAGAGAGGAGAGAGAGGAGAGAGAGGAGGGAGAGAGAGAGGGAGAGTGAGAGAGAGTGAGAGAGATGAGAGTGAGAGAACAGACAGTAGAACAGACAGAAGAAAGCAGACAGAAGAACAGACAGTAGAATCAGACAGTAGAACAGGCAGTGAGACAGACCAGAAGATTTTGTCAGACAGTTAGTGATTCGACAGTTTTAGGAGATCATTATGTGAGACAGTCTATGACATGTGGTGTGGAGACTTGGGCTGGCTGTCTCCTTGGCGATGTGTTTGTGGTGTGGATGATCATTATGTTGATTGTCTGTCTCCTTGGCGATGTGTTTGTGGTGTGGATGATCATTATGTTGATTGTCTGTCTCCTTGGCGATGTGTTTGTGGTGTGGATGATCATTATGTTGATTGTCTGTCTCCTTGGCGATGTGTTTGTGGTGTGGATGATCATTATGTTGATTGTCTGTCTCCTTGGCGATGTGTTTGTGGTGTGGATGATCATTATGTTGATTGTGTGGCTATGTCGTTATGTTGTTCATGCTGATATGAAACGAAGTTGATAACATCTGCAGGCATTCGTCAGTCTCGTAAGACTATGGAGTTGCGCTCTAGCTGTTTATACTCCAGAGCGCAAAGCCTGGGTAAGTATGGAGGGCAAGCTGTTACCCATGCAGCAGACACCCCCCCCCCCCCCACGTTGCTGGAATGGTCCTTTGGAAAGGCAATCGCCGATACACATGGTTCCAGTGCAGAGGCAGGCGTTGCCAGCACGCTGCTGTCCACAGCTCTGGAGATCACCAGACAGGCCCTGTACTAGATGTTGCAGGCGTTGCCAGCACGCTGCTGTCCACAGCTCTTCAGATCACCAGACAGGCCCTGTGCTGGGTGTTGCAGGCGTTGCCAGCACGCTGCTGTCCACAGCTCTTCAGATCACCAGACAGGCCCTGTGCTGGGTGTTGCAGGCGTTGCCAGAACGCTGCTGTCCACAGCTCTGGAGATCACCAGACAGGCCCTGTGCTGGGTGTCGCTGGGTCTTCCTTCCCCCACAAGAGCCCCCAGGCTGCCCACGAGGCAGGGAGACCCATGCCGTGCCATCGTTTTGCTCCCCGACCCTCTAGGTAGCCGCTTTCCGACCTCCGGGATGGTGAATAAACACGACGCCTGTGTGCATGCTGGGCTGGGTTTCTTTACTTTGTCATCCCCTCCTACCGGCACACAATGGCCTACTCTTCCGAAAGGCGGAACGGGTTTTTAACGTGTGCGCAAGACGTTCTGCATGCGTTCGGATACGGGGCCTTGCTTTATAGTCTCATCCGAAGGATTTTGACATTCAGTTCGATTTTCTCATCAAACTGGGAAGTAAGGGCAAGGCTGGGAATCGAACCCACAACCTCACGGTTGACTTACTACTACTACTACTACTACTACTACTACTACTACTACTACTACTACTACTACCATGGAATTGATATATTGCTCTATCTTGCAACAAAACAAATCAAAGCGCTTTCATTCATCCTACTCATTCACGTGCAGCCAGTCACAACCAATAGGGGTGTTGTGTTTTGCTTCCAGGCTTACCAGTGGTGACACTTTGCCTATGTGACCCTCTGCCCCCCAAGCAGCCACACTTTGACTTGGGAATGACGTCTGAATACACGCCAGTGTCCATGCTCTTTGGCTTGTACAGTGTTGTCACTCCTGCCCCTGAAAGGCAGGGCTGGTTTGGACATGTGCCAAGATATTTTGCATGTTTATTTGGGGGGGGAGATGAGTTGGTACTGATGTTCACTCCAAGGGAAAAGTCCTCTCCAATTGGTGTCAAACCTTGAATAATAATGACGCCAATCAAAAGAAAGACAGAGAGACAGACAGAAAGAAAGAAAGACAGAAAGAAAGACAGAAAGACAGAAAGAAAGAGTAAATGAAAGCAAAGACGGTTTGTTTCTGTCGCTCACATTTCACCAGCAAGGTCAAGGTCTGATTCCTGAGGGCTGCTGGTGCCTGACAGCTGTAGATGCCCGTGTCCTCACAGCTGACCTTCTGCATCCTGTGCATCATCTCCCCTGATCCGTTTGGCTGCACGTCCAGTTTGCTCCCTTTGGGGCCTGTGATGAAGGGCGGAACATCGGGGTTTCCTTTCTGGTAGCTGCAGAGCAGACTGACAGGAGAGTCCGGCTGCACTGGAGATGTCGGCTGTGAGGACAGGCCCGTGAGGGTGGGGGGATCTGAAATCAGTGAGGACAGGCCGGTGAGGGTGGGGGATCTGAAATCAGTGAGGACAGGCCGGTGAGGGTGGGGGGGATCTGAAATCAGTGAGGACAGGTCGGTGAGGGTGGGGGGGATCTGAATCAGTGAGGACAGGTCCCGGGGAGGGGGGGGGATCTGAAATCAGTGAGGACAGGCCGGTGAGGGTGGGGGGATCTGAAATCAGTGAGGAACAGGCCGGTGAGGGTGGGGGGATCTGAAATCAGTGAGGACAGGCCGGTGAGGGTGGGGGGATCTGAAATCAGTGAGGACAGGCCCGTGAGGGTGGGGGGGATCTGAAATCAGTGAGGACAGGCCCGTGAGGGTGGGGGGATCTGAAATCATGAGGACAGGCCCGTGAGGGTGGGGGGGATCTGAAATCAGTGAGGACAGGCCCGTGAGGGTGGGGGGATCTGAAATCATGAGGACAGGCCCGTGAGGGGGGGGGGATCTGAAATCAGTGAGGACATGCCCGTGAGGGTGGGGGGATCTGAAATCAGTGAGGACAGGCCGGTGAGGGTGGGGGATCTGAAATCATGAGGACAGCCCGTGAGGGGGGGGGGATCTGAAATCAGTGAGGACAGCCCGTGAGGGGGGGGGTGGATCTGAAATCAGTGAGGACATGGCCGTAGAGGGGGGGGGGGTGGGGATCTGAAATCAGTGAGGACATGCCCGTGAGGGGGGGGGGTGGATCTGAAATCAGTGAGGACATCCCCGTGAGGGGGGGGGGGTGGATCTGAAATCAGTGAGGACATGCCCGTGAGGGGGATCTGAAATCAGTGAGGACAGGCCCGTGAGGGGGATCTGAAATCAGTGAGGACAGGCCCGTGAGGGGATCTGAAATCAGTGAGGACAGGTCGGTGAGGGTGGGGGGGGATCTGAAATCAGTGAGGACAGGTCGGTGGGGGGGATCTGAAATCATGAGGACAGGTCGGTGAGGGTGGGGGGGGGATCTGAAATCAGTGAGGACAGGCCCGTGAGGGTGGGGGATCTGAAATCAGTGAGGACAGGCCGGTGAGGGGGGGGATCTGAAATCAGTGAGGACAGGCCCGTGAGGGTGGGGGATCTGAAATCAGTGAGGACAGGCCGGTGAGGGGGGGGGATCTGAAATCAGTGAGGACAGGCCAGTGAGGGGGATCTGAATTCAGTGAGGACAGGCCGGTGAGGGGGGGGGGGGAATCTGAAATCAGTGATGGTGGAGGGGATCTGAAATCAGTAATGATGGTGGGGGATCTAAAATCAGAGGAGTGAAGGGAGTTCATAAGGATTCTGCCACACTTGCCATTGTTGTTTTGTGGAATTTATGTTGTTGTTGTTTTGGGGAGGTATCAACGATGGATTAAGGCCTATAGGGAAAATACAGCTGATTTTGTGTAAACACTAGGGATGAAAAATTCTCATTTTCGACATTTCTTTTTTTTTTTTTCAAAATGAAGTAGGAATCATGTTCTCTAACATACCGTTGTAAAGTGTTTCCTTTTTACCCCCCTTCCTCTTAATTCTTCCTGTCATTGTTCTACTCACCTCTTGTCCAGGTTCTACAATGATAATAATAACAAGAGTGTGATTCACAACCCGCACAGACTATTTACATGTTCCATCGAGTCACCCAAACATTCTGGGTACCTGCCACTCTAGTTTCAACAATGACACAGACACATGGAACATGCCTTCCTTCAACTGTACCTCACGTGCACTGTTGCTGTGGTGTTGCTGTGGTGTTGCTGTGGTGTTGTTGCTGTGGTGTTGCTGTGGTGTTGCTGTGGTGTTGTTGTGTTGTTGCTGTGGTGTTGCTGTGGTGTTGCTGTGGTGTGGTGTTGCTGTGGTGTTGCTGTGGTGTTGCTCCTTTAGCAGGGACGGGAGTCTGCTGCAGTGTGCCAGGCCCTTGGTTTGGGTGACAGCTGCGTCACTGACTAGCTGACATTAACTGATTCCTCACTGGTATCAATTATTGTAGTGTGCTGTACTGTACGGTATTGCCGTCAGCGCCTGGGCTTTATCACAGTTCTTGATTAAACCATTTTACGCTGGGGGCAACAACAGCAAAGTGAGAGGCTGTATGACCAGTGGCTTTCTTTCCCACTCATGGAATTCCACTTTACAGCTTAGTCTTTAGTGATCGACTATGACTCTGACTAGGAGGCTTGACTCGCACAGTCCTTATGTGCTGCAGCCCTGGGGGCTGGTTGGCCTTTGGAGAACATCTCCAACGCTGACTGTCCTTACGCCCACTTGGCCGAGAGAGTGGGGATGTACTGCGGGCAAGGCATCTCCACTATAATCAAATTTCTGCCTAGTTTTCAAAACAGCAGCTGCCTCCTCTGCTGTTTTGGAGGTCATCGTCGGATACGACGGACAAACATACTGTACTGTCTACCTGAATAAATGATGTTAACTGTTCACTGTACTGTGCTGTATACCTGACTAACTGACATTAACTGATTGTTCACTGGTATTAATTATTGTAGAGTGCTGTACTGTACTGTCTACCTGAATAACTGATGTTAACTGTTCACTGTACTGTGCTGTATACCTGACTAACTGACATTAACTGATTGTTCACTGGTATTAATTATTGTAGAGTGCTGTACTGTATTGTACTGTATACCTGAATAACTTATGTTAACTGTTTACTGTACTGTGCTGTTTACTTGACAAACTGATGTCAAAAGATTGTTCACTGTACTGTGCTGTTTACTTGACAAACTGATGTCAAAAGATTGTTCACTGTACTGTGCTGTTTACTTGACAAACTGATGTCAAAGATTGTTCACTGTACTGAGCTGTTTACTTGACAAACTGATGTCAAAGATTGTTCACTGTACTGTGCTGTTTACTTGACAAACTGATGTCAAAGATTGTTCACTGTACTGTGCTGTTTACTTGACAAACTGATGTCAAAGATTGTTCACTGTACTGTGTTGTTTACTTGACAAACTGATGTCAAAGATTGTTCACTGTACTGTGCTGTTTACTTGACAAACTGATGTCAAAGATTGTTCACTGCACTGTGCTGTTTACTTGACAAACTGATGTCAAAGATTGTTCACTGTACTTTTCCCCGTAGGGATGCCGGGGGCCTGTCAGTATAAATAGCATGCTTACCTTCTGGAAATTCTTTGCTAGGAATTCCCTGATTTATATCTCTCTCTTTGTTTCTGCCTTGTTCGTTTTCTTCCTGTCAAATCCTTCACATAGATCTATTCTCTGCCTTCTTGTTTCATTCTCCAGCCTTTTTGCCATGGAAAACAAGTGAAAAGATAACAATCCTCTCCCATGCAGAGGTGGGATGCCCTAGGCCTGACTTGTCAGGCTCTTAGCAATGGGGAAACGCATTTTTGCTCAAATGACAGCCAATAGTTGCTGTCTGAGCATTTGACAAAGAAGAAGTTCTCTGTACTGTGCTGTACTGTACTGTATACCTGACTGACTGACTGACTAGCTGGGAGCTGTGGGGTGTAGTCTTTGTAGACTGGTTTGGCTGTATCATCCTATCTAAACTGTGGGGTGTAGCCTTCAGGGTCTTTGGTTGTATCATCCCATCTAACTGTGGGGTGTAGTCTTCATGGTCTGTGGTTTGGCTGTATCCTATAACTATTTCTAAACTGTGGGGTGTAGTCTTCATGGTCTGTGGTTTGGCTGTATCCTATAACTATTTCTAAACTGTGGGGGTGTAGTCTCCATGGTCTCTGGTTTGGTTTATCATGGTATCAAAGCTGGGAGCTGCCTAGTTTGTCATCAGTAATGTGATCTTTGTCTGCTAAACCCTATAAACTGACTAAAAATGTAAGTTACATATTGTAAGTTACACACACACACACACACACACACACACACACACACACACACACACACACACACACGCACGCACGCAGCATGCGCCCCCCACACACACACACAGACACACACACAGACACACACACACACACACACACACACACACACACACACACACACACACACACACACAGAGGCTGAAAAGGAAGTTTTGTAGAAAGAGGAAAACTTTCTTTGTCCCTGTATAAGTCAATGGTTCCTCATACAAAGACAAAGAACAGTGAACTTTTTTGTCTTTTGATGATTGATATTTCCTTATTATAATGATAACAATAATGTATAGAATTTATATAGCGCTGAATCTTGCAAAGGAACAAATCAAAGCGCTTATTGAAATGTGCACATGTGTGGGTAGGGGTGGGGGTGGGGGGTGGTTGTGTGACTGAATGAGTGAGTGTGTGTGTGCGTGTGTGTGTGCACGCGTGGTGTGTGTGTGTGTGGTGTGTGTGTGTGTGTGGTGTGTGTTGTGCGTGTGTGTGTGTGTGTGTGTGTGAGTGTGCACGTGCGCGCCTGCATGTATGTGTCTCTCTGTCTTTCTTAGTGTATGTGCCATATCATCTCATTGTATAATTACTTATGTATTGTATTGTATGGTATACCACTTTAAGTCACAGCAGATTTCTCTGCATGAAATTCAAGGTGCTGCTCTCACTGAGGAGGAGAGCGCATCGCCACAGGAGCGGCGCCACCCTTTTTGGTTTCTTTTCCTGTGTCTGCTTACTGTATTTGTGTCCCTGTCAGAGTGGCGTTTTTCTACAACATTTTGCCAGGGACAACTGTCTTGTTGCCATGGGTTCTTTTACAGGACCTAAGTGCATGTTGCACATGGGACCTTCGTTTAGACACACATACCGACAGACAATCAAACCAGCATACATACATTCTGACAGACAAACCAGCATACATACATACTGACAGACAAACAGTCAAACCAGCATACAGACAGACTTACAGACAGACAGACAATCAAACCAGTATACAGACAGACAGACAATCAAACCAGCATACAGACTTACAGACAGACAGACAATCAAACCAGTATACAGACAATCAAACCAGCAAACAGACAGACAGACAATCAAACCAGCATACAGACAGACAGACAATCAAACCAGCATACAGACAGACAGACAATCAAACCAGCATACAGACAGGCAGACAATCAAACCAGTATACAGACAGACAGACAATCAAACCAGCATACAGACAGACAAACAGTCAAACCAGCATACAGACAGACAGACAATCAAACCAGTATACAGACAGACAGACAATCAAACCAGCATACAGACAGACTTACAGACAATCAAACCAGCATACAGACAGACAAACAGTCAAACCAGCATACAGACAGACTTACAGACAGACAGACAATCAAACCAGCATACAGACAATCAAACCAGCATACAGACTTACAGACAGACAGACAATCAAACCAGCATACAGACAATCAAACCAGCATACAGACTTACAGACAGACAGACAATCAAACCAGCATACAGACAGACAAACAGTCAAACCAGCATACAGACAGACAGACAATCAAACCAGCATACAGACAGACAATCAAACCAGCATACAGACAGACAGACAGTCAAACCAGCATACAGACAGACAGACAATCAAACCAGCATACAGACAGACAGACAATCAAACCAGCATACAGACTTACAGACAGACAGACAATCAAACCAGCATACAGACAGACAGACAATCAAACCAGCATACAGACTTACAGACAGACAGACAATCAAACCAGCATACAGACAGACAGACAATCAAACCAGCATACAGACAGACAGACAATCAAACCAGCATACAGACAGACAGACAGTCAAACCAGCATACAGACAGACAGACAATCAAACCAGCATACAGACAGACAGACAGTCAAACCAGCATACAGACAGACTTACAGACAGACAGACAATCAAACCAGTATACAGACAGACAAACAGTCAAACCAGCATACAGACTTACAGACAGACAGACAATCAAACCAGCATACAGACAGACAGACAGACAATCAAACCAGCATACAGACAGACAGACAATCAAACCAGCATACAGACAGACAGACAATCAAACCAGCATACAGACAGACAGACAATCAACCAGCATACAGACACAGACAGACAAAGTCAAACTCAGCATCACAGACATACAGAAAAAAAGCATACGACTGACATTACGCTTAACAGACAGACAGACATCAGACCAGCATACAGACGACAGACAGTAAACAAGTCAGACAGAGACCGACAGTAGACAGACTTACAGACAGACAGACAGACAGTCAGACCAGCATACAGACAGACAGACAGACAGACAGACAGTCAGACCAGCATACAGACAGTCAGACCAGCATACAGACAGACAGACAGTCAGACCAGCATACAGACTTACAGACAGACTTACAGTCAGACCAGCATACAGACAGACAGACAGTCAGTCAGACCAGCATACAGACAGACAGACATCAGACCAGCATACAGACAGACAGACAGACAGTCAGACCAGCATACAGACAGACAGACAATCAAACCAGCATACAGACAGACAGACAATCAAACCAGCATACAGACTTACAGAAAAAAACCCAAATGCATTGCTTATTCAATGTACCATCAGGAAATAAAAATGTGACTTGACTTGACTTGACAGACTTACAGACAGACAGACAGTCAGTCAGACCAGCATACAGACTTACAGACAGACAGACAGTCAGACCAGCATACAGACTTACAGACAGACAGTCAGACCAGCATACAGACAGACAGACAGACAGACAGTCAGACAGTCAGACCAGCATACAGACAGACAGACAGACAGACAGTCAGACCAGCATACAGACAGACAGACAGCGCACACGCACACGTCACACGGAGGCGGATGAGGCGGCTGGACTCCATGCCCCCGTACGTGGCTGACCAGCGCCACTGCCCCCCGTCACTCCTGCCCACGCTCTTGCTCCAGGAGAAGCCGCCATCCTGATGGCTGATGCTGCAGTCGTCTTTGCCGTACGTGCTGTGCTGCTTCCCGGCGTACAGTCTGCACATCTTCTTGGGCTTGCTGCCGTCCTCCTTGCTCACGGTGACCGTTACTTGCTGCGAGCTGTTACTGCACGGGTCAAAGTTCAAAGTGAAAGGGATGTTTGCCCTCTGCCTTTCCGGTACCACCACCAGGTCTCCCTCAGCGGTAGGGAATTCAAACTTGGCGCCTGCACAGTGAAAGCAATCACCTTACAACAGGGGCCACAGCCACAAGTCCAGTAGAGTTCTCAACAAGAAGGAAGGAAGGAAGGTGGCGGGCAGGTAGGTTCAGATGTTCACCTGCCCAACAAGTAAACAGTGGAGCCCTGGGTTCAATTCCTGCCCTTGCCCTTTCTTCCCAATTTGACACCAAAAAATCAAAAGGGAAGGGAGGGGGAGTGTTTGGTTTGGGAGTTTCTCTCTGCTTTGTGCTGTTTGGTTTTGGTTTAGTTTTGTGGTCTTTTTTCTGGTGTTGGTTTTGGGGTTGGACAGTTCAGTATTGGCACAGGGGGAAGGAGGAGCACTGTGCAGGTCCTCCAAGTCGCCACAGAGCTTCCTGGCCACTGGGGTGCCGTCAGACCACGTCGTTTTGGAGTACTGACCCTGTGTGGTGGATAAGACTGCAGCACACGTTCTGCTGTCCGGTGCCAACCTTGCAACAGCACTGCTCTGGTAGCCTATCCAGAGTTTATGTTACTAACTATTGCTGTCTAACACATCAGCAAAGAGCGTTACAAGTCAGGCCCTGTACATCCGACTTCGGCATGGTAGAAAGTTGGCAGCTAGACTTTCTGGAGAAAAAGGCAGGAGAATGGACCGAGAAGGCAGAAAAGAGACAAGAAGGAGGTGACAGGCAGAAAAGGAACAAGGCAGAAACAAAGAAAGGGATAGAAAAGAGGGAATTCCTGACACAGAATTTCCAGAAAGTGGGGAAGCTGTTTACACTGTATGTATGTATGTATGTATGTATGTATGTATGTATGTATGTATATATATATTATATATATATATATATATATATGTATGTATGTATGTATGTATATATGTATATATATTATATATATATATATATATATATATATATATATATGTATGTATGTATGTATATATGTATTATATATATATATATATATATATATATATATATATATATATATATATTACACAGTATGTGATGTGTCAGTTAGTATGGGTAATCTGGTCTGAGTGAGTGAGTGTGTGTATGTGTGTGTTTGATTTCAATTTCTTTTAGATTCTCTTCACAAAATATGAATTTTAGACAAATGAAAACTAGTAGTGTTGGGGAGAGAGGGTTCCGGATGAAGGTTGGGGTGGAAACACACACTTTTGAAAACCCACAGACGAGTACTATGGAAATGAACTTACTGGTCTACAATGAAGAGAAAGACAGACAGACAGAATGACAGACAAACAGACAGACAGACAAACAGACAGACAGACAAACAGAATGACAGAAGATAGATAGATAGATAGATAGATAGATAGATAGATAGACAGACAGACAGACAGATAGATAGATAGAAAGATAGATATATAGGTAGGTAGGTAGATAGATGAATAGATAGATAGATAGATGGAGGAGAGAGAGAGAAAAAGAGAGAGAGAGAGAGAGAGAGAGAGAGAGAGAGAGAGAGAGAGAGAGAGAGAGAGAGAGAGAGAGAGAGAGAGAGAGAAAGATTGATACAGAGAGAGGGGTAGAAAGAAAGATAGATTGATAGAGAGAGGGGGGGGGGGGAGTGTGTGTTTAATTTTTGTTGTACATTGACAGTACTGCCAAACATGTCTGCTGCAGCATTCCCCCCACCCCCCTTCTTCCATGTGTTTGTATAATGGCCTGTGGCCGATGTACAATAAACATCACAGAGACGAGAGAGAGAGAGAGAGAGAGAGAGAGAGAGAGAGAGAGAGAGAGAGAGAGAGATTTTATTTTATTCCTTTATATCGAGGATAATGGGATAAACACTTATGTGCTTTTTTAATCTAGTCCCCGTGTGCATGCGTTTTTGTAAATTTTGTCATCTGTACCCACCCGCACACAATAGCCTACTCTTACGAAAAGCAGAACAGGATTTAACGTGTGCACAAGATGTTCTGCGTGCGTTCGCACACGGGGCCTCGGAGAGAACTTTTAAGGATGAATGAATAAATTCATGAAGGAACGAAGGAATAACCTTTATGCAAGGATGAAGATTCTAGACCAAAGTTAGTTTTACAAACTGTGCTTGTAATATCTTTTTATACATTATCGTATACATCGACAGATTAAATTTTGAAAAAATGAAAGGAAATTAACAGAACATGGAATAAACTCATAGCGAACACACACACACACACCACACACACACACACACACACACACACACACACACACACACACACACACACACACACACACTAATTATAGATAACATCACCACAAAAATCATTTTTAAAATAACATCCTCCTCCTCCTGTGTTGTAATTGCCCTTCGTGGGATGATTAAAGTGTTTTTGACTTGACTTGACTCGACTTGACTTGACTTGACTTGACTTGACTTGACCTGCTCCTCCTCC
>CM054160.1:21285956-21288456 GCA_028751875.1 Rapana venosa | reverse complement strand
ATGTAGTAGTAGTGGTAGTAGTAGTAGTAGTAGTGGTGGTAGTAGTAGTAGTAGTAGTAGTAGTAGTTCTACTTTCAAAAAGAAGAGACAGTGATGACTATGATGCTGGTAGTGGTGGTAATGGTAGTGGTGGTAATGGTAGTGGTAGTGATGATAATAGTGGTGATTATAGTGGTGGTTATGATGTGTCAATGATAATAATGATGACATTATTGCTGCCACCACTAATGGTGATGATGATGATGACAACGATGGCAATGAAGATGATGAAAGGGAAAAAAGGGGGTGATAACAGATTAAAGTCAGAAGGGGGAGAGGGAGGGAGGGAGGGACAGACATCTTCTTCTTCTTCCTTTTTTGTCATGTTTCTCCCAGGGGAGGTTTAACATTGATGAGCCTTCTCCATCTCTCTGTTTTGAGCTTCCTCCTTATTTATGCCCCTTTCTCTAAGATCATCTGCAATACAGGCAGCCCAGGTTTTGCTAGGTCTTCCCTTTGGTCTCTTTCCATCCACTACGAAGTTCATTGCTCTTTTTATGATGTGGTGGTCTGCTTTCCGTTGAACGTGCCCAAACCAGCGCAGTCTATTGGTACTAGCTACATACTTCAGATCATCAACTTTGCACATTCTCTATAGTTCTTCATTCGTGATCCTGTCTTCCCATTTGAGCTTTGTCATGTAGCGTAGCATTCGGTTTTCACAGCTCTTCAACAAACGTTTGACGGTTTTTGTGAAAACCAACGTCTCCGAACCATACAGGAGAACAGGTCTGATGCAGGTCTTATATATCAGACAGCGTCTCTCCAGTGGGATTTTTTGATTTCCGAGCAGACTTGCCAATTCTTTCCATTTCTTCCAAGCACTCGCAATCCTGGTTCTGACAGCTAACTCAGATTTTGCTTCGCAGCTCATCATCTCTCCCAGGTAGCAGAATTCGTCTACCACTTCCGTCTTCCCTTGTTCAAATTCTAGCTCCTTCTTTCCTGCATCGGTATTGTCTTCACCCTTCTTATTCATACAACTGGGGCAGACAAATACTCCGTCCTCCTTCTTCAGACTTTTGAGCTTTGAGCATCTTTTGTGACACCAATATTGACATTTGGAGCATTTGATCGAATTGTTCCCTACGCCTTTGTGGCAGACATCACACGGGTATTTGCCTTGCTCTCTATGTGTTCTGCGGTCTTTTCCAACTGTCATTGCTTTGGTCTTGTCAATATTTACCTTCATTCCTCTGCGTTCTAATCTCTATTTCCAAATCTTTGAGTAGCGTCATCACTGTTCTCAGCTACCAGTACTAAGTCATCAGCATACAGCAGTTCCCAGATCTCTTCTGGCCTCTCCACTTCCTTGGAATTTTCATGCATTACGAGGATAAAGAGCACAGGGCTCAATGCGGATCCTTGGTGCACTCCTACTTTTATCTCAAAGCTTTCTGACGTCCCAATTATAATTTTCACTTTTGATCTGGAGTTCTTGTACAAAGCCATAACCAATGAGATGGTGTGCTCCGGTACACCTTGTTTCCTCAAGGCCCATTGGATTGCCTTTCTGGGTACTCTATCAAAAGCTTTTTCCAGGTCAACAAAGATGTGCTCAAGCTCTTTTTCTTCTCTATATACTTTTCCTGCAGTTGTTTCACATTAAATATTGCATGTATGGTTGATTTGCCAGCCTGGAATCCAAACTGTTTTTCATCAATATTGCATAGGCTCTTCAGTCTTCTCTCCAATACTTTTTCCCATATCTTCATGCCATGTTCCAGAAGTCTGATTCCTCTGTATTTTCCACATACTAGTGCATCTCCTTTACCCTTGAAAATGGGAACAGTAATACTGTCATCCCATTCTTCGGGCATTTGTTCTGTCCGCTGTATCTTCTGACATATTTTCGTAAGTTGTTTTACTCCTTCCTCTCCTGCTGCTTGTATCATTTCTGTCACCACTCCTGATGGCCCCGTGGCTTTTCTCTTTTTCATAGTTTGAATTGCTCTTCTGATTTCATCTTCAGTCACTTCTTGTACAGGTCCTTCAACTTTCTCCACTTCCTCGATTGCATGAGGATTCTCAATATTTAGCAGATCATGAAAGTAATCCTTCCATCTCTGCAGAATATTTTGCTTCTGTCATGATATTTCCAGACTCATTTTTTTATACAAATTTTGCTACATTGACGTCTTTCCGTTCTTTCCTCATCTGCCATGCAATTCGAAACATCTTATGCTGACCTTCAGTTGTATCAAGTCCAACACACCATTCGTTCCACGCTTTTTCTTTAGCTTGGGCTACAGCTTTTGTGGCTTCTTTTGATTTCCTCCTGTATATCTCTCTGTCCTCAAACATCTTTGTTTGCTGCCACAGACAGACTACTACTACTACAGACAGACAGACAGACAAAAACAATGTATTCAGAGAGAAAGAAAATGTGGAAATCAATTATGTGGGGTTGATGTGTGGACCCAGAGGTAGTAGAAATGTTTCAAGCAAGGATAGGTGGAAA
>CM054160.1:21205956-21280956 GCA_028751875.1 Rapana venosa | reverse complement strand
TATATGGAATTTATATAGCGCTGGATCTTGTAAAAAACAAACAAATCGAAGTGCTTGACATCACATCATTTAAAACATTCTGCCTTTTTCCCATTCATCTGCTAGGAGTCCTGAGGCTCCCGGCCGCTAAGCGACTGTGTGACTTCACAGCCCTGGTTACCCAGCAGATGTAAGGTAGCGCTCCACACCGCAACTCCAGAGGTGATGTCTAACCTCTAACACAACTCCAGTGTGTATGCCGTTTTGCCATTCGTGTCACCCGATCCCATCGGCACACAGTGGCCTACAGTGCTCTTGCTAAAGGCAGTGTGGGGCTTAACCTGTGTGTGCAAGACATCCAGCATGCATTCCCACACAGGACTTCAGTTTATATACTCATGAATATAGTTTCATCCCAAGAACTTCTGGGTGATTGGAGTTGGTACTGATGAAGTGATATCCACTGACTCCAGAAAAGAAAAAAACACTCTCGAATCTATGGGCTACGACTTTGAAAGTTCTTTGTCTTTAAGAAAAGGCGATTATTAGTTTGTTGAGCTTTTCTTTTGTGCCCTGACAAAAGATACATGTATATAACTGACAGTAAGCCCCGATTCAAAATCACACTGTTTCAGCGTTTGATTTTCTTAACACCAAAGGAATCATCAAGAGCTAGGCATGCAGAAGTTTATTCCTAACTGATAAACATTTCACTAACTGTTTTAAACAGTAAACCAAACTTCAGGTTATTTGTAATTTTAATACAAATTTTCCAAGCCCATCCAATATGATGTTCTAAGAAAATAATGCAGATTCCTTTTTTTTCAAAAGAGAGAATTTTTTTTTCTCCTTTTTTTTTCCAGTACCTCACCATTAACTGATAAGTAAAAGGCAGCACATGCACGCACGCGCGCATGTGCACACACACAAATACACACACACACACACACACTGCCCACATGATCTTCATGGGAAAATACATGACACAAACACAAGGCCATCTTGTATCTTGTGTATAATGCATCATTTCATAACAAAACTGTACAACCAAAAGTTCTGTTGAAAATCATCAATATAAAATTATCTGATGCACTCAGTCTTCATCATCATGTTTCAAAAAATTATTGTATAACAACACATCACATACACACAAAAATCAATGCATTAAAATCAACAAGAAGACATGTAAACAAGTATGCAAAAATTTGTAAATAGACTCAAAATGAGGTGGTGTCCCTTAAAATAAGATCGGGAGGAGAATTGTATCGGCTATATTTGGATAAAAAGATTTTGTTTAATGCGTAAACCTTGTATCTGTGTGTGTGTGTGTGTGTGTGTGTGTGTGTGTGTGTGTGTATGCATAATAATAATAATGTATGGAATTTATATAGCGCTGAATCTTGTAAAGCAACAAATCATGTATATGCATACATGTATATGTGTGTGCACACATGTATACAGAACAAAATTTTCATTAAAATCAGATAAGATTAGCACTCACAACTCAACACCTTGATAATACCTATAAAAACAGACTTGCACTATTCTCATTGTTTGTCATCCATAATAACAAACATATCCACAGTGGATAACTCAATCAATAAATCAATCCACTGATCACTCCAACTACTGATCCACAAAGGAGTTCCTCCATCAGGACATCAACTGATATAAACCTTCTCTAATCATGTCCACACACGAACTGTTATCTTTACTTACCTCCTCATATTCCCCCCCAAGATGCAAATATTCAAAAACAATACTTGCACATGATATAAAGCTTTAAACTTTCTATCTAAGCTACTTATTTGAACAGAAACAGACTTTTTGATGTTCATTGGTAAGAAAAAGTTCAAAAGTCATCTTCTTATGAATAAAGCATGTTTACTTAATCTAAGCTCCTGATGTCAGTTTAATATGTTTTATGTATAAAACATGTTTACTTAATCTAAGCTCCTGATGTTAGTTTAATATTTTCAATGTATAAAACTTGTATACTTCATCTAAGCTCCTGATGTCAGATTAATATTTTTTTACTGTATAAAACATGTATACTTAATCTAAGCTCCTGGTGTCAGTTTAATATTTTAAATGTACAAAACATGTATACTTAATCTAAGCTCCTTCCCCCATGGAGATGCCAGGGGCTTGTCAGTATAAATAGCATCCCCAACCTCTGAAAATTCTGAGCTAGAAATTCCCTCTTTTCTGTCTCTCTCTCTCTCTTTGTTTCTGCCTTCTTCCTTTTCTTCCTGTCATCTCCTTCTTCTCTCTATTGTATGCCTTCTTGCTCTCTTTTCCTGCCCTTTTCCAGAAAGATGTTTACAATAGCAATTCTCTCTCATGCCAAAGTCAGATGCACTGGGCCTCACTTGTTTGGCGCTTAACGTCGGCACAATACATTTTGACTCGTATGATACAACAATAGTTGCAGCAGCCTGAGCGTTCAACGAAGAAGAAAAAACAAAAAACACATGAGGAAAAAACACCCCTCAAAAAACAGTGAGTGCAAAAGCTGCATTGCCTGAGGGAGGGTAAACCCTCCTAGGTTGACTTCCCGACAGTGAACTGCCTTCCCCAGAAGTGACACTGACAAAAACAAAAAATCTGTATTGCTCAAGGCATGAGGAGATTATTTTACCTAAATGATATTTCCATATCTTAGGGGGGGGGGGGGGGGGGTGTTAAAGGCCATACAAATAACAGTTTTAAAACTAACTATGTAAAATTATAAACCTGACTGTAAACTGAGGAGCATCACAGACAGTTGCCTTAAACCAAATACATTCCCACCTCCCCTCTATCCACAACAACAACAACAACAACATGCCTGACTACAATAACATACCTGACGTGCCCACGGTGGTGGAATTCACATCCTTCACTGCACAATACCACAGTACCTGGACTGCCCAGGTCTTCCTGCCCTTCAGTTCCTTTGATGCGGACACCTGCCTCTTCACCTGGCCTGACTTCTCAGCAGACTCCACTCCACCCCACACACCCAGTTACAGTTAAGAGCAAAGAATTAAAGCTACTGTTAGAAACTGTAAAGTTTCTGATATTATTTACATGTAAACATTATACACTGTAAAATTGTGAATGTGTGAGCAAGTTAAATGTAAAACATAAATAAATACATTTCAGTGTAAAAAACAACAACAGCAACAATCACTTGACTGACAACAGATGACACATTAAAAAAAAACACACCCCAAAACCTGAAGTCTAACAGAGGTGCCAAAAATATGTGAATTAACATGTTCTGGATGGCACACAAGTCAACAGTCATTGCACAGGAAAACTATCCAACATGTTGTAGTACTTCATTGCACATGCCACCCCTTCAGACAACACAGCCGTCAACATGAACAGCAAGCACAGTAGTAATGTCCGCTCTGATCACAGTATACTGACACAGGGCACGCTCTAATCCAATCCAATGCAATCCCATCAAAATCACTTCATTATCTTAAAATGGAGGCGCTTTGGATGAAAGCTAAAATGTGACTGTTGAACTACACTACTGACTGTGTGACAGACAGCCACCAGCCTGGCTGTGTGACTACTGTGTGACAGACAGCCACCAGCCTGGCTGTGTGACTACTGTGTGACAGACACCGCTGCGTGTGACTACTGTGTGACAGACAGCCACCAGCCTGGCTGTGTGACTACTGTGTGACAGACAGCCACCAGCCTGGCTGTGTACCTACTGTGTGACAGACAGCCACCAGCCTGGCTGTGTGACTACTGTGTGACAGATAGCCACCAGCCTGGCTGTGTGACTGCTGTGTGACAGACAGCGACGTGACTCCATCGCCCCCCTGTCCACACTGACCGAGTGTAGTTTGCAGCAATGGCCTACAGATGCTAAAAGCCCCTCCCCAGTGTTTCACAGCAGAAAACACATACAGCGACAGTTCCCTCTGGCATAGGTAAATATCAAGATAAACTGGAATTCTTTCATGCTTGTTTGGGGAGGAGGGGGGTCTTACTGTTTCTTTTTCACTTTAAAAAAAATTGTTCATACAGGTTCCCTCTCACATTCTAGTCCATTTTTCATTATTTGTTTATGTAACGACCCCAGATGCTAATCCACAAGTTGGGTGTGCTCATTGCGAGTCACATCACATACACCAGTGAAAATGAAGGTTCCAACATACACTGTCAAAAACCAAAAACAATGGACTAGAAACAAAATACATTTCTCACACAACAAATAAAATCAAAGAAAGCACAAGCATGTAAAATCCATTGCACAAAGACCAAAAATGTTGGCTTGCTTAACACTGGCTTGGTTTATGGCAGTGACAACAACAATGTCAACATCACATACACAGTACTTATGCCAGTCAGACTAAGGACAGTCGACGATAACTTGTCTGCAAACATCATCCAACCATACATCCATCCATCCATCCATCCATCACTCAATATCATACATATCACATACATACATACATATCATACAATATACACATACATACATACATAATACATACATATGCTACATACTACATACATACATACATACACACACACATACATACCACCATCATACATACATACATACCATACATACATACATTACATACATACACACATACATACATACATACATACATCACATACATCATACATACATACATACATACACACACACATACATACACACATACATACATACATGATACATACATACATACATATATACATACATACACACACATACATACTACAACACACATACACATCATACATACATACATACACACATACATACATAACCATACATACATACAATACATACATACATACATAACATACTAACACACAACCACACACATGATAATACATACACACATCATACAACATACACAACAACATACATACATACAACAACACACATAACACACACACACACATACATACATACATACATACATACACACAACACATACATACACATCATACACACATACATACAACACACACATACATAAACACACACAATACATACATACTTACATACATACATACATAAAACACACACATACATAAACACACACACATACACACACACATACATACATACATGTATGTACACATCACCTGTTAATTAATGAACAAATGGACAGTGAGGGGCAAAAAGCAGAAATCACCAATGGCAGTGGATATCATAGGAAAGGGGGGGGGGGGGGGGGGGGGGGGGGGGGGAGAGAGAGTATGGTGGTGAGAGAGAAATGAGCACAACCACATTTATATTATTCCACAACTCATGCACAGAACAACCCTGATGTTTGCAGTTGGTAACAAAGTGCACACGCTGACTTCACACCACAGCTCATACACTGTCATACAGGGCTGAACTCACAACTCTTCTCTTTTCTCTGACCCACATGGTTTTTTTCAATGCAAGTCATCTTTCAACATTTAACAAGAAACTATGTCACTGCTCTTTTCTTTTCTCTGACTTACTTAGAAATGAGAGCATGCAATGAGCTCCTGATCCAGCGGCCTGGGTTTGAGCCACCAGAGGCAGCTGCTCAAAGGGATTTTTCCATTACCTGCTGACTGACTCCACTCCCCTTAAAGTCCGTTGGACGACACTATAGTATAAACTATGGTCTCAAGTGCAACTACACACAAAACATCTTGCACACATGTTAAAACTTGTTCTGCCTTCTACAAAAGTAGGCCACTGCCTGTCAGGAAGAACAGACAACACAATTAAAAACACCACACCCAATGGTGTTGAGCTTAGGCACGACCCCAAAGCTGAATGCGGCCGCCTTAATGGCTGGCAAAAACCGTCACATACACCGAGAAACCTCACCACTGGGCAGCCTCAAAACTCTAGCCAAAGAATGAAAAAACAAAACAAAACCCAAAAAGAGACATTAGTCTGAACCCAGAAACATTGTCTTTATACATACATGTACACCACTGTTCTAAAATATTCCTATTACATGCAAAGTCTATTTCATTCCATCACCTACAGAGGAATGTGTGCAGGTTCCTATGACAAGAAGCCTATCAATTTCAGATACATGACAGTATCATCAAAATGCCCTGATCTGAATTTAAAATCCAACTTTCATATGGGTGCAAGGGTTAGAACTACAACAGTGCGTGTTCATAATCATTTGCGTATGGCTGCCATGATGGGAATGCTGTTGATGGCATCAAGTGATTGGCAAATCTGTCGTCCAATCAGATCTTTTTGCCTTAATGACAAACTGAGGGGCCACATGTGTATGTGAAGAAAGAAAGAGGGGAGTTAACAGCTGGTTGTGTGTGTGTGTTGTGTGTGTGTCTTGTGTGTGGTGTGTGTGTGTGTTTGTGTGTGTGATCATGCACATGTAGCTATGTTTGTCTGAGTGCATGCATGTCTACATAATTTGTGTGTGTGTGTGTGCCTGCGAGCATGCACGCGTGCACACATCTGTACAACTGTAAGTATGTTGTTAATCACCAAAGAACAGATGGGAAAAGCATGACAAAACAAGTGAATGAAAACTTTGATACAAAGTCTTCAGCACAAGGTCTTCCTGGACACCCTGGTCAGTTTTTCAGTGGACAACAGTGTCTGAATACTGACTGATGGATACTGCTTTTTCCTTCAAATGCCTCACACTGTTCACCATTCCCTGACTAGAACTACCCCCAAACCAGCCACTTCTGTATGGCCAAAATATCGCTCTTCTCTCTGGCAATCCATTTTGATTGAGTGATCATTCATATCATATCATATCATATCATCATCTCTCTCTCTCTCTCTCTCTCTCTCTCTCCATCCCTCCCCACCTCCCTTCTCTCTCTTCCACTTCGTTTCTTATTCTTTCGGCCTGTAAACATCAACCAATGTGCTTTCCACTTCACTCTTTCTCTCTGGCCTTTTCTCTGTGACACAGCAGCCTGAGGACACACACACACACACACACACACACACCACACACACCACACACACACACACACACACACACACACACACACACACACACACACACACACACATACACACGCGCGCGGGTGATCTGTGGAAGCAACAATGCAAATCAGTGGCTAACAGACGACGGAAAAAGAATCACACTTGTATTTTGTGCGAGGGGTTTTTCACAGCCAAAACAAGGGGAATGACTTATGGGGACAAGGGGCAGAGGGTGGTGTAAGAGGGGACTTGACTGGATTTGACTTCTGCCGAACTCCTTCAGGAGTCAGTCATCAGCAGTGACTTTCTTTCTTTATTCAGGCCGTGTGGTGTGGGCACTCTGAAGCTGGTGGAGCAATCCCTCTGCATGTTACAGCAACAGGACACACCATGTCAACACACCATGTCAACACACCATGTCAACACACCATGTTGACAGACCATGTAATGTTGACAGACCATGTAATGTTGACAGACCATGTAATGTTGACAGACCATGTAATGTTGACAGACCATGTCAACACTCCATGTCAACAGACCATTTTGACAGACCATGTCAACAGACCATGCCCACAGGCCATGTAATGTTGACAGACCATGTTGACAGACCATGCCCACAGGCCATGTAATGTTGACAGACCATGTCAACAGACCATGCCCACAGGCCATGTAATGTTGACAGACCATGTAATGTTGACAGACTATGTTGACAGACCATGCCCACAGGCCATGTAATGTTGACAGACTATGTTGACAGACCATGCCCACAGGCCATGTAATGTTGACAGACCATGTAATGTTGACAGACCATGTTGACAGACCATGTTGACAGACCCTGTTTGCAGTGTTCAGGCCACAACCCAGAGCTGCCCTGCTCTTCTACAAAAGTCTGATTGCCTTTCAACAGATGATCAATCAAGATGTTTTACATGCATCTGAACTTTAGCCTCAGTTTATGGTCTCAACTGAAGGTCTTTCATGGGAGTGGAGTCAGCAGCAAAGTTAACCCCAAGGGGAATCCCCTCCAACAGAACAGAACAGAACAGAACAAAACAGACACCTCTGCAGAGACTGGAAACAAGAGCCTCAGTTTCTGTAGTGTAGTGTCCATCTGATCATGACACACCAGGTTAACTAGCCCTGACCATGACACCACCAGGTTAACTAGCCCTGATCATGATCGTGACATCACCAGGCTAACTAGCCCTGGTCATGACACCACCAGGTTAACTATCCCTGGTCATGACACCACCAGGTTAACTAGCCCTGGTCATGACACCACCAGGTTAACTATCCCTGGTCATGACACCACCAGGTTAACTAGCCCTGGTCATGACACCACCAGGTTAACTAACCCTGATCATGACACCACCAGGTTAACTAGCCCTGACCATGACACCACCAGGTTCACTAGCCCTGACCATGACACCACCAGTCTCAATGACCCTGACCATGACACCACCAGTCTCAATGACCCTGACCATGACACCACCAGTCTCAATGACCCTGACCATGACACCACCAGTCTCAATGACCCTGACCACAGACTAGGACCAAACAAGATGTCGCTGAACTCCAGCCACCACACACAACCACCCCCAAATCATGTGCATGCGTAAACGGTGTTTATACACAAATACGCTTGTAAACACACCTCTCCCCAAATCATGTGCATGCGTAAACGGTGTTTATACACAAATACGCTTGTAAACACACCTCTCCCCAAATCATGTGCATGCGTAAACGGTGTTTATACACAAATACGCTTGTAAACACACCTCTCTACACACAGAAATGGCACAATGACCAACACACACACACACACCTTTTGCTTTGTACCCATCATCATCTCTCTGAATCACAGACTGAACAAAACTGAATGAATTTCCAACGAATGTCTTCTGTTTGTATGGTGGGGGGAAAAAAAGACACAACAATCTTTCACCGATCAAGGACACATGATGATGTTGTTCATTGTCCAAGTTCATGACAGTTCCTTTGCCCTAAGCAAGGACATGTTAAAGGCCTGAAATGACCTCCCCCTCTGCTGTGGGGGAAAAGAGCACTGTCGTTGGTGCTGTGCCTGCAAGCTTTTCTGCTGTTGTAGTTCCAACATTTGACACAGCAGTCTTTCCTTCCTTCCTTACATCACTGAGCCACTACACATTCAACTCATCAACGGCACGGCACATAAGCACTCATACACACACACACACACTATATTCGTTGATTGATGGCAACCTCCTACTATCTTTTAAAGGGTTATAGTAACAGCAGCAGTTCCTTTTAACTGCTTTTTCTTCTCCCCCCCTCCCCCCCCTTTTCTTTTCTTTTTGGTCCAATTTTGAACATACTATGCAAAATTCTCCTCTTTAGACTAGTTTTTTTTTTCCTCCTGACCATAGGCATACAATCATGTACATACAGGCTCACACATGCACACAAACTCTGTCTATAACAACCCTAACCTTGCATGCACAGGTATCACGCACACTAACACACACATACACACTTGTGCCTACACTTTCATGTGAGAACACACACATGCACAGACACTTACACAAGTACATGACCACACTACAGCCTACTCTTTGGGTTGTATAATGAAGTCATCGCCATCGGCAATGTTGTAGGTGTAGAGTTTTTTATCCAGGTACTTGAGCTTGTCGGCACCGAAGGCACTCTGGTTGTCCAGGTAGAAGAGGTGGAACTTGGCGCTGGGCATGCCTGCCAGCTCCTGCAGACCCTTCTTCAGCTCCCGCACCGTCTGCTTCACGTTCACCTCGTACGGTTCCCGACGGTCGCCCATGACGATGCCCACACGGAACACGGTCTGTGGGGTCAGGTTGACCTTGACCAGGGGGTCTAGCTGACCGTACACTTCCACCAGTTCATAATATCTGTTAACACACACACAAAAGAAAAAGTTACCCACATCTTCTTTCTTTGCGTTGCGTTGCGCTGCTGTTAAGCACCTGACAAGTCAGGCCCAGCGCATCCAGATATGAATGGCACAGAAATTGCTTTTCTGGTGGTCCTGAAGGTTGCACATGCTGCAAGTAGGGAGAGGAGGTAGTGGCTGTATCTAGTGGGGGGGGGGGGGGGGGGGGGCTCTTATTATCCTTTACATTTTCTATTTCCCTCACATCATGAGAAGCTACTTCTTGAACAGAACACAACACTCCATAGAAAAATAAAAAATGAAACATGTTCCTCTCCTCCCTCATCAAGTGTCACCTGAAAACTTCTGAAACACTGCTGACTAAAATCAGTGCTGAAACACTTGAAGTAGTGCTGAACCACGGGGGAAAACTATGCTGAAACACTGAAAACAGTCCTGAAACTCTTAAAACAGTCCTGAAACACTGAAAACAGTCCTGCAGCACTGAAAACAGTCCTGCAGCACTGAATACAGTCCTGCAGCACTGAAAACAGTCCTGCAGCACTGAAAACAGTGCTGCAACCCTGAAAACAGTCCTGCAGCACTGAAAACAGTCCTGCAGCACTGAAAACAGTGCTGCAACCCTGAAAACAGTGCTGCAGGTGTGGGAGAGTGGTGCTGGTGTCTGGCAGGTTGCGTGCTGCGCCCCTCACCTGTCAGGCTTGGTCTCCAGGTCCTGGAAGAGGCGGATGAAGGCACGCTCCGCATCCAGCCGCTCCTCCGCCGTCACGCTGCTGCCGTTCAGCCGGCTGATGTTGGGCAGCCGCGCCACCAGCTGCTGACGCCGCAGCTCCTCCTCCTGCTCCTGCACATCACACAGCATAATGATCAACATATCACACAGCATAATGATCAACATATCACACAGCATAATGATCAACATGACAACATAACGATCAACATGACAACAGCCACCAGCTGCTGACGCCGCAGCTCCTCCTCCTGCTCCTGACCATCACACAGCATAATGATCAACATATCACACACATCACATCACATCACATCACATCACATCCACACATCACATGACATGACATGACATGACATGACATCACACATCACATCACATCACACACATCACATCACATCACACACATCACATCACACACATCACATCACACAGCATAATCATCAACATATCACACAGCATAATGATCAACATCACAACAGGTAGCACAGTAATAAACATGACAACAGGTAGCACTGTGATAAACTTAACAACAGGTAGCACTGTGATAAACATGACAACAGGTAGCATTGTGACAAATATCACAACAGGTAGCACTGTGATAAACATGACAACAGGTAGCACACACAGGGAACACACACACACACAGGGAACACACACACACACAGGGAAACACACACACACAGGGAACACACACACACACACAGGGAACACACACACACACAGGGAAACACACACACACACACAGGGAACACACACACAACAGGGAAACACAAACACACAGGGAAACACACACACACAGGGAACACAACACACACAACAACCTACCCAAACACAACACAAAGAACACACACAAACCTGCCCCAAACACAACACAAAGAACACACACAAACCTGCCTCAAACACAACACAAGGAACACACACACACACACACAAACCTGCCCCAAACACACACAAAGAAACCCCACACAAGCCTGCCCCAAACACAAGGAACACACAACACACAAACCTGCCCCAAACACAACTCAAAGAAACCCACACAAAACTTGCCCCAACACAAGTACACCCCCCCCCCCAACACAAAGAAACCCCACACACACCTGCCCCAAACACAACACAAGGGAAACCCACAAACACACACAAGCCTGCCCCAAACACAACACAAGGAACACACACACACACACACAAACCTGCCCCAAACACAACACAAAGAAACCCCACACAAGCCTGCCCCAAACACAACACAAGGAACACACACCACACAAGCCTGCCCCAAAACAAACACAAAGAACACACATACACACAAACCTGCCCCAAACACAACACAAGGAACACACACACACACACACAAACTGCCCAAACACAACACAAAGAAACCCCACACAAGCCTGCCCCAAACACAACACAAGGAACACACACACACAAGCCTGCCCAAACACAACACAAAGAAACCCCACATAAGCATGCCCCAAACACAACACAAGGAAAACCCCACAAACACACACAAACCTGTCCCCAAACACAACACAAAGAAACCCCACACAAGCATGCCCCAAACACAACACAAGAAACACACACACACACACAAACCTGCCCCGAACACAACACAAAGGAACCACACACACACACACACACAACCTGCCCAGCCAAAGCCGACAAGGCAGAGCAAGGCCTGCCTGCCTGCCTGCCTGCCTGCCTACCTCTAAAAAGGGGATGCCCTGCAGCCGCACGTCCCTCAGGCAGGGAAAGTGCCGGAGCCTGTCCACCTCCTCCCAGCCCCCCAGCTGCGTCTTGTTGAGGCTGAGGAGGACCAGGGAGGGGAACACCTCCTCCATGCTGCGGGCCCCCTCCTCCACCTCCAGAGAGGTGATGCAGGTTTCCGCCAGGAAGAGGTGCTTGAGGGCGGGGAAGGTGTGGCCCAGCCGGCAGACCTGGGCCCAGCAGCTCACGTCGTTGTTGTTGAAGAAGAGGCGGCACAGGGAGGGGTAGCGGAAGTCGTCAGGGAGCTCCACCTGTCGGTAGTGGTTGAGGCTGAGGTGCAGCTCCTCCAGCCTGCACACAGAGCACACAATGACAATGACAATGACAATGACAAATTCTCTTATTTCGAGGATAATGAGTAAGCACACATGTGCTTTTTTACATCCAGTCCCCGCCCGTTAGGGATACATCTTAATAATAATAACCCAATACTTATACAGTCTCACACAGGGGGAGACAGTGGGTGAGACACAGGGGGAGACCAGACAGTCAGCAGGTGAAAGAATGAGCATGTGTGAGGAGAACAAGCCAGTGAGGCCATCAGTGAACGAGCAAGCCAGTGAGGCCATCAGTGAACGAGCAAGCCAGTGAGGCCATCAGTGAACGAGCAAGGCAGTGAGGCCATCAGTGAACGAGCAAGGCAGTGAGGCCATCAGTGAACGAGCAAGGCAGTGAGGCCATCAGTGAACGAGCAAGGCAGTGAGGCCATCAGTGAACGAGCAAGGCAGTGAAAGGGCGAGTCACCAGACAGAGCAGGGAGGACAAAGCTTAGCAGTTCCGTGGTCTGAACACTGGTGTGGACGACAAGGGTTGACACCTGAGCTGAACGGTGCAGACTTCTTTTCTTCTTCTGACGGCTAGTTAACACTGGTCCTGACTCTGTTGCCTAGATCTCTTTCAGACCACACAACGAACAGAGCTCTCCTGTCACTACACACTTCTAACACAGTTGTAACCCTCTCCTTCTTTTTCCTTGAGCAGGAAGCCAGCCATGACCGATGGCATGGATAACATGAACATACCAACACCACAGACAGACATCACCACACACTGGTTATGTAGATAGACAATGGACAATGAACATACCAACACCACAGACATCACCACACACTGGTTATGTAGATAGACAGTGGACAATGAACATACCAACACCACAGACATCACCACACACTGGTTATGTAGATCTATAGACAGTGGACAATGAACATACCAACACCACAGACACACTGGTTATGTAGATAGACAGTGGACAATGAACATACCAACACCACAGACATCACCACACACTGGTTATGTAGATAGACAGTGGACAATGAACATACCAACACCACAGACATCACCACACACTGGTTATGTAGATCTATAGACAGTGGACAATGAACATACCAACACCACAGACACACTGGTTATGTAGATAGACAATGGACAATGAACATACCAACACCACAGACATCACCACACACTGGTTATGTAGATAGACAGTGGACAATGAACATACCAACACCACAGACACACTGGTTATGTAGATAGACAGTGGACAATGAACATACCAACACCACAGACATCACCACACACTGGTTATGTAGATAGACAGTGGACAATGAACATACCAACACCACAGACATCACCACACACTGGTTATGTAGATCTATAGACAGTGGACAATGAACATACCAACACCACAGACATCACCACACACTGGTTATGTAGATAGACAGTGGACAATGAACATACCAACACCACAGACATCACCACACACTGGTTATGTAGATCTATAGACAGTGGACAATGAACATACCAACACAACACAGATATCACCACATACTGGTTACATTGACAGACAGTGGACAATGAACATACCAACACCACAGACATCACCAGAAAGTGAATCAGTCAGTGCTGATCCAACAAAGAGAGCTACAGCAACAAAACATGTGCTAGATCATCAAAGAAGAAATACTGTTTATAAAAAAACCCAACAACCACAACACCGGGATCGGCCACAAATGAGTACAGCACTGACCCCGGAAAGAGCCGCAGCAATCCCACAATGCCGGGCCACTCCACGCCGGTGTCGTTGAGGACCAGCTGCTGCAGGGTGGAGAAGGCAGCCAGGGGGGGCGAGGGCTGGGGATGGCCGCCACTGACCGCCTCCATGGGCCAGTCGGAGGGAAGGCTGGCCGCGCACTCCTGCCCCCCAGCAACCACCGCTGCCGCTGCCGTCAGGTCACCCGCCAGACTGCTGGTGCTGGAACTGCCGGCCACAATGTCTCCTGCGCTGGGGTGTGTGGTGGAGGTGGTGGTGGTTTCAGCAACGGCGGTGGTGGTGGTGGTGGTGGAGGTGGTGGTTTCAGCAACGGTGGTGGTGGTGGTGGTGGTGGTGGTTTCAGTAATGGTGGTGGATTCCACATTGGCGTTGGTGTCGTTGATGTTTTCTGTTCTTGGGTCAGGAGGGGTGGTGTCCAGCTCCATCTCTGGGGGACACAACTGCCCAGTTAACGGTGTAGTAGGACACAACTGCCCAGTTAACGGTGTAGTAGGACACAACTGCCCAGTTAACGGTGTAATAGGACACAACTGCCCAGTTATTGGTGTAGTAGGGCACAACTGCCCAGTTAATGGTGTAGTAGGGCACAACTGCCCAGTTAACGGTGTAGTAGGGCACAACTGCCCAGTTAACGGTGTAGTAGGACACAACTGCCCAGTTAACGGTGTAGTAGGACACAACTGCCCAGTTAACGGTGTAGTAGGACACAACTGCCCAGTTAACGGTGTAGTAGGACACAACTGCCCAGTTAACGGTGTAGTAGGACACAACTGCCCAGTTAACGGAGTAGTAGGACACAACTGCCCAGTTAACGGAGTAGTAGGACACAACTGCCCAGTTAACGGAGTAGTAGGACACAACTGCCCAGTTAACGGTGTAGTAGGACACAACTGCCCAGTTAATGGAGTAGTAGGACACAACTGCCCAGTTAACGGTGTAGTAGGACACAACTGCCCAGTTAACGGTGTAGTAGGACACAACTGCCCAGTTAACGGTGTAGTAGGACACAACTGCCCAGTTAACGGTGTAGTAGGACACAACTGCCCAGTTAATGAAGTAGTAGGACACAACTGCCCAGTTAATGAAGTAGTAGGACACAACTGCCCAGTTAATGGTGTAGTAGGACACAACTGCCCAGTTAATGGTGTAGTAGGACACAACTGCCCAGTTAATGAAGTAGTAGGACACAACTGCCCAGTTAATGGTGTAGTAGGACACAACTGCCCAGTTAATGGTGTAGTAGGACACAACTGCCCAGTTAATGGTGTAGTAGGACACAACTGCCCAGTTAATGGTGTAGTAGGACACAACTGCCCAGTTAATGGTGTAACTAGGACACAACTGCCCAGTTAATGGAGTAGTAGGACACAACTGCCCAGTTAATGGTGTAGTAGGACACAACTGCCCAGTTAATGGTATAGTAGGACATAACTGCCCAGTTAATGGCGAGAGCGAGAGAGAGAGAGAGAGAGAGAACGATCTTTGATACACAAGGATGAAGATTTTAGGCTAAGCCTAGTCTTACGTGAAATCCTGTTCCACCTTTCATAAGAGTAGGCCATTATGTGCCGGTGGGAACAGATGACAGAATTTACAAAACGCATACACATGGGGACTGGATGTAAAAAAGCCCTTAAGTGCTTATTCCATTATCCTCGATATAAAAGAATAGATAAATAAAATTACAATCTGTCCTTGTGAACATATATATAATACATCAAAGCAAATAGGCCTACTAGACTACAAATATTGTCAAACAAAACCAAAAAAAGAAAGTCCACGCCAAACATACATAAAATCTCAATTACAAACCAGTATTAATCTACTCATTTAAACTACACATACACACACACGCGCGCGCGTGTGCACACTCACACACACAGAAATGTACACACAGAGAATCAGAAACTAAGAGCTAGAAGGATGGCAAAGCTTACATTACGTAAACAAGCCCACTGTGTGTGCAAGCCTATCCTCCCAACACACACACACGCACTATTAGATTGAGACAGCAACAGATAACATTTTGCCCAGATTTAAGCCCTTCAAAACTGATCAGAACGTATCCTAGACACAACAAAACATCATTGAGCTTAACGCTCTTGTTGTTGGATTCTACAGAGCTAAACTGCCTGTAGATTTTGAATTCTTTGAAAGTTTTCTGCCCCAAACTGACTTACTTTACTCCTAAGACAATTGTGTGTGTGCATGACAAGCTATCAAGCTGAAATTTTGTCACAAGCTAGGTATGTCTTTGTACTTGCAAGCAAGTTTATGTGTCTGGTCATATCTTGTCATTGTCACCTTATTTGTCACCAATCACAGGTAAAAGTATGGTATATATGATAAAACAGCAAATCCTGCATGGATTTGACAATAGTTCATGCATGTTAGTGTCGAATAAGGAATTGATGCCTAGCTGATGTGTTTACCAATGGTTATGTGCAATAGTACTTCAAGGATGTCACACAATGTCCCCATAACACCTGTGGTTTTATGGTATGTTTCGAGGAGACAGACGTTTTGTTTAACTATTTTTTTCTTTTGAAAACAAGTCCTATTCAATCAACATACGTTTATATTGCAGTTCATATCTGCATGTGCTACCACATGTTTGTTAAGTGTACAGAAGTGTATTATTGTACATGACTGTCACACTATCACCAGTGTCACAGCACAGGTGTGACCAATTCAAAATAACACAGAACTTCTGTAATCCTACAAAATTTTTAACTTGGTAGTCTCTAAAGTAGTTGTAGTGATGGCACAGGGTCACATCACATCACAGAAAGCACAAATTATGGATGTGTGGGGGGTGTACCCATTGCTGTCACCTGTCAAACCTTGGCAGACCGGAGACCTGGGCTTGTTTTTTTCCTTCTTGCTATTTTCATTATCGACATATATAGATCTGTTCGTTTCTGCCATTGCAGTTTCAAAGCAAAAGTGTGGTAACAATGAGAAAACAGTCAAACGGCATCACGTTTTCTGACGTCTATGCCACGGAACGGCCAGGAGGTCAAATTTCTCCACAGTCGTGTGTGTAGCACAGGTCAGGAATGTGCCCTGTAGCACATTATTTTCAGGCTCACTCTTCTCCCTAACTGCAGCATTTCCTTCCTCCTCTTCCTCATAAGCGTTAATATCGGACTCACTTAACAATTATCGTTCAAATGTTTCTACTTCCAAGACAATAACATTCAATTCATCGTCTCGCTAATCAGATGTGTACTAAAGAAAACACCATTTTTTTTGCCACGCTGCACCATTGAAAAGTGTTCCGGTCGCTGGCTGTTATTTCTTCCTTCCCTCCCCACTACACGCATGTTAGTGGTCTAAATTTATCACTGGCATCCTCTGACACCCTCCCTGCATCGCCCCACCAATTTTCAGACACACAGTGTGAAAACCACGAGGTCTGTATGTGATGGAAAAGTACTGCCCACGTGGGCAGCACCAACTGTCGGCTGCCGTCGTATTGGAATCTAGCGGTGGCCGCTGTTACTGTTGGCTGCGGCTGTATCAGGGTCAAGACGGTTAAACAATCAAACATTAAGACTACAAACCTGACTTTGCCAAAGTGAAACTTAAATGAATTCAGAAGGAAAACTGCAATCAATTTATGTCACTGGCACGAAAATTACCACTCTCAATACAAAACAAAGAAGAGCAATCTGGTGGGAACATCCCATCCATCTGTTATTTTTGCTTATAACCCCTACACAATAGTGTTATACTGATTCAAATTCACTTCTTCACAACCACAAGAGAACACAGCACTGGATACACTTGAATATAGCGCTGAAGAATATTGCAAACATATTACAAAGCACTGAAAAGTTGGAAATCAAAATCTGTGTGGCCAATATTCACCACTGTAACAGTGGAAAGAAAGCCACGCTATCTTGATGGCGTCAAACCGGACCCTTGTATCTGGTCAGAGCGTGAGCTGAGATTAGCTCATTACGGGTCAAGTTCCAGCATCTCAAAGCAGCAGAACATGGGAGAAAATGACAGATCAACCATGACTGATTGATCGGACTTCAAATTATTAACAACAGTGCATTGACCATGACTAACCACCAGTAGAAGGTCGGCAATCTTCACTTTCACTATTACATATCTCATAATGCAATGGCGACAGGAAGCTCTTCTGGAAAGGAAGGCCTTGGACACCATTTTGACTGTTGTTTTGTGAGGGTTGACCGAGGTGTCTAGCTGCTGTGACTTTTCAATATAAACCTTTTGTCGCAAACTGTTTTGTGGGGACATTGGTGCACGGTGAACTATTACAACTTCTAGAAAAGTCACATTTCAGACATGATATTGGTGGTAAGTGTGCTTTGGAGGTTTAAACTCGTGAAAAATTATGAAGTGGGAAATGTAGGAAACAATTTTTCAAGAGAGAAAATTCAAAGTTAGCTTTTGACATCGCTAAATGTTAATTCCCTTAGCACGTTATTTTCACTTTATACTCTTAGCATGTTGTTTTCACTTTATACTCTTACCACGTTATTTTCACTTTATACTCTTAGCACTCGCTTTCCCCAGCCAAGTTAAGCAGCGTCGAGCGTGGTTACCAGTTGGATGGGTGACCGTTTGCGCGCCTTGGCTTCAGTACAGTTCCCCCAGTTCACCCAGCTGTAAATGGGTACCTGCCCTCTTTAGGGTCAGGGAAGGTAAAGCAGCGAGGGAGAGGAGATGGGCGCCGCCCTCAATATGCTGGCCCTAGAGAAGTGAGGTCTCTGACGCCTCGCTCCCCTACGACCTTATAGGTTATGGGACTCCTTTACCCTTACCTTTACTCTTAGCACGCTGCTTTCACTTTATACTCTTGGCACATTATTTTCACTTTATACTCTTAGCACGTTGTTTTCACTGTATACTCTTAGCACATTATTTTCACTTTATACTCTTAGCACATTATTTTCACTGTATACTCTTAGCACATTATTTTCACTTTATACTCTTAGCACATTATTTTCACTGTATACTCATAGCACGTTGTTTTCACTGTATACTCTTAGCACATTATTTTCACTGTATACTCTTAGCACGTTATTTTCACTTTATACTCTTAGCATGCTGTTTTCACTTTATACTCTTATTATTTTCACTTTATACTCTTAGCACGTTGTTTTCACTTTATACTCTTAGCACGTTGTTTTCACTTTATACTCTTAGCACATTATTTTCACTTTATACTCTTAGCACATTATTTTCACTGTATACTCTTAGCACGTTATTTTCACTTTATACTCTTAGCATGCTGTTTTCACTTCAGACTAAGTCTATAAGAACAGCAGAGGGTTTCAGACAGCTGCATCCTGACTTTGGGAAGATGTCCTAACATGACACAAGCGTGCATTGGTTTATTTAAATGTTGTCATCCATTCCTACCAGTACACAACGGCCTACTCTTCCAAAAGAAAGAACAGGTTTTGATGTTTGTGCAAGATGAAATGCGTGCGTTTGTACACAGGCTATCAATTTATTATCTCATCCGAAGTGCTTTCAGGGGAACTGGAGTCTGCACTGATGCTAACTGCAGGAGCAAAAACCCCTAAAATCGAGCACTTTGATTTGTTGCTTTACAAGATTCAGCGCTATATTAATTCCATACATTATTATTATTATTATTATT
This sequence comes from Rapana venosa, assembly GCA_028751875.1. Taxonomy (NCBI): domain Eukaryota; kingdom Metazoa; phylum Mollusca; class Gastropoda; order Neogastropoda; family Muricidae; genus Rapana; species Rapana venosa. The sequence continues at coordinate 21,260,965 of CM054160.1, read as the reverse complement.
ATTAAACAGGCGACTTGGTGGCGGTTCAACCCCACCCCCGTCCACAGACGTTTTGATTTGACTTTCTCTCCATCCCACACAAACCTGTCACGGACGGACTGACTGACGGACGGACTGACCTCCCTGGAAAGCAGAGAATCCCGGCGAGAAATCCTCGTCCGTCCCTCCACCACTGGGATCAGACAGGGAGGCGTCGTCACTGGGGGTGGAGGCTGTGGAGCCGCCCATGATGTTGGCGATGGAGACAGGGGTGGGGCGGGAGGGGGAGGGGGCAATGTGGAGAGGAGAACTTACAGAATGCGCAGCCAGGGAGATGGAGGAGGAGTGGAGGGGGTTGTTGGTCAGGTTGAGGAAGTTGAGGTGGGGCATGCAGCTGATGACCTGAATCACCTGTCCACCCACACAACAGCACAGGCTGAGGCTCTACCCCTGGCTGACAACAGCACTGTCAGTCACATGTATACTCCTTATCAGTGTTGCAAGACTACTTAATAACTGCAAGACAATCAGTCACATGTATACTCCTTATCAGTGTTGCAAGACTACTTAATAACTGCAAGACAATCACATGTAGACTCCTTATCAGTGTTGCAAGACTACTTAATAACTGCAAGACAATCAGTCACATGTATACTCCTTATCAGTGTTGCAAGACTACTTAATAACTGCAAGACAATCAGTCACATGTATGCTCCTTATCAGTGTTGCAAGACTACTTAATAACTGCAAGACAATCAGTCACATGTATGCTCCTCATCAGTGTTGCAAGACTACTTAATAACTGCAAGACAATCAGTCACATGTATGCTCCTCATCAGTGTTGCAAGACTACTTAATAACTGCAAGACAATCAGTCACATGTGTGCTCCTTATCAGTGTTGCAAGACTACTTAATAACTGCAAGACAATCAGTCACATGCGTGCTCCTTATCAGTGTTGCAAGACTACTTAATAACTGCAAGACAATCAGTCACATGTATGCTCCTCATCAGTGTTGCAAGACTACTTAATAACTGCAAGACAATCAGTCACATGTATGCTCCTCATCAGTGTTGCAAGACTACTTAATAACTGCAAGACAATCAGTCACATGTGTGCTCCTTATCAGTGTTGCAAGACTACTTAATAACTGCAAGACAATCAGTCACATGCGTGCTCCTTATCAGTGTTGCAAGACTACTTAATAACTGCAAGACAATCAGTCACATGCGTGCTCCTTATCAGTGTTGCAAGACTACTTAATAACTGCAAGACAATCAGTCACATGCGTGCTCCTTATCAGTGTTGCAAGACTACTTAATAACTGCAAGACAATCAGTCACATGTATGCTCCTTATCAGTGTTGCAAGACTACTTAAAAAAACTGCAGACAATCAGTCACATGTATGCTCCTATCAGTGTTGCAAGACTACTTAATAACTGCAAGACAATCAGTCACATGTATGCTCCTTATCAGTGTTGCAAGACTACTTAATAACTGCAAGACAATCAGTCACATGTGTGCTCCTTATCAGTGTTGCAAGACTACTTAATAACTGCAAGACAATCAGTCACATGTATGCTCCTTATCAGTGTTGCAAGACTACTTAATAACTGCAAGACAATCAGTCACATGTATGCTCCTCATCAGTGTTGCAAGACTACTTAATAACTGCAAGACAATCAGTCACATGTATGCTCCTTATCAGTGTTGCAAGACTACTTAATAACTGCAAGACAATCAGTCACATGTATGCTCCTTATCAGTGTTGCAAGACTACTTAATAACTGCAAGACAATCAGTCACATGTATGCTCCTTATCAGTGTTGCAAGACTACTTAATAACTGCAAGACAATCAGTCACATGTATGCTCCTTATCAGTGTTGCAAGACTACTTAATAACTGCAAGACAATCAGTCACATGTAGACTCCTTATCAGTGTTGCAAGACTACTTAATAACTGCAAGACAATCAGTCACATGTATGCTCCTTATCAGTGTTGCAAGACTACTTAATAACTGCAAGACAATCAGTCGTATGCTATCAGTCTGTCAACAACCCACTGTGCTAAGAATTCCCTCCTTTCTATCCCTCTCTTTGTTTCTGCCTTGTTGCTTTTCTTCCTGTCACCTCCTCCTTCTTGACTATTTTCTGCCTTCTTGGTCCATTCTCCTGCCTTTTTCCAGAAAAAAACTTCAAAGATAACAATACTCTCCCGCGCAAAAGCCAGATATGCTGGGCCTGACTTGTCAGACGCAGAATGGTAGCACAATGCATTTTTGCTTATATGACAGACAGATATGACATCCTTCGAATGAGACTATAAACCGAGGCAAACAAACGCACGCAGAACATCTTGTGCACACGTTAAATCCTGTTCCGCTTTTCGTAAGAGTAGGCCATTGTGTGCCGGTGGGAACAGATGACAGAACTTACAAAACCGCATACACACGGGGACTGGATGTAAAAAAGCACATAAGTGCTTATTCCATTATCCTTGATATAACAGAATAAAATAAAATAAATAAATAAATAAAAACACTAGCTGCAGTCTGAGCATTTACAAAACCGCATACACACGGGGACTGGATGTAAAAAAGCACATAAGTGCTTATTCCATTATCCTTGATATAAAAGAATAAAATAAAATAAATAAATAAATAAAAACACTAGCTGCAGTCTGAGCATTTACAAAACCGCATACACACGGGGACTGGATGTAAAAAAGCACATAAGTGCTTATTCCATTATCCTTGATATAAAAGAATAAAATAAAATAAATAAATAAATAAAAACACTAGCTGCAGTCTGAGCATTCGATAAAAGAGAAGGACACACTAGGCCAGCTATGGCTGACAACATGAATGACAAGAACATGCCCCTGGAGAGATATGGGCTCTGCCAGATTCCACCAACCAACAACATACTGCCAGAAACATTCAGTGCAGTCCAAAGTCAAGTTATATCCAGAGGGTCTGACACTGATCATTAGTTATTCTTCACACACACACACACATGCGCGCACGCAGAACATCTTGCGCACATGTTAAATCCTGTTCCACTTTTCGTAAGAGTAGGCCATTGTGTACCGGTGGGAACAGATGACAGAACTGGGGACTGGATGTAAAAAAGCTCATAAGTGCTTATTTCATTATCCTCGATATAAAAGAATAAGAATAATAACAACAACAACACACACACATACACACACAAACACACACACAAAGCACCTTCCCTACACTACATCAAAAAAGATTGACAAAAGCCCCAAAGCATGCAGAAGCAAGCAAACCTCAGTGCTTACAATACACACAAACCCATACAAAACACACACACACACACACACTCACGCACACACGCGCTGACGTGGTTAAAACAAAAACCAAGCAAAGCAAAGCAAAGACAGCAAGAAAGAAAGACCTAAAAAACAAGAAAGGAAGGCAAGACAGAAGGGTTCCAACAGGAAAAAACAACACCACCCAGGGAGTCTTGCTGTCCCCTGCACACGACATCCACCTCAGACTCAGACTCAGACAGACGGACAGACCATGGCCAGCAACGCTGGACTTCTGCCTCAACTCCTTCAGGACAAGGGGAGGGGGGGGGGGGGGGGGGGGGGGGCATGCACTGACATATTTACACACTGTACTGTTATGGCAGACATCCCTCTCCACAACAACAACAACAACAACAAAACATCACACCATATTACACTGCACTGACATGTTTACACACTGTACTGTTATGGCAGACATCCCTCTCACAACAACAACAACAACAACAAAACACATCACACCATATTACACTGCACTGACATGTTTACACACTGTACTGTTATGGCAGACATCCCTCTCCACAACAACAACAACAACAACAAAACACATCACACCATATTACACTGCACTGACATGTTTACACACTGTACTGTTATGGCAGACATCCCTCTCCACAACAACAACAACAACAACAAAACACATCACACCATATTACACTGCACTGACATGATCACACACTGTACTGGGCAGCATCCTCTCCACAACAACACAACAAAACACACATACCCCATATTACACTGCACTGAATGATCACACACTGTACTGTTATGGCAGGCATCCCTCTCCACAACAACAACAACAACAACAAAACACGTCATACCATATTACACTGCACTGACATATTTACACACTGACATGGCAGGCATCCCTCTCCACAACAACAACAACAACAAAACACATCACACCATATTACACTGCACTGACATATTTACACACTGTCGTATGGCAGCATCCCTCTCCACAACAACAACAACAACAAAAACACATCACACCATATTACACTGCACTGACATATTTACACACTGTTCATGGCACGCATCCCTCTCCACAACACAACAACAACAACAAAACACATCCACACCATATTACACTGCACTGACATGTTTACACACTGTCAGCACGCATCCCTCTCCACAACAAACAACAACAACAAACAAAACACATCACACCATTTTTACACTGCACTGACATATTTACACACTGTCATGGCAGGCATCCCTCTCCACAACAACAACAACAACAAAACACATCACACCATATTACACTGCACTGACATATTTACACACTGTCATGGCAGGCATCCCTCTCCACAACAACAACAACAACAAAACACATCACACCATATTACACTGCACTGACATATTTACACACTGTCATGGCACGCATCCCTCTCCACAACAACAACAAAACACCTCATACCATATTACACTGCACTGACATGATCACACACTGTCATGGCAGACATCCCTCTCCCCAAACAACAACAACAAAAACACATCACACCATATTACACTGCACTGACAGGGATCACACACTGTCTTTAGGCAGGCATCCCTCTCCACAACAACAACAACAACAAACAAAACACATCACACCATATTACACTGCATGACATGGTTACACACACTGTCATGGCAGGCATCCTCTCCACAACAACAACAACAACAACAACAAAACACATCACACCATATTACACTGCACTGACATGGTTACACACACTGTCATGGCAGGCATCCCTCTCCACAACAACAACAACAACAAAACACATCACACCATATTACACTGCACTGACATATTTACACACTGTCATGGCAGACATCCCTCTCCACAGCAACAACAACAACAACAAAACACATCACACCATATTACACTGCACTGACATATTTACACACTGTACTGTCATGGCAGGCATCCCTCTCCACAACAACAACAACAACAAAACACATCACACCATATTACACTGCACTGACATATTTACACACTGTCATGGCACGCATCCCTCTCCACAGCAACAACAACAACAAAACACATCACACCATATTACACTGCACTGACATATTTACACACTGTTATGGCACGCATCCCTCTCCACAACAACAACAAAACACATCACACCATATTACACTGCACTGACATATTTACACACTGTCATGGCACGCATCCCTCTCCACAACAACAACAACAACAACAAAACACAACAAAAAACATAACAGGACACTGACATCTTCCCACACACAGTGCGTTGCAGCAGACACACTGACCCTGCCATACCCCCTCCCCCTCCAGGACCACAACGACAACAACAACAACAACAGCAAACCACAACCAAAACATAACCTGATCTTAACCACTGCGCCCCCACATGCTGACCTCTTCCAGGGAGGTGATGCTGTTCTGAGCGAGGTCCAGTTCCGTGACGTTACGACACATGGCCGACATGCTGTCATACTGACCAGCCTCCGTGATGCCGCAGTGTGTCAGGTGAACTCGCCACGGCAAAATCAGGTGACCAGAGTCTGCAGACAGTCAGTCAGTCAGTCAGTCAGTCAACAACTCTTTCAATACATCCATCCATCAAAGAAAAAGAGATGCTTTCATTTGAAAAAAAAAATACCCATCATTAAAATCCCCTGCCATAACTTGGAGTGGGAGGGGTGGTGGTGGACCATTTACATTCCACAGGAAGGTTAACAACAAAAATCTGTTCAACACACCGACATGGTTCCTGCCATTTGTCCCTCAATGGGGAAGATGACCCTGCCTGCCGGTTTGCGTGGACCGGTGTTTGTCTGTCTGTCTGTCTGTCTGTCTGTCTGTCTGTCTGTCTGTCTGTCTGTCTGTCTGTCTGTCTGTCTGTCTGTCTGTCTGTCTGTCTGTCTGTCTGTCTGCAGCTGTGGGTCTGGAGGTGGCCACAACTTCAAGAGTCAGCTTTCAAGAGATCTCAGCATGCCGACTTCCAATAGCAGGCAGCACATTTTCCCACCCTTCAGGGCCCCACATACCTAGTCAAGTCAAGTCAAGTCAAGTCAAGTCAAGTCAAGTCAAGTCAAAAACACTTTCATCATCCCATGATGGGCAATTACAATGATGACAATGGTCTTCTCTTCTTTTTTCCCTCTTTTTTGTGTTTGTTTGAAAAGTCAATGAAGTTACCATGTGTGCAAGAATGTCTTGCTTGTGTCACTTTATAGGAGCTTGGTTTTCAACCTCATTCAAACCAAGGGGAAGGGGCTGGAATCTGCACAAATGTCAGCTCCAAAAACAAGCTGCCTTCAATCTGCCAGAAATGAGTTAGATTCAAATGCTAACTTTGAATCTAGCACCTGCTGTCCTACCCTCTCAACCAACTCCACCCCTTCTCCCCCTCCACTCTTTTCCTCTCTCTCTCCTCCACCAGACTTGCCTGTGATCTTGGCGGGGCCTTTCTTGGGCACGTAGATGCCAATGCAGTCATCCATGGCCATGTCCCCATGGTACTTGTCCCAGGCAGCATCCACAAAACTGCGGCGGTCCGTTTCTGATCTGGTTTCTTTCACCCCTGAAACAATGTCCTTGGTCTCTCCTTTGTGCTGCTGTGAAGGATCTAGCCACACAGCTTGACAACAAATGAACAATTATAAAGCCTACACTCTTACCAGCTGCCTTGGCACAGTGGTTAGCACCTTGGGTTACCGACTGGAAGGTCACGGGTTCAAATGCCATATGAGCTCTAGGGATTTTTTGGACTTTGGCCTGCTCCCACCCAGAGTGAGTGTGCTGTGGGCTCATTGGGAAGACTGTGATCACACAGTCAAGCTTATCCACTTTACATATGCACTTTTTGAGAGTGTTCCTCAAATTACCTGACCAACACTGCAGGTGTCTGTATTTCTCAGGCCCCATGGATGCTAGAATATAGTTATCATGATAGGAAGCATAGAGTACAGTCCTGTCACGTAGTCTCAAAGCACATACACTACCATACCAGCATCATTACATCATCCTCATCATCACTATCACTGATCATCATGCAATACTGTCCCTGATTTGGTGTGCTCTGGTTTAATAGTGACCTCAGTTTCAGTTTCTCCATACACTTCAGTACTGTGGTGAGTTTGTGTCAAAGCCGTCAGAACTGGAGGTTCATGGAGAGGGTTGTTGGAGCATAGTTGGGGTGGTCGCCACCTTGGATGGGCATATCACTCAATCTGGCCCCACAACTGAGCAATTATTGTCATCAGAAGAGGGCTTATTAGGTGGTGTCCTACATATGTTAGCTCAGAACAGGTACCACCGAACACAACCAAAACGACACCACAGCAGTGCAGAACCCCTCTGGCTAGTGGTCCCAGGGCAACCTGACACCAGTAGCCTCCCTGTGATCTTCCAACCCTGAGCATGCAATACAATGAATCTGGGTATGGCTGGGACAGAGAGAATGAAATGATTACTGCGAGAACAGCAGGATAGCAACATCACAGAAGATGAGGCAGCCATAAAAACAAACATAAGCCTACATTCTAAGTGAAGTCTTAGTGTTATTTGTATTGCTTGTCCTTTGTACTGTTTTGCAGGAACTAGCTAACAAAGCCATTAACTGCTTACATTTGACTTCTACATCATGTATCCATAAAGATTGTAATAATTTTCTCTCTCTCTCTCTCTCTCTCTCTCTCTCTCTGTCTGTCTCTCTCTCTCTCTCTCTCTCTCTATATATATATATATATATATATATATATATTATATATATATATGCGCGTTAAGCCACCCTCTGACCTGGTGCGATGGTGGAGATGGGCTTCTCTGTGGGTAAACTGTTTGGTTCCGCCAAAGCCGCAAACTCATCTTTTGCTGCTGTTTACACAGAAAAACAAAGGCAATCATTACTTTACTTCTATCTCTATGTATCACTCTGTTGCTTTTTTTAGTTTATTTATTCTTTTATTTCAATGGTAATGGGATAAACACTCGTGTGCTTTTTTACATCCAGTCCCAGTGTGTATGCAGTTTTGTAAATTTTGTCATCCATCCCCATCAGCACACAATGGCCTACACTTCCGAAAAGTGGAATAGGTTTTAACATGTATTTTATTTATTTATCTATTTATTCTTTCATATCGAAGATAATGGAATAAGCACTCATGTGATGTTTTTTTCCATCCAGTCCCTGTGTATATGTGGTTTTGTAAATTTTGTCATCTGTTCCCACCAGCACACAATGGCCTACTCTTTCGAAAAGCGGAACAGGATTTAACGTGTATACAAGTTGCTCTGTGTGCGTTCACACACAGGGCCTTTGTTTATAGTCTCATCCAAAGGACTTTTGGGTAGAGTAGAGTCTGCACTGATGTTAACTCCAGGGAAAAAATCCCCTTGAACGGGATTCGAACCTGGGTCGTCAAATTGCGAGCGCAATGTTCTAGCGTGTGTGTGTTATAACATCTGTCTGTGTGTCACTGTGTGTGTGTGTGTGAGAGAGAGAGAGAGAGAGAGGAGAGAGAGAGAGAGAGAGAGAGAGAGAGAGAAAGAAAGAGAGAGAGAGGGAGAGAGAGAGAGTAATTACTAATTTATACCAGCCGCCATGGCGCAGTGGTTAACGCCTAGGATTTCAGACTGGAAGGTCGCAGGTTTGAATCCCATAAGAGTCATAGGGGTTTTTCGGACTCTGGCTGACTCCTACCGAGAGTGAGTGTGCTGTGGTCTCAGTGGGAAGATGGGGACCACACAGTCGAGCTTCATCCATTTTACGGATACGAGTTTGAGAGTGTTGCTCAAATTACCTGACCAACACTGCATATGTCTGTATCTCTCGGGCCTGGTTAATGCTGGGATATATTATAATAGTAAGCATAGAGTGCAACCCAGTCAAGTAGTCTCAAAGCATATGCACTTCCACAGCAGCATCATTATGTCATCCTCATTGATCATCATGCAATATAAAAAATTGCCTCTAAGTGGTACCAGCTGCTCTGGTCTCATGGTTACTCAAATTCTGTTTCCCAATACACTTTTGTGCCTGTGGTGAGTTTGTGTCAAAGACCTTAGGGTTGAGGTTCAGGGGGGACGGTCGTTGGAGGGATGTTGTGGTGGTTGCCACCTCGGGTTGGCAACTCAATCAGTCTGGCTCCATGACTGAGCTAATATTGTCATTAGTTGGGGGCTTAGTAAGCTAGTAGGTGGTGTCCTGCATATGTTAGCCCAGAACAGGCACCACTGAACACCACCAAAAGGACCCAGCAGCAGTGCAAGGCCCCTCTGGCTGGTGGCCCCATGGCACATTGGCAGCCTGATATTGATGGGCTCCCTGTGGACTTCGGACCCTGGGTATGAGAAATAATGAATCTAGGTATGACTATGGCTGGGATATTGGGATGAGCGGCATGGGAAGAGCAGGACAGGGACGTCACTGAAGATGAAGCAGCAACAAAAAAAATCCCCACCTAATTTATAACACTTCAACTGCATAGTTCTGTCCCGATGGTGTGTCACCTTGTTGTGATGGGTTGGCTTGCATGCTTCAATGACCCCCAGAGCTATATGGGCGGGGGTTCCGGCCTCTGGCAGGTTCAACCATGCTCAACAGGTCTGGGGGGGAGGAGCCAGACTAAACGATGCACCCTGGTCCTCCAGGTTGGGGGTTGTGCATTGGGCTAACGACCCATTCACTTAAAAACTCTTCTGTTACGGAAACTGCAACATTACCTCTTACGAGCGACATGGTTGGGGAAGAGTCCTCTCTGGTAGAGCCTATGACGTGTGCTGGTGAAAGCCTTTGGGAAGCCAGTGCGCCAACAACTCTTCTAACAACCAAGTCAACAACCAGGATAGGGACCTGGAACATCAGAACCCTGTACGAAACCGGTAAAACAGCACAGGTGAGTAGAGAAATGCACAGGTACAACCTAAAGATCCTTGGCCTGTGCAAGACCAGATGGAATGGAACCGGCAGACAAAACTTGCAAGTGGAGACACTATCATCTACTCTGGACAGGAAGAAGGCCAGCCCCACACACATGGAGTAGCGCTGCTGATGAGACCCAAAGCAATGCAAGCACTGCTGTCCTGGGAACCAGTGTCACCACGGATCCTCACAGCACGTTTCAACTCAAAAGGCAAAAAGGTTACTATCCTTCAGTGCTACGCTCCAACAAATACAGCAGAGTTAGAAGATAAAGAAAACTTCTTCGAACAAGTCCAGACCATCATGGACAAAGCACCAAAGAGGGACCTAAAAATACTAATGGGAGACATGAATGCCAAAGTGGGGACAGACAACACAAACAGAGAACTGATCATGGGCAGACATGGCACTGGAGAACAAAATGAAAATGGATAACTTTTAATAGAATTTTGCCTGTTCAACGACCTGGTCATTGGAGGCACCATCTTTCCCCACAAGAAAGTCCACAAGACCACATGGACTTCCCCCGATGGCAAGACAGAAAACCAGATTGACCACATCACCATCGAGCGAAAGTGGAGAAGGAGCCTGCATGATGTCAGGGTGAAGCGCGGAGCAGATGCAGCATCAGACCACCATCTTGTTGCTGCCATCCTAAAGACCAAGCTCAAAGCCTACATCGACCGGGCAGGAAGGCCATCACACAAGTTCAACGTGCAAAGCCTGAAGGAAAGAGAAAAAAATAGAAGAATTCAGGCTCGAACTGAAGAACAACTTCAGTGTGCTTTCCCAGCTGCCAGAGGAAACAGTCGAAGAGCAATGGCAGAGTCTGCGTGAGATCTGGAATACAACATGCCAAACAGTACTGGGAAAGAAAACAAGAAAATACAAGGAGTGGCTGACAACAGAAACATGGGCACTGATCACCGAGAGAAAACAGCTGAAAGATCAGATCAACTGAACACAAGATCAAGAAAAGAAGCAGGAACTGCAAGCATGCTACTGGGACAAAAACCGGGCAGTAAAGAGAAATGCAAGAAGAGACAAGAGAAAATTCATTTAGGAACTGACTCAAGAAGCAGAGACTGCAGCAGGCCAAAGAAATATGAAGAGACTGTACGAGATCATGAGAACTCTCTCAGGAAAAAACAACAAACCTAGCTGCCCTGTCAAAGATAAGAATGGCAATACCATTCCAGGTGAGGAGGACCAGAGAGCAAGATGGGCAGAGCACTTCAAAGAAACGCTCAACAGACCTGCACCACCCATGCCGCCAGACATCCCCCCACCTACTGAAATCCTTGGCATCAACACCGGCCCCCCTACCAAGAATGAGATCCCCAAAGCCATCAAGTCACTCAAATCAGGCAAAGCAGCAGGCCCAGATGGTATACCACCTGAAGCACTGAAGGCAGACATCCAAACTTCCACTGAGATGTTATACCCACTCCTATACAAGATATGGGAGCAAGAGAGAGTACCAGAAGACTGGAAGAAAGGCCATCTCGTAAAGCTGCCAAAGAAAGGAGACCTGTCCTCAAGCAACAACTGGAGAGGAATCATGCGACTGTCCATCCCAGGGAAAGTGCTGACAAAGATCATGCTAGACAGACTGAAGACAGCACTGGACAAGACACTTCGGGATGAACAGGCAGGCTTTAGGCAAGACAGATCATGCACAGATCAAATCGCCACAATGCGCATCATCATTTAGCAGTCCCTGGAGTGGCAGACCCCCATATAATGGCTATATTCAGTCTTTGTCAACTTCCAGAAGGCATTTGACAGCGTTGACAGAGATGTCATTTGGAAACTGATGCATCACTATGGCTTTCCACCAAAGTTCATCACCATCATCCAGCAGCTATATGAAGATGCCACCTGTCAAGTCATCCATGAAGGGAAACTGACGGAACCCTTCTCCGTACAGACCGGTGTTTGTCAGGGCTGTCTGTTGTCGCCAACCATCTTCCTGTTGGTGGTTGACTGGATAATGCAGGAAGCCACAGCAGGCAGGAGAACCTACAGTGGACCCTCATGAAGCAGCTGGAAGACCTGGACTTCGCAGACGACATCAGCCTTCTCTCCCACAGGCAACAAGATGCACAAGAGAAGCTTTGTCGTGTTGCTGATGAAGCTGAAATGACTGGCCTCCAAATCAACATCGGGAAGACGGAGGTCATGAGGGTGAACAACAAAACACATGACCCAGTGCGACTGCAGCAAGAAACCATCAAAGAAGTCATCAAGTTTATTTACCTGGGCAGTATCGTCAGTAAAGATGGGGGAACAGATGAAGACATCAAGTGCCGAATCAACAAAGCCCGTCACGCCTTCAACACCCTTCGGCCAATTTGGAGGTCAACAGCCCTCTCATTTCAAAACAAGATTCTGATCTACAACACCAATGTCAAATCGGTCCTACTTTATGGCTCAGAAACCTGGCAGGTAACAAAAACCAACACCCACAAACTCCAGTCTGTTACCAACAAATGCCTCAGGTACATCCTCAACATCAGGTGGCCGGAAGTTATATCCAACAAACAACTGTGGGACAGGACCAGACAAACCCCAATTGAGTCCATCATTAAACAAAGGAAGTGGGGATGGATCGGCCATACACTCCACAAGCCTGCGTCAAATGTCACCAGACAGGCCCTTGACTGGAATCCACAAGGGAAGCGGAAAGTTGGTCGACCAAAACAGACCTGGCGAAGAAATGAAGGCAGCCAGAATGACATGGGCCGAGCTGAAGAGGATCTCCCAAAACCGAGTTCATTGGAGGGATGTTGTTGCAGCCATATGTTCCCCAAGGAACCAAGAGGCATAAGTCAAGTAAGTCAACTGCATAGTTAAAAATAGGTCTGTGGCCCCAAAAACTGATTGCAACACTTCTAAATACAGCTAACTCTGTAACAACTGAGGCATGGAGGCTAATTTCCATTTGTTTCTCCTCTTGTCTGTAGTGTATAGCTGGCTGCTGCAGTTCCTCTATTCTTATATGACTGACTGCCTTTGGACAAAAACAGCTGTAGTCTCTGTATACAGCATACATCCCATGGCCTACATTTACCTTTTTCTGAACATTAAATAATTCATAGTCAGCCAGCATCCTCTCTCAGTCTCTGCATGTAATAACTTAGTTACAGGACTCACATCATCAACAACACAACATGTGTGAGACAGAGAGCTTTATAACAGACCTTTACATTACTGCACTAATGTTTAGCTCATATTGTGATAAAAATTAATATCATCACACACACAGCATGAAAAAGAAGTTGTTCTGTAAGTAAACTCTCCTGAATAGTAAAGAATATGGGGTGGGTTTTTTATCGTATATATCATAATCACGATGATACATTACTCATTAGAATCAATGAGTGGACTCATTTGGGATGTCATTTGGAAACAAAAAATAAAACAAAAAAATACTACTAGAACTATTGGCTGTTTGTATGCATTTAGAATAGACTGCCAATGAAACTGATTCTGCATAAATATTTCCGAAATCACAGAAAAAAAAGCTTTGGATCCATGAAATGCTGAATGCCTATATATCTGGCCCACCTAGTTGCATTTATTGATTGCTGTGTGTGTGTGTGTGTGTGTGTCAATGTGATATCTTCAGTTTAACGTCTATTCACATTTAGTGATTTTAGATGGGACAAATCTAACAAGAAAAAGCAAACAACACCTGAAAAATGTCAGATAACAGTACTGAATAAAAACCAACTTTAACATACTACAAAAACTGCGTTATCGGACTTTTTATTTGTTTGTGTCTGTGTGTGTTGTGTGTGTGTGTGATGTGCATTATATGTGTGTATGTGTGTGTGTGACTGTGAGTGTGTGAGACTGTGACTATGTATGACTATGACTATGAGCGTACATACAGTAGTGATGTACATATGTCCATATGCATACATGTACACACACATAATGACATAGAGAGAGAGGTATGTGTGTGTGAACTCTGTGTGTGTGTGTGTGTGTGTGTGTGTGTGTGTCTGCATCTGTGTACTGTGTACTGTATTACTATTAGACTAGAGTGTGTGTGCACAGTTGATTAGTTCATGTTATTTTTCCCTGACCCCCTGCCCCCATCACACATCAGTTTAACTTTTAAGTTCCCCCTTCCCCTTGCACTGCGACCATGCCTATTGCCGTAGGCCTATTCAATTGGCATGGGAGTTTCTTAGACACTTTATATCATAGGCCCTATTCAACTATTCAAAATTGAATTCACTATATTCAGTCATTCTTTCGTTATCCCAGGCCATCATTCATTATACGATGTAGTACGTAGAAAGTCGTAACGCACCAGCAATCAATTCTTTGAGTGTGCACTTCTTGTCTTTATCTCCTTCCCTTTTCCTGCCTGTCGTTGTCAAAATTATATTCCATGTAGCATTCTTCTTTCCAGTGTAGAGCTAAGAGAAAGAAGACCGTTGCTGCTCGTTGCCTTCATTCTGTTCGCCTCGATAACAATAGCATCTCTTCTGTCTGCTCTGTCAGTTCATAATAAGTAAATAACACGCTGTTTCGGTCAATAGCTTCAAAAAGTAGTAGGTGCTAGGAGGTTACAACAGTATTCACCATAGAACGCCGAGTACAACATGATTTGATCTTAATTCTGGTCTTACCTGCCATTTGAAGTTCTCTTGTTGGGCCCCAATATTTACTCGGAAGTGACATTTGTCTGAACTTTGGCCTTGACCTTACTGGTAAATCTCGTCGTCCGCTAGTCTAGTATCACTGCACAGTCCCTCTGTTTCCATTTTGAATGGAATATTTACAATTTCTCATTGAAATGATTATGATTGTTAAAATACTGATGAAATGATAGTACTTCTTCTGGAGCTGACCTCAAATGCCCTATCACCCCCCCCCCCCCCCCACACACACACACACACAAACACACACATTATAGTATACACACAATGTATGGTGTATTTATCGCGTTAAAAATTCATAACATTAATTTCTCTGATAATGCTGGTTAACAGTATACACACACACACACACACATGGGCACTGCTTGTGCGCACCGGCGTAAAATTAACCGCAAAAAACAGACGTAGTCTTCTACCGAAGTGTATCTGCGCGTTCATGACTACAAAAGCTTTTCTTTTGTCGGAAATCACTTCTTTTGCTGAACAGTCTATGGGAAAACAAATTCAGTTGATTTGTTCAATTCTGATATTCGTTTGTTTAATCATAACAGCTTTCTATTCACTGAGAGAGATACTTTTAAACATCAGTCAGGTGCCGGCGTTTCTGCTTTAAATCCATTTGAAAAAAAACATATATTTTCTTAGCATGACAGAATGCTTTCTTTTTCCTCATTATTTTGGTTCTCTGCTTCTGACTGAATGGACACTTTCGTGAGCTATTGTGTGTTGTCTGAGGCCCAGAGGAGACTTTGATTGTATGGACAATTTATCTGATTATACTGGGTCAGAGCCTCTCACATAGATATTAATATTAGATTTTGCAGAAATTACGGGGTAGAAAATCAAGTGCATATAAAAAGTTACAACTTCATTCTCACCATAGCAAATATTTTTTGTGAAAGATTCGGAAAAAAAGTACTTGAATACCAAACAAAATTTTAAAGCAGCATTTGAGAATTATCGAATAAGGTTCATGCCTGTGGCCTGATCAAGCTCGAGCATTAGCTCCTGGATACATATTTTTTAGAAGTCCCTCTGTGGTACCTTACAACAAAACACATTTTTAATCATTTAGAAGTGTCTATTACAACCTTAAACATAAGTAGATATTCGTGTGGCTTACCACCGCCGACATCAAATAATGATAAAAGAGAAGGAAAATACTTTTCAAAATATTTGTTGTAAACAAAAAATGTATATAGAAGAAAATAAACACCTGGTGAATCTTTATGCTTTATGTTCGGGGATACTTCTTTATATATATAATTTTTAAAATTTGTTTCTCTTTACAAAGAAAAAGAGAAAAGGATGCAAGGGAGATCATAAAGACTGTAGCCAGCCAACTGGCCAGTCTTAGCTGGATAACAATAATAACCCAAACATTGCCAGACATCATAAGTGCTGACACAGGCAGTAAAGGTTCAACAAAAAACGGCCTTTACTTGCAACTCAGAAGAAGTGCTATTACCCACTTGACCAATAATCATTTGTGTGTGTGTGTGTGTGTGTGTGTGTGTGTGTGTGTGTGTGTGCGCGCGCGCGCGCGTGCGTGCGTATGTGTGTTGTGTGTGTTTGTGTGTGTGTGTGTGTAACCCCCTCCCCCCCTTTTTTTTTCTCTCTCTTTTACGTCTTGGCTGCCTGTACATGAAATAAATTTAGAATATAAATATCAGCTGTCTCCTTCACCCCTGTCCACGGTAGGAGCTCCACATAATGCCACCATCTTTCTCTGTCGAGTTCTAAGATCTCCCGTAACCTTCCCAGACCACCTACCTTAGCCATATTGACAATGGAGGATGATGGTAGTCTATCTCTTTTTCTTCTGCTTTCAACCTTGCTTTGGTGAAAAATAAGATTAGTAACATTAGAAAATTATTTTTCCTTCTTTCTTTTTTCTTACTCTGTCTTTCTCTCCTTCTCTTTATATAATGTATATTAAGGAAGAAAAGGGTTGTGGGGAAACCAAGTGCGACCCCTGTCTTCAATATCAAAGTCTCTCATGACTTGCTCTGTGTATATATTGAAAAGGTGAGGTGGGATGACGCATCCTTGTCTAACTCCTTTTGAGTAAAAGATAAAGGTAAAGGAGTCCCATAACCTATAAGGTCGTAGGGGAGCGAGGCGTCAGAGACCTCACTTCTCTAGGGCCAGCATATTGAGGGCGGCGCCCATCTCCTCTCCCTCGCTGCTTTACCTTCCCTGACCCTAAAGAGGGCAGGTACCCATTTACAGCTGGGTGAACTGGGGGAACTGTACTGAAGCCAAGGCGCGCAAACGGTCACCCATCCAACTGGTAACCACGCTCGACACTGCTTAACTTGGCTGGGGGAAAGCGAGTGCTCCGACCACTGAGCTATCCTGTCCCCAACTCCTTTTGAGATGTTGCAAAAAAATCACATTTTTGATTGCCCCATCTGATCGTGGCATTTGGGTCTTCATAAAGTGAGGAAATTAGGGAGATGATGTGTTTTGAAAAGCTCATTTTATACATTGTGTTAAAGATCCAGTCATTTATGTCAAAGTTTGGAGGGTTGCAAACACACAAACGTACCTAGCAGACATCCCCAAAGTCGGAGTGCTTCTGTCTTCAATGTGGGCAAAAAGGGTTGCACAGGCAAAGCCTCACCATTGGTGAACCTCGGAGCTCTAAGTGATGAAAGAAAACAAAACAACAACAAAATCAACAAAAACAAAACCATCGTGTTCCCCGGGGGAATGCCAGGGGCTCTTTCAGTATAAACAGCATCCCCCCACTCCCTGGGAATTCTGTGCTAGAAATTTCCCCTTTCCTATCACTCCCTTTGTTATTGCCTTTTCCCTTACCTCTCTCTCCCAGTCCCTCTTGATTATTTTCTGCCTACCCAACCCTTTCTCCTGCCTTTTTTTTTCAAGCAAATTTCAAAGTTTTTTTTCTAACGGACATGTTAGTGAGCTGCCCTGAAGTTGGAATGTGTTGGCTGAGGCCAGGGAGCAGACCTCCAGCAGTGCCACAAGCACAGAAAACTAGGCATTATCAATATGGCCATGAAATTATGTCAAAAAGATGCTGGTGAATCACACTGTACTTCATTTGCACTTTTCATCTTTTCAATTATGTTTTGGAGCATGAATAATGTGTCTGCTGTTATTCCCACTTAAATACTGAAGTGCTGCAAAGAGACACCCATCACCGAGTTGCATGAAATCCTCTGCCTTTTTTGGAGTGAAGGCGAAGTGTCACAAAACATGAGGAATGCTAACGCAGTGCAGTTTCCGTGCCAACAGATCCACTATAAAAATGATATCCCAAACAACTTCAGGAGAAATCTAGAGCAAAGGCATCCACTCTTTGTTGCCTTCATAGACCTCACAAATGCTTTCGATTTGGTTAGTAGGGATGGCCTCTTCGAGATCCTTCCCAAGATCGGATGTCCGCCCAAACTTCTCAGCATCATCATATCCTTCCACAAAAACGTGAAAGACACCATCGTCTCTGACGGCTCAACATCAGCTACCTTCAACATACCGAGCGGAGTGGAACAGGGTTGTGTCCTGGCTCCCACCCTGTTTGGAAGCTTCTTTGCTGTAATGCTGAAACACGCATTTGGTCCTGCAACTGAAAGTATCTACCTCCGAACCAGGCCAGATGGAAAGCTCTTCAACCTCTCCAGACTAAGAGCCTGCGTGACTTCTTCTTTGCAGATGACACAGCAATAACTGCCCCCGCAGCTGAGGACCTACAGCAGCTCATGACTCGCTTCAGTGATGCCTGCCAATACTTTAGGTTTTTTACCATTAGCTTGAAGAAAACAGTAGTCATGGGACAGGATGTTGACTATCCCCCAGCCATAAGTATCAGTGACCATGAACTGGATGTCATCCATGACTTTGGGTACCTGGGCTCAACTATCTAATAATAATACCGGTAATAACTATCTCAGAAACGGAGATGCGTGCACTGGCTTGGCCATGTTGTGCGCACGGATGGTGGACGGATCCCTAAAGACCTCCTCTGGATAACTTGTGAAGGGAAAATATCCCACAGGAAGACCACAGCTGCAATTCAAAGATATGTGCAAGAGAGACTTAAAAGCCCTGAACATCGACCCAAACAACTGGGAAGCAACAGCCTTTGAAGATCAGCCTAGAGACAGACTGTGCAGAAAGGTCTCCCTAAGTTTGAAGAGACACTTGCTCAGCAGAATGAGGCAAAGAGAATGAGACAAGGGCTGCACTCCAGGCAGACAGACCAGCATTGTCAGACTTCATCTGCGCCCTCTGCCATAGGAACTGCCATTCCTGAGTGGAATGGCCAGCCACAAGGGATGCTGTACCAGAATTAACACCTAGAGCGCAACTCCATAGTGTTCTGAGACTGAAGGCTGCCAAGATGTTCCACTGTTTGTTCTATAACCTGCCTGCCCGTACTTTTTGTTTCATCCTATTTAAAATGATGATCAACAAGATCTTGCGTACATGTTATATTAGGGCTGCTGTCTTGTAGTTACTGCAGTCTTTAACATTTCCATTCTCGTGGAGCATGACAGATTCTTCTGTAGTTACTGCAGTCTTTAACATTTCCATTCTCGTGGAGCATGACAAATTCTCCTGTAGTTACTGCAGTCTTTAACATTTCCATTCTCGTGGAGCATGACAAATTCTTCTGTAGTTACTGCAGTCTTTAACATTTCCATTCTCGTGGAGCATGACAAATTCTCCTGTAGTTACTGCAGTTTTTAACATTTCCATTCTCGTGGAGCATGACAGATTCTGGTGACTGCAGTCTGCTGGCCACTGGCCGGTCTTCCAGACTTGACAAGGCAGGTCATGCATGGCCACCAGCCCCCACCTCTCCTGAGTGCTTCAGCAGTTCTCCGGGAATGTTATCGAGGCCTGGTGATTTTCTGCATTGAAGCTCTTTGATGGCTGTCTCATTTTTGGTGATGAGGGGTTCTGGCTTTAACTCAGAGCTGTTCATGTCAAAATGAAAATCTTTATCATTTTGAGGTTGGTTTTTTTTTGACTGCTGAATAATGTTTTGCTGTGTTCTTGCCATCTTTTTAGAATATCTTCTGGCTTAGCTAGGTCATCTCCATGAGGTATTAACATATTGATTATTTTCGTTCGAAATTTGTTTTGTTTGACTTCTCTGATCTGTTGAAAAGAATTCTTTCGATTTTCCTTTTCCATTGGGTTTATTTATCTTGGCTCTCTCTCTCTCTCTCTCTCTCTCTCTCTCTCTCTCTCTCTCTCTCTCTCTGGATTAATTCCCTGTTTTACATTCTGTCATATAATTACATTCAAATTTAAACTACATTCACTTAGCATGTAGCCAGTTGATGCGCACGCACGCGCTCTTGTGTGTTTTGTTTTTGTTCGTTGTTTTTTGTTGTTGTCTATAAAAAAAAATGTTTCCTGTCTGTTATTTTTCTGTGAGAGTGTTTTTTGGCTTTATTGTTCTATCATAATGTTATCCATGATAAGGGAGGGAACTGGATGTTTAAAACAAAGCACACGAGGGATTATTCATTATCCTAAAAATAAAAATATTTTATTTGATTTGAATTGATCTCTCTTTCCTAGCTACAAAATGAAAAATGACGAAAGTGCTTGAGGATTATTTTCCAATGTCGCAGAACGAAAATTGTCTGTGCATTTGCTGAGTTATATCAGTATGTCATGATCGGTGTTCTGGAAAACTTGTTGGCAATTTTTTTTTATAGGACAAAAAAGGCCTCTTCTTTGCTTGAATTTCGTTTATTTGTAATCAGTTTAATGTTAAGAGCTGAATGAAATCAAATAAACAATTAAACACAATTCTCACTTTAGTTTTTACATCAATGAGAGCCTAACAAAGCATCACCTTGCATTTCAAAAAAAAAGCATACTAGTCAACTATCTTAACCTCCCCCTACAATCACCCCCCCAACCCCACCCCCACCCCGCCATGATGTTTTGGCGATAGAGATTTCCTGAAATTGGTGACCATACTTGTTTTAAGAAAAAGTGTTGAGATACACAATTAACAGGAAATATATTAGATCTATATGCTTCCCAGAGTCAACGAAAATATTCTATGTCTGGTATTTGCATTAAACCAAAAAACCAGAAAAAACCCATCTTCCCATTTTTAGTGTCTTGGCCACTGTACTGACAGCCATCTTGGAATTGTTTGCTGGTATACATAATTATTATAATGAAAAAAGTTTTATATCTCAAAACAACTTTGACATGTTTTCATGGTTTCTGTCACATAAATCCCGTCTATGGTCTTATAAAGTGTTCCCCCCCAACTTTTATTTTTAGGTCGCCATTTTGGCTTCAATGCTGAGGTTACTCTCCATCTTCTATGAGTGCTGCTAAGGAAAACTTTTGCGCGTTTTCACAGATTTTTAAAGTATGAGAAATACACTATGTAGTTGTTTTGGGATTGAGGACATAAAACAATACCAGGAAGAAATGAGAAAGGTGGAAATGATCTTCAGATAAGTACTGTTTGTGTTCCTACACTGTTGACCCTGCGCATGCATATTGAGGTTAGCAGGCTTCAGCAGACGTCAAGGGACTAAGGGGGCACAGTGTTTGGTGGAAAATGTAAAAAAGAATTGAAACCTACCAAATCACATGAGTTGTGAGTCAGGGTCTAATCTGTCACAAAATGTGGTTTTATTTCTGTAGATATACTAGTAAGTGGGGAATGAGTGGTACAGCAAAAATAGAAAGGAAGTGGCAAAATATAAAGCGTTCTTATCTTTTTAGTGTCAGATGCGTTGTCTGTTAATTAATACGTCAGAGGTCAAAACTGCTGAAAGCAATTAGGCCAGTGAGGCCGATTTTCTGGGACAAGCCAAAAGCGTTAGGCCTATAGTAACCGTTTCTTGTCTCATCTCAGTGACCAACATCCAGACTGTAACACTGGTCTCTCATGCGTACAGGAAACTTTATTAAACACAGCATTAATTACGCAGCGGTTTTTTTTCTCTCATTAGCTGAACTTTTTTTTCCACACACACAAAAAATCAGTCTGAGAAAGGAGCACACTCCTAATTAATTTTGTCTATCGTATAAGGCCTCAAGGGAAGGGGGCGGGGTTACGAATAAAAAGGAGGGAGATGCGATAGGCCTAGGCCTCGCCTGGTCAAATCTGCCGGGAAAGCCGCATGCATACATGTGAAAGTCGTTGCCGAGGTGATTCTTTCCAACCTCAACATAATTATCACACTTTTTCGATCTACACTGTGGGCATTTGCTTGTTCTTGGGTGTTTTTTTCCTTTTTGGATAGTTTTGCACAGTATCGCTGTAAAGGACTCGTTTTGAGTGATATACACCTCGAAGCATAAGATGCCACCTTCTCTAGGCCTAATGGACAGAAACTTGCTGGCCCTTGAACTGCTCGGCCTAAGTGTGTCGCGCGTGCGCGTCAGGGCTTGCGTCCATAGCAGCACAAGGCAAACAATATGGCGGACTCCACACACTAAACCACACAATCGTGGAGCGAAAGAAAAGTTGTTGAATGGAAGGTGCTGGAAACGCTTTGTAGATTTTCAGTCAACGTACTTTGTCTGAGGTAATGTGTGTTTTGTATCGTACATTATTTAGTTTAAACGCTGATTGGGGAAATGAATAATTTACTTTTTTCTTCTTATTTTTTCGTGGATCACATCCAAGTATGTTGTATTACAAACCTTGAGTGCATTTAACTGAAGGATCATTTAATGATGCACACTAATGAAAGTTCTTCTTTTGTTTTATTATGCCTCCCTTAACTTTAATTCCAACTTCATTAAGAAAGAAATAACTTAGTTTTAGTAAGGTAATTGTTGGTCTTTGGAATAACCTTGTCTAGAGCTTACGTATCACTATTATAGCATTACCAAAAAAATCAACAATAAGAACTTGTTAAAGATCAATGGAAAAATAAGCAAGAATTTTTTTTAACATTTCAGGATTATGATTAATAATACATCAATAGCAGGGATATTTACATTGACTTTACAAGGGAAAAAAAGAAAGGAATAGAATATACCTTGATAAAGTGTACAAAGACTCTACAGGTACACCTTTCCACAATATTGCCTTTTTTTTTTATTGTGGAGGTGGTGTGTGTGTCTGTGTGTGGGGGGGGGGGGGGAGGAGGGGGGTTGGTCATGGGATACATTCGTCCCATGATTAAAACTTAAATGAACATCTGTGAAAATGCCGAATAACACATGATGAATTTTTAAAAAATCAGCTTAAGTCACACACACACACTCACAGTCACACACACACACTCTCTCTCTCTCTCTCTCTCTCTCTCGCTCTCACACACACACACACACACACATCTTCCTGTGGGTTAACTTAACACAGACTGTCTTTCTGTAGATTGCTGGGTGTAGGCTGGCTAAGTTCTTGTCATCCATCCCACCAGCCATTAGTGGCCTACACTTTATGGAGGGCAGAAGGGGTTTCAGTGGATGTGCAAGACTGGTTGCGTGTGTTTGCACACCAGACCTTTGTTTATGGTTTCATCCGAAGGACTTAGGGACAATGAGTCAGTAGCAGTGTTAATTAATCCAGGGGGAAAATCCCTTCAGTAGCAGTGTTAATTAATCCAGGGGGGAAATCCCCTCAGTAGCAGTGTTAATTAATCCAGGGGAAAATCCCCTCAGTAGCAGTGAAAATCCCCTCAGTAGCAGTGTTAATTAATCCAGGGGAAAATCCCCTGAGTCAAAAGACACCGCAATCAACGGAGACAGAGCTGTATCGCCAGTAACAGTCATATGATGAACACGGTGTTCTGTTTTTAACATGTTTTATTCCAACAACATAATAACAAAATCATACAGTACATCAACTTGAGCAACAGCAAGCTTTGAGATATCATGCTCATGTACAGTGTACTGATGACTAGGCATTAGATATGGATCCTGGGCAAAGGTTCAGCCATGACAAGCTCATAACATAACAACCCACACTCTTCTGTACAGAAATTCTCTGAGACTGGAGCATGGCTGTCTATGGGCAAGGTTTTTGAAAACAGTCCTACACCAAACTTCTAATCAAGTGTGTCCTTCCTATCATACGAGTCCTAGTGATTCCCAGGTGGGATGAGTGAGTCGAGAGTGTATTGTATATTCTGGGTGACCCCCAGAGTGTTAAGCTGGGTAATGCGCAGCAACATGTGATGTATGGATGAATTTTGCAGAACTGCAGGTGAATCACTCACCAACAGCAACAGTAGACGCAGACAGAGCCAGCATCATGGATGAACGGCTAAAATGGATGGAGGTCAGGATCAGCTCTTCGCTGAGACCTCGCAATGAAGACCTGAAAAACATGATCACCAATGATGACAACAGGTTAACAGTCATTGCTTTTTTGTCTACTGGATAGTATTGTATCATAATAATAATAATTATAAATGGAATTTATATAGCGCTATATCTTGTAAAAAAAACCCAAATCAAAGCGCTTGCATCCATTCCACTCCTACACATGCAACCAACAATGATTAATAGTTTAACAAGTTCAAATACACACACACACACACACACACAGGTTATATGCTTCAGCAGGGTGATGGGAATTTAGGCCACTGAAGGCAAGGACAGATAATTATGAGATGAAACTGTAGGGGGAGGTCTTAGGTTTGAAATAGGTATGTCTTGAGACTGCATTTAAAAGTGTTGTAAGTAGGCTTTCCGTGAAGGGAGAGAGGGAGGTCATTCCAGATCACTGGACCAGAAACAGAGAAAGAGCGATGGCCAACGGTGGACTGGTTGAATCTAGGTATTTGTAAGCACAGGGTATCTGCAGCAGAGCGGAGGGAACGAGAAGGAGTGTACAGGTGAAGACATTCACAGAGGTAGGAAGGTGCTGTTTTATGGAGACAGTGTAACAGAGGGTACAGATCTTGTACTTTACTCTCTGTGGCACAGGCAACCAGTGGAGAGATCGCAAGAGAGGAGTAGTATGCTCAGATTTTTTCTTTTTGAGAACAAGTCGAGCAGCAGAGTTTTGAATGCATTGAAGGTAGTAGATAGATGATGCTGGCAGACCAGCCAAAAGAGAATTGCAGTAGTCCAGACATGAAAGAATGAGAGATGTGACAAGTTTGGATGTTGCATCACAGGGATCAGTTCTGGGCCCTGTTCTTTTCACTGTCTATACTACTCCACTATCATATAAAACCGTCTTCATATCAACTATAATTTTTATGCAGATGACTCTCATATTCAGAGTAGTGTTGCACCTGAAAATCTGCCTTCTCTCTTGACAAATATGGCCTGCTTTCAAGATATCTAAAACTGGATGATACAGAACAAGTTACAGTTAAACGCATATAAAACCGTAGGGACCAAACACAAACTCTGTTCCATTTCTACAACTTCAATAGAACTCGGCAGTACTTCAGTCCCTCTTTCAACTGCTGTGAAGTATCTAGGAATCTCATTGACATTACACTGTCTATGCAAAAATTCATCACCCAGACCTGCCAGTTGTGCTATTATCAATTACAGTGTATTAGTGCAATTTGAAAGTATCTGTCCACTGATGCAACATCCAAACTTGTTGCGTCTCATTCTCTCACGTCTGGACTATTGCAATTCTCTTTTGGCTGGTCTGCCAGCATCATCTATCCACTCCCTTCAATGTATACAAAACTCCGCAGCTCGACTTGTCCTCAGAAAAAATATCTGAACACATTACCCCTACCTGGCGGTCTCTCCACTGGCTGGCTGTGCCACAGAGAGTAAGCTATAAGATCAGTACTCTCTGTTACAAATGTATCCACAAAACAGCACCCTCCTGCCTCAGTGAATGTCTTCACTTGTACACTCTTTCTTGTTCCCTTCATTCTGCTACAGATACCCTGTGCTTACGAATACCTAGATTCAACCAATCCACTGTTGGCTCTCGCTCTTTCTCTATTTCTGGTCCATCGATCTGGAACGACCTCCCTCTCTCTCTTTGCCAAACCCCTACTTATGACATATTTAAATATAGCCTCAAGACATATATATATATCAAACCTAACTTCATCTCAATACTGTCACTGCCTTCAACAGCCCAAATCCCATTACCCTGCCAAAGAGTATAACCTTTGTTTGTGTTCATACATTTTAATTTGTTTAAGCTATTAATTGTTATTGGCTGCATGACTCTGTAAGAGTATGTTGAATGCAAGTGCTCTGATTTGTCTTTGCAAGATATAGCGCTGTACAAATTCCATTTCTTCTTCTTAGAACTGTGGCAGATCTGTAAATGTAACTACATGCATCTTGTGTGGTTCTGAGCCAGATTTTTGTATAGTTATTTATCTCCATGATACTTTATGTTGGTGTGATTACATTTACACCACAGCTGAGATTTCATATTAAGGTGGCGTGAATAGGTGTCATCATTGTTGTTATGATTGTATGTTTCAGGTGTCATCATTGTATGTTATAGGTGTCATCATTGTTTTTATGATTGTCTGAGAGTCCCAGCAGGGTTATCCCATTTAGGGACTGTAGTCACAAGTCATCCCACTTTGGCCACCCTACAAAAAAACACCACTAATTTTGGAAGCAACAATGCTAGGCCTACTTTAATTATCATGTTATAGTGCCGCCAAGTTATGATATCTTACAGTCAGGCACTTCTCATAATTTATAAGTGTCTATGACATTTGCAAAAATGATTTTATATTCTTGTCGCCTACCAAAGCTGCCATCAGGAGATATATAATGGAAATTGAGGTAGAAAATATTCTCATGATATATGTTGTTTAAAAACAAAGAGAAGATCTGTAGAAGAATATAGAATCCTTGTGTGTTTATATTTGGGGTTCCTCGTAAAAGGATGCAAGGGAGATCATAGGGTGTGTACCCTGCCAAGTTGTCTGTCTTAGTTCGATGACAAGCCAAACATTGCCAGACACCTGTAGTGCTGACAAGCAAGACACACTGTTGTTTCTAAAGAAGTTTGAGTGGAATCTTGTTGAATTCTAGGAGCATTTCTTTCTATCGCTATTACCCAGCGTAAGTGCGCTGCTTGTGTGTGTGTGCGTGTGCATGCATGCGTGTGTAAATTTTGGTATCTTTTAATTCTGCTCATGGATGGGTGCACATGTGTAAATGGTTTGAATGTAAGTGCTTTGATTTGTTGCATTAAAAGATTCAGTGCTATATAAATTCCATACATTATTAGTAATAGTTGTAGTAGTAGTAGTTTTAATATTGTTATCATCATTATGTATGTCTTAATCCTTGCAACACAGTATCTTTTAATTGTAAAGACTTACGCCAAAAAAAAACATTATTGCAAAGAAACAACAAAAACCCTGCTGTTACCATTCACTCTGAGTGCTGTGTGTAATCAGGGTATGCAGCACATTAAAAAAAAAATTTTAATATAAAGTACAAGAAAAAATGTCTTTATAAAATGATGAGTCTGTCTTCTCTTCTCTGTTTCCTCTTCTTCTGCTTCTTTTTCTCCTTCTTCTCATCCTCTTTCTTCTTCTTTTTAACATTAGCAATTTGGAGTCTTGTGAATGGATTTAATGGATTGGAGTATTTGCTCTGTGTTTATGAGGTAGTGGCTTTGAGAGTAAACAAAAAGCAGGCTTGCACACGTGCATGCATAAAATGCATGTCCGCACACACGCAAGTGTGCGCGCACATACACACCATATAGGAGAGAACCACAAACAAAAGTGGCTGTATTGGCAGATACAGTGTATCGACTAATTATGTCTGTGTGTGCAGACTGGCTTTCTATACATCTTGGCAGATACAGTGTATCGACTAATTATGTCTGTGTGTGCAGACTGGCTTTCTATACATCTTGGCAGATACAGTGTATCGACTAATTATGTCTGTGTGTGCAGACTGGCTTTCTACGAGTTTGTGAACAACGAAGATGTCAAGCGCCTGTTTGTGTACCTCCGCGCCCCCGCCAGATCACGGCCTCCCTGCAGCCCCCCCATGACCTCAAGTCCAAGTCCATCTTCTTCATGAAGTGCAACCCAGGCACCAAGCTCACCAAGGACAACATGGGTAATTCGGCAGGGGATGGAAAATAGATGCTTTTAAAAATATGTTATATAACAACTGAATATTTGTTGTTGTTTTAAGATTGGGGGGGGGTGGGGGGGGAGGAGCTAGAGCTGGGAGGTTCACCAGTGGCCAGATGTTTGCTGCATACGTGACTATGTTGCCCCCCACCTCCTAGGTAGCCCCATTGCTACTTCAGTGATGGTGTCTAAACACGACGCCTGTGTGCGTGCACTTTTTAAAATAAAATTATCATCTGTTCCAACCAACACGAAATGGCCTACTCTTCCAAAAGGCAGAGTGTTGTGTATGCAGTCACATGCGGAACCTTGCTGTATTTTAGAGTCTCATCTGAAGGACTCTTGACATTTTGTTCACTTTTTGGGGGGTAAAACTGGGAAGAAAGGGCAAGGCTGGGAATCCAGTCCAGAACCTCATCTTTACTTGTTGGGCAGGGTGTCTTGGCCATTCTGCCACCTTCCTTCTGAACTACTGGTTATAAAGTACCTTGCTTTACCAGTCCCATGAGCATGGTAACATTCCTCAAGAGGACAAGTTGGCTGCCTCTACAGAGAGGGTAGGTAGGCCAGCACTCCAGTCTTCTGTGGTGTGCAGTAGTCGGGCCGTTGGTCAAGGCCTTGGTGTGGTCAGACCGGCGTTTTCTTCTTCGTCTGTGTCTGCCTTTCCACTGCTTGCCTTCACTGCAGAGGGCTTTGGACAGGAGGCCCAAGGGTTTTCTGAAACACTGGTAGTGAAATGCTGAAGAAGGAAGGTGGCAGGACGGTTAACCTCTTAACTGCCCAGTGCAAGTGCACCCTATATGCCAAGGAATAAAATTCTTATGTACCACTGCTATGTTCATACCCCTCTTACTCAGAAACTACTACATGAATATTCCTGATAGTCTACCCAATGACAGTATTTATATTGTAGATTACTTCGAGGCAAGCTCAAATTAGTTAGCATGATATTTCACTGCGAAAATATATTTAAAATGTAAAAAATTGACCATAAATACGATTTCTTCATCACAACTGTCATTCTGAGTACCCCCCCCCATCACAATAATGTCAAACATATGTCTAGGCCAAATCCCATTCATTGTTTTTTAAATACACGATCTCCTGAATCATACGCGATCATTTTCATCACTGTTAGGTAAATCTAGAGTTTTATTTGCCACTTTTACAGCTGTGTAAAGTTATTGATGCCTTCAACAAGAAGTGTCAGCAATTTTGAACAAGAACTTCCCAAGCAGTCATGCATAAAAACACAAAATACGAGCGGTTAAACGATCGTTTTTGAAACGGTTTTTGCAGCTCGATGTTGCCAAGCAACAGGAGAGTGACCTCCATTAATTTTGGAGTTGTTTCCCTTTAACTGTAGTCAAGGAAGCAGGCTTGTTTACTTCGGTTCGACACCCCGGAAATTTTCCGGGTTGTGCGTGTAGGGTGCACGTTTAGCCCCGGAGAATTTCCGGGGTAAGGCAGTCTAGTGGTTAAGATATTCACCTACCTAGCAAGTCAACCGAAAGGTTCTGGTTGGATTCCCAGCCTTGCCCTTGCTTCCCATTTTGATGAGAAAATCGAATTGAATGTCAAAGTCTTTCAGATAATAAGACATTTGCCCAAGGCCCCATGTCCAAAGGCCCATCACAGTGTACGCAAAAATCTCACCATAGGTGAATCTCAAAGCTGTAGCCTGCAATGGGGGAAAAAAAGAAAAGGAAAAAAAAATTATGCTTAGATTCTTCTTCTGCATCAGTTGTAAATGTCCAGATTTTACAAAAGACATTGTTTTAATAGTATCTGTCAAATAAATACATTTAGTATTAGTATCTGTCAAATAAATACATATAGTATTAGTATCTGTCAAATAAATACACATCACAGTTTTTTTTAAAAAAAGTTTGATTCTGTAAAAACATACAACACAACTTTTTGTGGGTTGTGAATCCATAAACTGAGAAAAATTATGTTCTTGGTCAAGATTCTGTAAGCAGACAACGCATGGTAATTTATTTGGTTGTGATTGTGATTGATTTCCCTTCGTTCAGCCGCAGATACTTTGTGCTTTCGAACACCCAGATTCAAACATACCACTGTTGGCCGTCGCTCCTTCTCTGTTTCTGGTCCGTCCACCTGGAATGACCTCCCTCTTTCACTTCGCCAAAAACCTTCACTTGATACCTTCAAATCCAGCCTCAAAACACACTTATTTCCTACCTGACACTTTTCCCTCATATCCGTCTCTACTTTTTCAACAGCATCCTTCATCTCCTAAGTGTGTTTGCGGTGTGTGTGTGTGTGTGTGTGTGTGTGTGTGTGTAAGTGTGTGTGTGTGTACATACACGTGCATAAATTTGAAATATGTTCTTTATTATATTTGAGGAAAGTTGCATGCGCGTAAATGATATGAGTGCAAGCGCTTCGATTTGTTTGTTTTACAAGATTCGGCGCTATATAAATTCCATATATTATTATTATTATTATTATTGTGTGAACAGACAACGAAGTGTTCTACATGGACTCGACCAGCGTACCCCTGGAGCACCTGGAGCTGACACTGCGCGAAGTCTTTCTGCCGCTGCTGGGCACCAACACGCCCAGCGTGACCGGAGCCGGCATCAACGGGGATAAACTGATGGACATCCTGCACAGGCTGATGGCTGCTGTGGAGGTCTCTCAAGGTCACGTAGAGGTCAGTGCTGCTTGGGTCGTTTGTCGTCTTGTCAAGATAGCGCGAGATGTGTGTTTGGTTGAAGTGTTGATTTTTGTTTTGTATTGTGTTGTTGTAGGGTTTTGTTTGTTGTTATTGTAGTTTGGTATGTTTTCTGTTGTTGGTTTTGTGTTGTTGCTGCTGTTGTATGTCCCGTTCTGTTGTTGCTATTGTATGTTCGTGTTTGTTGTTATTGTATTTTGTATGTTTTCTTTTGTTGGTTTTGTTGGTTTTTTGTTGTTGTTTTTGCATAATCTGTTTTATTGTTGCTGTTGTTGTTATTGTATGTTTTTGTTTGTTGTTATTGTATTTTGGAATGTTTTCTGTTGTTGTTATTGTTGTTAGTTTTGTGTTGTCGCTGGTTTGGAATGCTCTGTTTTGTTGTTGCTGTTATTTTTTGTTGATGCTTTTGTTTGTTGTTATTGTGCTTTTGTATGATTTCTTTTGTTATTGTCGCTTTTATTTGTTTTTGTTGTTATTGTTTGTTTTTCTTATGTTTTCTTTTGTTATTATTGTTGTTGCTTTTGTAACTGTTCTGTGCTTACTCTTTTTGTTGCTTTTGTATGCTTTTTTATGGTGTAATTACTATTGTATTTTTCAGTTGTTCAGCTCAGGGACATTACATTATGTTACATTATTTCCAGGGTTGTTACATCATGTTAACATTATGTTCAGTGACATTGCATCATGTTATGTTAAGAAACGTTATGTTATGTTAACGTCATGTTCATTGCATTACATTGCAGTTTGGTCAGAGATGTCACATCATGCTATATCATATTTTAGGATGTGACACAGGTTATGTTATGTAATGTTCAGTGACATCCCATCATGCTGAGTTAAGAAACATTATATTTCCTCCAGTTAGTGACATCACATTGCAGTATGGTCAGGGACGCCACATGTTGTTATGTGATGAGGTGAGGGGCTGTGATGGTGTTGTTGTGTGATGAGGTGATGATGGTGTTGTGTGATGAGGTGACGATGGTGTTGTGTGATGAGGTGACGATGGTGTTGTGTGATGAGGTGACGATGGTGTTGTTATGTGATGAGGTGACGATGGTGTTGTTATGTGATGAGGTGACGATGGTGTTGTGTGATGAGGTGACGATGGTGTTGTTATGTGATGAGGTGACGATGGTGTTGTGTGATGAGGTGACGATGGTGTTGTGTGATGAGGGATGATGTGATAGGTGACGATGGTGTTGTTATGTGATGAGGTGACGATGGTGTTGTTATGTGATGAGGTGACGATGGTGTTGTTATGTGATGAGGTGACGATGGTGTTGTGTGATGAGGTGACGATGGTGTTGTGTGATGAGGTGACGATGGTGTTGTTGTGATTGAGGTGAGGATGGTGGTTGTGTGATGAGGTGACGATGGTTGTTGTGTGATGAGGTGACGATGGTGTTGTTATGTGATGAGGTGACGATGGTGTTGTGTGATGAGGTGACGATGGTGTTGTTATGTGATGAGGTGACGATGGTGTTGTTATGTGATGAGGTGACGGTGGTGTTGTGTGATGAGGTGACGATGGTGTTGTGTGATGAGGTGACGATGGTGTTGTGTTGTGTGAATGAGGTGAAGATGGTGTTGTTATGTGATGAGGTGACGATGGTGTTGTTATGTGATGAGGTGAGGATGGTGTTGTTGTGTGATGAGGTGACGATGGTGTTGTGTGATGAGGTGACGATGGTGTTGTGTGATGAGGTGACGATGGTGTTGTTGTGTGATGAGGTGATGAGGTGACGATGGTGTTGTGTGATGAGGTGACGATGGTGTTGTGTGATGAGGTGACGATGGTGTTGTGTGATGAGGTGAGGATGGTGTTGTTATGTGATGAGGTGACGATGGTGTTGTTATGTGATGAGGTGACGATGGTGTTGTTATGTGATGAGGTGACGATGGTGTTGTGTGATGAGGTGACGATGGTGTTGTGCTCAGGGGCGCATCGTGCTGAACTTGCCGTCCATCGAAGTGCTGGCGGAGGTGGCAGCAGCCCCCAGCAGGAGAGCCGCCGTCCTGCATGTCCTGGAGACCACCGTCATTGGGTGGATCAAGCAGATCAGGGTGAGGCAGAACAGGGTGAGGCAGATCAGGGTGAGGCAGATCAGGGTGAGGCAGATCAGGGTGAGGCAGGCAGGCACGCACGCACGGAGAAAATGAGTCACAGTTAAATTGTTATATTCAGAAGGCATTCCCCTGTGGGGATGCTGGGGGCCTGTCAGGATAAATAGCATCCCCACCTTCTGGGAAGTCTGTACATGGAATTTCCTCTTTTCGATCCCTCCCTTTGCTGATGCCTTGTTCCTTCTTGTCACCCCTTCTTGTCTATTTTCTGCCTTCTTGGTCCCTTTTCCTGCCTTATTCCAGAAAGACTGAAAAGATAACGATTCTCTCCCATGCCAAAGTCGGATGTGCTGGGCCTGACTTGTCAGGGGCTTAACGGCAGCGCATCACATTTTCACTCCTACGACAGACAACAATAGATGCTCTCTGAGCATTCAATGAAGAAGAAGAAGAAGATAATAATAGTTATAATGATAATAATAGTAATGTATTTATATAGCGCTAATCTAAGACGGTATATTGAATAAGTTTTTGTGAGTCAGAGAGCAAATGAAAAGGGGTTTGAGAGAGGGGGACAGAAGAGAGAGAGAGAGTGTGTTTGTGTGTGTGTGTGTGTGTGTGTGTGTGTGTGTGTGTGTGTGTGTGTGTGTTCATGCACATGTCTGTATTTTTTAAGTTGTATATTGATGTGTACATTACCGTGTGCTATGCTGCATGATAGAGTTTGTGTATGCCCATCACAACAGATGTTTCAGAAAGAAATGCCCGTCACATGGCTTTACTCCTTCTGTTGTTGTTGTTTATTGTTTTTGTATGTTTCTTCTTGTCTGTGCACTTGTTTACCTGGGAATGTGGACTCCTCCGGTCATTTTCTGGGAGTTCACGCTCTTGCTGCTATGGGTTCTTTTACATACACAAAATGATGCCAATGTCGGATATGCTGGACCTGACTTGTCAGGCACTTAACGGCTGGCAGTACAATGCAGTTTCACTCATATGATGGACAACAGTAGTTGCTGCCTGAGCATTCAACAAAGAAGCAGTAACATCCCATACGATCATGATTGCAGTGTCACTCACACATTGGTGCAACCTTTGCTGTTCATAATAACAGGGGGTAGTATGAACATATGTTTTGATTTGATTTGTTTAAACTCTACTCACTCCTTGTGATATCAGACTAAGGAAAAAAACAATTAAAGACGAGGTGCGGATGTGGGAGAAACGAAGAACAATGGAGAATGTGCAAAGCTGATGATCTGAAGTCTGTAGCTAGTACCAATAGACTGCGCTGGTTTGGGCACGTTCAACGGAAAGCAGACCACCACATCATAAAAAGAGCAATGAACTTCGTAGTGGATGGAAAGAGACCAAAGGGAAGACCTAGCAAAACCTGGGCTGCCTGTATTGCAGATGATCTTAGAGAAAGGGGCGTAAATAGGAGGAAGCTCAAAACAGAGAGAGATGGAGAAGGCTCATCAATGTCAAACCTCCCCTGGGAGAAACATAACAAAAAAGGAAGAAGAAGAATTAAAAGATATAGATAGCAACAAACAAAAAAACAACAAAAAGGATAAAGAAAGGGGTAGAGGGACGAAGGGAAGTTGGGTAACTCGAAGGGATGAAGCATTGACATTCTGCTGTAATAAGTCATGGTGAATCTGAAAAATGACTTTTGCTCTGTCAGTAACTTCAGGTGTCTGTAAATGCATTTCCACACAAAAATGCGGTCATCAACAGAGGATAGTATCAAAACGGAAATCTGTCCCACATTGAAGCAGCCTCCCTTTACCATACCTCACTGTGTTGTCGTGACGACAGGGGGTGCTGAGGCACGACCCTCAGGCCGACCTTGCCCTTCAGGCGGGCCCGGAGCCAGGGCCGCTGGACGAGGTGCGGATGTGGGAGAAACACCTGATGCGGCTTCGCTCCATCGACCATCAGCTGGACTCCGACGTGGCCAAGGACATCCTGAACAACCTGGAGCAGGCCGACTCCCAGTACGCCCACTCCTTCCAGGGTGTCCGCAAGGACATCAGCAAGGTGCGGGAGACTTTGCTTTCCATTCATGTTTTCTTTTTATTCTTCTGTTTTGAGGATAAAGATACAGGCAGTCGTGTGCCTTTTTACATTTTATCATCGTTCCCACCTGCATAAATGGCCTACTCTTCCAAGATGTGGAAGAAGATGTTTTGTGTGCATTCACACTTGAGGCCTTAGTTCATAGTCTCATTTGAAGGACTTTCAGGGGAGTGGAGTGGGCACTGATATTATTAACTCCAGGAGGACAGAAACTGCCTTGAACAGGTACTGGCTTATACCTGGGCCGTCATATCATGAGCACAGCTCTTAACCACCAGGCTGTCCCTGGTATCATCAGCACAGCTCTTAACCACCAGGCTGTCCCACTTGAGAGGGGAGGGGTCTTTCTTTCTAAGGTCTCTTCACTCAGATTGGTGTTAGGCGAGAATGGAAATTATGGTGAAGTTTTCAAAGTTGTGTGATATCAAAGGAATCTCTGTGTGTGTGTTGTGTGTTTAGCATCACTACAAATAAGAAGACATAGCTGCATGCTTTACACTTCAGTCTTTTATTTCTTTGACTCATGGATTGACAGACATATTGACAGATTGATTGATGATTGACAGACTGATTGACAGATTAATTAATAATAATAAATGGAATTTATATAGCGCTATATCTTGCAGAGACAAATCAAAGCGCTTGCACTTAACTCGTTCTTACACAATCATACAACCAGTAACAATTAATAGTTCCAACAAGTCCAAATGTGCATGCACGCATGTACACACACACACACACACACAGACACATACAGAGGTCACACACCCTGACAGGGCGATAGAATCTTGGCTGTTGAAGGCAGGGAAAAGCTATGAGATGAAGCAGGAGAGGAAAATCTTAGGTTTGAAAAAAGTCTTGAGACAGGATTTAAAAGTGTTATAAGAAGGCTTTTGGCGGAGAGAGAGAGGGAGGTCATTCCAGATAGATGGACCAGAAGAGCAACGGCCGACTGTGGATTGGTCGAATCTAGGTATTCGTAAGGACAAGGTATCTGCAGCAGAGTGGAGGGAACGAGAAGGAGTGTACAAGTGAAGACATTCACAGAGGTAGGAGGGTGCTGTTTTGTGGAGACATTTGTAACAGAGAGTACTGATCTTATAGTTTACTGTCTGTGGCACAGGCAGCCAGTGGAGAGATCGCAAGAAAGGGGTAATGTGCTCCGATTTTTTCTTTATGAGGACTAGTCGAGCTGCAGAGTTTTGTATACGTTGAAGGGAGTGGATAGATGATGCTGGCAGACCAGCCAAAAGAGAATTGCAATAGTCCAGACGTGAAAGAATGAGAGACGTAACAAGTTTGGATGTTACATGTGTGGACAGGTACTTTCGAATTGCACTAATGCGCCATAATTGATCGTAGCATGACTGGCAGATATGGGTGATGAATTTTTGCATAGAGAGTGTGTTGTCGATAATGACCCCTAGATACTTCACAGCAGTGGATAGAGGGACTGATGTATTGCTGAATTCTATTGAAGCTGTTGTGATGGAGGAGAGTTTGTGTTTGGTAGGATGGTTTCCGTTTTTATCTGCATGTAGCTGTAATTTGTTCTGGATCATCCAATTTTGGATACCTTGAAAACAGTGGGCCATATTTGTCAAGAAAGAAGGCAGATTTTCAGGAGTGTCGCTGCTTAGAATCTGAAAGTCATCTGCATAAAAATGATGGTTGATCTGATGGCGGTTAATTATATGTGACTGTGGAGCAGTGTAGAGGGTGAAAAGAACAGGGCCCAGAACAGATCCCTGTGGAACTCCACATTCCAGTCTTGCAGGTACTGACTGAATCTTATTTTCTGTGACTGTGTGGAATCGGTTGGTAAGGTATGAACTAAACCAGGTAAGGCTGTACCAGTAACACCAAACGTTTTTTGAAGACGGGAGAGAAGAATAGAGAGGTCAATAGTGTCGAAGGCTGCAGATAAGTTGAGTAGAGAAGGGAGATTTTCCCTGAGTCAGAAGCAAGTAGAAGCATGTTTAAGGTGTGGACAAGGGTGGTTTCAGTGCTGTGGTTGATGCAATAGGCAGACTGAAACACAGGAAGGAGACTGTTGGAGAGAAGGTGGTGGTTGAGCTGTTTTAGAACTACTTTTTCAAGAACTTTAGAGATAAAAGGTAGGTTGGAAACAGGTCTGTAATTCTTCAGAATGTTAGGGTTAAGGTCGTGCTTTTTGAGTAGTGGTGTGATTAAAGCAGTTTTTAGAGCTGAAGGAACATTTCCAGAAACAAGAAATAAGTTTACTATTTTCGTGATAGTGGGTATGAGTTGTGGTAGGCACTGTGCGAAAAGAGAAGCAGGTATGGGGTCCAGATCACATGATTTTGTAGTCATTCCTTTTAGAATTATCTCGACTTCTTTCTCGCTTGCTGGATGAAAGGAAAGGAGAGGAGTGCCAGAGAATTGGGGATCAGAAGTTGCAGGCTGGAAAGGAGTCTGATCCAAACTGGAGCGAATGTTGCGGACTTTGTCAGAGAAGAAAGCAGAAAATATAGAAGGAAGTTCAGAGTGGTCGTGAATAGAAGGCAGAGGGCTACAGATCCAAGAAGAGTGGATGTGAGGAAAAAGAGAGATTTCATAGACGTGGCATCAAGAACTTGAGAAGAGTAATACTTTGCTTTTGCTGAATGAATTAAGGTTTTGACTTTGTTGATTTGTTTTCGAAGAAGCTGTTTATTTCAGTTTTTGTTTTTCGCCATTGCCGCTCTAGTTGTCGGCGTTTGCGTTTTGCGACCAGGATGTCACGGTTGTACCAAGGTGCACAGGGCCTACCAGGCAGGAGATGGTCAGTAGGAGGAGCATGCTCATCAAGGAGTTGGCTGAGGACAGTATTATAGTGTTTAGAAGGGTCAGTATGGTCAGGGGTTTGTGATAGGCGTTCAGCAGCTTAGGAAAGAAAAGTTTGAATATCTATGGCTTTGAGGTTGCGACGGCTAATGTGCTTCTTCTTTATGATGGGTTTTGCAATGTTTATGGAGAAAAGAATGGCAGAATGATCGGAGAGCAGTTTGTCAGTGACTTAGATGTGACTAGACCTTGTGAAACCTTGTAATTGATGATTGACAGACTGATTGACAGATTAATCGATGATTGACTGGCATATTGATTGATGATTTTTTAGACTTATTGACAGACACATTGATTGATGATTGCCAGACTGATTGAAAGACATGGGTGGATGATTGCCAGGCGGAGTCAGAAACGAAGAAGATCCTGAAGTTCCTCAGCACGATGCGGCCGTGGTTCCAGCAGCTGCACGACGCCACGGAGCCCCGGCAGATGCTGAAGCTGTTCAAGCCTCTCATGACCGTACTGGACCTGGTCTGGTCCCACTCTGTGTAAGTCGCCGCCTCTGCAGTGGCAGTGGGCAGTGCCAGTGGCAGTGGCAGTGGCAGACAATGCAGTGGTAGTGGCAGTGGCAGACAAGGCAGTCCTCCCGGGGATGCTGGGGGCCTGCAGTGGCAGTTTACTCTCTTAGACAATGCAATCCCCTGTGGGGATGCCAGGGGCCTGTCAGTATAAATAGCATTCCCACCATCTGGAAATTTTGTGCTAGGAATTCCCTGTTCTTTTCTATCCTTCTCTTTGCTTCTGCTTTGTTCCTTTTCTTCCTGTCTTGTCTGTTTTCTGCCTTCTAGGTCCAATCTCCCGCCTTTTTTCCCCAAAAGACTTAAAAGATACAAATTCTCTCCCACGCCGAAGTCAGATGCGCTGGGCCTGACTTGTCAAGGTGCTTAGCAGCAGCGCGACACATTTTCGCTCATATGACAGGCAATAGTGGTTGCTGTCTGCACCTTCAGTGAAGAAGAAGAAAGATTTATTTATGTAGATGTGTGTGTTTACCGCAGTTACTACAGTGATCTAATAATGTAGATGTGTGTGTTTACCGCAGTTACTACAGTGATCTAATAATGTAGATGTGTGTGTTTACCGCAGTTACTACAGTGATTTATTTATGTAGATGTGTGTGTGTATATCGCAGTTACTACAGTAATTTATTTATGTAGATGTGTGTGTGTATATCGCAGTTACTACAGTGATTTATTTATGTGGATGTGTGTGTTTACCGCAGTTACTACAGTGATTTATTTATGTAGATGTGTGTGTTTATCGCAGTTACTACAGTGATTTATTTATGTGGATGTGTGTGTTTATTGCAGTTACTACAGTGATTTATTTATGTAGATGTGTGTGTGTATATCGCAGTTACTACAGTGATTTATTTATGTGGATGTGTGTGTTTACCGCAGTTACTACAGTGATTTATTTATGTGGATGTGTGTGTTTGCTGCAGTTACTGCAATGACTTATTTATGTGGATGTGTGTGTTTGCTGCAGTTACTGCAATGACTTATTTATGTGGATGTGTGTGTTTGCTGCAGCTACTACAGTGACTTATTTATGTGGATGTGTGTGTGTGTGTGTGTTTTCTGCAGCTACTACAATGACTTATTTATGTGGATGTGTGTGTTCTGCAGCTACTACAGTGACTTATCTATGTGGATGTGTGTGTTCTGCAGCTACTACAGTGACTTATCTATGTGGATGTGTGTGTGTACTGCAGCTACTACAATGACTTATTTATGTGGATGTGTGTGTGTACTGCAGCTACTACAGTGACTTATCTATGTGGATGTGTGTGTGTTCTGCAGCTACTACAGTGACTTATCTATGTGGATGTGTGTTCTGCAGCTACTACAGTGACTTATCTATGTGGATGTGTGTGTTCTGCAGCTACTACAGTGACTTATCTATGTGGATGTGTGTGTTCTGCAGCTACTACAGTGACTTATCTATGTGGATGTGTGTTCTGCAGCTACTACCACCAGATCGACAAGTTCCACAACCTGCTACGTCTGCTGTCCAACGAAGTGGTGCACCGGGCCATCGCCTTGGTGGGGGAGAACATCCTGAGAGAGCCGCTGGAGGTGAGGGGGGTGGTCAGTGCAGCAGGAACAGTTGTAGGAACTGAAGTGACAGTGAGGACATTGAGGGCAGCAGTCCTGTAGGAACTGAAGTGACAGTGAGGACATTGAGGGCAGCAGGAACAGTTGTAGGAACTGAAATGACAGTCAGGACATTGAGTGCAGCAGTCATGTAGGAACTGAAGTGACAGTGAGGACATTGAGGGCAGCAGTCCTGTAGGAACTGAAGTGACAGTGAGGACATTGAGTGCAGCAGTCATGTAGGAAATGAAGTGACAGTGAGGACATTGAGTGCAGCAGGAACAGTTGTAGGAACTGAAGTGACAGTGAGGACATTGAGGGCAGCAGGAACAGTTGTAGGAACTGAAGTGACAGTGAGGACATTGAGGGCAGCAGTCATGTAGGAACTGAAGTGACAGTGAGGACATTGAGGGCAGCAGTCCTGTAGGAACTGAAGTGACAGTGAGGACATTGAGGGCAGCAGGAACAGTTGTAGGAACTGAAGTGACAGTGAGGACATTGAGTGCAGCAGTCCTGTAGGAACTGAAGTGACAGTGAGGACATTGAGTGCAGCAGTCATGTAGGAACTGAAGTGACAGGACATTGAGTGCAGCAGTCCTGTAGGAACTGAAGTGACAGTGAGGACATTGAGTGCAGCAGTCATGTAGGAACTGAAGTGACAGTGAGGACATTGAGTGCAGCAGTCCTGTAGGAACTGAAGTGACAGTGAGGACATTGAGTGCAGCAGTCCTGTAGGAACTGAAGTGACAGTGAGGACATTGAGGGCAGCAGGAACAGTTGTAGGAACTGAAGTGACAGTGAGGACATTGAGGGCAGCAGTCCTGTAGGAACTGAAGTGACAGTGAGGACATTGAGGGCAGCAGGAACAGTTGTAGGAACTGAAGTGACAGTGAGGACATTGAGTGCAGCAGGAACAGTTGTAGGAACTGAAGTGACAGTGAGGACATTGAGTGCAGCAGTCCTGTAGGAACTGAAGTGACAGTGAGGACATTGAGGGCAGCAGTCCTGTAGGAACTGAAGTGACAGTGAGGACATTGAGTGCAGCAGGAACAGTTGTAGGAAATGAAGTGACAGTGAGGACATTGAGGGCAGCAGGAACAGTTGTAGGAACTGAAGTGACAGTGAGGACATTGAGGGCAGCAGTCATGTAGGAACTGAAGTGACAGTGAGGACATTGAGGGCAGCAGTCCTGTAGGAACTGAAGTGACAGTGAGGACATTGAGGGCAGCAGTCCTGTAGGAACTGAAGTGACAGTGAGGACATTGAGTGCAGCAGGAACAGTTGTAGGAACTGAAGTGACAGTGAGGACATTGAGGGCAGCAGGAACAGTTGTAGGAACTGAAGTGAGGACATTGAGGGCAGCAGTCCTGTAGGAACTGAAGTGACAGTGAGGACATTGAGTGCAGCAGTCCTGTAGGAACTGAAATGACAGTGAGGACATTGAGACCAGCCGCCATGGCGCAGTGGTTAGCGCCTTGGGTTACGGACTGGAAGGTCGCGGGTTCAATTCCCATAAGTCATAGGGATTTTTCTGACTCCGGCCGGCTCCTACCCAGAGTGAGTGTGCTGTGGGCTCAGTGGGAAGACTGGGACCACACAGTCGAGCCTCATCCACTTAACGGATGCGAGTTTGAGAGTGTTGCTCAAATTACCTGACCAACACTGCAGGTGTCTGTATCTCTCGGGCCCGGTTGACGCCGGGATATATTGTGATAGCAAGCGTAAAATACAATCCTGTGAAGTAGTCTCAAAGCATATGCACTTCCACAGCAGCATCATTACGTCATCCTCATTGTCATTGATCATCATGCAATAAAATAATTGCCTCTGATTCTGTGGTTCCGGTTGCTCTGGTCTCATGGTGACCTCAGATTTGGTTTGCCCATACACTTCTGTGCCTGTGGTGAGTTTGTGTCAAAGCCTTTGGGGTTGGAGGTTCGCGGGGGACGGTCGTTGTGGTGGTTGCCACCTCGGGTGGGCAACTCACTCAGTCTGGCTCCGCGACTGGGCTAATATTGTCGTGAGTAGGGGGCTTAGTAGGTGGTGTCCTGCGTATGTTAGCTCAGAACAGGCACCACTGAACACCACCAAAGTGACCCAGCAGCAGTGCAGGGCCCCTCTGGCTGGTGGCCCCACAGCGGCCTGATAGTGATGGGCTCCCTGTGGACTTCCGACCCTGAGGATGAGACATAACGAATCTGGGTATGGCTGTGGTGGGGAGATTGGAATGAGCGGCGTGGGAACAGCAGGACAGGGGACGTCACTATGAGGCAGCAAAAAAAAAATTTTTTTAAGATAAAAAGTTAGGACATTGAGTGTAGCTGTCATGTAGGAACTGAAATGACAGTTAGAAGGGGGGGGGGAGAGGGTAGCGGGGGACATTGAATGCAGCAGTTTCCTTGTTTGATTATTTTGTGTACTTTTTCATTTTTTGGGTGGTTTTTGTTTGTTGTTTGTCTTTTATTCTGGGGTATGAACGTGAAAGAGTGGAAGTGGATGGTGTTGTAACCCGATATGA
This sequence comes from Rapana venosa, assembly GCA_028751875.1. Taxonomy (NCBI): domain Eukaryota; kingdom Metazoa; phylum Mollusca; class Gastropoda; order Neogastropoda; family Muricidae; genus Rapana; species Rapana venosa. Next base: position 21,218,757 of record CM054160.1, on the reverse strand, counting down.
TTTGCTTGACATTTTATCATTTGTTTTTTTAATTTATTTTCTTCTTCTTTTTTTTTGTAATCCAAATCTAAGTGAGTGCACATGTGTGCATGAGTATGTACGTGTGTGAATGTGTGTGTTGTGTTGTGGTGTGTGTGTGTACAAGTTCTGCAGTGTACTTTTCTTGTTTTGGGTTTTTTCTTTCTTTCTTTTTTCTTTTGTTTCTTTGTTTTGTTGTTGTTGTTTTGTGGTATGTGTTTTTTTCATTTTTTTCTCTTTGAGTCAGCTTTATTGTTGTTGGTTATCATAATAATGCAGTTAGATATTATTGATCAAGTTGTCATTGTTCCTAGATACATGGCTTGATGAGAAAAAGCAAATACGTTGCTTATTCAGTGTACCATCTGGAAATAGAAGTTTGACGTGGCATGACTGGCAGTGAGGTGCTGTGTGTTTGTCAGTCCTACTCCAAGCTGAAGGAGGCGCTGAGGGTGTGTGCAGCGTTCCGGGGAACCTACCTCGACTTCAAGGACAAGGCCGACGACAAAAACGCTCAGAACATCGCCGAAAACGCCGAGAGACTGTAAGTGCTGCTGCCCTTCGTCTTTCTCTCCGTTTTCCTTCTTTCTCTCTTTCTGTCTTCCTTCCCTGAACTGGAGGAGGAGGAGGAGTCTTTGTGTTGATGTTTTACGTGGGGTGTACCTTGGGCCCGTCACACCTGGAGGGTTCGTATAATATCACTAAAAAGTGAACAGACGTAAAATTGAAGTCAACAACAACAACAACAACACCTGGAGGGTGGGTCAGTATGTCACGGTGTAGATCACACACCATCTTTTGTGCCACAGGCTTGCCTCCTGTGGGGATGCCGGGGACCTGCCAGTAGAAACAGCATCCCCTTCTGGAAAGTCTGTGCTAGCAATTCCCTCTTTTCTATCCTTCTCTTTGTTTCTGCCTTTTTCCTTTTCTTCCTGCCACCTCCATCTTGTCAATTGTCTTCTTGTGCATGTGCGCATGTGCGTGCGTGCATGCATAAATTTGAAATCTGTTATTCATGATATTTGAGGAAAGTTGCATGCGTGTAAATGATTTTAGTGCAAGCGCTTCGATTTGTTTGGTTCACAAGATTCAGCGCTATATAAATTCCATATTATTATTATTATTATTGTTATTTTCTGCCTTCTTGGCCTATTCTTGTGCCTTGTTTTCTGGAAAGGCTTCAAAAGACAACACTTCCCTCCCAGGCTGAAAGTGGATGTGCTGGGCCTTATTTGAAAGGCGCTCGATGGCAGTGCAACGCATTTTCGCTCCTATGACAGACAACAGTAGTTACTGTCTGAGCGTTTGACGAAGAGGAAGAGGAGAAGCAGAATACCTCTGGCCACAGCCAGCCCACTTTTCTTTAAATGGTGGATGCACTTTTAACGTGTGCAGGATGTTCTGCTGGCTATAGTGCTGAATTAATTAAGGGATGTTTTGTGACAGAATAATAATGAATGACACTGTCGATATCCTGTGACAAAATACAGTGTATGATATATTTTAGTTGTGTCGCAGTTTACTAATACTGGAGCTTTTCTTCTTTACATCTGCTTTTATTTTACAATATTTTAAAATGTCATTCTATTGATTCATTTTAGAAAAAAAAAATCCTTATTCGTTCGCATTTGTATTCTTCAAAGGTTGACAGAAAGTCAAAGTCAAGTCAAAGTCAAAGTCAAAAACACTTTAATCATCCCATGAAGGGCAATTACAATACTGACAGGCAGATTGATACTCATCAAATATATCAAAGACACAAAAGCTATATTTCATATTGGTTTTCAAATAAAATGTCACGACACACACACACACACACACACCACACACACGCGCGCATGCGCACACACATCAATTGTGAACACAATTTTAAACCCATTGACTAGAAGACATAAAAACTTATTTTTACGCACGCATATACGCAGCACGTACACACGCACGTACGTGTGTGTGCGAACACGCCCACGCACACCCACACCATACACCAATATATGAATTCAATGTTTTAAGACAGTTGACTAGAACACAGACTTATTTCACACACCCACGCACCCACACACACACACACACAATTATGTATTGACTACACTCGTAACAATGACAATCAGGCAGATAATTCAGAGAAATGTAAGAACTAGGTAGTCAACATCATTGTGAATTCAGAAGTCGAATGCTTACTGGCACAAAAGAATTAAGCGTGTAGCTTGCCTTGTTCCTGCAGCTTACTCCGCAGTGGAGCCATGCGCTGTGTTTCAGGGCAGCGCGGCCTCACGGGAACCTGTTCACCACCAAGATGTACGGCCCCCACGCCTACACCCCACGCTACGGCCTCAGGAACCTGGACTCTGACGGCAGCAGCACGATGCTGAACGAAGAAGACCTCATGACCGACTCCCCCTGGCCCCCACGCAATGCGCCCTGCTTCGATCTCCTCAACAGCTTCATGGAGAGGTACTGCGGTGCTTGTGGGTGGTGTGTGCTGTGTTTGTGATGTGATGTGATGGGTTGTGTTTGTGTTGTGTTATGGTTGTGTTGTGTTATGGTTGTGATGTGTTATGGTTGTGTTTTGTTGTGTTATGTTAGTATTGTGTTATGCTTATGTTGTGTTATGGTTGTGATGTGCTATGTTTGTGATGGGTTGTGCTTGTGATGGGTTGTGTTTGTATTGTGTTAGGGTTGTGATGTGTTATGGTTGTGTTATGCTTATGTTGTGTTATGTTTGTACTGTGTTATGCTTATGTTGTGTTATGGTTGTGATGTGTTATGTTTGTGATGTGTTTTTGGTGTTGTGGTATGGTTGTGATGTGGTATGGTTGTGTGTTATGGCTGTGTTGTGTTTTTGGTTGTGATGCGTTGTGTTTGTGATGTGTTATGGCTGTGTATTGTTATGATGTGGTATGGTTGTGTGTTATGGCTGTGTTGTGTTTTTGGTTGTGATGCGTTGTGTTTGTGATGTGTTATGGCTGTGTATTGTTATGTTTGTGTTGTTATGGCTGTGTTGTGTTGTGGCCGTGTTGTGTTATGGCTGTGTTGTGTTAATGGTTGTGTTATGATATGTATGTGTTGTGTTATTTTTGCGATGTGTTATGTTTGTGTTGTGTTCCATCCTACAAGGAGTACAGGCCATATTGATGGAGAGGTACAGCAGTGGTTGTTGTGTGTTATGTTTGTGTTGTGTTCCATCCTACAAGGAGCACAGGCCATATTGATGGAGAGGTACAGCAGCGCTTGTGGTTGTTGTGTGATATGTTTGTGTTGTGTTCCATCCTACAAGGCGCACAGACCATATTGATGGAGAGGTACAGCAACACTTGTGGTTGTTGTGTGTTATGTTTGTGTCATGGTCTGGTGGCTAGAGGAAAAGTCCAGCGACAGACAGGAATCAGGATGCTGGTGTGTGTGTGTATATGTCTGTGTCTGTGTGTGTGAGTGTGTGTGTCTGTGTGTGTATATATGTCTGTGTGTGTGTGTATATGTCTGTGTGTGTGTGTGTCTCTGTATGTGTGTGTGTGTCTGTGTCTCTGTGTGTGTGTGTCTCTGTGTGTGTGTGTGTGTGTGTCTCTGTGTGTATGTGTCTGTGTCTCTGTGTGTGTGTGTCTGTGTGTGTGTGTCTGTGTGTGTGTGAGTGTGTGTGTCTCTGTGTGTGTGTGTGTGTGTCTCTGTGTGTGTGTATGTGTGTCTCTGTGTGTGTGTGCTCCTAATCAGAACTGCTGCTGGTGTGGCAGGTGCAACGATGTTCTGGAGCTGGTGGAGACCACACGTCACTTCCGCCTGCTGGCGGGGGCAGCGGAGGTAGGGGGCGCTGGCAGCATGAGCCTGGACGCCATGGTGAAGGAGATCCACCACAAGTACTCCCACGCCATGCAGGAGTTCTTCTCCACCGTCAAGAACGTCCTCAACATCGACGGCTCCCAGTCCTTCGAAAGAGCCTTCTTCAAGTTCCGCACTGTTGTCAAGGTGAGGTGGACACGGTGGCTGCTGTTCCTCCACAGAGAGACCCGCCCCCCAGGGCATGCCCGGGGCCTGGCAATAGCATCCCCACCTTCCTGAAATTCTGTGCTAGAAATTCCCTCTTTTCCATCCCTCTCTTTATTTCTGCCTTTTCTTTCTGTCTTGTCTGTTTCTGCCTTTTTGGACTATTCTTCTACGTTTTTCCAGAAAGATTTAAAAGATAACAATTCTCTCCCATGCCAAAGTCGGATGTGCTGAGCCTTAATTGTCAGTTGCTTTACGGCAGCACAACACATCTTTGCTGTTTGAGCTTTCGATGAAGAAGACAGAGAGGAAACTCGGGATGTCAAGCCAATTGTGGCCTGAAACTAAGCAAAAGATGCCTGCTTTTCCTTGGAATGAAAGAGACAAGACACTGAATGATTAAAAAGCAAATTGTGGAATAAAACTCTACCTTTATGGTTTGTGAATTTTCTCATAATGTTATGTATAAAAGAAACAAAGTGTAAGCTGACAAGTGTAACTGTATCATTTTACAAAGTAGTACTGCAAAGACAGATGTAATGATTTCTCTTTTCACCACCCAAAAGCATAAATGCTCAAGGTCACAGGGTCATGCAGGTAATAGACTATACTGCTGATAAATCATGAAAGCTTGAAACAGATTGAAAAGGCTTTGTTCTTTAATGTTTTCATCAGTTAACATATATTTCAACATTCACAATAAAGCAATCTGTTGAACATATCATATTTCAACATTCACAATAAGGCAATCAGTTCAGAATATATTTCAACATTCCCAACAAAGCAATCAGTTGAACACATATTTCTGTACTTTAATTATCACTTCTCTGTGACATGAGTGTCTATGTAGGTAATGATTGTGTTGTTGTTAAGTTGTCATACCTTGTAGATCAAACTGAAATAATAAAGCAGCTACCTTATAGATCAAACTGAAATAATAAAGCAGCTACCCCTACAGTGGGAGTACAGCGCTTTAATGTGGTGGGGGGGAGGGGAACAAACCAGTTCCCCAACAACAAAAAAGTCACCATTGGTGAACCCAGAATTAAAAGGAGCCGCAATGAACAAATAAACAGAAACCTGATCCCATGCACACAGCTACCAGCAGTTTCCTTCAATTTATAAACACTGACAATTTGTTTTGTTGGGGACATAAGATATTAAAAATTCCAGTGATTAGTAAAAAGATTTTACCTTTTTTTTTTTTTTAGAAAGAAGAAAAAAATCATGAGTCATATAGAAATAGTTTTCAGTATGTGTGCACACATACTTCTTGTAAGGAGTACCAACTGTCAGCATTCCTGTTTAAAGTATGTTCTTTCGAGCCAGAAGGCCCATAGAGCCGGAGCTTATCCCGGTTTCTGTAGCGTGAAGCGAACTGATGGTTTTCACCACCCCTGTGACAGGACGCTAGTCTGTCGCCAGATACTTCCCCAGCAGAGCTGGTACCCACTTGTACACCTGGGTGGAGTGAGGAAAATAGGAGTAAAGTGTCTTTCCCAAGGGCACAACACCGAGCCGAGCGGGGATCGAACCCGCGACCTCTGGATCACGAGTTGACCACCTAAACCACTCGACCACGGTGCCCCCCAAAATATGTTTAATTTTCAACCACTTCTGAATCATGTTGGGGACAGGATAGCTCAGTGGTCAGAGCACTTGCTTTCCCCAAGCTAAGGTTAAGCAGCATTGAGCGTGGTTACCAAGTAGATGGGTGACCGTTCGTGCACCTTGGCTTTAGAACAGTCCCCCAGTCTTCCCAGCTGTAAATGAGTACCTGCCCTCTTTAGGGTCAGGGAAGGTAAAGCAGAGGAGATGAGCGCCGCCCTCACTATGCTGGCCCCTGGAGAAGTTGAGGTCTCTGACATCTGGCTCCCCAAACAACCGCATTACCGTTACCTTAAATCATGTAGTCTGTCATAGAAAAAGAAGAGGAAAGTGTTCTCAACTTTAAGCAACAAAAGCATTACCTTTACCTGAAATCATGTAGTCTGTCATAGAAAAAGAAGAGGAAAGTGTTCTCAACTTTAAGCAACAAAAGCATTACCTTTACCTGAAATCATGTAGTCTGTCATAGAAAAAGAAGAGGAAAGTGTTCTCAACTTTAAGCAACAAAAGCATTACCTTTACCTGAAATCATGTAGTCTGTCATAGAAAAAGAAGAGGAAAGTGTTCTCAACTTTAAGCAACAAAAGCATTACCTTTACCTGAAATCATGTAGTCTGTCATAGAAAAAGAAGAAGAAAGTGTTCTCACCTTTAAGCAACAAAAGCATTACCTTTACCTTAAATCATGTAGTCTGTCATAGAAGAAGAAGAAGAAAGTGTTCTCACCTTTAAGCAACAAAAGCATTACCTTTACCTTAAATCATGTAGTCTGTCATAGAAAAAGAAGAAGAAAGTGTTCTGAACTTTAAGCAACAACAGAGCTGGCACCCGAAGAGCACCTCAGTGTGTACAACCGCATTACCTTTACCTTAAATCATGTAGTCTGTCATAGAAGAAGAAGAAGACAGTGTTCTCAACTTTAAGCAACAAAAGCATTACCTTTACCTTAAATCATGTAGTCTGTCATAGAAGAAGAAGAAGACAGTGTTCTCACCTTTAAGCAACAACAGAGCTGGCACCCAAAGAGCACCTCAGTGTGTGCTGACACGCCTGCCTGCCTGCAGCAGCAGCAGAAGGTGAAGGTGAAGTCTCTGCTTGGCTTGGCTTGCTGTGCAGTCCCTGGAGAAGCGCCTGTCGGGCATCCTGCGCCAGGCCTTCAGCCAGTGCCCCACCGTGGAGGCCCAGCTGCGCCTGCTGGAGGTCTTCGAGGGCGTCAGCGGCCGTGAGATGGTGCAGGTTGGTCCGCGTCCACATCATCACAACAACAACAACAACAATCAGGACAGTACCAGCTGTAATATAGGTTTATAGCAAGTTGAGGTTAAGGAAAAACGTGGCAGTTTTAATAGTCATGGTCTTGCATATACAGCAATGTAAGTTTTAGCAAAAACATAGCAGTTTCAATATTCTTGGTCTTATAGGTAGCATGAAGAGTTTTAGCAAAAAACAGCAATTTTGATACTCATGGTCTTATATATATGGCAATATGAGTTTTAGCAAAAATGTAGTTTCAATATTCATGGTCTTATATATAGCAATAAGAGTTTAAGCAAAAACATAGCAGTTTTAATATTCATGGTCTTATACCAAATAAGAGTTTTAGCAAAAACATAGCAATATCAATATTCATGGCCTAATATGTAGCAAGAGCGTCATAGTATAACTGTTTATCGTCATTATATTGATATATGGCGTATGCTGAAAAATGACATACCTATGCTTTCCTCATTATTGTCATTGACAATATTTAATGAAAAATTTATCGTAATTATATTGATATGGCATATGCTGAAAAATGACATACCTATTCTTTCCTCTTTATTGTCATTGACAATATTTAATGAAAAATTTACTGAGGTAGTTATTGTTGTTATTATTCTTATTGTTGTTATTATTATTGGTGTTATTATTATTATCATTATTGGTGTTATCATCATTTTCCAACATTAACTGCTGTACAGTTACACATCAGTGACAAGGACCAGCAGCTGGTGTTGGCATTTACTGCGGAGCTGAAACAAGTGCGGGACATTATTGTTGCTATTATTCTTATTGTTGTTGTTACCATTATTATTATTATCCAGCATTAACTGCTGTACAGTTACACATCAGTGACAAGGACCAGCAGCTGGTGTCGGCATTTACTGCGGAGCTGAAACAAGTGTGGGACATTATTGTTGTTATTATTCTTATTGTTGTTGTTATTATCATTATTGTTGTTGTTACCATTATCATCATTTTCCAACATTAACTGCTGTACAGTTACACATCAAGGACAAGGACCAGCAGCTGGTGTCGGCATTTACTGCGGAGCTGAAACAAGTGCGGGACATGTTCACCTCCTCCTCCATCAGCCCCCCCCTCCACAAAAACATGCCCCCCGTCGTCAGCAAACTCATGTGGGTCTATGGGCTGCGACAACGCATCAAGGTACGACGATGAAGCTTCGGTGTTATATCTTATAATTATTATGTTGTGTTGTGTACTGCCCCATCCTGTTGTTCAAAAGACTTGCATCCAGACCACCACTCAAGGTCACAAGGAAGGGGAAGGGTAGCCTGGTGGTCAGGGCGTTACGCTCGTGATCTGACAGCCCTGCATTGATCCCAGGTTTGAACGGTGGTGGATCGGTGGTCTAGAGGTAACGCGCCTGTCTAGAAAGCGAAAAGTCCGGGTCGGAAGTGTGCGGTGGTTCGTATCCCGTCTGGGCCCGAAACTTTTCCCCCATCCATTAGACCATGAATGGTGGTCTGGGCGCTAGTCTTTCGGATGAGACGATAAACCGAGGTCCCGTGTGTTAAACAAAATTATTCAGCGCACGTAAAAGAACCCACGGCAACAAGAGAGTTGTCCCTGGCAAAATTCTTAGAAAAAAAGCCACTGGTGATAGGGAAACAAATTACAGTTGCAGACCAAAAAAAGAAAAAGAAAAAAAAAGGGTGGCGCTGCTCTTGTGGCGACGTGCTCTCCCCAGGGAGACCAGCCCAAATTTCACGCAGAGAAATCTCTTGACTTAAAGTGGTATAAATGAAATGAACACCCACTGTTCAAGGGGAGTTTTCCCCTGGAGTTCACATCAGTGCTGACTCCACTCACCTGAAAGTCCTTTGGATGAGACTATAAACCATGTGTGCAAATGCACGCAGAACATCTTGCGCAACTGTTAAATTCTCTTCTGCCTTTTGGAAAAGTAGGCCATTGCGTGCCAGTGGGAATGGATGACAACATTTAGAAAAACACATACCTGCTAGAGACATGTTCAGACATCGTCCCCAAGTTCAGAATGCGGCTACGCTAAAGGTGGGCAGAAACGGTGGCATACGCAGGTGGGCAGAGAAAGTGGCATACGCAGGTGGGCAGAAACGGTGGCATACGCAGGTGGGCAGAAACGGTGGCATACGCAGGTGGGCAGAAACGGTGGCATACGCAGGTGGGCAGAAACGGTGGCATACGCAGAATCTCGCCATGGGTGAAGCTGGGAGTGCTAGTTGAGGAACGAGAGAGAAGAAAAAAAAGGAGAGGGAAAAGTTTTGGAACAAATGAGAATTGAACTTGTACTTTTTGCTTTGCGTTAACTTATTTGTAACAGGAAATAATGACAATATGAATGCAGAATTGTAGGCAAGTGTGTCACCTGTATGCCATTGATCCACTTATAGATGCGTTATTTGTAACATGAAATAATGTCATAATGAATGCAGAATTGTAGGCAAGTGTGTCACCTGTATACCATTGATCCACTTGTAGATGCATGAACTTATTTGTAACATGAAATAATGACAATAATGAATGCAGAATTGTAGGCATGCACGTTACCTGTAGACCATTGATCCACTTATAGATGCATTATTTGTAACATGAAATAATGATAACAATAAATAAAGAATTGGACACTGTGATAAGCATTTATATTGAATGAATAAAATTTATGTGAAAACTTGTTATTGTCTCCTGATCAGAAAATTTCTGGGAGGTTCTGAGCAAAGCATCAGTCGAAAGAAGAAAATAAACACGAACATGAAAACTCTATCATCTCATAATCACAACCAGAGAAATTCATGTAGATTATAGCATCACAATAACAGAATAAAAAGTAGTAAAGCATTTCAGAAGATTACATACAAATAATAATAATAATAATAATAAATGGAATTTATATAGCGCTATATCTTGCAGAGACAAATCAAAGCGCTTGCACTCAACTCATTCTTACACAGTCATACAACCAGTAACAATTAATAGTTCCAACAAGTTGTTGTTGTTGTTGTTGTCTTTGATTTTACGTCTGTTCACTCTCAGTGATATTAGACGAGAAAAAAAAACCCATATATACAAGGGGTGTATGAGTATTGAGGTGGTGGTGGAGGCCCTACTGAAAAAAGCGAGGGGGGAAAAGTAGTCTAATCATGAAAAGAAACCCCACAAAGCAAAAGATACAATAAAATAAAAAAATTAAAATAAAAAAAACCGAAACCAAAACAAAAAGTGATTAACGTTAATGAAACTATAACAAATGTCCTATAGGACTATGCCAGAGACCTTTTGCAATATCAAATGCCAAATTCAAGTTATTGAATATGCTTCTAAGGGAGTTTTCAGAAAATTGGGGTAAAAAAATGTTTGTATTCTTACATTCAAATATTATATGAGTATTAGAAATATTCTCACCACACAGAGATTTACTGTGTCTACTGATTTTGGTTACGAATGCATTAAGTTTCATTCTATAAAACAAACTATTCACTCTTCGTGCTGTGGAGATATTTGAGCAAGTCTTAGAATGGCTCACGACTCTTGCTTTATCAGTTTTGATGACAGATCTGTTTAGAAATCTCTCTTTTAGGTGATACGTTTCTGTGACTTTTCTCCTTGATGTTTGTTCTAATAAGTGGTAGCCCTCTTGTAATGATAAAGGCACGTGCAATGTTGCTGATTCCCGTTCATGCTTTGCACCTCTTTTAGCAGCTCTATCAGCCCACTCATTTGGAAAGAATCCACTGTGTCAAGGCACCCAACAAAAAGTGACATTTGTGCCTTTTAAGGTTAAAAGGTGTATGACATGATTAATCTCTAATGCAACAAGTTCCAACAAGTCCAGATGTGCATGTGCGCACATGCACACACCACACACACAACACACACACACACACACACACACACACACATACACACACACACACACAACACACACACACACAACACACACACACACACACAGGTCACACACCCTTGGTAGGGCGATAGATTCTCGGCTGTTGAAGGCAGGGAAAAGCTATGAGATGAAGCAGGAGAGGAAAATCTTAGGTTTGAAATAAATATGTCTTGAGACTGGATTTAAAAGTGTCATAAGGAGGCTTTCTGCTAAGAGAGAGAGGGAGGTCATTCAAGATTGGTCCATCCGATGGACCAGAAATAGAGAAAGAGCGACGGCCAACGGTGGATTGGTTGAATCTAGGTTTTCGTAAGGACAAGGTATCTGCAGCAGAGTGGAGGGAACGAGAAGGAGTGTACAAGTGAAGACATTCACAGAGTTAGAAGGGTGTTGTTTTGTGGAAACATTTGTAACAGAGGGTACTGATCTTATAGTTTACTCTCTGTGGCACAGGCAGCCAGTGGAGAGATCGCAAGAGAGGGGTAATGTGCTCAGATTTTTTCTTTCTGAGGACTAGTCGAGCTGCAGAGTTTTGTATATGTTGAAGGGAGTGGATTGATGATGTTGGCAAACCAGCCAAAAGAGAATTGCAATAGTCCAGACGTGAAAGAATGAGAGATGTAACGAGTTTGGATGTTGCATCTGTGGACAGGTACTTTCAAATTGCACTAATATCCCGTAGTTGATAGTAGCAGGACTGGCAGGTCTGGGTGATGAATTTTTGCATAGTGTGTTGTCAATAATGACCCCTAGATACTTCACAGCAGTGGATAGAGGGACTGATGCATTGCCAAATTGTATTGAAGCGTACAAGTGAAGTGTACATAGATGAGCCTCCTATATTTCTAAATGTTTTTTTCTCACTTCAAACAGTAGAACTCTTGAGGTGGTAAGATTTTGCTGTGTGCAGCCATTTTTGCCCACCATTAACGAGCCACTTTCCACCTTCAGCAAGCACAGGTTTCTGTGTGTGTGTGAAGTTCAGGCTGCTCTTTGCAAGGAGAACATGTCGCCACAGTCAGTATCTCCACGTCACTGATCCACATCTTGGTTGTTTTTATAATGGTGATAATTATAGTGCATTATTTGTTTTCATTTTGGAGAGAAAAAAACACCCAAGAATTATGCTTTATAGTCAAAATCAAATGTTCAGTACGAATGGTGTATTTGACATTTTAAAAAATGTTTGTATTCCATCTTTTTCTGGTTTTATCCAGTGTATGCTGTGTAGGGACAGAAATGACAGGATCTATGTTGTGACAGGTTCCCATGGAGAAGCTGCGACAGGTCAGCCCTCATTCGCTGGAAGGGGACCGGGGCTGGCAGATGAGGGACTTCTACTCTGATCTGATGAAAGATCTGGACAAGTTAGTAACCTCCCTTTACTTGATTTAAAAAAAAAATGTTTGGGTCTTTTTGTAAACAAACTTTTTTTTGTGCTGCCTCTTCTGTGATGTCCCTGTCCTGATGTTCCCACGCCACTCATTTCAATCTCCCTGCCACAGCCACACCCAGATTCTTTGTGTCACATGCTCAGGGTCAGAAGTCCACAGGGAGCCCATCAGTGTCAGGCTGCCGTGGGGCCACCAGCCAGAGGGGCCCTGCACTGCTGCTGGATAGCGTAACTTTGGTGGTGTTCAGTGGTGCCTGATCTGAGCTGACATACCAGGGCACCTGTTATTGACCCCTCTGCTGACAGCAGTGCTCGCTCTGTCGCGGAGCCAGGCTGAGTGAGTCACCCACCCAAGGTGGTGACCCACAACATCCCTTCATTGACCGTTCCCCGTAAACCTCCACTCCCGAAGGTTTTGGCACAAACTCACCACAGGCACAGACGTGTGTGGGGAAACAGAAACTAAGGTCACCATGAGACCATAGCAACTGGGGCCTCTGAATCAGAGGCCATTTTCTTTTATTGCATGATGATGATGAGGATGATGTGATGCTGCTGCTGTGGAAGTGCATGTTCTTTGAGACTACTCGACAGGGCTGAACTCTACACTTTCTTTTGATAATGTATCACAGAATCAACCGGGCCTGAGAGATACA
>CM054160.1:21153456-21198456 GCA_028751875.1 Rapana venosa | reverse complement strand
ACTATTATTATTAATGGTTATGTTGATAATCACAGTTGCCTCAGTCTCTAACTCCATATATTATTATTATTATTACTATTATTATTTGTTATGCTGATAATCACAGTTGCTGGAGCAAGGGCTCAGTCACTAACTCCATATATTATCACTGTTATTATCTATTTATTATTATTATTTGGTTATGCTGATAATCACAGTTGCTGGAGCAAGGCCTCAGTCACTAACTCCATATATTATCACTGTTATTATTATTATTATTATTATGTTTTCTATTTTTAAAAAGGTTGTTTGGAAAAAAGGCCTCAGTCCTAACTCCATATATTATTATTTATTATATTATTATTATTAATGGTTATGGACAGCTGCTGGAGCAAGGCCTCAGTCACTAACTCCATATATTATTATTGTTATTATTACTATTATTATTAATGGTTATGCTGATAATCACAGCTGCTGGAGCAAGGCCTCAGTCACTAACTCCATATATTATCACTGTTATTATTAATTATTATTAATGGTTGTGCTGATAACCACAGCTGCTGGAGCAAGGCCTCAGTCACTAACTCCTATATTATTATTTTATTATTATTATTATTATTATTAATGGTTATGGACAGCTGCTGGAGCAAGGCCTCAGTCACTAGCTCCTATATTACACTTATTATTATTATTTTTTATTATTATTTAAAGGTTATGGAAAAAACTGCTGGGGCAAGGCCTCAGCCCTAACTCCATATATTATTTTTATTTTTTTTTATTATTATATTAATAGGTATACATTGCTGGAGCAAAACCTCAGCCCCTAACTTCATATATTATCATTAATTAATTTATTATTATTTTTTATTAATGGTTATGGAAAAAGCTGCTGGAGCAAGGCCCACCCGTAACTCCATATATTATCATTATTAATATTATATTATTAATATTATGGTTACACAGTTTCGGAGCAAGGCTCAGCCCCTAACCCATATATTATCATTATTATTATTATATTAATTAATTTTTAAAGTTAACACAGCTGCTGGAGCAAGGCCTCAGCCCCTAACTCCATATATTTTCATGTTTTTTATATTATATCATTATTATTAAGGTTATGGAAACCAGTTTCTGGAGCAAGCCTCAGCCATAACTCCATATATTATCATTATTTTTTATTATATTATATGGTTATGGACAGTTGCTGGAGCAAGGCCTCAGCCATAACTCCCTATATTACATTTATTTTTATTATTATTATTATTAATGGTTATGGACACAGTGCTGGAGCAAGGCCTCAGCCTAACCCAATATTACACATTATTATTTTATTATTATTATTAATGGTTATGGAAAAACTTGCTGGAGCAAGGCCTCAGCACTAACCTCCATAATTAACACTGTTTTATTATTAAAATTATTAATGGTTATGGACAGCTGCTGGAGCAAGGCCTCAGTCACTAGCTCCTATATTATCATTATTATTATTATTATTATTGGTATTATTATTATTAATGGTTATGGACAGCTGCTGGAGCAAGGCCCCAGTCACTTGTTCCTATATTATCACTGTTATTATTATTATTATTATTATTATTATTAATGGTTATGGACAGCTGCTGGAGCAAGGCCTGAGCCACTTGTTCCTATATTATCATTATTATCATTATTGGTATTATTATTAATGTTGTGGACAGCTGCTGGAGCAAGGCCTCAGCCACTAGCTCCATATATTATCACTGTTATTATTATTATTATCATTATTATTATTATTATTAATGTTATGGACAGCTGCTGGAGCAAGGCCTGAGCCAGTAACTCCATATATTATCACTGTTATTATTATTGTTATTATTATTAATGTTATGGACAGCTGCTGGAGCAAGGCCTGAGCCACTACAGCTGGCGCATGAAGGAGTCGGCAGACTTCATCGAGTCGGCCATGTCGCTGGTGTGTATGGACGTGCACCAGAACCTGGACACTGTGCAGACAGGTTGCCACGACATCGCCGCCATGACCATCTCCTGGTCCAGCGGAACTCTGGACGTCTTCTCCGCGCGCCAGCCGACAGTGTCCTACTCCATGGAGGAGTTGCTGGAACTGCAGAAGTCAGTTACCTCCCTTGTTCCCTTCTTTTTTTTCTGGTAGAGAAATTTGGGATCCGTTTTTTGTTCTCAGTAGTCATGAAGCTGTTGCTCCTGGGAAACAAATGCGATGTATAAAAGTATAGCACGTCCATTTTTCTTTGGGGTGGGGGGTGGCTGTCGTTTGTTGTGTTTGTTATCTTTATATAGATACAAGCGCTTCGATTTGTTTGTTTTTTTACAAGATTCAGCGCTATATAGATTCCATATATTATTATTATTATTATTATTACACACCACATGCAGTCACAAATGGAAGACTTTGCATTTAAAAAAAAAAGTTATGCCTTATTGTTTTAATTTAGAATTTTAAAGAGATTCTTCACATGCTTTTGTACGCTCTACCATTAGTAAATATGATTTTATTTGAGAAATTTTCTATCTGAAAGGGTATCAGATTATAATGATTTAAAAAAAAAAAGAAATTAACAGAAGAAGCCACAGTATTTTGGGTTGTTTTTTTTGTGTGGCTTTTCCCCCCTGATAATTGGCTACAGCTTTAAGGTTCACCATTGGTGAGATGTTATGTAAGCAACCATTTGCACACCATGAAGGTAGCGGCATTCTGACTTGGGGGATTATGTCTGAACATGAAACCAGTGTGCATGTTTTTAAAATTTAGTTATCTGTTCTTAATGGTGTGCCATGGAGTACTCTTTCAAAAGGTGCAACAGGTTCTAACATGCATGCAAGATGTTTTTCAAGGTTTTTACACGGGATATTGGTTTATGGTTTCATCTGAAAGATTTCTGGAAGGGGACGGGAGGTGGGGGGGTGGGGGGGGGGGGCAGTATCCCCACAGGTGAATGTCGGTCATCTGGGTTGTGGCTGGAACGTCACATTGCAGGCTGAGTGCTCCAACCACTGGGCCACCCGCCTCCTGGCTTTTCCCTGTGGATTCCACTGTCAGTTAGCCAGGTGTAGAGGATGTCCTGTGATGTTGGCCAGGTGTAAAGGATGTCAATCAGGTGTAAAGGATGTCCTGTGATGTCGGTCAGGTGTAAAGGATGTCCTGTGATGTCGGTCAGGTGTAAAGGATGTCAATCAGGTGTAAAGGATGTCCTGTGATGTCGGTCAGGTGTAAAGGATGTCAATCAGGTGTAAAGGATGTCCTGTGATGTCGGTCAGGTGTAAAGGATGTCCTGTGATGTCGGTCAGGTGTAAAGGATGTCCTGTGGTGTCGGTCAGGTGTAAAGGATGTCAGTCAGGTGTAAAGGATGTCCTGTGATGTCAGTCAGGTGTAAAGGATGTCCTGTGATGTCATTTATGTGTAAAGGATGTCCTGTGATGTCATTTATGTGTAAAGGATGTCCTGTGATGTCGGTCAGGTGTAAAGGATGTCCTGTGATGTCAGTCAGGTGTAAAGGATGTCCTGTGATGTCGGTCAGGTGTAAAGGATGTCCTGTGATGTCAGTTATGTGTAAAGGATGTCCGGTAATGTCGGTCAGGTGTAAAGGATGTCAGTCAGGTGTAAAGGATGTCCTGTGATGTCGGTCAGGTGTAAAGGATGTCCTGTGATGGGTTGCAGGAGGCTGGATGAAGAGCTGGAGAACGTGGTGGTGCCTTCTGGTAATAAGATCCACACTTTGGTGCAGAACTCTTTTGAGGTGTGTGTCTGTTTTTTCTATTTATTTTTATTTTAATCTTTATTTCGAGGATAATGGAATAAGCATTCATGTGCTTTTTTACATCCAGTCCTTGTGTGCATGCAGTTTTTGTAAATGTTGTCATCTTTTCCCACCAGAACACTATGGCCTACTCTTCTGAAAAGCAGATTGTGTTTTAACGTGTGTGCAAGATGTTCTGCATGCACTCGCACACGGAACCTCGGTTTATAGTCTCCACAAAGGACTTTTGGGAGGAGTGGAGTCGGCACTGATGTTGAATTCAGAGCAAGAATCCTCTTGAGCGAGATTTAAACCTAGGTCAGCAGATCATGAGCACATCACTCTAACCACCAGGTTATCCCAACCATCTGTGTGTGTGTGCATCCATATGTACATCTATGTGTATGTGTTATTGTACACTTTTCGATACCCCAGAAGAAGGGATCAAAGGATTATCTTTTTTGATTATGTGGGTGGGTGGGTGTGAGATTTGTTTATTTATTTATTTATTCTTTTATATCGAGGATAATGGAATAAGCTCTTATGTGCTTTTTTACATCCAGTCCCCGTATGTATGTTGTTTTGTAAATGTTGTCATCCATTCCCACTGGCACACAATAGCCTACTCTTACAAAAAGCGGAACAGGATTTAATGTGTGCGCAAGATGTTCTGCGTGCGTTCGCACACGGGGCCTCGGTTTATACTCTCATCTGAAGGACTTTTGCAGAGAGTGGAGTTTGCACTGATGTTAACTCCAGGGGAAAATATCCCCTTGAACGGGAATCGAACCTGGGTCATCAGATTGCGAGCGCAATGTTCTAACCACTAGGCTATCCCGTCCTCCACATTCACTTCTGCCCATTACTGTGTGGCATGTGTGTATGTGCACATACACTTCTTCCCATTACTATGTGGCATGTGTGTATGTGCACATACACTTCTGCACAATGATTACAGTGAAGTTTAATTTCATTTTTCTCAAACCCAAGTTTCTTCCTACCAGTCAAACATAGTCAGAGATACACACAGACTGTTCAACACACAGCCACACTTGTGTGACACTCTGAAATTCTCTGTCACTATTTTTCCTTTCCTCTTGATTCTTTCTCACTCTGCCAGACAATGTCATGTGTCTCCACTCTTCAGATGGCACAGCACAGATCAGGGTGTCATGTTTTTCATTGTAGTTTTTAAAATACCTTTTTGTCTTTTTTCAGTCTTCATTGTTCCCTCCCCCTTCCTCACCCCTTTATTCTTCATTTATTGAATCTTGATTTGAAGAAGAAATGTTTTTCCTTTTTTTTTTTTTTTTTGGTATTCCATGGCTTGAGCTCCCTGGTTCACCAGTGGTGAGAATTTCGCAGCGATGCGACCTTTCTTTCCCCACCATGAAGGTCGCCGCATTCGAACTGCAGCAACATTTCACTTTCCATTTGTTGGGGAGAAAGTGTCACTCACTACACAAGAACTGATTCAGATACGTTGCAGCACATTTGCCAAGAATTTTCAATTCAGTCGCTGGGCATTGGACTGGCACACTGTCCACTGAGCTGGTGAAGCTTTGGATGCATGCTGGGTATGTTGGAAGCCTGCTGAATTGTAAACAGGATCTGTGTGTTGTAAAAATGCCCACCTTTGACCCACTGCCAAGACTGGACCTCATGGCTTAACAGGGTTCACACAGGTCCTTGAAAAGTCCTTGAAAAATGGAAGGGCCTTTTCAAAGGCTTTGAAATCCTCATTGGTCAGTAAAGTCCTGGAAAAGTCCGTTAATGTTCAAAAGGTGGGTAAAAATGGTTCTGCATGGTGCAAAATCTGGCCATTGGTGAACCTTGGAGCTCTAGCCCATGAACAACAAAATCAAGTTAAAAAATCATTGATGTTGTTATTGTACTACAGGTACAGATCAGAGATCACGTCATTGTTGTTGTTGTTGTTGTTAAACAGGTGGTACATATCAGTGAACACATTGCTGTTGTTGTTAAACAGGTGGTATAGATCAGTGAACACGTTGTTATTGTTGTTGTTAAACAGGTGGTACAGATCAGTGAACACGTTGTTGTTGTTGTTAAACAGGTGGTACAGATCAGTGATTGTTGTTGTTGTTATTGTATTACAGGTGGTACAGATCAGTGAACACTTTGTTGTTGTTGTTGTTGTTGTATTACAGGTGGTACAGATCAGTGGACACATTGTTGTTGTTGTTGCTGTATTACAGGTGGTACAGATCAGTGATTGTTGTTGTTGTTGTTGCTGTATTACAGGTGGTACAGATCAGTGAAGATGTTGTTGCTGTATTACAGGTGGTACAGATCAGTGAACACATTGTTGTTGTTGTTGTTGTATTACTACAGGTGGTACAGATCAGTGATTGTTGTTGTTGTTGTTGTATTACTACAGGTGGTACAGATCAGTGAACACTTTGTTGTTGTTGTTGTTGTATTACTACAGGTGGTACAGATCAGTGATTGTTGTTGTATTACAGGTGGTACAGATCAGTGATTGTTGTTGTTGTATTACAGGTGGTACAGATCAGTGAACACTTTGTTGTTGTTGTTGTTGTATTACTACAGGTGGTACAGATCAGTGATTGTTGTTGTTGTTATTGTATTACAGGTGGTACAGATCAGTGAACACTTTGTTGTTGTTGTTGTTGTTGTATTACAGGTGGTACAGATCAGTGGACACATTGTTGTTGTTGTTGCTGTATTACAGGTGGTACAGATCAGTGATTGTTGTTGTTGTTGTTGCTGTATTACAGGTGGTACAGATCAGTGAAGATGTTGTTGCTGTATTACAGGTGGTACAGATCAGTGAACACATTGTTGTTGTTGTTGTTGTATTACTACAGGTGGTACAGATCAGTGATTGTTGTTGTTGTTGTTGTATTACTACAGGTGGTACAGATCAGTGAACACTTTGTTGTTGTTGTTGTTGTATTACTACAGGTGGTACAGATCAGTGATTGTTGTTGTATTACAGGTGGTACAGATCAGTGATTGTTGTTGTTGTATTACAGGTGGTACAGATCAGTGAACACTTTGTTGTTGTTGTTGTTGTATTACTACAGGTGGTACAGATCAGTGAACACTTTGTTGTTGTTGTTGTTGTATTACTACAGGTGGTACAGATCAGTGATTGTTGTTGTTGTTGTTGTATTACTACAGGTGGTACAGATCAGTGATTGTTGTTGTTGTTGTTGTATTACTACAGGTGGTACAGATCAGTGATTGTTGTTGTTGTTGTTGTATTACTACAGGTGGTGCAGATCAGCCAGGCGTCGCCAGCATGGCAGGACTACATCGACTACATCGACGCCATTGTGCTGGACGGTCTGAAGCAGTCGTCGCTGACCAGCCTGCGCACCATGCTCAACACTCTGGTGCACGCCAACATGGTGGAGGTGCGTGCGCGCGCGCGCGCTTCTCCCCGCCCCCGACCCCGCTTTACTACTGACTGCACGCCTTGGGGGGAGGGTGTTTATTTACACTGGGGGATATTGGATAGTGGATCGGTGGTCTAGAGGTAACGCGCCTGTCTAGAAAGCGAAAAGTCCGGGTTCGTATCCCGTCTGGGCCCGAAACTTTTCCCCCATCCATTAGACCATGAGTGGTGGTCTGGGCGCTAGTCTTTCGGATGAGACGATAAACCGAGGTCCCGTGTGTTACAGAAAATTATGCAGCGCACGAAAAGAACCCCACGGCAACAAGAGAGTTATCCCTGGCAAATTCTTAGAAAAAAGCCACTCTGATAGGGAAAGAAATACAGTTGCAGACCAAAAAAAAAAAAAAAAAAAAAAAAAAAAAAAAGGGTGGCGCTGCTCTTGTGGCGACGTGCTCTCCCCGGGGAGAGCAGCCCGAATTTCACGCAGAGAAATCTCGTGACTTAAAGTGGTATAAATAAATAAATAAATATTGGCGGGGGGGATATTGTTTTGTGTTCTGTCGTACAGAGTGCAAGGCCAAAGTATTGCACCATAACTCTGGCACATACCAACATTGGGGAGGTGTGTGTGTGTGAGCGCTTTGCTGCTTACAATACTGCACACCTTGGCATTAGGGAGGAGGTTTTGTTTACTTACTTTGGGGGGGTATTTTTTAGGGGTAGGGGGGGGGGGATATCGTTTTGTGTTCTGTCATACAGAGTGCATGGCCTACCATGCTCAGCACACTGGAACATGCCCACGTGGTGGAGGTGTGTGTGCTTGGCCCTACTTCATGCACAGCTTGGGAGTTGTTACAGGATTTCTTTCTTTCTTTCTTTCTTTCTTTCTTCATTTAATAATTTGTTTGTTTTTCTGCCATGGTTATTTGGGGGGGGGGGGGGGATATAGTTTGTCATAATAATGCAGCATGTTGGGGTATAGCTTGTCATAATAATGCAGCATGTTGGGGTATAGTTTGTCATAGTAATGCAGCATGTTGGGGTATAGCTTGTCATAGTAAGTAATGCACCATGTTGGGGTATAGCTTGTCATAATAATGCAGCATGTTGGGGTATAGTTTGTCATAGTAATGCAGCATGTTGGGGTATAGCTTGTCATAATAATGCAGCATGTTGGGGTATAGTTTGCCATAATAATGCACCATGTTGGGGTATAGCTTGTCATACTAATGCACCATGTTGGGGTATAGCTTGTCATAATAATGCAGCATGTTGGGGTATAGCTTGTCATAATAATACAGCATGTTGGGGTATAGCTTGTCATAGTAATGTAGCATGTTGGGGTATAGCTTGTCATAGTAATGCACCATGTTGGGGTATAGCTTGTCATAATAATGCAGCATGTTGGGGTATAGCTTGTCATAATAATGCAGCATGTTGGGGTATAGCTTGTCATAATAATGCAGCATGTTGGGGTATAGTTTGTCATAATAATGCACCATGTTGGGGTATAGCTTGTCATACTAATGCACCATGTTGGGGTATAGCTTGTCATACTAATGCACCATGTTGGTGTATAGCTTGTCATACTAATGCACCATGTTGGGGTATAGCTTGTCATAGTAATGCAGCATGTTGGGGTATAGCTTGTCATAATAATGCACCATGTTGGGGTATAGCTTGTCATACTAATGCACCATGTTGGGGTATAGCTTGTCATAATAATGCACCATGTTGGGGTATAGCTTGTCATAGTAATGCAGCATGTTGGGGTATAGCTTGTCATAATAATGCAGCATGTTGGGGTATAGCTTGTCATAGTAATGCAGCATGTTGGGGTATAGCTTGTCATAGTAATGCAGCATGTTGGGGTATAGCTTGTCATAGTAATGCAGCATGTTGGGGTATAGCTTGTCATAATAATGCACCATGTTGGGGTATAGCTTGTCATAATAATGCAACATGTTGGGGTATAGCTTGTCATAATGCAGCATCTTGGGGTATAGCTTGTCATAGTAATGCACCATGTTGGGGTATAGCTTGTCATAATAATGCAGCATGTTGGGGTATAGCTTGTCATAATAATGCAGCATGTTGGGGTATAGCTTGTCATAATAATGCACCATGTTGGGGTAATAATAATAATGCAGCATGTTGGGGTATAGCTTGTCATAATAATACACCATGTTGGGGTATAGCTTGTCATAGTAATGCAGCATGTTGGGGTATAGCTTGTCATAGTAATGCACCATGCTCAACACTCAGGTACATGCCAGCATTGAGGAGGTGTGTGGGCTTGGCTTTACCTACTGCATACTGTGGGAGTAGGATTTATTTCCTCATTTATTTGTTGTTGTTGTGTCGGAGAGTATGGTTTGGTGTTTTGCTTTACAGAGTGTACGGTCAAAGTAAGTATTGCACCAGGCTCAACACTGGTACATGCCAGCATGGGGGGGTGCGCATTGTTCTACTTACTGCACGCCTTGGGAGAAGGATTCCTAAAAATCTTGTCTGGTGTTTGGTGACACCTGTGTGTATGTGCTCTTTAAATGTTGTCATCCGTTCCTACCAGCATGAAATGGTCTACTCTTTGGATCTGCTGACCAGGTTTGAATCCCGTTCCAGCCCCACTCCCCCCAAAAGTCCTTAGGGTGAGACTATAAACTGAAGTCCTGTGTGCAATTACACTCATAACATTTTGAGCACACGTTAAAAACCTCTTCTACTTTTCAGAAGAGTAGGCCATAGTGCGCTGGTGGTAATGGATGACAAAACTAACAAAACCGCATACATATGGGAACTGGATGTAAAAAAAAGGACATGAGTGCTTATTCCATAATCTTCAAAATAAAATTTTTAAAAAGATGAAGTAGGTCAAGATGGTGGAACAGGTTTTTAATGTGTGTGCAAGATGTTCTGTGTGCATTTCTCGTCTCATCTGAAGGACTGTGTCATTCAGTTCAATTTTCTTGTCAAACTGGACAGAAAGGTCGAGGCTGGGAATTGACTCAGACCCTCACGGTTTACTTACTAGGCAGGTGAATGTGCTTACCATCCTGCCACCTTCCTTCTTGTTCATCAGTTGTTTTTGTTTTTAAATCAGCTAAGATGAAGACAAAGTGCTGCCAGTGCTGACTAAATCCTTCCCTGTCACAAAATGCTTCTCCCTGTGTCTTTGTCAAATGACAAAGATGATGACGATGAAAACACAGTACTGACAAAATCCTTCCCTGTCACAAAATGCTTCTCTCCCTGTGTCTTTGTCAAATGACAAAGATGATGACGATGAAAACACAGTGCTGACTAAATCCGTCACTGTCACAAAATGCTTCTCCCTGTGTCTTTGTCAAATGACAATGACGACGACGATGAAAACACAGTGCTGACTAAATCCGTCACTGTCACAAAATGCTTCTCCCTGTGTCTTTGTCAAATGACAAAGACGACGACGATGAAAACACAGTACTGACTAAATCCGTCACTGTCACAAAATGCTTCTCCCTGTTTCTCTCTTAGTCGAACGATAAAGACGACGACGATGAAGACCGACTGCTGCCGGTGCTGACGATCCGCCTGGAGCTGATAGAGAACAGCGTGGCCTTCCGGCCACCCCTGGACCAGACCTGCTCCGTCATCAGCGTGCAGGAGCTGGTGGCCGGCTGGCTGGCCGCCTTCGTCGCCAGGGGGCGCCTCGTCAAGATGCTGGGGCCCAAGGTAGGAGGAGGAGAGTGTATCTGGAATAGAATACAGACCTTGTGATGTTATCTGTGACTTTGATACAGACATTGTGATTTTATCTGTGACTTTGATACAGACCTTGTGGTTTTATCTGTGACTTTGATACAGACCTTGTGATGTTATCTGTGACTTTGATACAGACCTTGTGGTTTTATCTGTGACTTTGATACAGACCTTGTGATGTTATCTGTGACTTTGATACAGACCTTGTGATGTTATCTGTGACTTTGATACAGACCTTGAGATTTTATCTGTGACTTTGATACAGACATTGTGATTTTATCTGTGACTTTGATACAGACCTTGTGGTTTTATCTGTGACTTTGATACAGACCTTGTGATGTTATCTGTGACTTTGATACAGACCTTGTGATGTTATCTGTGACTTTGATACAGACCTTGAGAGTGTATCTGTGACTTTGATACAGACTTTGTGATTTTATCTGTGACTTTGATACAGACTTTGTGATTTTATCTGTGACTTTGATACAGACCTTGTGATTTTATCTGTGACTTTGATACAGACCTTGTGATTTTATCTGTGACTTTGGTACAGACCTTGTGATTTTATCTGTGACTTTGATACAGACCTTGTGATGTTATCTGGAATAGAATACAGACCTTGTGATTTTATCTGGAATAGAATACAGACCTTGTGATTTTATCTGGAATAGAATACAGACCTTGTGATTTTATCTGTGACTTTGATATAGACCTTGTGATTTTATCTGTGACTGATACAGACCTTGTGATTTTATCTGTGACTTTGATACAGACCTTGTGATTTTATCTGTGACTTTGATAAAGACCTTGAGAGTTTATCTGTGACTTTGATACAGACCTTGTGATTTTATCTGGAATAGAATACAGACCTTGTGATTTTATCTGGAATAGAATACAGACCTTGTGATTTTATCTGGAATAGAATTACAGACCTGGAGAGTTTATCTGGAATAGAATACAGACATTGTGATTTTATCTGGAATAGAATACAGACCTTGTGATGTTATCTGTGACTTTGGTACAGACCTTGTGATTTTATCTGTGACTTTGATACAGACCTTGTGATTTTATCTGTGACTGATACAGACCTTGTGATGTTATCTGTGACTTTGATACAGACCTTGTGATGTTATCTGGAATAGAATACAGACCTTGTGATTTTATCTGGAATAGAATACAGACCTTGTGATTTTATCTGGAATAGAATACAGACCTTGTGATGTTATCTGTGACTTTGATACAGACCTTGTGATGTTATCTGTGACTTTGATACAGACCTTGTGATTTTATCTGGAATAGAATACAGACCTTGTGATTTTATCTGGAATAGAATACAGACCTTGTGATTTTATCTGGAATAGAATACAGACCTTGTGATTTTATCTGGAATAGAATACAGACCTTGTGATTTTATCTGGAATAGAATACAGACCTTGTGATGTTATCTGTGACTTTGATACAGACATTGTGATTTTATCTGTGACTTTGATACAGACCTTGTGATTTTATCTGTGACTTTGATAAAGACCTTGAGAGTTTATCTGTGAATTGGTACAGACCTTGTGATTTTATCTGGAATAGAATACAGACCTTGTGATGTTATCTGTGACTTTGATACAGACCTTGTGATTTTATCTGGAATTGAATACAGACCTTGTGATTTTATCTGTGACTTTGATACAGACATTGTGATTTTATCTGTGACTTTGATACAGACATTGTGATTTTATCTGGAATTGAATACAGACCTTGTGATTTTAGTAAAATAAGTAAAATGTAAGTAAAATTTTTTATTACTTCCCCTTCTAGGTCTTGTTCTTCTTTATGCTCTTGTTCTTGATTTTCTTCCTCTTTCATTCAATTGTCAGAACGTTAAAGTACATAGTTATGGAGAGTTTTGGACATGTGATCGTTAATCTCGTCATTGAATTGTCAGAGCGTTAAAGTACATAGTTATGGAGAGTTTTGGACATGTGATCGTTAATCTCGTCATTGAATTGTCAGAACGTTAAATTACATAGTTATGGTGAGTTTTGGACATGTGATCGTTAATCTCGTCATAGAATTGTCAGAGCGTTAAAGTACATAGTTATGGAGAGTTTTGGACATGTGATCGTTAATCTCGTCATTGAATTGTCAGAACGTTAAAGTACATAGTTATGGAGAGTTTTGGACATGTGATCGTTAATCTCGTCATTGAATTGTCAGAACGTTAAATTACATAGTTATGGAGAGTTTTGGACATGTGATCGTTAATCTCGTCATTGAATTGTCAGAACGTTAAATTACATAGTTATGGAGAGTTTTGGACATGGGATCGTTAATCTCGTCATTGAATTGTCAGAGCGTTAAATTACATAGTTATGGAGAGTTTTGGACATGGGATCGTTAATCTCGTCATTGAATTGTCAGAACGTTAAAGTACATAGTTATGGAGAGTTTTGGACATGGGATCGTTAATCTCGTCATAGAATTTTCAGAACGTTAAATTACATAGTTATGGAGAGTTTTGGACATGTGATCGTTAATCTCGTCATTGAATTGTCAGAACGTTAAAGTACATAGTTATGGAGAGTTTTGGACATGTGATCGTTAATCTCGTCATTGAATTGTCAGAACGTTAAAGTACATAGTTATGGAGAGTTTTGGACATGGGATCGTTAATCTCGTCATTGAATTGTCAGAACGTTAAAGTACATAGTTATAGTGAGTTTTGGACATGTGATTGTTAATCTCGTCATTGAAATTGTCAGAACGTTAAAGTACATAGTTATGGAGAGTTTTGGTCATGTGATTGTTAATCTCGTCATTGAAATTGTCAGAACGTTAAAGTACATAGTTATGGAGAGTTTTGGACATGTGATCGTTAATCTCGTCATTGAATTGTCAGAACGTTAAAGTACATAGTTATGGAGAGTTTTGGACATGTGATCGTTAATCTTGTCATTAATGGTCAGAGCGTTAAAGTACATAGTTATGGAGAGTTTTGGACATGTGATTGTTAATCTCGTCATTGAATTGTCAGAGCGTTAAAGTACATAGTTATGGAGAGTTTTGGACATGTGATTGTTAATCTCGTCATTGAATTGTCAGAGCGTTAAAGTACATAGTTATGGAGAGTTTTGGACATGTGATTGTTAATCTCGTCATTGAATTGTCAGAGCGTTAAAGTACATAGTTATGGAGAGTTTTGGACATGTGATTGTTGATCTCGTCATTAGGTATCAGCATTCCATCTTCAGGACTTGTTAGATTACACTTGTTATTCCTTTAGAATTACTGTGTGATGGCTGAAGTGTAGTGTAGAGCTTCCCGGTGCGTTCAGGCCATCAAAGAGAGAGGAGGAGAAGAGTGTTGAGCTTGTGACCTGACAGCGTGGGGCTGAGCCACCACCAAGGCAGCTGTTCCAGGGGATGTTTCCTCCGGAGTTACTTGACATCAGTAGTGACGTCACTCCCCCAAAAGTCCTTCAGCTGAGACTATGAACCAAGGTCCCGTGTACAAACGCATGCAGAACAGCCTGTGCACACATTAAAACCTGTTCTGCCTTTTGGGAGAGTAGCCATTGCCTACCAGTAGGAATGGGTGACAACGTTTCTAGAATGCATGCACGCTGGTGTCCTGAAGACATCCTCCCTGAAGTTGGAGTGTGTCTACCTTAGTGGTGGGAAAACGGTCACACATGTCAAACCTTTCCTTTGGCGAGCTTCACAGCTCTAGCTGAGGAATGAAAAACACAAACCAACCAACCCCGACTTACTGCTGAGGTTATGTTCTGATTGGTGCCTGACAACCAACAGTGGCGTGCTTCATGTCATGTTCAGGGCTCCTACGAGGACTACATTGCGGCGGATGAAGAAGTCAAACAGCTGTTGTCAGACATCTCGCAGCTGGTAGACGACAACGCTGAAGAGTGCAAGGTCAGTAGTGAGGGGGCTGTGCTGGACAGCGTGCGAATAAGTAAGGTCTCAGACATTGCCAACAAGGTCACAGACATTTCCAGCAAGGTCACAGACATTTCCAGCAAGGCCACAGACATTTCCAACAAGGCCACAGACATTTCCAACAAACTTTCCATGCAAAATCTGTGTTGTTTTATCAGTTTGATCTCTGTTGGTTTGTTTTTTTAATGATGATGGTGGTGATTATGATATTGATAGTAATAATGATAACTACAGCAACAACAATGATTGATGACATGGTGATGATGAGACGATGATGATGACAATAATAATAATGATGATGATAACAACAACAACAATAATAATAACAATGATAAAAGTAAAAATGATGATGATGATAATCATAGTTATGAAAAATAATGATAATATAATGACAATGGTGATGATGATAGAATTATTACTGCTTTCATGACTACTACATAGAAATATTACTGTTTTCACTACTACTGCTTCTACTACAACCATTACTACTACTACTACTGCTGTGCTGCTGCTGCATCTACTACACCAACAACAGTACTTCTACTGCTACTTCTACTACTGCTACTTCTACTACTGCTACTACTTCTACTGCTACTTCTACTGCTAGTTCAAATGATAGGAGCAACAACTACAATTCCAACAACCCAGCAATAAGAAAACACCACTTATTTCATTTATTTATTTGTATTTTGTTCTTGTATTTCAAAGAAAATGGAAAAAGCGTACATGTGCAGTTTTGTAAATTTTGTCATCCGTTCCCACCAGCACACAATGGCCTACTCTTATGAAAAGAATAATGTGTTTTAATGTGTGCGCAAGATGTTCTGTGTACATTCACACACGGTACCATGGTCTATAGTCTCATCTGGACATTTGGGGAGAGTGGAGTCAGCACTGATGTAAACCCCAGAGGAAAAATCATCTTGAACGAGATTCAAACCTGGGTCAGCAGTTCACAAGTGCATCACTCTAACCACCAGGCTCTCTGTCCCCCCACAGCAACATCTACAATACCAACAATAATAAAACACTACTTATGATCAGATCAGCAACAATAACAACAATAATGAACACTACTTACGATCAGATCAGCAACAGTATCAACAATAATAAACACCACTTACTTAGGGGACAGGATAGCTCTGTGGTTGGAGCACTCGCTTTCCCCCACACCAAATTAAGCAGCGTCAAGCGTGGTTACCAGTTGGATGGGTGACCGTTTGCACGCCTTGGCTTCAGTACAGTTCCCCTGTTCACCCAGCTGTAAATGGGTACCTGCCTCTTTAGGGTCAGGGAAGGTAAAGCAGCGAGGGAGAGGAGATGGGCGCCGCCCTCAATGTGCTGGCCCCTAGAGAAGTGAGGTCTCTGACGCCTCCCTCGCTCCCCTACGACCACATAGGTTATGGGACACCCTGTACCCTTGTATTTATAATCAGATCAGCAACAATAACAACAACAACAATAATACTTGTTGCAGAAACTGCTGGACGAGTTCAAAGAGTATGCCTTCCTGTGGCAACAAGACGTCAACCAGACCTTCGAGGATTTCCTCAACGGCCGCCTGACACCCAACCCGCTGCGCAGCACACGCATGGCCCGCAGCGACAAGCAGCAGGTGCCCCCACCTCCGCTGCAGACTGACCGGTCCTCACAGGCATCCAGGTCAGCTGTCCTGAGGGGGGGGGGGTGACAGTGACAGTGGTGATAGTGGTGGTGGTGATAGTGGTGGTGGTGATAGTGGTGGTGGTGATAGTGGTGGTGGTGATGGTGGTGATAGTGGTGATGACTGTAGTGGTGGTGGTCGTGATGATGGAGGTGAAAGTGGTGGTGGTGACATGGTAGTGGTGGTTTTAATGGTGATGGTGGTTGAGGTGATGGTGGTAGTGGTAGTGGTGGTTTTAATGGTGATGGTGGTTGAGGTGATGGTGGTAGTGGTAGTGGTGGTTTTAATGGTGATGGTGGTTGAGGTGATGGTGGTAGTGGTAGTGGTGGTTTTAATGGTGATGGTGGTTGAGGTGATGGTGGTAGTGGTAGTGGTGGTTTTAATGGTGATGGTGGTTGAGGTGATGGTGGTAGTGGTAGTGGTGGTTTTAATGGTGATGGTGGTTGAGGTGATGGTGGTGGTGGTAGTGGTGGTTTTAATGGTGATGGTGGTTGAGGTGATGGTGGTAGTAGCAGTGCAATCCAATCGTCGTGTTGTTTTCAGCCCTGCCAACCACACAGGCCATGTCAGGGCTGTCACCACGTACAATTTTACATCTCAGATTAAAACTGTGCAACTATACACACATTAAAACAGGGTGTGGAACCAACTCTACTAGTAGTCGTTCCTTGTATCATTGCCCTGGCCAACCATAAGGGTCGACCATATGTGTCAACCATAAGGGTCAACTATAAAGGGTCAGCCATAAGGGTTAACTATAAAGGGTCAGCCATAAAGGTCAACTATAAGGGTCAGCCATAAGGGTTAACTATAAAGGGTCAGCCATAAGGGTCACCTATAAAGGTCAACCATAAAGGGTCAGCCATAAGGGTCACCTATAAAGGTCAACTATAAGGGTCAGCCATAAGGGTCAACTATAAGGGTCAGCCATAAGGGTCAACTATAAGGGTCAGCCATAAGGGTCAACTATAAGGGTCAGCCATAAGGGTCAACTATAAGGGTCACTTGTGAAGGTCAACTATAAGGGTCAACTATAAGGGTCAGCCATAAGGTCACCATATAAGGTCAATATAAGGTCAACTATAAGGGTCAACTATAAGGGTCAGCCCTAAGGGTCAACTATAAAGGTCAACTATAAGGGTCAGCCATAAGGGTCAACTATAAGGGTCAGCCATAAGGGTCAACTATAAGGGTCAACTAAGGATGGTCACCGCACTGTGGGAGCAGTGGGGGTGAAGAGTAAGGGAAGAGGTGACAGTGTTTTGTTTTTTGTCTGTTAGATCTGTTGCGTTTTGTTTATCGTAGGCCTGAGGTAACAGTGTTTTGTTTTTCGTGTGTTAGATCTGTTACGTTTTGTTTATCCTGGGCCTGAGGTGTGTTAGATCTGTTACGTTTTGTTTATCCTGGGCCTGAGGTGTGTTAGATCTGTTACGTTTTGTTTATCATAGGCCTGAGGTAACAGTGTGTTGTTTTTCGTGTGTTAGATCTGTTACGTTTGTTTATCCTGGGCCTGAGGTGTGTTAGATCTGTTACGTTTTGTTTATCCTGGGCCTGAGGTGTGTTAGATCTGTTACGTTTTGTTTATCCTGGGCCTGAGGTGTGTTAGATCTGTTACGTTTTGTTTATCCTGGGCCTGAGGTCACATTAAACTTGCTGTCTCATCATGTTGAGATCAACGGTCGATGTTCAGGGGCTCGTCTGCAAGAAGCGCCATGTCTGCCGAGGTGTACGAAAATGCGGAGCGGACATTCTTGACACCAAAAGGAGCCACAGAGCGAGAGAAGAGTAATGTCCCTTCCCTGGATGAGTTTGACAATGAGATCGACATATACAGGGTATGTAAACATGTTGTTCTGTGTGTGTGTGTGTGTGTGTGTTTTCTCATCGCAACATGAACCCAACATAAACTGCTGCTCTTTGGCAGGGCAAACTGTGGAGGAGAAAACATGATTAAGCTTTTTCAAGAAGGCTTCTTTAAAAAATGATCAGCTGCAGGATGAAACCAAACACTTCATGCCGAAGTCGGACGCACTAGGCCAGACTTGTCAGGGGCTTAACGGCAGCGCAGCACATTTTCACTCATATGACAGACAACATTAATTGCTGTCTTAGCATTTGACGATGAAGAAGAATTCAACCCCACATACAGAACCATCATCAACTTTTCATCTCTCTTCCCTCTTTCTTTCCTGTCCAACAATTATCACTTTTTGGTGGAAACTTGTGGAGACGAAAATCAGCCAGCTCACCACTATATATTTATGTGTATGTGTGTGTGTGTATCCCTTGCGTCATCGCCTGGGTTTTATCACAGTTCTTGATTAAACCATTGACGCTGGGGGCAACAGCAAAGTGAGAGGCTGTTATCCTAGTGCTTTTCCACTCATTGGATGTCACTTTACAGCTTAGCTTTGTGATTCGACTTGACTCTGACTAGCAGGCTTGACTTCAGCAGTCTTATGTGCTGCAGGCCCTGGGGTGTTTTGTTTGGAGAACATCTCCAATGCTGACTGCCTAATTCCCATTGCCTCTTCTTCTTCTTCTTCTTCTTCCTGCTTCCCACTGATTGTGGTGTATAGTGTCGTCTTCTGGCTTATCTGTCACTCTGCAGCAGGCCCAGTGCATCGCCGCTGGCTAGAGATGCCATTTCAGACTTCAGGGCAGCTCATTTGGATGACGGTTTGCATGTGAGGTATTTTCATGTTTCCAAACCTTGAATGCTGACATGCACTTAAATCTTACACATAATTCTTCTTTTCGCTCATCTTGTCGAAAAGCTCAAGCTAGCATTGTTGTCAGTATTTGAGAAAACATCGTACAGCATCCATTATTCCTGACAAGTCAGGCCCAGTGCATCCAACTTCAGCATGGGAGAGAATTGTCTTTTTAACTCAATGAAGTTGCAGTGAAATGGATCCCGCCGTTTTGTGGTGACGTGTGATTTTGGCTATGTTTGAAAAATTCAGCAGACTTAATAATAATAATAATGTATGGAATTTATATAGCGCTGAAATCATTGAAAAGTTTATTATGTCTACTTTTGAGATTTTGAGACTTACTCAACATAATAAAGACATACACATTATACATCATTGAAAAGTTTATTATGTCTACTTTTGAGATTGTTTCACAGTTTTTCAATAGATGACTGTATTTATTTTTTACAAATTTTCAAAATATGTCACTAAATGCTGAAATTTTTTTTCAAATTTGAAAATTATGGCTGCTTATCTTACACAGCACAAGATGATGTTTATCATGTAATACACACAGCATGAGATGATGATTATGTAATGCACACAACATGAGATGATGATTATGTAATGCACACAACATGAGATGATGATTATGTAATGCACACAGCATGAGATGATGATTGCTATGTAATACACACAGCATGAGATGTTGATTATGTAATGAACACAGCATGAGATGAATGTAATACATTCATCTTGAGATGATGATGGTTATGTAATACACACAGCATAGGATGATGATTATGTAATACACACAGCATGAGATGATGATGGTGAGGATTATGCAATACACACAGCATAGGTGATGTTGATGTTGATGTTGATGGTGGTGTTGATGACTGGCAGACGGCGAGGGACGAGGTGGAGAACTTTGACAACTACCACTGCGTGGGCTGGCTGCGTGTGGACGTCCAGCCCATCAAACAGGTGCTGACCACCTACGCCAGCAAGTGGATGTGGACCTTCACCAAATACCTCTCTGACCAGGTAGGTGTGCTCCCTACCTGTCCTCACACTCTGACCTGTCTGTCTGTTGGTATAAAGGCTTGGGGGTTGTTTGCTTTGTGGGAAGGGGGGGGGGAATGGAGATGGGGGGATGGCTGGGTGGGTAGTTGATTTTGTCTTGGTGTGGCATCTGGTCGGTTGGTCGTTGTTTTGTCTTCCTGTTGCTTGGTGTTGTGCTGTGACTCACAGTGATGTGTGCTGCTGCTGATAGTGTGTAGTGTAGCGTAGACTGTAATGCAGGACAGACAGACAGACAGACAGACAGCCCTGTGCTGATAGTGTGTAGTGTAGTACACACTTTAATGCAGAACAGACAGACAGACAGACAGACAGCCCTGTGCTGATAGTTCGTAGTGTGGTGCACACTTTAATGCAGGACAGACAGACAGACAGACAGACAGCCCTGTGCAGTTACAGCCATACTGAGGTTCCTTAACCACTTAACTGCCCCACCCTGGAAATTTTCTGGGACACTGTAAAATATCCGAGGTTTCACACCAACGTAAACAAGCCAGATTCACAGTTCACACTAGTTTATTGCCATCAACTCTTTGGAGCTATAGAGAAGAAGGAAGCAGACATGTCAATTAATGAATGACGGGTAACAAGAGGAAGAGCAGACACAAATAAACAAAGGACAGTTATAATAAAAACGAATTAAACATTGTTATTCATTGTTCCTTGACTACAATTAAAGGGAAAGAACTCCAAAATTAGTGGAGATCACTCTCCTTTTGCTTGGCAACATCCAGCTGCAAAAATATGGCAAAACCGATCGTTTATTAGCTCATATTTTTTTTGTTATTTTGCATGACTTTTTTACTATTCAAAATGGCTGACTCCTTTTGTTTAACGCTTGTTCAATGACTTTAGTCAGCTGAAGAAGTGGCAGATAAAATTTTAGATAATCCTGACAGTGATGAAAATGATTGTGTGTGATTCAGGAGATAGTGAAGATGGAAAAAAACGACTGAGATTTTGCCTCTACTTATGTGCGATGCTGTTGAGATAGGGGGTACTCAGAATAACAGTGGTGATGAAGAAATTGTATTTTCATCTATTTTTTAAAAATTAAATATATTTTATTTTTGTAGTGAAATATCATGCTAACTACTTTGCATGAAAGCAGTCTATGATATATATATATTCATGTAGTAATTTCTGAGTGACAGGGACATGAGGGGTACATAAGAATTTTATTCCCTGGCACATAGGGTGCACTTGCACCGGCAGTTAAGAGGTTACCCCCCCCCCCCCTTAAAGTTTCAGAACTTACATTGTGTGTTGAACATGTACTTTACAAGAAGGTTAGATGAAAGGGGTGGGAGGGGGTGTTGTACTTCACAATGTTATATTTAACAATATAATGAATTGCTGACATAGGTCAAACCTTAAAATGATGGATGCATGTACTAACTCATTACACACACACACTTCACCACACACTACACACACACACACTGATCCACCACACACACACACTGTGATCACACACACACACCCACTGTGATCACACACACACACACACACAACACACACACACGTGACACACACACACACACACACATGTGATGACACACACACACAACACACACACACACACACACACACACACACACACACACACACACACACACACTGTGATGACACACACACACACACACACACACACACACACACACACACACACACACACACACACACACACACACACACAACACACACATGTGATGATGACACACACACACACTGTGATTCACACACACACACAACAAACACACACACCACACACACACACACACACACACACACACACACACACACACACTGTGATGATGCACACACACACACACTGTGATGATGACACACACACACACACACTGGATGATGACACACACACACACACACACACACACACACACTGTGATGACACACACACACACACACACACAAGACACACCACACTGTGATGACACACACACACACACACACTGTGATGATGAC
Organism: Rapana venosa; assembly: GCA_028751875.1. Lineage (NCBI taxonomy): Eukaryota > Metazoa > Mollusca > Gastropoda > Neogastropoda > Muricidae > Rapana > Rapana venosa. Next base: position 21,176,227 of record CM054160.1, on the reverse strand, counting down.
ACACACACACACACACACACTGTGATGATGACAACACACACACACACACACACTGTATGATGAACACACACACACACACTGTGATGATGACACACACACACACACACACACTGTGATGATGACACACACACACACACACACTGTGATGATGACACACACACACACACACTGTGATGATGACACACACACACACACACACTGTGATGATGACACACCAACACACACTGTGATGATGACACACACACACTGTATGATGCACACACACACACACACAACACACATACACACACACACACACACAACACACAATACACACACACACACACACACACACACACTGTGATGACACACACACACACACACTGTGATCACACACACACACACACACACACACACACACACACTGTGATGACACACACACACACACACACATGTGATGACACACACACACACACACACACTGTGATGACACACACACACACACACACTGTGATGACACACACACACACACAGACACTGTGATGATGACGCACATACACACTGTGATGACACACACACACACACACACACTGTGATGACACACACACACACACACAGACACTGTGATGATGACGCACACACACACTGTGATGACACACACACACACACACTGTGATGACACACACACACACTGTGATGACACACACACACACACTGTGATGATGACACATGCACACACACACACACACACACACACACACTGTGATGACACACACACACACACACACACACACACACACACACACACACACACACACACACACACACACATTGTGATGACACACACACACTCACTCGTTTCTCTCTATCAGGTGACAGCCATGCTGGAGAACCTGGACATGTTCCTGAAGAGAATTGAACCCGAGATCGAGAGCATCACTGGGGAGGAGCGTGACACCGCCAGCTTCATGAAGATGATGAGGCTGTTCAACGAGGTCAGCTCCCAATTTTTTATTTTATTTATTTCATTCTTTTATTTCGAGGATAATGGAATAAGCACTTATGTGCTTTTTTACATCCAGTCCCTGTGTGTATGCGGATTTGTGAATTTTGTCATCTGTTCCCACTGCACACAATGGCCTACTCTTACGAAAAGCGGAACAGGATTTAATGTGTGCGCAAGATGTTCTGCATGCGTTCACACACGGGACCTCGGTTTATAGTCTCATCTGAAGGACTTTTGGGGGAGAGTAGAGTCTGAACTAATGTTAACTCCAGAGGAAAATATCCCCAGTGTGTGTCAAAGTCAAAGTCAAAGTCAAACTTTTATTTTCAGATGGTACATTGAATAAGCAGTGCATTTGCTTTTTTTCATCAAGCCATTTATCTAAAGAAAAAAAAAGCGAGAAAAAAAAAAGATAATGTATATGCAGACATAGAATAAAAAGCCTAATCTATGATAAACTATACAAATCAAACAAGAAAAACAATAACATATGCATATGTGGAATTAAAAAAAAAAAAATTAGACCATACAATTCAAATAATTAAAAAATCTTGAAAAAATATCCGCCATAACACAAACAACAAGCAACAAAGAAAAACCAAACCAAAACAAACAAAGAAGACAAAACAGAATAAAAATAAAAAACCCACACCAACTGCTTCCCTCCCCCCCCACCCCCCTCACACACACATACACACACAAACCTTCAACCATACAAACAACTGAATAAAACAACAAAAAGATGAATCAACAAGAACAACCACAACAAGGAAATAAACAATCAAACAAACACAAACATACGTACACAACAACAACAGCGACAATAACTAACATAGGACAAGAATAACAGCCAAGACAAATGAAGAACAATATAGAACTAACAAAAGATGAGAAAAAGAGTCCAAAATATCCCCTATTGTGTGTGTGTGTGTGTGTGTGTGTGTGAGAGAGAGAAAATCAGCAAATGAATATGGAAGTAATGATGATGGACAAAATATTGTATTACCTACAAATTCATTCATACAGTTTATACTCATTTATTGTACCGTATACTTTATGGAATATCTCTGGGTACATGTATTAAATTAACTTTAATGGGTTTTTTTAAAAAAGCCTTTTGCTTTTTCAATATACATGCAACAATATCAAAATACTTATAGGACACGCAACTACGAACAAAATATAATAGGTAATAGACATGTCAATGTATTAAAACAAAATCAAAATATAGGAAATACTCATGGAATAAATGTTCTCAAAATATCGATCCATCCCTGGTAACCCCAACACCCAAGGGAAAGAACTGACAGGAATGCAACTCTTGGCCACCAGGTGTCAGCCCAGCAGTCGGAGATGGACGGGAAGTTTGCGGCCATGCATCGCACGGTGCTGCTGCTGAAGAAGTACGGGCAGATTCTGCCGGAGAAGACGCAGTACCTCTTCTCCGCCGCCCCCGGGCGCTGGAGCAACCTGAAGACCAAGGTGTCGCTGGCCAAGCAGAGGCTGGGACCCCGCATCCAGGAAGAGTCCGCCAGCATCACGCAGGTGTGGTGGTGTTGTTGTGGTGGTGTTGTTATTGATGATGATACTGCATCACACAGGTGTGGTGGTGTGGTGTTGTTGTTGTGCATAACATTATTATTGATGACGATACAGCATCACACAGGTGTGGTGGTGTGGTGTTGTTGTTGTGCATAACGTTATTATTGATGATGATGATACAGCATCACACAGGTGTGGTGGTGTGGTGTTGTTGTTCTGCATAACGTTATTATTGATGATGATGATACAGCATCACACAGGTGTGGTGTTGTGTTTTGTGTCGTTGTAGATAGGATTATTATTGATGATACAGCATCACACAGGTGTGGTGGTTGTTGTAGATAGGATTATTATTGATGATACAGCATCACACAGGTGTGGCGTTGTGTTGTGCATAACATTATTATTGATGATGATACAGCATCACACAGGTATGGAGTTGTTATGGGTAGGATTATTATTGAGGATGTTGCATCACACAGGTGTGGAGTTGTTATAGGTAGGATTATTATTGATGATGATACAGCATCACACAGGTGTGGCGTTGTGTTGTTGTACATTACGTTATTATTGATGATGATACAGCATCACACAGGTGTGGTGTGTTGTAGATAGGATTATTATTGATGATGATACAGCATCACACAGGTATGGAGTTGTTATGGGTAGGATTATTATTGATGATGATACTGCATCACACAGTGGGGTTGTTGTGTCAGCTGTGGTATGGAGTTGTTACGGATAGGACAATGGATGATTCTGCTGTATTATGTAGCAACAAGGAAAAGGACTCGTGTAATTTTGTAAATGAATGGCGATAGTTCAGCCAGTGAAGATCATGACCAAGAGGATGAATTTAAAAATCACAAGCACCAGCTGCAGATTTCTGTATATATACTTTCATTAAGAAGAAAGGATCAATTCTTCCTTTCACTGTCACTGTTCATGTTTTAATAGTTTGCTCCTTGACCAGAGCTCCCAGACTCGCTAGTGGCCAGACTTGGCAGTTGGGACCATGCACCGCTGTTAACGTAGCCGCCACCGCCGCATTCTGACTGTGGCGATGATGTCTAAACTCCACACAGGTGTGGGTGCATTTTTAAACGTGTGTCATCCGTTCCTACCAGCATGAAATGGCCTACTCTTTCAAAACATGGAACAGGTTTTAACATGTGCTCAAGATGTTCTTTGCACATTCGTGCATGGGACCTCAGTTTCTGGTCGTCTCAACTGAAGGACTTTGTGGGGAGTGGAGTAAACACTGATGTTAACTCCGGTGAAAAATCCTCTCAAACAGGCGGTGGCTCTAACTCAGCCATCAGATCACAAGCTCAGCTCTCTAACTACGAAGTTATACCCCCCCCCCCCCAGTTCATTGTATAACAAGTTATTTTACCCTCTATCCCTGAAACCAGAATGTGACTACCTACATGGTAGGGGGGGATGGTCACATTCGCAAAAATCTCACCACCATTGGTGAACACTGAAGCTCTAGCTGAGGTGTGTGTCTTCTGTGTGCTTCTGTGTGGTTGTACTGAAGGTGTGTGTCTTCTGTGTGGTTGTACTGAAGGTGTGTGTCTTCTGTGTGGTTGTACTGAAGGTGTGTGTCTTCTGTGTGGTTGTACTGAAGGTGTGTTTGTCTTGTGTGTGGTTGTACTGAAGGTGTGTGTCTTCCGTGTGGTTGTACTGAAGGTGTGTGTCTTCTGTGTGGTTGTACTGAAGGTGTGTGTCTTCTGTGTGGTTGTACTGAAGGTGTGTGTCTTCGGTGTGGTTTTACTGAAGGTGTTTGTATTCTGTGTGGTTTTACTGAAGGTGTTTGTCTTCCGTGTGGTTGCACTGAAGGTGTGTGTCTTCTGTGTGGTTGTACTGAAGGTGTTTGTCTTCTGTGTGGTTGTACTGAAGGTGTGTGTCTCTGTCAGGATCTGGAGACGTTTTCTCAGCGAGTGATGAGTCTGCAGAGAGACCTGGAGAACTCGGATGTGTACAACCGTGAGTGCAGCATCAGCGAGGCCTACCTCATCATCGACAACTACAGCAAGCGCCTGGTGGTGCTGGAGAACGAGGCGCAGGTACAGACACACAGACAGACAGACACACAGACAGACAGACAGACAGACAGACAGACACTACAGACAGACAGACAGATACTACATACAGATAGACAGATACTACAGACAGACAGACAGATACTACATACAGATAGACAGATACTACAGACAGACAGACAGATACTACATACAGATAGACAGATACTACAGACAGACAGACAGATACTACATACAGATAGACAGATACTACAGACAGACAGACAGATACTACATACAGACAGACAGATACTACATACAGACAGACACACAGACAGACAGACAGATACTACATATAGACAGACAGACAGACAGATACTACATATAGACAGATACTACATACAGACAGACAGACAGACAGACAGATACTTCATACAGACAGACAGACAGACAGATACTACATATAGACAGACAGACAGACAGATACTACATATAGACAGACAGACAGACAGACAGATACTACATACATACAGACAGACAGATACTACAGACAGACAGACAGACAGATACTACATACAGACAGACAGATACTACATACAGACAGACATACTACATACATGTATACAGACAGACAGACAGATACTACATACATACAGACAGACAGATACTTCATATAAACATACATACAGACAGACACTACATACATACATACATACATACACTACACTATACTACGCTACACTACAGACATACATACATACATTCATATATACATACATACATACATACATACATACATACATACATACATACATACATACATACGCTGCATGGCACTGCACTACACTGCACTACACTACATACATACATACATACATACATACCTACACTACACTACACTACACTACACTACACTACACTACACTACACTACACTACTCCACTCTACTCTACACTACTCTACACTACACTTCACTACACTACACTACACTACCCAGGCATGGGATTTGTGTGGATAGACTTCTCCTTTAACTTCTTCAGGGGTAGATAGATAGATAGGCCACAGTCTGATGTGGCAAGGAAGTAGATAGATAGATAGATAGATAGATAGGCCACAGTCTGTTGTGGCAAGGAAGTAGATAGATAGGCCACAGTCTGTTGTGGCAAGGAAGTAGATAGATAGATAGATAGATAGATAGGCCACAGTTTGCTGTGGCAAGGAAGTAGATAGATAGATAGGCCACAGTCTGCTGTGGCAAGGAAGTAGATAGATAGGCCACAGTCTGTTGTGGCAAGGAAGTAGATAGATAGATAGATAGATAGGCCACAGTTTGCTGTGGCAAGGAAGTAGATAGATAGATAGGCCACAGTCTGATGTGGCAAGGAAGTAGATAGATAGATAGATAGATAGGCCACAGTTTGCTGTGGCAAGGAAGTAGATAGATAGATAGGCCACAGTCTGATGTGGCAAGGAAGTAGATAGATAGATAGATAGGCCACAGTTTGCTGTGGCAAGGAAGTAGATAGATAGATAGATAGATAGATAGATAGGCCACAGTTTGCTGTGGCAAGGAAGTAGATAGATAGATAGATAGATAGGCCACAGTCTGTTGTGGCAAGGAAGTAGATAGATAGATAGATAGATAGATAGATAAGCCACAGTCTGTTGTGGCAAGGAAGTAGATAGATAGATAGGCCACAGTCTGCTGTGGCAAGGAAGTAGATAGATAGATAGGCCACAGTCTGTTGTGGCAAGGAAGTAGATAGATAGATAGGCCACAGTCTGCTGTGGCAAGGAAGTAGATAGATAGATAGGCCACAGTCTGCTGTGGCAAGGGCAGGTAGAGTAGTATTTCAGGGGCAGATATATATATATATATCTGTGTGTGTGTACATTTAAAATCTGTTAATCTTATTTGTGAACAGTCACATACTTGTGAATGATTTGAAAGAAAACGATTTCTTTGCTTTACAAAACACAGCGCTATAAAAATTCCCTATATTATTATTATCATCATTAATATTATTACTGTGAGGGGATGGGATAGCTCAGTGGTCAGAGCACTTACTTTCCCCCATCACTTGGATGGGTGACAGTTTGCGTGCCTTGGCTTCAGTACAGTCCCCCAGTTCACCCAGTGGTAAATGGGTACTTGGCTCTTTAGGGACAGGGAAGGTAAAGCAGCGAGGGAGAGGAGATGGGCGCCGCCCTCAATATGCTGGCCCCTGGAGAAGCTGAGGTCTCTGACGCCTCGCTCCCCTACGACCAGTTAGGTTATGGGACACCTTTACCTTTTATTACTGTGACACACAAAGGGTGACACAGGTTTAAATCTGCTGTGTGTGCTGACATTACACAGAAAGCCAGACACAGGTTGAATCAGCTGTGTATGTTGACATGACACACACAGGTTTAACCCCCTATCTGCTGTGTATGTTGACATGACACACACAGGTTTAACCCCCTATCTGCTGTGTATGTTGACATGACACACACAGGTTTAACCCCCTATCTGCTGTGTATGTTGACATGACACACACAGGTTTAACCCCCTATTTTCTGTGCTGTGTGTGCTGACATGACACACACAGGTTTAACCCCCTATCTGCTGTGCTGTGTGTGCTGACATGACACACACACAAAGGCAGACACAGGTATTAACCCCCTATCTGCTGTGCTGTGTGTGCTGACAGGACCTGATTGAACTGCAAGAGCTGCTGGAGGCCAATGTGGTTAACTTCAACATCCTGCCCTCGTGAGTACATCACTTAAATGTAGTATGTAACACAACAGTATCACACAACAGTATCACACAACAATATCACACTACAGTACCACACAACAATATCACACAACAGTATAACACAACAGTATCACACAACAGTACTTCAACATCCTGCCCTCGTGAGTACGCCACTGTAGTGAAGTGTAGTATATAACACAATATCACACAACAGTATCACACAACAGTATCACACAACAATATCACACAACAGTATCACACAACAGCACTTCAACATCCTGCCCTCGTGAGTACACCACTGTAGTGTAGTGTAGTATATAACTCGACATATAACATAACAACATCACACCACAATATCACACAACAATACTTCACCATACCCCCCTCCTCGTGAGTACATCACTGTAGTGTAGTGTTCAACACAACAATATCACTTGACAGTATAACACAACAATACCACACAACAGTATCACACAACGGTACTTCACCGCCCCCCCCTCATGAGTACAATACATGTATCATATAATGCAATATAACAATATCACACAACTACATAACACAAAGTATAATACAACAACATAACACAACAGTATCACGCAATGGTACTTCACTGTCATGAGTTAATGAGTACAATACCTGTATTGTATGACACTACAGTACTTCATGTCCCCCCTCATGAGTACAATATATGTATCATATAATGCAATATAACAACAATATCACACAACAGTATCACACAACAAAGTAACAAAACAATATAACACAACTTCACCATCCTCCCCTCATGAGTACAAAACTTGCAGTGTATATCAAACAATATGACACATCAATGCAACACAGCAATGTCATGCACCAATATAACACAATATAACATATCAATGCAACACAACAACATAACGCAAAAATATAAGACATCAAGGCAACACAACAATATCACACAACAATAAAACTTCACCATCCTCCCCTCCTGAGTATGCTCTGTATTGTATAACACAACAATGTAATACATCAATACAACACAACAATGTCACACAACAATATAATACATCAATACAACACAACAATGTCACACAACAATATAAAACAACTTCACCATCCTCCATTGTATAACACACCAATGTGACACAACACAACAATATAAAACAACATAATACAACTATATGACACAACATAAAACAAGATGACACCACATAACAACACAATACGACACAACATAACAGTATGACACAACATAACAACGCAACAATATGACACAACATAACACATTGATATAATGCAATATGACACAACATAACAGCACAACAATATGACACAACATAACACATTGATATAACACAACATGACACAACACAACAATATGACACAACATAACACAATGCTATGACACAACATGACAACACAACAATATGACACAACACAACAATATGACACAACAATACAATATCACCACCCTCCCCTCGCGAGTATAGCACTGTAGTATATAATAACACAACCATGTGAAAGTTCAAAATAGTTCAGTTGGTTTTTGTTGTTGTACTTTTCCTTTTAATTTTCTTTAGTTTTATTGTGGCTGTGGGTTTTTGTTTTTTTTCTTCTCCATTCAAAAAGATGTCCTACCTTACTTGAGACTTACCTGCCCCCAGGTGTCGCCACGAGCTGAACAACCTGAAGCAGGTGTGGGAGACGGTGCGCGCGTGATCGAGGAGCACAGTCGGTGGAAGCGACACAGCGTGGCAGAAGAGTGAACACCAGTTCCTGGGGTAATGGACGCAACAAGTCACTGGACCATCGTCAGGTGGTGCACCGACACGTATGTACTCAACCTGGGACATATACAATGGCCTGCACGAGTCCATCACCACCATCCAGGTGTGTGGCTATACAGTCATCATTATGATAATAATGATAATAATAATAATAACGGCCTCACGAGTCCATCACCACCATCCAGGTGTGTGGCTATACAGTCATCATTATGATAATAATGATAATAATAATAATAATAACGGCCTGCACGAGTCCATCACCACCATCCAGGTGTGTGGCCATACAGTCATCATTATGATAATAATCATAATAATGATAATAACGGCCTGCACGAGTCCATCACCACCATCCAGGTGTGTGGCTATACAGTCATCATTATGATAATAATGATAATAATAATAATAACGGCCTGCACGAGTCCATCACCACCATCCAGGTGTGTGGCCATACAGTCATCATAATGATCATAATAATGATAATAATAATAATAATAACGGCCTGCACGAGTCCATCACCACCATCCAGGTGTGTGGCCATACAGTCATCATTATGCATAATAATGATAATAATAATAATAATAACGGCCTGCACGAGTCCATCACCACCATCCAGGTGTGTGGCCATACAGTCATCATTATGATAATAATCATAATAATGATAATAATAACGGCCTGCACGAGTCCATCACCACCATCCAGGTGTGTGGCCATACAGTCATCATTATGATAATAATCATAATAATGATAATAATAACGGCCTGCACGAGTCCATCACCACCATCCAGGTGTGTGTCCATACAGTCATCATAATGATAGTAATAATAATAATAATAACGGCCTGCACGAGTCCATCACCACCATCCAGGTGTGTGGCCATACAGTCATCATAATGATAGTAATAGTGATAATAATAATAATAACGGCCTGCACGAGTCCATCACCACCATCCAGGTGTGTGGCCATACAGTCATCATTATGATAATAATCATAATAATGATAATAATAATAACGGCCTGCACGAGCCATCACCACCATCCATGGTGGCCATCTATATTATGATAATAATGATAATAATAATAATAATAACGGCCTGCACGAGTCCATCACCACCATCCAGGTGTGTGGCCATACAGTCATCATTATGATAATAATGATAATGATAATAATAATAATAATAATAACGGCCTGCACGAGTCCATCACCACCATCCAGGTGTGTGGCTATACAGTCATCATAATGATAGTAATGATAATAATAATAATAACGGCCTGCATGAGTCCATCACCACCACCCAGGTGTGTGGCCATACAGTCATCATAATGATAATCATAATGATAATAATAATAACGGCCTGCACGAGTCCATCACCACCATCCAGGTGTGTGGCCATACAGTCATCATAATGATAATCATAATAATAATAATAACAGCTTGCACGAGTCCATCATCACCATCCAGGTGTGTGTCCATACAGTCATTATTGGGATAATAATAATAATAATAATAATAATAATAACGGCCTGCATGAGTCCATCACCACCATCCAGGTGTGTGTCCATACAGTCATTATTGGAATAATAATGATAATAATAATAACGGTCTGCATGAGACCATCACCACCATCCAGGTGTGTGTCCATACAGTCATTATTGGGATAATAATAATAATAATAATAATGATAATAATAATAACGGCCTGCACGAGTCCATCACCACCATCCAGGTGTGTGGCCATACAGTCATCATAATGATAATAATAATAATAATAATAACGGCCTGCATGAGTCCATCACCACCATCCAGGTGTGTGTCCATACAGTCATTATTGGGATAATGATAATAATAATAATAATAATAATAACAGCCTGCATGAGTTCATCACCACCATCCAGGTGTGTGTCCATACAGTCATTATTGGGATAATGATAATAATAATAATAACAATAACGGCCTGCATGAGTCCATCACCACCATCCAGTTGTGTACAGTCATAATGATGATCATAATGAGACCATCACCACCATTCAGGTGTGTGCAGTCATAATGATCATAATGAGTCCATCACCACCATCCAGTTGTGTACAGTCATAATGATGATCATAATGAGACCATCACCACCATTCAGGTGTGTGCAGTCATAATGATGATAATGAGTCCATCACCACCATCCAGTTGTGTACAGTCATAATGATGATCATAATGAGTCCATCACCACCATTCAGGTGTGTACAGTCATAATGATGATAATGAGTCCATCACCACCATTCAGGTGTGTGCAGTCATAATGATGATCATAATGAGACCATCACCACCATTCAGGTGTGTGCAGTCATAATGATGATCATAATGAGACCATCACCACCATTCAGGTGTGTGCAGTCATAATGATGATCATAATGAGACCATCACCACCATTCAGGTGTGTGCAGTCATAATGATGATCATAATGAGACCATCACCACCATTCAGGTGTGTGCAGTCATAATGATGATCATAATGAGACCATCACCACCATTCAGGTGTGTGCAGTCATAATGATGATCATAATGAGACCATCACCACCATTCAGGTGTGTGCAGTCATAATGATGATCATAATGAGACCATCACCACCATTCAGGTGTGTGCAGTCATAATGATGATCATAATGAGACCATCACCACCATTCAGGTGTGTGCAGTCATAATGATGATCATAATGAGACCATCACCACCATTCAGGTGTGTGCAGTCATAATGATGATCATAATGAGACCATCACCACCATTCAGGTGTGTGCAGTCATAATGATGATCATAATGAGACCATCACCACCATTCAGGTGTGTGCAGTCATAATGGTGATCATAATGAGACCATCACCACCATTCAGGTGTGTACAGTCATAATGATGATCATAATGAGACCATCACCACCATTCAGGTGTGTACAGTCATAATGATCATAATGAGACCATCACCACCATTCAGGTGTGTGCAGTCATAATGATGATCATAATGAGACCATCACCACCATTCAGGTGTGTTGTGTGCTGGAGGTAGTATAATCATCATGTTGATAATGATAACGGGCCTGATTGTCTGTTACCACAGTTTAGATGTGTGTTTGGTGATAGTGGTACAGCGGTCATTATGATAATGATAATGGGCCTGCATGAATCCATCACCATAATTGGGAAGTGTTGAGGATGGTGATGGTAGTCATGATTATGTTAGTAATCAATCAGTATTGAGGTTAGTCATGATTGTGTTTGTAATTAATCAGCATCGAGGTTGGTCATGATTGTGTTAGTAAGTAATCAGTATTGAGGTTAGCCATGATTATGTTGGTAATTAATCAACATTGAGGTTAGTAATGGTTATGTTGGTAATTGGCATTGAGGTTAGTCATGATTATGTTATTAATTAATCAACATTGAGGTTAGTCATGATTATGTTAGTAATCAATGTTAAGGTTTGTCATGATTATGTTAGTAATTAATGTTAAGATTAGTCATGATTGTGTTAGTAATTAATCAGTATTGAGGTTAGGCATGTTTGTGTTAGTAATTAATCAACATTGAGGTTAGTCATGATTATGTTAGTAATTAATCTATGTTGAGGTCAGTCATGATTGTGTTGGTAATTAGTATTGAGGTTAGTCATGATTATGTTATTAATTAATCAGCATTGGGGTTAGTCATGATTGTGTTGGTAATTAATCAACATTGAGGTTAGTCATGATTATGTTAGTAATTAATCAATGTTAAGGTTAGTCATGATTGTGTTAGTAATTAATCAGTGTTAAGGTTAGTCATGATTGTGTTAGTAATTAATCAGCATTGAGGTTATCTTTCTCTTCATGGAAAACCTATCATGGTTATCTTTCTCTTCATGAAAAACCTCTCATGGTTATCTTTCTCTTCATGGAAAACCTACCATGGTTATCTTTCTCTTCATGGAAAACCTATCACGGTTATCTTTCTCTTCATGGAAAACCTATCACGGTTATCTTTCTCTTCATGGAAAACCTGTCAAGACCTTCACCATAACAAAAACACCACCATACTTGTGATAAGATTGTCTTGAAAATGTGAACATTGTGATTGGTCCTGGCACAGGTAACACATTCAGCACTTTTGTTGTTGTTGTTGTTGTTGTTCCTCAGCTAAAGTTCCAATGTTCACTAATGGGGAGATATTTGTGTATGCGACTGTTGCCCCCCCCCCCCCCCCCCCCCCCACCCATCATTATGGTAACTGCATTGCAACTTCAAAGATGCAGTTGTGGAGTGAACCTGACAGTTTTGCAGGTGTAGTTGTCGGCACGTACTTCTCTGCTCTTTCAATTTTCAACTGTCGTAGTCTCTGTTGATGGGCACAAGTCCTTAAGCAGGGGACGGGATAGCCTAGCGGTTAGAACATTGCGCTCGCAATCTGATGACCTTGGTTGGATTCCCGTTCAAGGGGATATTTTCCCCTGGAGTTAACATCAGTGCAGACTCCATTCTCCCCAAAAGTCCTTCGGATGAGACAAAAAACCCAAGGCCCTGTGTGCGAACGCACGTAGAACATCTTGCGCACATGTTAAATCCTGTTCCGCTTTTCGTAAGAGTAGGCCATTGTGTGCCGGTGGGAACAGATGACAATTTACAAAACTGCATACACACGAAGACTGGATGTAAAAAAGCACACAAGTGCTTATTCCATTATCCTTGATATAAAAGAATGTTTAAAAATAGAATTTAAAAAAAGCACACAGGTGTGACGGGTTTAGAGTCTCTTCCAAAACACTTGACATTCAGTTCAGTTTTTCCATAATACTGGGAAAAAAAGGACAAGGTTGGGAATTGAACCCAGACCCTCACGGTTTACTTGTGAGGCAGGAGATTGTCTTCATCATCCTTCCCCCTTCCTTCTTGTTCAACACTGAACATCATCAGATATTGCACTTCAACACAGAACTCTGTCTTTCCTGGAACATCACTGTTTACCTCTGTCATCAATATCTGCAGGCTTGTCTGCCCCTGATTGATGACCTCAGCAACCCAGCCATGCGTACGCGGCACTGGAAGCAGCTGGTGAGGGTGACAGGGGGCGCCTTCACCATCGACAATGACACCCTCAAACGCATGACCCTCAAGGAGCTCCTCAGTCTGGGCCTGCAGAGTGAGTGAGGGAGGGGGCAGGGCAGGGGAGGGAAAGTGTGTGTGTGTGTAGGGGTGTATGTGTGTGTGTGTAGGGGTGTATGTGTGTGTGTGCATGCCTTGTGCGCATGCATGCGTGCATGTGTGTGGAGGGGTGGGGGGTCATGAGTTTGTGCGTGTGCATATGAATTTATACAAGGTTGAGTTTTATTACATATTGTGATGTGTTTTCTGTTTATTGTCATCACATATGGCTTGTAAGCCACATGAAATTCTCTGTTTATTGAAAACATAAACTATTGGCATTGGTAAAAGTGTTTACAGTGTTTGTGAAACCAAACATACCCTTGTAACAGATTGAGTTAAATACCTTTGTGAAACCAAATACACCCATGTAACAGATTGACTTCAATAACTTTGTGAAACCAAATACACCCATGTAACAGATTGACTTCAATACCTTTGTGAAACCAAATACACCCATGTAACAGATTGACTTCAATAACTTTGTGAAACCAAATACACCCATGTAACAGATTGACTTCAATACCTTTGTGAAACCAAATACACCCATGTAACAGATTGACTTCAATAACTTTGTGAAACCAAACACACCCATGTAACAGATTGAGTTCAATACTTTTGTGAAACCAAACACACCCATGTAACAGATTGAGTTCAATACTTTTGTGAAACCAAACACACCCATGTAACAGATTGAGTTCAATACTTTTGTGAAACCAAACATACCCATGTAACATAATGAGTTCAATACTTTTGTGAAACCAAACACACCGATGTAACAGATTGAGCTCAATACTTTTGTGAAACCAAACATACCCATGTAAAAGATTGAGCTCAATATTCATTTTTTAAAAATTTTGGTCTGCTGAATCAGATTCATACAAAGTTTTAATGATGGAATACTTTTTCTTGAATGTGTATAAATTTCACTTTTTGATTGATAGACATGTTTTTCATATGGCAGAACATGTGGATGATGTGCGAGCCATTGTCCAGCGGGCTGTGAAGGACCTGGCCATTGAAATGTCTCTGAAGACGTATGAGGAAGTCTGGCTCAGCAAGATCTTTGACCTTCGACCTCACACCAGAAACAAGACGCCCTCCAGTGAACTGAATCAGGTTTGTCGTCATGACTGTTAGCAGTATGATGGTTGTCATCAAGACAGTTACTACACTGACTGTTCTGTATTGTATTGTATTGTATTGTATGCCACTGTCAGTCATGGCAGATTTCTCTACCTCAAATTTCAGCAGCACTACCCATTTATGTATTTAAAAAAAAAAAATTCCTGTCTGCATGCTTATATGTTTCCCTATAAGAGTGGCGCTTTTTTTTTTTAATACAGTTTTTTGCCATGGACAACTCTCTTGTTGTGTGTTCTTTTACATGTCCTGAATGCATGTTGCATACATGACCTTGGTTTATTGTCTCATCCAGAAGACAAGCACCTAGGCCACTCGAGGTCTGTTGGATAATTTCAAATCAAGTGAAGGTCACACTGACGATCTTGTTTTCTGTGCGGGTTCATTTCCTCTAGACCGTGTGACTTCAGCAGCAGCAGCCATGTGTTCATATGTTGGATAGTGTGGTGGTGTCCCACAACCCATTTTGAACAAGTTGTACAA
Organism: Rapana venosa; assembly: GCA_028751875.1. Classification (NCBI taxonomy): domain Eukaryota; kingdom Metazoa; phylum Mollusca; class Gastropoda; order Neogastropoda; family Muricidae; genus Rapana; species Rapana venosa. The sequence goes on along the minus strand of CM054160.1, from coordinate 21,160,397 downwards.
CCACTTACAAACACCTGACTCTCATGCCAGAATATTGTTTGCTGACTTTAGTTGAGCAATACAATGCAGCCTCATGTTCTTGTTCACAAAATACTTTCAAAATTTGACAAAGACTACCAACTTTTGTTTTGTTTATCCTTCATCGTTAAAAGTTGAAATTTTCAGCAATTTAGCAGGTGAAAAAAATCATTTTTTCCGAACAATATTTCATGAAAATCAATTGCCTACCACTCATTTCTGCTGTTTCTTGGTTGTAGTGTTTAAAAACAAAAAATGCTGTGCTTGTCAATCATCCTGCAGGACAACCAATCGGAATACTCGCAGAGTGAAGCGGGGGCCTCCATGATGCAGGGGCCAGCAGGTCGTCCTATGGGGACGCGTACCACCAGCCGCATCTCCAACCAGAGCTCCCACAGCAAGAACAAGCGCAGCTCCATCTCCTCCCTCCCTGCCTCCCTCCTCAACCTGGGAGAGGTAGTGAGTGTCTGTCTGTCTGTGTGTGTAGGTCTGTGTGTGTAGGTCTCTGTGTGTGTAGGTCTATGTGTGTGTGTGTGTGTGTAGGTCTGTGTGTGTGTAGGTCTGTGTGTGTGTGTGTAGGTCTGTGTGTGTGTGTAGGTCTGTGTGTGTGTAGGTGTATGTCTGTGTGTAGGTCTCTGTGTGTGTGTAGGTCTGTGTGTGTGTGTGTGTGTAGGTCTGTGTGTGTGTAGGTCTGTGTGTGTGTGTGTGTAGGTCTGTGTGTGTGTGTGTGTGTAGGTCTGTGTGTGTGTGTGTAGGTCTGTGTGTGTGTGTCTGTGTGTGTGTGTGTAGGTCTGTGTGTGTGTAGGTCTGTGTGTGTGTGTGTGTGTAGGTCTGTGTGTGTGTAGGTCTGTGTGTGTGTGTGTGTGTGTGTGTGTAGGTCTCTGTGTGTGTAGGTCTCTGTGTGTGTGTGTAGGTCTGTGTGTGTGTGTGTAGGTCTGTGTGTGTAGGTCTCTGTGTGTGTGTGTGTGTGTGTAGGTCTCTGTGTGTGTGTGTGTGTAGGTCTGTGTGTGTGTAGGTCTGTGTGTCTGTGTGTGTAGGTCCTGTGTGTGTAGGTCTCTGTGTATGTAGGTCTGTGTGTGTGTGTGTAGGTCTGTGTGTGTGTGTGTAGGTCTGTGTGTGTGTAGGTCTGTGTGTGTGTAGGTCTGTGTGTGTGTGTGTAGGTCTGTGTGTGTGTAGGTCTCTGTGTGTGTGTGTGTAGGTCTCTGTGTGTGTGTGTGTGTAGGTCTGTGTGTGTGTGTGTGTAGGTCTCTGTGTGTGTGTGTGTGTAGGTCTTGTGTGTGTGTGTAGTGTTGTGTGTGTGTGTTAGGTCTGTGTGTGTGTGTAGGTCTGTGTGTGTGTGTAGTCTGTGTGTAGGTCTGTGTGTGTGTGTGTGTAGGTCTGTGTGTGTGTAGTCTGTGTGTCTGTGTATGTGTAGTCTGTGTGTTGTGTGTGTAGGTCTGTGTGTGTGTGTGGTAGGTCTGTGTGTGTGTGGTGTCTGTGTATGTGTTGTAGGTCTGTGTGTGTGTGTGTAGGTCTGTGTGTGTGATAGAGCAGAATAACATTCTATTGTCATGCAACCTGTGTGTGTGTGTGTGTAGGTCTCTGTGTGTGTAGTCTCTGTGTGTGTTTGTGTGAGGTCTCTGTGTGTGTGTAGGTCTGTGTGTGTGTAGGTCTGTGTGTGTGTTATGTGTGTAGGTCTGTGTGTGTGAATAGAGCAGAATAACATTCAATTGCCATGCAACCTGTGTGTGTTGTGTGTGTATTGTATGTGTGTGTGTGTGTGTGACAGAGAGAAGGTATAAAAGTATGTACAAGCACACATGCATGCACATGCACATATGTACATGTAAGTTTGCTGTATGTGTGTATGCATGTGTATTGAAGCATATTTATATATTTGCCAGGTGTGGTTAAAAATCTTCAAACATTCAGCTAACCTCAGTAAAAATCACACTCCCAGTACTTCTGGAAGTGTTGAAGAGCATATGGTTCACAGGACTTCATTCAGTGTCGTAAGCCACACTCTGTCACCACCACCACCACCACTCTCTCTCTCTCTCTCTCTCTATATATATATATATATATCTCTATATATTATATTTCCTTGGCTAGAGCTCCAGGGTTTACTCATGGCGAGATTTTTGCATATGTAATGGCGTCTAAACACGACACCTGTTTGCATGTTTTTGAAACTTTGTCATCCGTTCCTACCGGCACGAAATGGCCTATGCTAAGGAAAAGTGGAACAGGTTTTTAATTTGTACACAAGATGTTCTTCATGCATTCACACACGCGTGGCCTCAGTTTATAGGCAGGTGAGTGTCTGAAGCATCCTGCCACCTTCCTTCCTTCGTGCACTGTATAGAAGACACCAACATCTTCTTTTTCATCGAACGCTCAGACAGCAACTATTGTTGTTTCTTATATGAGCGAAAATGCGTCAGCTGCCATTGACCTGACAAGTCAGGCCAGTGCATCCAACTTTGGCATAAGAGAGAATTGTTATTTTTTAAGTCGTTCTAGAAAAAAGGCAGGAGAATGGACCAAGAAGGCAGAAAATAGGAGACAGAAAGAAAGGGAACAGTGCAGAAACAAAGAGAGTGATAGGAAAGAGGAAATTTCTAGGACAGAATCTCCAGAAGGTGGGGATGCTGTTTATACTGACAGGCCCCCGGCATCCCCATGAGAAACCAAATCAGCTCTCTCCTCCCCCCTCCCTACACACAGGACTCTAAACCAAACCCACTAGAACTCTCTCCTCTAAACCAAACCCACTAGAACTCTCTCCTCTAAACCAAACCCACTAGAACTCTCTCCTCTAAACCAAACCCACTAGAACTCTCTCTCTAAACCAAACCCACTAGAACTCTTCTCTAAACAAACCCACAGAACTCTCTCCTCTAAACCAAACCCACTAGAACTCTCTCTAAACCAACCACTAGAACTCTCTCTCTAAACCAACCCACTAGAACTCTCTCTCCTCTCTCTAAACCAAACCCACTAGAACTCTCTCTCTAAACCAAACCCACTAGAACTCTCTCTTCTCTCTGCCTAAACCAAACCCACTAGAACTCTCTCCTCTCTAAACAAACCACTAGAACTCTCTCTCTCCTCTTCTCCTCTCTCTCTCTCTACTCTCTCTCTAAACCAAACCCACTAGAACTCTCCTCTCCTCCTCTCTAAACCAAACCCACTAGAACTCTCCCCTCTCTCTCTCTAAACCAAACCCACTAGAACTCTCTCTCTCCTCTCTCTCCTCTTCAACCAAACCCACTAGAACTCTCTCTCTCTCTCTTCTCTCTAAACCAAACCCACTAGAACTCTCTCTCTCTCTCTCTCTCTCTCTCTCTCTAAACCAAACCCACTAGAACTCTCTCTCTCTCTCTAAACCAAACCCACTAGAACTCTCTCTCTCTCTCTCTAAACCAAACCCACTAGAACTCTCTCCTCTTAAACCAAACCCACTAGAACTCTCTCTCTCTCTCTCTCTAAACCAAACCCACTAGAACTCTCTCTCTCTCTAAACCAAACCCAATAGAAATCTCTCTCTAAACCAAACCCACTAGAATCTCTCTCTAAACCAAACCCACTAGAACTCTCTCTCTCTCTAAACCAAACCCACTAGAACTCTCTCTCTCTCTCTCTCTCTCTCTCTCTAAACCAAACCACTAGAATCTCTCTCTCTCTCTCTAAACCAAACCCACTAGAACTCTCTCTCTCTCTCTCTAAACAAACCACTAGAACTCCTCCTCTCTAAACCAAACCCACTAGAACTCTCCTCCTCTCTCTCTAAACCAAACCCACTAGAACTCTCTCTCTCTAAACAAACCCACTAGAACCTCTCCTCTCAAACCAAACCCACTAGAACTCTCTCTCTCTCTTCAAACCATACCCACTAGAACTCTCTCTCCTCTCTCTCTCTCTCTCTCTCTAAACCAAACCCACTAGAACTCTCTCTCTCTCTCTAAAAAACCAAACCCACTAGAACTCTCTCTCTCTCTCTCTCTAAACCAAACCCACTAGAACTCTCTCTCCTCTCTCCAAACCAAACCCACTAGAACTCTCTCTCTCCTCTCCACACAACCAACCCCCACTACGAACTCTCCTCTCTCTCCTAAACCAACCACCCCCCACCAACTAGAACTCTCCTCTCTCTCTCTCTAAACCAAACCCACTAGAACTCCTCCTCTCTCATACTCTCTAAACCAAACCCACTAGAACTCTCTCTCCTCTAAACCAAACCCACTAGAACCTCCTCTCTCTCTCTCTAACCAAACCCATAGAACTCCTCTCTCTCTCTCTCTAAACCAAACCCACTAGAACTCTCTCTCTCTCTAAACCAAACCCACTAAACTCTCTCCTCTCTAAACCAAACCCACTAGAACTCTCTCTCTCTCTCTCTAAACCAAACCCACTAGAACTCTCTTCCTCTCTAAACCAAACCCACTAGAACTCTCTCTCTCTCTCTCTAAAACCAAACCCACTAGAACCTCTCTCTCTCTAAACCAAACCCACTAGAACTCTCTCCTCTCTAAACCAAACCCACTAGAACTCTCTCTCTCTCTCTAAACCAAACCCACTAGAACTCTCTCTCTCTAACAAACCCACTAAACTCTCTCTCTAAACCAAACCCACTAGAACTCTCTCGTCTCTCTCTAAACCAAACCCACTAGAACTCCTCTCTCTCTCTCTCTAAACCAAACCCACTAGAACTCTCTCTCCTCTCTAAACCAAACCCACTAGAACTCTCCTCTCCTCTCTAAACCAAACCCACTAGAACTCTCTCTCTCTAAACCAAACCCACTAGAACCTCTCTCTCTCTCTTCTCTCTCTAAACCAAACCACTAGAACTCTCCCTCTCTCTCCTCTAAACAAACCACTAGAACTCTCCTTTAAACTCTCTCTCTCTAAACCAAACCCACTAGAACTCTCTCCTCTCTAAACCAAACCCACTAGAACTCCTCTCTCTCTCTCTCTATAACCAAACCCACTAGAACTCTCCTCTCTCTATAACCAAACCCACTAGAACCATCTCTCTCTAACCAAACCCACTAGAACTCTCTCTCTCATAACCAAACCCACTAGAACTCTCTCCTCTCTCTTCTAACACACAGACTCTGGGAGCCTCCTCTGACCACAAGGACCACAACTCTTTGAGGGCTGGAGACAACTAGCTGAATTGCCTCATGCTAAAGCAACCAGCAGAGGAACTCTCTTTCTGGACGAGGTGCTGAAGTTGGTGCATAAAAGCTGCAGACCATCTAGGCACTCTCCCATCTGGCTGGAGTCAGGAGAAGTGACGTGTGCCAGATGAGCGCTTCTCATCTGTTCTGGAAAGGGGAGGAGAGGATAGGGAAGCTGTTAGGTTTGCTTAAAGTTCATAATTAGGAGTTTGTTCTTCTGACTTTGCTTTTAAACCATTCCTATAGAGTTTCTATATGTTTTTTGAATTACCAGTTTCCCACATAGAAGTTCTCTTCGTCTTCTGAAAGAGACTTATATGAACTTTACTCAGTTTATTTCTTTTCAGGAAGGTTTTTTATTGTTCTTTCTTTTACCTGTTACTCTATAGATGTTTCCATACAACCACTATTACCAGTTTCTCATATTCTATACCAAACCTGTACTTAGAACTTTCTTATCTGCGTTCTCTATACAAACATTTTTTAGCTTTGTCGTCTGTGTGTTAGTGTTAGCCTGTTGTTATTTCCCACCTTGAACTCATTCCAATTTTCCATTACACAGGCTGACTAGCTGCGCTCCTCTGACAGCATGTACCAATCTTTCTCAGAGTTGACAGGACTTCCGCTAGTGATTGCAGTCCACAGAGAACCACTGCTGCAGTGCTGCTTCGAACAGGTTTGTTTGCATTTTGTCGAATGTAGTAGACATCTTAGATGCTCTGCTGCCAGCCATGTGTCTGATGATGTCAGCTAACGTTGCAAAGTCATGTCAATTGTTTCAGCTGTGCAAAGTGGATGATAGCTACAGTCCTTGACTGATTGGTACTAATCTATTACCTTAGGTTTGAGGTTCATGATTGCCATGTTCATGTGGTACTTAGTGGTATGTCAAAGATGTCATTGTTTGCCATATTAATGAAAGTGCACATGATATCATGCTATGCACTGCCGGTGGCCACAGGCCAAAGCTGTGTCAGTGATTGATGTCAGCTAAGTGCTAAGGCTGTGTCAGTGATTGATGTCAGCTAAGTGCCAAAGCTGTGTCAGTGATTGATGTCAGCTAAGTGCCAAAGCTGTGTCAGTGATTGATGTCAGCTAAGTGCCAAAGCTGTGTCAGTGATTGATGTCAGCTAAGTGCCAAAGCTGTGTCAGTGATTGATGTCAGCTAAGTGCCAAAGCTGTGTCAGTGATTGATGTCAGCTAAGTGCCAAAGCTGCATCAGTGATTGATGTCAGCTAAGTGCCAAGGCTGCGTCAGTGATTGATGTCAGTAAGTGCTAAGCTGTGTCAGTGATTGATGTCAGCTAAGTGCTAAGCTGCGTCAGTGATTGATGTCATAAGTGCAAGGCTGGTCAGTGGATATGGTGTTCAGCTAAGTCCAAACTTGGTTCATGTGCATGTTTCAGCCTAGTTCATCACAGCTGACGTCAGTCATGTTATTCACTATGCCAATACTCGTCCTATTTCATAGTGAAAAGACTTCGTGTGATTGATGTCAGCTAAGTGGAGTGCGCCAGTGCTTGATTGTCAGCTAATAAAGTGCGTCAGTGATCATGTCTTGTCCATGCTGTGTCATGATTGAGTACTAGTGCCTGGGCATGTTTGATGTCATTAAGTGCTAAGGCTACTCCTGCAATGTATCACTGGTGTCCATGTATTATATACTCACCTTTGAAATCTTGCAATGATCACCTCTTTTTACCTACTTGTTTGAACATGATTCCTTCGTGATCGGTTCTCACAGAGTTATTGATTGCCATAT
>CM054160.1:21098456-21148456 GCA_028751875.1 Rapana venosa | reverse complement strand
AGTTACAATGAATAGTTTTTTACAAAATCAAATGTAAACACACACACGCGCACAATAAGTATTTTTTACAAATTCAAATGTAAACACTCTTGCTACAGTTAGCTGTGCACTGATCTTGTAAAGACAGTGACAGTGTGCCCAACCAACATCACACATTAGGACCGGAATGCACTGATCTTTTCATTAGATAAAAAAGGGCTGATCTGTTTGATAAACATAGATGTAGGGAAAATCTAAGAAAATCTGTTTAGAGACAGTTAATTTTTAAAACTGCACGAAGAGAAGGCTGCTTTAAAGATAAGGACTTTTAACTGGGAAAATATGGCACACACTTTTCTCTCTTTCTCTTGTTTTCTTCTTCTCTCTCTCTCTCTCTTTTCTCCTCTCTCTCTCTCTCTCTCTCTCTCTCTCTCTCTCTCCTCTCTCTCTCTCTCTCTCTCTCTCTCTTTCTTTCTCTGTCTGTCTCTCGCTATCTGTGTGCCTGTCTGCCTGTCTGTCTCTTTCTTTCTTACCTTTAGCACTCACTTCAGTCCTGTGCTCTCTGTACCTGTCATGCAGACGCCAAAGGCGGCTCCAGATCAATAAGCCGGGTGGGAAGCCGGCTGAGCCATCGAGAGCCAGTCCCTCCAGAGACGGAGGTGGAGGAATCGGAGCCGGTGGAGTACGCGGAGCGTGACGACGGAGGAAGGTCGTGGACGTTGGAGCACGTGTCGGAGATTGTGTACCTGGCCACGCAGATCCAGATGTCCACGCAGATTGAAGAGGCCCTGGCCTCCCTGGAGTCGGGGGACCGCATGGCTCTGGAGGTGACTTCTCTCTTCCCCTGTCTGTCTGTGCCCTCAGCTGCTTTTCCCTTTGTTTTGTTTTGTTAAGACCAAGGTTTCAGTGGTTCTTCTTCTTCTTCTTTGTCAAACACTTAGACAGTCAGTGTTTTGTCTGTCATATAGCAAAATTCCGTTTGTGTGTCAGCTGTTACCTCTTCTGTCAACACTCAGACGCACGTTGATCTGACTTTGGAGCGGCGGTAGACGAAGTCCATGTTGACTAGAATTGTTTTCTTTTAAGTCTTTCTGGAGAAAAGGGCAGGAGAATGGACCAGAAGGAGGGGGGTGACAGGAAGAACAGGAACAAGGCAGAAACAAAGAGCTGGTTAGAAAAGAGGGAATCGGCCCTGGAGATGCTGAGGTCTCTGACACCTTGCTCTTCAACGACCACAGAGGTTATGGTATGCCTTTACATTTTTAAGGAGGCACCGTGGTCGAGTGGTTTAGGCGGTCAACTCGTGATCCAGAGGTCGCGGGTTCGATCCCCGCTCGGCTCGGTGTTGTGTCCTTGGGAAAGACACTTTACTCCTATTTTCCTCACTCCACCCAGGTGTACAAGTGGGTACCAGCTCTGCTGGGGAAGTATCTGGCGACAGACTAGCGTCCTGTCACAGGGGTGGTGAAAAACCATCAGTTCGCTTAACGCTACAGAAACCGGGATAAGCTCCGGCTCTATGGGCCTTCTGGCTCGAAAGAACATACTTTTTTTTTTTCTTACATTTTTAACTTTCTATACAGCTGCTGAGAGAGAGAGAGAGAGGGGGGGAGGGGGAGAGAGACAGACAAACAGACAGAGAGACAGACAGAGAGAGAGGGAGAGAAGGATGTTGATTGCTATGGTACGGTTGTGAAATGCTGAAACAAAACCTGAAGAGATGTATAAACAAAATGGGGGTTTATTTCATGACCAGGACGCCCTGGGGAAGATCGACGCGGGCATTCAGGGCACCATTCTGCTGCTGAAGGGGCTGGAGGGAGAGAAGGAGTCGCGCATCAGTCGTCAGAAACAGAAAACAGAAACTGAAGGTGACAGCTGTACAAGTCACACACATGCACACATGCACACACACACATGCATGCACACACACACACACACACACACACACACGCATGCATGCACACACACACACATGCACACACACGCATGCATGCACACACACACACACACGCATGCACACACACACACGCACACACACACATGCATGCATGCACACACACACACACACGCATGCACACACACACACACACACACACACTACATCATGCCTGCCAAGAAAACCCTGTTTATCAGTTCAGTCTGTGTCGTCTGTACCCATGACCTTAACCATAGGCACAGTTCATGGGCATTGTTGAAACAAAACAAACAAACAAAGAAAACGAGAACAAAAGATGAAAGAGAGAAAGAGCCTATGCTTAAAACACAAAATGACTGTTCCATGTATTGTTTCACATTTTACTTGGAATGGTTGATACCTCAGTGGGAAAACTGAAATGAAAAGAAACTGAAAAAAGAAACCGAAAACTAACAATTTAAAAAGAAAAAAAGTGAAACTGAAAGCTCAAGGTCAACACTTAAAAATGTGAAACTGAAATCTCCCACTTGAAACAGAAAGCTGAAACCCTTGTCCTTGACCCCTACAGGTCAGATCTCACACTTGAAACAGAAAGCTGAAACCCTTGTCCTTGACCCCTACAGGTCAGATCTCACACTTGAAACAGAAAGCTGAAACCCTTGTCCTTGACCCCTACAGGTCAGATCTCCCACTTGAAACAGAAAGCTGAAACCCTTGTCCTTGACCCCTACAGGTCAGATCTCACACTTGAAACAGAAAGCTGAAACCCTTGTCCTTGACCCCTACAGGTCAGATCTCACACTTGAAACAGTAAGCTGAAACCCTTGTCCTTGACCCCCTACAGGTCAAATCTCACACTTGAAACAGAAAGCTGAAACCCTTGTCCTTGACCCCTGCAGGTCAAATCTCCCACTTGAAACAGAAAGCTGAAACCCTTGTCCTTGACCCCTGCAGGTCAAATCTCACACTTGAAACAGTAAGCTGAAACCCTTGTCCTTGACCCCTGCAGGTCAAATCTCACACTTGAAACAGAAAGCTGAAACCCTTGTCCTTGACCCCTACAGGTCAAATCTCACACTTGAAACGGAAAACTGAAACCCTTGTCCTTGACCCCCTACAGGTCAAATCTCACACTTGAAACAGAAAGCTGAAACCCTTGTCCTTGACCCCTGCAGGTCAGATGTCGGCGCGGGAAGGGGAGCAGGACAGCATGCTGGACGTGACGGCAGCGCGCAGCATGACGTCGCTGCAGAAGGCCTCCACCCAGGATCTGACGGGTACAGGAGAGGAGCTGAAGACCCCCCCACCCGAAGAGGACAGCAGTCCCCGCGGCCCTGCCAGTGATGGTCAGTTTTGTCCGTTGTGCCTGCGGTCACATGCGTCAGCAGGAAAATATCATGAAAAAGGGGGGGATGGGGGTGGATAGCCTACTAGGGGGTGGTTAGAGTGTGCAGCTTGCAATCTGGTGCGGTGGGTTTGAGCCTCTGCTGATATTCCTGATTGACAGGATTTTTCCCCGGAGCTGACATCAGTATCCACTCCACTACCCCGACTGAAAGTCCTTTGGATGAGACTATAAACTGAGGTCCCATAGATGAACACATGCGTGTCTTGCGCACAGCCACATGTCTAAACCTGTTCTGTCTTTTGGAAGAGTAGGCCATTGCATGGTGGTAGGTATACTATGAACTGAGGATCAGTATATGAACGCAAACACATCTTGTGCACATGTTTGAACCTGGTTTGCTTATTGGAAAAGTAGGCCATTGCAAGCTGGTAGGAACAGAGGACAAAAGTTCAAAAACACACCTGGTGTCATGTTTACACATCATCCCCAAGTCAGAATGCGGCTACCCTATTGGCAGGTGAAAGGTTGCATTTGCAAAATCTCACCATTGGTAAACTTGTTGTGTTTTTGGCCTCATCTTCTGTGATGTCCCGTCCTGCTGTTTCCACGCCGCTCATCTCAGTCTCCCCGCCACAGCCATACCCAAATTCGTTATGTCTCATCCCCAGGGCTGGAAGTTCACAGAGAGCACATCAATATCTGGCTGCCGTGAGGCCACTTGCCAAAGGGGCCCTGCACTGCTGCTGGGTCACTTTGGTGATGTTTAGTGGTGCCTGTTCTGAGCTAACTAAGCCCACTACTAATGACAGTATCAGCTCAGTCTCAGAACCAGACTGAGTGAGTTGCCCACCTGAGGTGGCAACCACCACAACGTCCCTCCAACGACCGTCCCCCTGAACCTCCAACCCCAAAGGCTTTGACACAAACTCACCACAGGCACAGAAGTGTATGGGGAAACTGAATTTGAGGTCACCATGAGACCGGACCAACTGGGACCACAAATTCAGAGGCAATTTTTTTTTAAATTGCACAATGATCAGTGGTGCTGTTGTGGAAGTGCATATGCTTTGAGACTACTTGACAGGGTTGTACTCTTATGTTTATTATCATAATATATCCTGGCGTCAGCGGGGCCCGAGAGATACAGACCCCTGCAGTGTTGGTCAGGTATCTAAGCAACACTCTCAAACTCGCATCTGTACAGTGGATGAAGCTCGACTGTGTGGTCCCACCCACTGAGCCCACAGCACACTCACTCTGGGTAGGAGCCGGCTGGAGTCTGAAAAATCCCTTTGAGTGTTATGGGATTCGAACCCGTGACCTTCCAGTCCGAAACCCAAGGCGCTAACTACTGCGCCATGGCGGCTGGTGCCATTGTTCAAGCTTGGATCTCCAGCTGAGGAGCAAAAAGAGAAAGACAGAGGGTAAGAGCTGCCAGTCATAGTTTGAGGTAGTAGCTGTGTGACGTGCACCACCAACCTCCCCTTTCCACTGCAGAAGAAGGGGCTGAGGTCAGCGCACAGTGCACCGTGCTGTGAAAGTGAAAACTGCCTCTACATGTCAGACAGACAGGGTCGTGGGAAACCTGATAAAGTAATGGACGCTTTGGTATGAGAACCAGACTTGTTTGTGTAAGAAACCAGTAGAATCAAGATGGAAGTAGATCATGAGTGTGTGTACGTGCGTGCGTGTGTGTGTGTGACGTGCGTGCGTGTGTGTATGTGTCTGTCTGTGTCTGTGTGATTTACTTATAACTGAATTTGTGTTTGTCAGGGATTGCTAAAGATGAATTTCAGGATTTGATACTTTCCTATATTATTATGTGTGTGTGTGTGTGTATATATATATATATATATATATATATCTCTATGCCCCTAATGGGGTCAAAGGATTAAATTTCTTGATTCTGGATAGCATGTTGTGCATGCGTCTCTGTTGTTGTTGTTGTCTTCAATTTAACGTGTGTTCATTCTAAGTGATATTGGATGAGGGAAATAGAAAGTGTAATGGAAGTTAAAGAAGGGAGAGGAAGGAGTGAAAGGAGAAAAGGTTAAGAAATAGCATCAGTGTTGGTATTTTTGTGAGGAAAAAAAACCCTAGAAAAGTAAGGATAATACTTTTGAACAGGAGCAAAATGTAAACTCAACAACGTGGAAACATGAAATAACAATAATGTAACTACAATAAATATTCAAGTGGACTATGCAATAAACATCTGGCAATGGCAAAGGCTAGCTTTGGATTTTCAAATACATTTTCCAGAGACTGTTCAGAAAATGTAGGTGTCTCTGTATACTGACGTGTGTGCGTGCTTGCATGTGTGTAGGGATGTGGATTGTGTGTGTGTGGATGTGTGTGTGTGGATGTGTTGTGTGGATGTGTGTGTGTGGATGTGTGTATGTGGATATGTGGATGTGGATATGTGTGGATGTGGATGTGTGTGTGGATGTGTGTGTGGATGTATGTGTGTGTGTGGATGTGTGTGTGTGTGGATGTGTATATGTGTGTGTGGATGTGGATATGTGGATGTGGATGTGTGTATGTGGATATGTGGATGTGTGTGTGGATGTATGTGTGTGTGTGTATGGATGTGTGTTGCTTTCCTCCTCTCCCCCCCTGCTGTCACTGGCCATCAGCGCAGTCAGCGGCCCCCGTGGACACCATGAACATCTCCCTGCCCGTGCTGAAGGAGGCGGAGGAGGAGGCGGAGGTGGAGGGGGACCGGAAGGGGGACGCGGAGGAGGAGGAGGAGGAGGAGATGAAGCTGATGCTGTTCCCCAGCCAGGTCCACAAGCTGACCTCCCTCCTCGCCCTCCTGGCCCACCTGCGCGACCTGCTGCAGCGGCTGATCGACATGACCCCGCGACAACCCCCGGCCCTCAGCTTTGACTGGCGCAGCCAGCTGCTCTACTCCTTCACCGAGGACTCGCGCAGCGCCACCGTGCATGTGAGGTGTTGTCGTTGTTGTTGTTGGTGGTGGTGGTGCATGTGAGGTGTTGTCGTTGTTGTTGTCGCTGTTGGTGCATGTGAGTTGTTCTCGTTGTCGTTGTTGGTGGTGCATGTGAGGTGTTCTTGTTGTTGTTGTCGCTGTTGTTGTTGGTGCATGTGAGTTGTTCTCGTTCTTGTTGTCGTTGTTGTTGTTGTTGTTGGTGCATGTGAGTTGTTCTCGTTCTTGTTGTCGTTGTTGTTGTTGTTGTTGGTGCATGTGAGTTGTTCTCGTTCTTGTTGTTGTTGGTGCATGTGAGTTGTTCTCGTTCTTGTTGTCGTTGTTGTTGTTGTTGTTGGTGCATGTGAGTTGTTCTCGTTGTTGTTGTCATTATTGGTGGTGCACGTGAGTTGTGCTTCTTGTTGTTGTCCCGGGTTTCCCAGCCTGACGCCATGGGGGTCATGTTACCCGGAATAGGCACTCTGTCTGTCTGTCTGTCTGTCTGTCTGTCTGTCTCTCATCCCACCTGGGAATCACTGTGAGACAGTAAGCACACACTGGATGAGAGAAGTTTGTGTGTATGACTCTTTTTGCATACTGTACCTCATAGGAAGCTGTCTATACTCTAACTCCAGAGGATTTTTTTTTCTCCTATAAAAGAGAGTGTATGTTGTTGTTGTGCTAAGAGCTTGTCGTGGCTGGAGACAGTGTGACCACAACACTGTACAACACAAACAACATGGTGATGTAGCACTCAGCTGACATTGATTGATAGCTGACGAAGCTTTATGGCCTGGGCCAGTGCATGTGAGGGATATTTGTGTGCAAAGCTTCTTGACTGTCCATGGTTACTGTGGGGTGGTTTTTGTAGTATAAAAACATATTGCTGTGGATTGTTTTGTTTTTGTTTTTTCAGTGCATTAACACCTCACAGTTTTTAGCTTTTAAGTTCACCAGTGGTGAGATTTTGTGTGTAGTTGTTGTTGTTGTGCGTTCCCCAGCTTTACACCCTGGGGGTCACCCAGAACATGCAGTCTGCCTCACTCATCCCACCTGGGAATCTCTGTGAGATAGGAAGTACACACTGGATGAGAAGTTTGCGTGTATGACTCTTTTTCAAGCACCTCGCCATATAGGCAGCCATACTCCGACTTCAGAGGATTTTTTTTTCTCCTTTAACAAAGGAGAGTGCGGGTTGTTATGTTAAGAGCTTGTCATGGCTGAAGGCAATCTCAACACAACATTTTACAACATAACAACATTTTAATGTAGGCCTTGGCAATTAGCTGACATCAATAATGACTGACACAGCTTTTGGCCTGGGCCAATTTTGTGTGTATGTGGCCATTTGGCCGCCATTAAGGAAGCGGCTGTCTGACGTGGGGAGCATCGTTAGCTTTTCCCCACCTTGTATACATGTCAGTGCATGAACACGCCCTGTGTCTTCTACTAGAGGCTTGTTGTCCAGTGCATGAACACGCCCTGTGTCTTCTACTAGACGCTTTGTTGTCCAGTGCATGAACACGCCCTTTGACTACGGGTTCGAGTACCTGGGGTCGTCGTCACGCGAAGTGATCACACCACAGACGGAGAGGATGTTTGTCACCATGACGCAGGCTGTCAAAGCCCACACTGGCGTTCTGTGTATGGGGCCAAAGGTCAGCAACTGAAAGCAACTGCTTTTCCTGGTGGAGGGTCTCACATACTGCCACATGCGCACATGCATGCATGCCTCACACACACACTCACACACACACGCCAATGCCTTAGAGCAACAATGATTTATATGAAAGAATTAGCAATTTTCAATTTTTTCATATTTGGTATAATTTACTGTAAACTTTCAGATGACAAAAGTATCAAATAAAAGTTTTATTAATTTCAAAGATATTTGAAGAAAACCTTTGTTGCACAAAATTACCCAGCAAATTTCACAGGGTACACTGGACTACCACACAGCATCCCACTTTTCCTCTAAATGCTTTAATGCCAATTATCTGGGACAGGGGTCTGCAACAGCGGACATCCAGCTGTGCAAACCCTTCTTGCCTAGGAGTGGGTACACTGGACTGCTGGGCAGGGTTTATGTAACACTGGCAGGCCTGGAGGTTGTGTGGTTGTTCCTGCTGAAAACTGATGGCTGGAATCAGTGGAATGTGGTCTTATCTGGGAAAGAGGGTCAAGCTTTGTGCCATGCCCTGTATTTTCTCTGCAAGCAAGGTGGTCTACCTTCACTGCCAGTGTTTTTGCTATCCTGGCCTTTACAGAAAATTCCCCTTTCTACACTAGCCTAGCCTAGCATAGCTTTGAGAGGACCAGACTTAGTGGACATCAACGTTTCACATGCAGACTGTGAGAAAATTCTGGGCAAAAACAGGCCACCAATTATAAATATGCATTTATGCGCTTTCTTCTACATGTATTACAACAAAAAGATGCTATGATAAAGATCGCATCAATACCCATTCTCTTTCCAAAAAATGAAGACTTCCGTTCAATCCTCGATTTGTTGTGACCTTTCAAACTTTTCAAATGAGTGTATCTCAAACTTTCGAAAATGGCGGCTCTGTCAATAGACTGTTGTTGTTCTAAGGCATCGACGCTCGTGCACACGCTCACACTCATGCACACACACACATGTAATGATGTACAGAGTCTAGACTAAAGACACCCTGATTTAATTTCTTGTCAATCAGAAATGACAGAATAAGCTAAGCTAAGGCTGCTTGCTGTTGGTGTTTTGTTGCCAAGGTGTGTCTGTCTGTCTGTGTGTGTGTGTGTGTGTGTGTGTGTGTCTGTGTCGTGTGTGTTGTGTGTGTGTTTGGTCTGTGTGTGTGTGTCTTGTGTGTGTGTGTTGTGTGTGTGTGAGGTTGTTGGTCACAGTCTGTGTTGTTGTGTTGATCAGTAGACTGACACTGTGCAGTTTAACATGATGAAGAACAGCGTGGGGTACACTTTTCTTTAGTTAAACAAATGTTTATCACAGTGCCTTGTTCTTATGCTGATGTGTATTGATACAGTGTTGTATAATGTAAGAGAATACAACACACGTCATTTTGTGTGTGAAACCTATGTTTATCACAGCGCCATGTTGTTATGCTGATGTATACATTGGTACAATGCAGTATAACCTAACAGAATACAGCACAGTACAAATTTTACAATGAATTTTTATTACACTTTCTGTTGTTCAGTATTATACAGGAAATTTTCCTGAGAAACACACTCTGTTTCTTTGTGATGTATAATAAAGCACAGTACAAGATAACATAATAAAGCACAGTACAGTACAATGTTTTACAGGATTTTTTTTATCACACTTTCTGTTGTTGCACATTGTGTAGGTTGATACAATACAGTATAACATAACAGAAGACAGTACAGTACAGCATTTTACAGGATTTTTTGGTCACACAGTTGTATATGCAGTTTGTTACAGTACAGTATAACATGACAAAAGACAGTACAGTATAATATTTTACAGGAGTTTCTGTCACACTTTCTGTTGTTAAGCAATGTGTAGTTTGATACAGTACGGTATAACATAACAGAAAACAGTACAGAACTATGACGAATTTTTACAGGAGTTTCTGTCATGTTGTAGCAATGTAGTTTGATTACAGTAGTAACATAATGAAAATAATATAGTACAGAACATATTGACAGGATTTTCATCACAACTGTTGTATATGTAGTTTGTTACAGTACATAATAACATAATAAAAAATAATATAGTACAGAACATGTAGTTAACAGATGTAATTATAAACAGTAAGTACAGTACAGTAAATAACATAATGAAAATATAGTACAGAACAATAGTTACAGATTTCAGACACTTTGTATATGTAATTTGTTACACGCAGTATACATAATGACATCATATAAACAGTACTAACATACATTGTACAGGATGTTCATGACACACGTGTATAGTAGTTTGTTACAGTGCAGTGTAACATAATGACATCAATATAGAACAGAGCAACAATCATTGTACAGGATGTTTCATGACACACTGTTGTATATGTAGTTTGTTACAGTGCAGTATAACATAATGACATCAATATAGAACAGAGCAACAATCATTGTACAGGATTTTTCATGACACACTGTTGTATATGTAGTTTGTTACAGCGCAGTATAACATAATGACATCGATATAGAACAGAGCAACAATCATTGTACAGGATGTTTCATGACACACCGTGTTGTGCAATGTGCAGGAGTGTGGAAAGTTCATGCATGTAAGGGAGGTAAGCCTGTGCCTGGGGCGGCCGCAGACTCTTGACAGCATTGCACTACCACTGTACTGTATATGTCAATTTGGCTGCAGCCAGGTTAGGAGCTTCTCAGTGTACAGAGGTAACATCACTTTCCAACTGCAGGTCTCTTGCGTGTGCTACCTGTGGCAGCGGTGTGTAGTTCCATCCTTCAGGAGGTTTAACCCTGGCGGTGAGGTTGCTGTACGTCTTCAACTGCCCTCTTCCACCACACCATTAGATAGACTTTTCATCTCAGTGCATGTGTCCAGACACAGGCTGAGTAGTCCATCTAAAGTTGACTCATCTTTCAACTGCAGGCAAGCATGGCCTACTCGCCAAATACCTGATGGATTTTATTGCAGTTTTTTACTATGTTTTCCATCTCATTCTATTGCTTTTTAATACTGGTTGAGTGTTTTGTGTGGGCAATGTCTCATGCTCCCAACAAGGGCCTCATTAGGCTCAGCTGAGAGTTGATCCTCTCAGTGATTGTCTTCAACACTGAAGAGGCAGGCCAGGAAGGAAACCAGAACAGGTTCATGTATCAGTGGCGTTCCTGTCTGCACGTCATGCCTTCTTCAGGTTGTCTGGCAAACTGGTCAGTCAGGTGTAGTTGTTGGGTATTTGTATGTTTTGTTGATGTGCTTTTTATGATTAATTTCTAGTTTAACAGGTATGTGAATGCACTTCACTTATGCTTTTTTTATGATGTTTTGCTATTTGTTCTGCCCCTGCTAGTCCACATTAGGACTCAGATGGTGTCTCGATCCTGATGGGAGGTTTATACAAGCAAATGTATCGGCTGTTCTTCTGGCAGAACTGAGGTCTCCAAAAGGCGCAACGGTTTTCACCAGTGAAGATCAGGTCATTGTACACTGGTGACGCCCGTTCTTAGCCACCGAAGGACTCTGACTTCATTCTTCTTGGGGTGGGGAAAGGCAAGGTATCAACTGCCAAACCTTACCGTACCGTTAGCAGATTTGATGTCTGGGTTTGTTAAGTTTTGTTTTTGTTAGATGCTGGGTGAACTTTTGGACTGCAGTTCCTCAGTGCACGGTGTGTGCCGTCTTCCTCATCTTGATTTGTGGAGTTGATGTACGCGTCTGCGCAGCATGCCGCCGTCCACCTCATGCTGTTTAGAGTATAGCCAGGCATCTCGCCTCTGGACTCGCGTCGGCTGCTGAACCACACGCCCCTGATCGCATGACCATGTGCTTCCTACATGTATCGGAGCTGTTCCGTTGGTGCAGGATCATGACCTTGGCTTAGTTTCCTGAGTCATGCTGTTTAGTCATGGTCAGCATGGGGGTTTAGTATCTTGGAAGGTTTGAATTGCACTTTAACTTAGTATGTTCAAAAGGATTATCAAGAAAGCAACATCTGTGCATCATTAACAACCACAGAACCTTCTTCGTAACATTATCAGGTACAAATCTTTGAGAATTACTTCCATCAGTTACTTGATGGTAGTGGTGATTGATGTGTTTCCTTGTCTAGGGATGTGGGATCGAGACTTTTCTCCAGGGCCGCTATGAGGTGCGGTCCTCTCTCTCCAGCTAGTGTCGTGATGTCCCTGACCAAAGCAATGCGGTACCTTTACAGTGTTGAACGGTGCTGTTCTGAAGCCAGCACAAGGACCCATCTATTCGAACCATCTGATCTGCTTACATTGGCTGGGAAAGCAGTACACTGACCCTGAGCTAATCCCCCCTACCAATTGTATGGTTCGTAAAGTTTAAATAAATACGAACTGCTATTTACAGAAAACTAGTGTTCACTCGTCATTTGCCATGTTCAGTTGTTTGGCAATACTCTTGTTTATTGTGGACAGTTGAAGCGGTAGGTGCAGACTTTGCCCAGTCGATTTTGCCGTAGTTATTATTTTGTGTTTAATTGTAACGCAGAGCACCAGCCTTGAAGACAGTAGTAACCAGGTTGGCTGTTTGTCAAACTGCAATGCATGGCTGGACTGGACTTTTCCTATCCACTGCTTGAGGAGTCGTTGGGGCAGTGCAGGGAAAGGTTCAGGCAGCGCATTGTGGGCAGGCTCAACCTGGCAGACCCCATCCCTCTCCAGGTCGTTGCCTTTTCCAAACTCCTTTCTAAGGAGGAAGGTGGCGGGACGGTTAAGACGTTCACCTGCTTAATTAACAAGTAAACAGTGAGGCTCTGCGTTCAATTTCTAGCCTTGCCCTTTCTTCCCAGTGGAACTGAATGCCCTTTGGATGAGAAAATAACTGCAAAAATAAAAAAAATTGCATGCGCACAGGTGTCATGTTTTAGCACCATCCCCTGAAGTCTACGCAAAAATCTCATCATCTGTGAACCTCGAAGCTGTAGGAACAAAAAACCAGTACCCCTCCCCCCAACCCCCCCCTCCTTAAATCCCTAGACCCAGTCCAACTTCATTGAAGTCCATGGACTGATCACTGACTGATACACTGAACAATAATGTTCCAGTTAGTTTCCTTTGTTTGGGGTTCTTTTGGAGGCATTTGGTTGATGCTGTTGTTTTTTTTAATCTGCAAGTCCTGTTTTTGTGAAATGGTTTTGTAATGTCCTTTATTATCAGTATTAATATCATCACTGTTATTGCTGATCTTATTAGTATTAATATCGTCATTGTATATTTTTCAGGGTTTGTCCATGGTCGTGAGTTGGCGTTGAAAACGAAGCAGCTGTACGACATGTGTCGGCGCATGTTTGGGACCAACGCCTACATTTCTGACACTGCCATCTTGGGTCAGTCACACATTTCTGACACTGCCATCTTGACACTGCCATCTTGGGTCAGTCACACATTTCTGACACTGCCATCTTGGGTCAGTCACACTTGCTTTCTGTGGGTGAACACCCTTACTTACAACAGTCTTCTGTTGTGGTGCACACTACATCACAGCAGACATTTTCATCCAGGAACACAGCGTTGATCTCAACTAGGAGTGCGAAAAAAATAAGGGCAGATAATCTTGCTGGGGTTGGTTATGAGATAGGGGGGGTGGGGTCGTCACAAACAGGTTGAGAGGTCATATATTAATTTTTCAGGTTAAAAAAAAAAGCAATCGTCTTGAAGCAAGAGGCAGAAGTGCGGATAAGGGAAGGAAGCTTCACAGTAAGGTGAAAAGTCATTTACAAATAAATAAATTTTCAGGGTCAGCAAAGCAATGTTTGTTTCTCTGCTGAAGTCTTCACAATAAGGTGAATGCTTATAAATGCGTGGAGGTTTTGTCATTACTCAGCTAGAGCTCTTCACCCATGGTGAGATTGTTGTGCTTGTGACTGGTTTCACCCCCCATGAAGATAGCTGCCTTCCAACCTAGGAGATGGTGTCTAAACACGACGCCTGCGGTGTGCATGTGTTACAGAAATGGTGTCTGCCATTCCTACTGGCACCAAATGGCCTACTTTTCCCCAAAATGGAAAGGTTCTCTAATGTGTGGGCAAGATGTTCTACATGTATACATTCACTCACAGGGCCTCTGTTTATAGTTTTATCTGAAGGACTTTTGGGGGGTGGAGTCAGTCCTGATGTGAAGTCCAGGGTAAAATCCCCTGAAATGGATGTCTGGGTGGTGGCTCTGTCTCGGGCCGTCAGACCACAAGCGGAACGCTCTAATCACTAAGCTTTCCTGCCCCCATATGTAAATGTACAGGTCAAGGAACAAAGGCATTTGGGGTCTTTGCAGCAGGGTGAAAGGTCATGATTATGTAAATACACAAGTCAGCAGATGACAGTCTTTATTCAAAATCTTCATAGTAAGGTGGAAGGGCATATGCAAAATATCCAGGTCAAGAGACATTGGCAGTCTGCTCATTTGGAATCTTTACAGTGAGTTGAAAGATCATTATCCTAAAAATACACAAGTCGGTGTATAATGGTAATCTGTTTGCTTGGAGTATTCAGACTGAGGTGAAAGGTTATATGTAAATGTTCAGTTCAAGGAAAACAGTGACAAAAGGTCATATGCTAATTTACAGGTCAGGAAAGTAGTGTCAGTTTTCATGGCTAGAATTTCAGGGAAAGTTAAAGATCATATGTAAATTTTCCATTTATATCATATCTGGTCAAAGGTCATACGTAAATTTTCTATTTAGACAATTAAAACTATAAGCCTACCATCCGATCAAGTTGTGCAGCGATTGGTTAAATCAGTATGAAAGTGGATGTGCCGCTGTGCAGGTCAGGAGAGCAGCGGCAGTTTTTACGGCTGGAGTCTGCACACACTGAAGGGAGTGGTGGCTGAGGCAGGAGCCAACATGGTGGACAAACTCGGCATCGAGGACAAAGGTCCGTCCGTCCGTCCGTCCGTCTGTCTGTCCGTCTGTCCGTCCGTCTGTCTGTCTGATGTCTGTCTGTCCGTCCGTCTGATGTCTGTCTGTCTATCTGATGTCTGTATGATGTCTGTCTGTCCGTCTGTCTGATGTCTGTCTGTCTGATGTCTGTCTGTCTGATGTCTGTCTGTCTATCTGATGTCTGTATGATGTCTGTCTGTCCGTCTGTCTGATGTCTGTCTGTCTGTCTGATGTCTGTCTCTGTGTGCTTGCTTGTGTAGGGTGCGTGGTGTGTGTAGTGTATGTAAACATGTGTAACTCTTTTTCTTATTTATATTTATTCTTTTATTTCTAGGATAATGGAATAAGCACTCGTGTGCTTTTTTTTATATCCAGTCCCTGTGTGTATGTAGTTTTGTTAATTTTGTCATCCGTTCCCACTGGCACTCAGTAGCCTACTCTTTACATGCGTGTAGTGCGCTTATGTTTGTATGTGTAAGTATGTATTTCTTTAAGTGCCGTTGTCTATATGAATACCCCGTAAATAACAAATTGGAATAAGTACGGTTATGTGTAAGTATGTATTTCTTTAAGTGCCGTTGTCTATATGAATACCACGTAAATAGCAAACTGGAATAGGTACGGTTATGTGTAAGTTGTATTTCTCAAAGTGCCATTGCCTATATGAATACCACATAAATAACATATTGGAATAGGTACGGTTACGATTGCTGCGTTTTCATCTTCTCTTCTCTCTTTTTTCAGAAGCTGCAAGATCTGGTCTGGACATGGAGAAACACGAAAGTGAGATATCAGAGAAACAGAGAGGTAATGATCATGATAATAACAACAGTATTAGTAGTATTATAGCCGAGTGGTTAAGACTGCTCCACTTCAACCCCATGGTCCATGAAGTCATGGGTTTGAATCCTGGTGGCGTCTGGTGAATTAAGGGTGGGGATTCTGGTGAATTAAGGGTGGGGATTCTGGTGAATTGAGGGTGGGGATTCTGGTGAATTAAGGGATTTTGGCGTCTGGTGAATTAAGGGATTTTGGCGTCTGGTGAATTGAGGGTGGGGATTCTGGTGAATTGAGGGTGGGGATTCTGGTGAATTAAGGGTGGGGATTCTGGTGAATTAAGGGTGGGGATTCTGGTGAATTGAGGGTGGGGATTCTGGTGAATTAAGGGTGGGGATTCTGGTGAATTGAGGGTGGGGATTCTGGTGAATTAAGGGATTTTGGCGTCTGGTGAATTAAGGGATTTTGGCGTCTGGTGAATTGAGGGTGGGGATTCTGGTGAATTAAGGGTGGGGATTCTGGTGAATTAAGGGTGGGGATTCCGGTGAATTAAGGGTGGGGATTCTGGTGAATTAAGGGTGGGGATTCTGGTGAATTGAGGGTGGGGATTCTGGTGAATTAAGGGATTTTGGCGTCTGGTGAATTAAGGGATTTTGGCGTCTGGTGAATTGAGGGTGGGGATTCTGGTGAATTAAGGGTGGGGATTTTGGTGAATTGAGGGTGGGGATTTTGGCGTCTGGTGAATTAAGGGTGGGGATTCTGGTGAATTAAGGGTGGGGATTCTGGTGAATTAAGGGTGGGGATTCTGGTGAATTAAGGGTGGGGATTCTGGCATCTGGTGAATTAAGGGTGGGGATTTTGGCGTCTGGTGAATTAAGGGTGGGGATTCTGGTGAATTAAGGGTGGGGATTTTTTACCATCCTCCAGGTCAAGTTCAAGTGCAAACCTGCCAGTGCCTTAGTTCCCTTCATGTATATGCTCATGCAGGAGATCAAACATGTACATTAAAGATCCCATAATTTATGTCAGCGTTTGGCGGGTTACTGCAACACGAACATACCCAGCCTACATCCCTGAAGTCAGAATGCAGCTACCTTCATGGTGGGCAAAAACACTCCCACATGCAAAATCTAACCTTTGGTGAACATTGGAGCTCTAGCAGAGAACGGGGAAAAAGTGTTTGATGATAACAATGTATGTATATATATATAACACAAAATATCAAGATGATGACGGCGATGATTATCATTATTTATCATCATCCTTATTGCCTTTCTTGTCATGACGTTAGCACACAATTTATTCTTATCATCATCACATTGACAGTGTAATCCACTAGTATCTTTGGCATAATGTATAAAATAGGCTTTTCAAAACACATCATCTCCTTAATCTTTTTATGAAGGCCAAAAGGACACTATGAAATGGAGCATCCAAAAATGTGAATTTTTCAACATCTCAAAAAGAGTTAGACAAGGATGCATCCTGTCACCTCACCTTTTCTATGTAAACATAGAACCCGTCATGAGAGCATCGGATAGTGAACACATGGGCCTCAAGATAGGTGGCAGGTATACAACAAATCTGTGCTATGCTGATGATATATAGCACTACTGCCTGACATTATCACCAGCGTAAAGAAAGTATTATACAGAGCAGGTGAAACAGGAAGAAAAGCCAGCCCAAAGCCAGACAGAGCGTGAAATAAAGATTGACAACATCTCTTTAGAAAATGTTAAAGACTTTACATGTCTAGGCTAACAGGGAAGGTGGCTAAGCATGAAATAAAGATTGACAAAATCTCTTTAGAAAATGTTAAAGACTTTACATGTCTAGGCTAACAAGGAAGGTGGCTGGATGGTTAAGACGTTCACCTCCTAACAAGTTAACCGTGATGTTCTGGATTTGATTCCCAGCCTTGCCCTTTCTTTCCAGTTTGACAAGTAAATCAAACTGAATGTCAAAGTCCTTCAGCTGAGACTATTAACTGAGGCTCCATGTGCAAACACCTGTAGAACATCTTGCGCACACGTTAAAAACCTGTTCTGCCTTTTGGAAGAGCAGGCCATTTTGTGCCAGTAGGAAGGGGTGACATCATTTCAAAAAGACGTGCACACAGATGTGTTTAGACGCCATCCCTGAAGACACAGTGCAGCTGCCTAAGAAGAGTTGCCCGCACATATATCAGTGCCAGAGAATACAGCCGCTGACCCTGTACCCAGTGACACCGACAGGTGAGACAATCATGTCACTGTTTTTGTCACCTGTGGCTACTCAGGACTACCTTTAGAAGCTAAGTCATCTTCTTCAGTGAAACAGACACGTTCTACTTCCCCAGAAGCTAAGTCATCATCTTCTTCAGTGAAACAGATTAACTTACTTTACCCAGAAGCTAAGTCATCATCTTCTTCAGTGAAACAGATTAACTTACTTTACCCAGAAGCTAAGTCCTCTTCAGTGAAACAGATTAACTTACTTTACCCAGAAGCTAAGTCCTCTTCTTCAGTGAAACAGATTAACTTACTTTACCCAGAAGCTAAGTCCTCTTCTTCAGTGAAACAGATTAACTTACTTTACCCAGAAGCTAAGTCCTCTTCTTCAGTGAAACAGATTAACTTACTTTACCCAGAAGCTAAGTCATCATCTTCTTCAGTGAAACAGATTAACTTACTTTACCCAGAAGCTAAGTCATCATCTTCTTCAGTGAAACAGATTAACTTACTTTACCCAGAAGCTAAGTCATCTTCTTCAGTGAAACAGATTAACTTACTTTACCCAGAAGCTAAGTCCTCTTCTTCAGTGAAACAGATTAACTTACTTTACCCAGAAGCTAAGTCCTCTTCAGTGAAACAGATTAACTTACTTTACCCAGAAGCTAAGTCCTCTTCTTCAGTGAAACAGATTAACTTACTTTACCTAGAAGCTAAGTCCTCTTCTTCAGTGAAACAGATTAACTTACTTTACCCAGAAGCTAAGTCCTCTTCTTCAGTGAAACAGATTAACTTACTTTACCCAGAAGCTAAGTCCTCTTCAGTGAAACAGATTAACTTACTTTACCCAGAAGCTAAGTCCTCTTCTTCAGTGAAACAGATTAACTTACTTTACCCAGAAGCTAAGTCATCTTCTTCAGTGAAACAGATTAACTTACTTTACCCAGAAGCTAAGTCATCTTCTTCTTCAGTGAAACAGATTAACTTACTTTACCCAGAAGCTAAGTCATCATCTTCTTCAGTGAAAGAGATTAACTTACTTTACCCAGAAGCTAAGTCATCATCTTCATCAGTGAAACAGATTAACTTACTTTACCCAGAAGCTAAGTCCTCTTCTTCAGTGAAACAGATTAACTTACTTTACCCAGAAGCTAAGTCCTCTTCTTCAGTGAAACAGATTAACTTACTTTACCCAGAAGCTAAGTCATCTTCTTCAGTGAAACAGATTAACTTACTTTACCCAGAAGCTAAGTCCTCTTCTTCAGTGAAACAGATTAACTTACTTTACCCAGAAGCTAAGTCATCATCTTCTTCAGTGAAACAGATTAACTTACTTTACCCAGAAGCTAAGTCCTCTTCTTCAGTGAAACAGATTAACTTACTTTACCCAGAAGCTAAGTCATCATCTTCTTCAGTGAAACAGATTAACTTACTTTACCCAGAAGCTAAGTCCTCTTCTTCAGTGAAACAGATTAACTTACTTTACCCAGAAGCTAAGTCATCATCATCTTCAGTGAAACAGATTAACTTACTTTACCCAGAAGCTAAGTCCTCTTCTTCAGTGAAACAGATTAACTTACTTTACCCAGAAGCTAAGTCATCCTCTTCTTCAGTGAAACAGATTAACTTACTTTACCCAGAAGCTAAGTCATCATCATCATCTTCAGTGAAACAGACACGTTCTTCTTTCCTTTCCCCAGAGTGTGACGCTGCCAAAAAGCTGAGCGAGGAGTCGTCGCTGGTGACGGCGTTGCGCGACACGTTTGTGCCACGCATGAACTCGCGCGACGCCAGCCTGTTTGCCACCATCGTGCAGGACCTGTGGGCGCACGTGGATGTGCCGATGGTGTTTGGGGGGGAGGAGGTGGCGAGCCAGTCCACCATCCACCCCACAGACTCCCTGCAGACCATCAAGTCAGAGCTCAGGGTCAAGTCCTCCAAGAGCGCCGAGTCCCAGAGGTCGTTGAAAGGTGAGGCAGGGCAGCGGGCAGGTGTGTGTGTGTTTGTGAGAGTCATGTGTGCGTGTGTGAGTGTGCGCGCGCGTGTGTGTAGAGTGTGCAAGTGGTGGGGGTGGGGGTGGAGGGGGGGGGGATGTCAGAGGGAGCCAGGGGAGCCCACAGGCCCAGACCAGAGTCCTAAGCCACAAAAACAGATGCTGCACTCTGCAACAGTCCTGATCATTGTGTTCTCAACACTACTTTAATGTCTCATCTAGAGAAATGATGAGTGGCATTTTAACGTTACAATGACACAGCATGCATTATTAAACAGTAGAGATTAAGAAGTAATACTATAACTTACTAATGTAATAGTGTACTACCAAAAACAAAAACAGATGCTGCACTCTGTAACAGTCCTGATCATTGGGTTCTCAACACTACTTTAATGTCTCATCTAGAGAAATGATGAGTGGCATTTTAAAATTGCAGTTACGCAGCATGCATTATTAAACAGTAGAGATTAAGAAGTAATACTATAACTTACTAATGTAATAGTGTACTACCAAAAACAAAAACAGATGCTGCACTCTGCAACAGTCCTGATCATTGGGTTCGCAACAATACTTTAATGTCTCATCTAGAGAAATGATGAGCGGCATTTTAACGTTACAATTACGCAGCATGCATTATTAAACAGTAGAGATTAAGAAGTAATATAATAACCTACTAATGTAATAGTGTACTACCAAAAACAACAACAGATGCTGCACTCTGCAACAGTCCTGATCATTGGGTTCTCAACACTACTTTAATGTCTCATCTAGAGAAATGATGAGTGGCATTTTAACGTTACAATGACACAGCATGCATTATTAAACAGTAGAGATTAAGAAGTAATACTATAACCTACTAATGTAATAGTGTACTACCAAAAACAAAAACAGATGCTGCACTCTGCAACAGTCCTGATCATTGGGTTCTCAACACTACTTTAATGTCTCATCTAGAGAAATGATGAGTGGCATTTTAACATTGCAATTACACAGCATGCATTATTAAACAGTAGAGATTAAGAAGTAATACTATAACTTACTAATGTAATAGTGTACTACCAAAAACAAAAACAGATGCTGCACTCTGCAACAGTCCTGATCATTGGGTTCGCAACACTACTTTAATGTCTCATCTAGAGAAATGATGAGTGGCATTTTAGCGTTACAATTACACAGCATGCATTATTAAACAGTAGAGATTAAGAAGTAATACTATAACCTACTAATGTAGTAGTGTACTACCAAAAACAAAAACAGAGGCACTCTTTAACAGTCCTGATCATTGGCTACCACCAAAAACCAATAGAACATTACCAGTTTTGTTGTGAGATTCACTTCCATGAGAATAGGATTGCAACAAACAATGTTGTTATGATTATGTTTGTTTATTTCATTTATTCTTTTACTTCAAGGATAGTGGAATAAGTGCTAATGTGCTTTTTTTCATCCAGTCCCTGTGGGCATGCATTTTGATAGAATCAATGAAAGAAATTATTCATCTGAACAAAACAGTTATAATTTCAAAGTGTTTTTGTGTGTTTTAAATTTCAGAGCTGTAAAATGATTTTGGGTTGTGTGTTTTAATGTCCAAACAACTTGTTGCCCAACCAGTTGAATGATGTGATGACCCTGTAGTGAGTGACAGACAGCTGTGTGGTTTCTTCTAAGCTCTAATCTATTCGGACTGGTTTCTCTTTGTGGTGGGTAAGTTTTGTGTTGTCACCAGCGTTTACACTCGGGCTGTTAATTGTGGGTGTGAAGTGGTCGGTTATGGACAAAGACATTTCTCTTGTTTGCTTGTCCATTGTCACACAGGTGAAAATTATGTCTGCAACTTTTTAAATGGGACCTATGTCTCCTGCATGATTTAGGAGCTGCGGTGTTAATGTGTGTGTGTGTGCATGTTTTTACATGTGCATGCACAAGCATGCTCAGATGTGTATGCTGTGTGTATGTTTGTTGTAGAGTAAAATTATTATAGTTTATGTTTTTACACTTATGTGTTAATATATTTTTTCACATGTGTTTGCATACATTGTAATGTTACTAACTGTGTGTGTGTGTGTGTGATTATGCGCATGTGTGCAGTATGTGTGTGTGCATGCATGCATGCGTGCATGTGTGTCTGTGTGTGTGTTTATATGCATGCATGCTAGCACAAGCATTACTGTGGTTATAACCTTACCATCAGAAGGAAGTGTACTACAAGACACAATGTCATACATGTGGTTATGCATCACTACAAGATACAGTGTCGTACATATGGTTATGTATGTGCTACTAGACACAGTGTCATACCTATGGTTATGCACGTGCTACAAGACACAGTGTCATACATATGGTTATGTACGTGCTACAAGACACAGTGTCATACATATGGTTATGTACGTGCTACAAGACAGTGTCATACATATGGTTATGCATGTCCTACAAGATACAGTGTCATACATATGGTTATGTACGTGCTACAAGACAGTGTCATACATATGGTTATGCATGTCCTACAAGATACAGTGTCATACATATGGTTATGTACGTTTTCTTCTTTCCTTTAAATATGCAGGGGGGTTGTCTGTCCGCTTGTTTCTTTGTTGAAGTTAACTTTCAAAATTGATTTTAAAAAATTTACTCGCAAAATTATGCCTTTGTTTGTTTTAATGAAAACTAAATCAACGTAAGAAGGTTGCATTTCAATATGTACTGCAAGAAGTTTGATGCTGTTTGCAACTGAATTAATCAATAATTTGAGTTTAGATCATATTTAGTGTAGTAGAACACTTGCAGTAAAATTTTGTGCAGGACTTTTTTGTCCATGGTATGTGAGATCAGTGCTAACTCTGAGAGAGAGAACAGACACATACCAACACACACATACACACACCCACGTGCATGCGCGTGTGCACACACACACACATTCACACACACACACACACACACACACACACACACACACACACACACACACACACACACATTCACTCACACACAAACACACACATACATGTGAGAGGGAGACAGAAAGAGACAGAGAAACAGATAGGTTTTCATCAGAAAGTCACGAAATAAAAAAAAGAAATAAAAACAGCAACAAAACCCCAGAACCCAAATTGAAAATCATTCTCCCCCCCCACCCCACCCCAAGAACCCAAAACAAAATCCCTGAACCCAGCTGTGAAAAAAGCAAAACAACCTCTGAATCCCAAAACAAAATCCCTGACCCAAACAAAACAAAGGTCCAGAAACTCCCCCCCCCCCCCCCCTTCCCCCTAAAAAAAGAAACCACCGCCAACAACAACAACAACAACACCAACACCAACAAAATATACTAAAGCTTAAGAAAATGGCTGGTGTTTTCAGACTCGCTAACCACACAGGCTGGTGTTTTCAGACTCGCTAAACACACAGGCTGGTGTTTTCAGACTCGCTAAACACAAAGGCTGGTGTTTTCAGACTCGCTAAACACAAAGGCTGGTGTTTTCAGACCAGCTAAACACACAGGCTGGTGTTTTCAGACCAGCTAAACACAAAGGCTGGTGTTTTCAGACCAGCTAAACACACAGGCTGGTGTTTTCAGACCAGCTAAACACACAGGCTGGTGTTTTCAGACCAGCTAAACACACAGGCTGGTGTTTTCAGACCAGCTAAACACAAAGGCTGGTGTTTTCAGACCAGCTAAACACACAGGCTGGTGTTTTCAGACTCACTAACACAAAGGCTGGTGTTTTCAGACCAGCTAAACACAAAGGCTGGTGTTTTCAGACCAGCTAAACACAAAGGCTGGTGTTTTCAGACTCACTAACACAAAGGCTGGTGTTTTCAGACCAGCTAAACACAAAGGCTGGTGTTTTCAGACCAGCTAAACACACAGGCTGGTGTTTTCAGACTCACTGGACTGGTGTTTTCAGACGCACTAACCACACAGGCTGGTGTTTCCAGACTCAACTAACCACACAGGCCGGTGTTTCCAGACTCGCTGAACCTGAACACGCCCGTGGTGCCCATGCTTCACGCCAGCAAGGAACACTTCGGCACCGTCCTCGACCAGATCGGCAAACAGGTGCTGGACAACATGCAGGACGCCATCGCCGTGGCAACAGGTGACCTTGGCCTTCTGCCGGGGAGCAGCGTTCCAGGCGCGCGTGATGCAGCTGGCGCAGCTGAACGCTGCACATCAGGCAGTGAGTGGTATCCCCTGCCCCTCGTTGTTGCGTGCTTTCTGTCTTGTCTCCCTCTAAGCTGAAGCGGCTGTGGGCAGGACTGCCTTGTTGGGTGGTGACTGTTCCTGTGGCTTGGCTTCAGGACAGTCCTCCAGTCGACCCAGCTGTCAATGGGTACCTGCCCTCTGTAGCATCAGCGAAGGTAACACAAGGAGGGAGAGGAGAGGGGTGCCACACAGCTCCCCCCCTTCCCCCGCTCCCATTCACCCAGTTGTAATTGGGGACCTGCCCTCATTGGGGTCAGGGCAGGAAAACCAATGAGTATTGGGAGGAGATTGTTTCACAGTGTATTGTATTGAGTTGTTTTGTAGAGTGGGAGGAGATTGTTTCACGGTATATTGTATTGAGTTGTTTTGTAGAGTGGGAGGAGATTGTTTCACGGTATATTGTATTGAGTTGTAGTTTTGTTAGTGGAGAGAGATTGTTTCACAGTATATTGTATTGAGTTGTAGTTTTGTATAGTGGAAGGAGATTGTTTCACAGTATGTTGTATTGAGTTGTAGTTTTGTAGAGTGGGAGGAGATTGTTTCACGGTATATTGTATTGAGTTGTAGTTTTGTAGAGTGGGAGGAGATTGTTTCACGGTATATTGTATTGAGTTGTAGTTTTGTATAGTGGAAGGAGATTGCTTCACAGTATATTGTATTGAGTTGTAGTTTTGTAGACTGGGAGGAGATTGTTTCACAGTGTATTGTATTGAGTTGTAGTTTTGTATAGTGGGAGGAGATTGTTTCACAGTATGTTGTATTGAGTTGTAGTTTTGTATTGTATGGCCTTGTGTTGTGTTGTGTTGTATGTCCCTTGCAGTTGTGGCAAATTTCCTGTGTGGAAATATGACTGCTGTCTTTTATTTGTATTGTAAACCACTTTAAGTCTCAGCAGATTTCTCTGTGTGAAATTTGGGCTGCTCTCCCCAGGAAGAGCATGTTGCCATAAGAGCAGCGCTAACTCCTTTTTCTGTTCCTGCCTGTATATGTACTTGGTTCCCTATCAGAGTGGCTTTTCCTCTCACCCAGACCACCACTGGCAGTCTAGTGGATGATGGAAAAGTAGTACCAGACACTTCAAACCCGGACTTTTGGCTTTCTAGGGCAGTGCGTTACCTCTAGCCCACCAGTCTGCTTCAGACAGAACTAACCCTGCAACTTTCTGCTTTCAAGATGGCTGTGGTAATGATAGGCCGTCAGTGTATTATTATTATCGTTATTTGTTGGTACTGCCCAAGGCTGGCAGTGACTGTGGGTGACCTGTGTGGTGGTCACCAGATCCTGGTGAACTAACCCTGTAACTTTCTGCTTTCAGATGGCTGTGGTAATGATAGGCCGTCAGTGTATTATTATCGTTATTTGTTGGTACTGCCCAAGGCTGGCAGTGACTGTTGGTGACCTGTGTGGTGGTCCCCAGATCCTGGTGGTGGGGCCCCCGGGCTGTGGGAAGAGCGAGTGCATCAAGACGTTTGCCGTGGCGGAGAAGGAGCGCGGCAAGGTCATCAACATTCAGAGCGTCTTCACCAAGGCCGTGGAGTCCCAGGAGCTGATGGGATACGTCGATCCCAAGTCCAAGTCAGTGGCTGTCCTCTTTCTGCTTTGCTTGACATTAGTCAGCTGGTTTGTTACAATACGAAATCACCCTCCTCTGCATGGGTATGCCAGGGGCCTGTCAAAACAAATAACATTTCCACCTTCTGGAAATTCTGTGCTAGAAATTCCCTCTTTTCTATCCCTCTCTCTGTTTCTGCCTTGTTCCTTTTTTCCCTATCACCTCTTTCTTGTCTATTTTCTTGTCCTTTCTCCTGCTTTTTTTTCCCCAGACAAGACTTGAAATACATCAATTTTCTCTCATTCCGAAGTCAGACATGCTGGGCCTGACTTGTCAGGCACTTAATGGCAGCACAACGCATTTTCGCTCACATGACAGACAAACGGGTGCATATGCAAAACCTCACCACAAAAAATCTTGTCTTCTTCACTCTTGTTTATGTTCTAGAAGATTTTTTCTGTGAATATTTACTGAATATTACCAAACAATTCTGTTAAAATCAGTTTGGGATTTAAAGATTGATGTTGTTAATATAGTTTTTTCTTCTTCTGCTTCACTTTTTTAATCTTGCTGTTAATGTAACTTACAAAATGGCAGGAAGGTCTGTTGTTGTTGTTGTTGTTGTATTTTGGAGAATGGCAGGAGGGGGTTGTTGATGTTGCTGTTGATGTATTTCAGAGAATGGCATGACGGGTTGTTGCCGTAGTTGTTGACATATCGCAGAGAATGGCAGGAGGGGTTTTTGTCATTGTTGTTAATGTATTTCAGATAATGGCATGATGGGTTGTTCCCGTCATTGTTGATGTATCGCAGAGAATGGCAGGAGGGTTGTTGATGTCACTGTTGACATATTTCAAAGAATGGCATGATAGGTTGTTTATGACATTGTTGATATATTTCAGAGAATGGCAGGAAGGGTTTTTGATGTATTGCAGAGAATGGCAGGAGGGGGTTGTTGACGACATTGTTGATGTTTTTCAGAGAATGGCATTAGGGGGTGTTGACGTCGTTGTTGATGTATCGCAGAGAATGGCATGATGGATTGCTGAGGTCGTTGTTGACGTATTTTACAGAATGGAAGGAAGGGTTGTTGACGTTGTTGTTGTTGTTGTTGACATATTGCAGAGAATGGCAGGAGGGGTTGTTGACGTCGTTGTTGCGCAAGTTCTGCATCCAGCCGACCAACATCAACTACGACATCATGGCCAAACCCGCCATGAAAATCATGCAGCTGGATGGAGAGGTCAGGGGTGGTGTGTGTTTGTGTGTGTGTGTCTGTGTGTGTGTGTTTGTTTGTGTGTGTATGTGTGTGTTTGTTTGTGTGTGTGTGTGTGTTTGTTTGTGTGTGTGTGTTTGTTTGTGTGTGTGTGTTAGTGTGTGTGTTTGTGCATGTGTGTGTGTTTTGTGCATGTGTGTGTATGTGTTTGTTTGTTTGTGTGTGTGTGTATGTTTGTGTGTGTGTGTTTGTTTGATTGTTTGGTTATTTGTTTGTTTAAGAAGTAGATAGAGTCAAAGTCAAAGTCAAATGTTCATTTCCAGATGGTACATGGACTAAGCAGTGCTTTGCTTTTTCCATGCATCTATCCATCTATGATTGAAAATATAGCCCTGAGAAAAAGAGCAGAATATGAGATTATTTAAAAACAAACAAGCAATCCAAACCAAAACTAGAAAAAAAATACACACTCACACACACACACACAAAGAAAGAGAGAGAGTGTATGTGTGGGTGTGTGAGAGAGAGACAGAGAAAGAGAGAATGAATGAAAGAATGATTAATTGAATGAATGAATTGAGTTAACTTTATTTTCCAAGGATAACAGAGCAAGTATTCCTATACTTGTTTTCATTTGGCCCTTGCCCTGATTAGGGACTGTCAACAAAATACATACACAAAAAACCACACCAAAACTCCAATTACTACAATGACAACAAAAGTTCAACCTTTGATTTAAAAAAAGAGATATTGTATATTCAAAAAACACATAATCCTCAATTGACCCTAACATAAATGTCAAAGAGACACATCGATTATAATTGCTTTGAGAAAGGAGATAAGTATGTGTTCAATGAACACACTATTCCCAACTGGCTTGAATATTAATATCAAAACAGATACATTGATTACAATCAAACAATTTAGGTAAAGTAAAAAGAGAAAGAGTTTTTCTTCAGGTTGCATCATTATCAAGCAATCCAAACGAGGGAAACGTATTATATCCAAACACTTACAGAAGCCTTTAAAAAAAAAAATACTACGATTAAAAAACCCCCAAATTAACAACAAATGAAGACCTTTAAAAAAAAAAAAATCAACAACACGAAGAGTAAGATGTATGTCTATCTATCTATCTATCTGTCCCGTAGTCTGACGACCGTGGGGGCACCCTCAAAGACTCAGCAACCAGTTCCCTCCATTCTTCTCTCTGTTCTGCCTTTCTCAGGGTTTTGTTGAGTTCTAGGCCTGTCCATTCACTGATGTTATCCTCCCAGCTCTTCCTTGGTCTGCCTCTTCTTCTTCCTCCTTGGACAGTGCCTTGCAAAACTGTCTTTGTAATTCCTTGGGATCTTGTGACATGCCCATACCACTTAAGTTTACGCTTTTTCACGATCGTTAGAAGGTTCTCATAGGGTCCAATGGTTTGCTGGATTCTGTTATGCACGCTTTCGTTGCTTATGTGGTCTTTGTAGGAGATGCCAAGGAGTCTCCGAAAGCATCTCATCTCCACTGCCTGTACTCTCCTCTCCAAATCTGCAGTCAGGGTCCATGATTCACAGGCATACAGAAATATGGATATGACAAGGGAGCGCATTAGTCTGATCTTGGAGATAAGTGAGATATTCTTATCTCTCCAGATGGTGTTTAGTTTTGACAAAGCTGTTATTGTCTGTGCAGTCCTGCATACTACTTCTGGCTTGGATCCCTGGTCGGATACAATGGCTCCCAGGTACTTGAAGCTTTGAACTGTTTCTAGCTTCTGGTCATTAACCCTGATATCAGTGCTAATGCCGTTGGTGTTATTAGTCATCAGTTTGGTCTTCTCTGCACTGATTTCCATGCCGTATGTTTTGGAGGCCTTATCCAAGTGTTCTGTTAGGCTGGCAAGCTCTTTTTCTGATCCTGCTATTCCATCAATGTCATCTGCGAAGCGGAGGTTTGTGATCGTTCTGCCACCAATGCTGACTGATCCTTCATGATGTTCCAGTGCATCAGCCATGATTCTCTCAAGGAAGATGTTGAAAAGGGTGGGTGAGAGTAGACAGCCCTGCCTTACTCCAACTGTTGTTCGAAACCATTCTCCAATGTTGTTGTTGTAGTACACTGCACTGGTGGCCTCGCTGTACAGCTGTTTGATGACTCTGATCAGGTTTGCATTGATGCTGTACAAGTTCATGGTTGCCCACAAAGCTGCATGCCACACCCTGTCAAATGCCTTCTTAAAATCGATAAATACGTGGTATAGGTCTTGTTGATGTTGAAGGTACCGCTCACATAGTATTCTGAGGTTGAATATCTGTTCTGTTGTGCTGCGCCCTGCTCTGAAACCTGCTTGTTCCTCAGCAATGATGGTCTCTGCTTGTGGCTTCAGTCTATTCAATATTATCTGCAGCATGACCTTGCTTGGGTGACATATGAGGCTGATTGTGCGGTAATTATGGCATTGTTGTAGATTTCCTTTCTTGGGGAGGGTGATGATGAGCGACTGCGTCCATGGTGTTGGCCATTTTCCTGTCTGCCAGATCTTGTTGCAGATTCTTAGTAGGGCGCTGATCATGGCTTCCCCTCCAGCTTGGACCAACTCAGCTGGAATGTTGTCAGCCCCTGCTGACTTCCCCTTTTTCAGCGATCTGACTGCTGTTTCCACTTCTTCTCGGAGGATAGGGTGACTGTCTGTGTCTTTGCTTTCGGGTACATTAAGGACTTCTGGATCTCCTGCGGTTCTATAGTTATACAGGTCGGAGCAGTATTCTGTCCATCTATTCAGAATATCCTGGTCGTCAGTGAGACACTTCCCATTTTTGTCTTGGATTGTTAAACCTTTTCTCTGTTTCGTGCTAGTCAGGTCTTTCACCAGCTGATATGCTTTCTTGCTATTGCTTTTCTTGATGTTCTCTTCAATGTCTTGGCACTGTTCACCGATCCATTTCTCTTTTGCCTCCGTCATGGACTTCCTGATTCTTTTGTTGACTGCCCTATATTGTTCTGCTCTTTCTTTTGTTTCATTTTTCTTTTTCTTCAACTCTCTACGCTTGTCGCATAGTTGTAGGATGTTAGGTGTGACCCATGGTTTTTTGACTGGTCGGCGTTTGCCAAGAAGCTCGTTTGCTGTTTCAGTCACTGCTGTATTGAAACTATTCGTCAGTGTATCTATGTCTGAGTCTATCACAGTGAGTGCTGCAAACTTTCCACCTATCCTTGCTTGAAAAATTTCTAATACCTCTGGGTCCTTCAGCTTCTCGAGGTCAAATTTGATCCTGATGTTGTTCCGCTTGTGGATTTTCTTTAGACGTAGTCGGAAAGTCATCATCACAAGATCATGATCACTCCCTATGTCTGCTCCTGGAAAACTTCGTGTCTGTGCGATGTTAACGCTAGACTGAAACCGTCTTTTCACCATGATGTAATCTATTTGGTTGGTTTTGTATGTACTTCCCTTAAAATGTCCAAAATAGAACACTTTTCAAATTGTGTTGATAAAGATTTAAATGTGTTTGTAAAGGCATAGCATATATTATATGGGAAAGAAAACCCTCTGTCCTTACTTAGACAAGAAGAATGCAGTTTCAAATTCAACATAGGGACCAAAACATTTCTATCCAATGATACATTTATGATTGTTTATGTGAAAGTGGAAGGTAGATAAAAAAAAAAAGGGGGGGAATGAGGAGAGAGAGAGAGAGATCTTCAGGCTGCATCATTATCAAAACATACCAAGAAAGAACATGTGACAAAACCCACCTGAACCCTTCTTTAAAACAATATCAGTGAAACATATGAGAGAGAGAGAGAGAGAGAGAGAGAGAGAGAGAGAGAGAGAGAGAAAATCCAAAACACTGTATAGAGGAATAAAGATTTGTTTAAAAAAAACCCACACCAACAATTAAACAAACAATTCAATCGTGCCTACGGTGGACACAACACCTGACGTCACACAAACAGTGAAGAAGAAGGAGAAGGAGGAGACAATGACCAAGCAGCAAACACCTCCTCTAAGTTCTGCACCAAGGCATCAGACTGAGGATCAGAGTCAGAGGTGCTGGGCCTCACTTGCCAGGCTCTTAACGGCAGTGCAACCCATTTTCCCTCTTATGATAGACAGCAATAGTGGCTGTCTGAGTGTCTGGTGAAGAAGAAGAAGAGTGACTTGCCCTTGTGGTGGATCGGTGGTCTAGAGGTAACGCGCCTGTCTAGAAAGCGAAAAGTCCGGGTCTGAAGTGTGCGGCGGTTCGTACCCCGTTTGGACCGGAAACTTTTCCCCCATCCATTAGACCATAAGTGGTGGTCTGGGCGCTAGTCTTTTGGATGAGACGATAAACCGAGGTCCCGTGTGTTACACGTAATTATTTAGCGCACGTAAAAGAACCCACAGCAACAAGAGAGTTGTCCCTGGCAAAATTCTTAGAAAAAAGCCACTCTGATAGGGAATCAAATACAGTTGCAGACATGAAAAAAAAAAGGGTGGCGCAGCGCTTTGTGGCGACGCGCTCTCCCGCTCTCCCCGGGGAGAGCAGCCCAAATTTCACGGAGAGAAATCTGCCGTGACTTAAAGTGGTATGAAATGAAATCTGAGCGCTTTGATTGGTTGCTTTACAAGATTCAGCGCTATATAAATTCCAAACATTATTATTATTATTATTATTTGTGTTTCAGTGTGACCCCCACCAGATGGAGCTGCTGCACTCCATTCTGATCAACAGCGGAACGGTGGTGCTGGCCAACAACGAACGCATCACCATCCCCCCAATCCTCCGCTTTATCTGGGAGGTCCGTGCCTTCTTCCTTCCTTCCTTCCTTCCTTTCTTTATTACTCGTTTATTTTTGTTTACAGTCATTTATTACTCTTCTTTTTTTTTTTACAGTCCTTTATTACTCTTTTTTTGTTTGTTTACAGTCCTTTTCTGCCGTGCATCGTTTCTGTGTATAGGAAGGAAGGTGGACGCTCCCCTGCCTAACCTAACAGCAATCCACGAGGTTTCGGTTTGATTCCAAGCCTTGCCCTTTTGGCCCAGTTGGTTGACAAAAATTGAAGTGAATGTCAAAGTCCTTCAGAGGAGACTGTTAAACCGAGGCGGTGTGTGCAAATGCACGCAGACCGTTTTGTGCACATGTGCAACACCCGGAGCCTCATGGTTTTCTGGCTGTGCAGGGGGACATCTAAACCGTCCTGCCCCCTTCCTCCGTATCAGTGTATTGGTTTGTTTTATTTTTGTATTCTTTATAATAATAATAATAATAATAAATGGAACTTATATAGCGCTATATCTTGCAAAGACAAATCAAAGCGCATGCATTCGACCTAATCTTACAGTCATACAACCAATGACAAATAATCAATAGTTCAAATATATATTATAAACATGGTACTGCAGACCAAATCTATGAAATAAAATTGCAATAGTCAAATGTTTTTCAAAAGCACACACACACACACACACACACACACACACACACACGCACACACACACACACACACACACACACAGGTCATATACTTATATACTCATATACTATTCTTTCCAGGATAATGGAATAAGCACTCGTGCTTTTTTACATCCAGTCCCCGTGTGTATGCACTTTTGTAACTGTCGTCATCCATATCCTGAGGTGTACATATGTGGACTGAAGAAGAGTAGTGATGATGATGATGATGAAGATTATGGTGACGATGATGACGATGATGAAGATGATGGTGAAGATGATGATGGTGAAGATGATGATGATGATGACGATGACGACGACGACGACGACGATGAAGAAGATGATGATGTGACCACCAGATGGAGTCGCTGGAGTCCATGACGCCCTCGTTGCTGGCCAGCGTGGGGGTGCTGGTGATGAGCGAGGGGGACGTGGGGTGGAAGCTGATGCTGGTGCAGTGGCTGGACCACCGCAGCCAGGGGGACAAGGACCTGCTGACCTCGCTGTGCGACACCTACGTCCAGACCATCGTGGACTACGTCTCCCAGTGCACCAAGCTGGAGATCTTCGGGGCCAAGAAGGAGGCCAGGTCTGGGGGAGAGCCCCCCCACCCCAAGTACTCGCGCTGTCTGCAGCACTCTGTGGTCAACATGGTCCACACCTTCATCATGCTGCTGGAGGTCAGTCACAGCCTCTCCCTCTGTGTGTGTGAGTGTGTGTGTAAGTGTCTGTGTGTAAGTGTGTGTGTGTGCGTGCGTGCGTGCATGCATGCGTGCGTGTGTGTGTGTCAAAGTCAAGTCAAAGTCAAACTTTTATTTTCAGATGGTACATTGAATAAGCAGTGCATTTGCTTTTTTTCATCAAGCCATCTATCTAAAGAAAGGAAAAAAAGCGAGAAAAAAAAGATAAAGTATATGCAGACATAGAATAAAAAACCTAATCTATGGTAAACTATACAAATCAAACAAGAAAAACAATAACATATGCATATGTGGAATTAAAAACAAAACAAAACACCCAGAAAAATATTAGACCATACAATTCAAATAATTCAAAAATCTTGAAAAAATATCCGTCATAACACAAACAAACAAGCAACAAAGAAAAACCAAACCAAAACAAACAAACAAGACAAAACAGAATAAAAAAAAAAAAACCCACACCAACTGCTTCCCTCCCCCCCCCTCACACACACATATACACACAAACCTTCAACCATACAAACAACTGAAAAAAACAACAACAAAAAAGATGAACCAACAAGAACAACCACAACAAGGAAATAAACAATCAAACAAACACAAATATACATACACAACAACAACAGCAACAATAACTAACATAGGACAAGAATAACAGCCAAGACAAATGAAGAACAATATAGAACTAACAAAAGACGAGAAAAAGAGTCCAAAATATCCCCTCCCCCTCCCCAAGAAAACCACCCTAAACCCAAAACAAACAAAAAGCGAAATAAACCAGAACCCCACCCCCACCACCACCAACAATAACAACAACAACAACTAAATGGATATAAACAGAGGAAACTGATGTATCATTTAAACACTTACATACACATACACATACACATCCTCACCCATATCCCCATCACCACATAATATACTCATATATAAGGAAAACAAGAATAACCAACAGCTATTGGATTCAGAGCAAAGAAGTATAACAAAGACATCCATTTCCTCCCTTTCCCCGGGTCATATACACACATGTACATGTGCTTTTTGGTTTGAGGCAGAGCAACGTTAATCCTTCGATCAAAGAATAAATTCAGGTAATGTAAACCCACCCAGCAGTACTAACGTCAGCAATAACAATTTAGCTCATCTAATACAATGAAACAGAAAACTAACAGAAAACTGTGTGAGTGTGTGTGTGGATGAGTTTATGTACGTATATGTGTACATGTATGTGTGCCTCTGCCTCCTCTTCTATCTCAGTCTGCTGATCCATGTGGAGTTGCAAACTGTTATTCTAAAATTGTCTTCCTCTTCTTCTCCTCTTCTTCTCCCTTGCCTCCAGTTGGAGCCATTTGAACACTGCTCTGAAGAGCTATTCACCAAATTCCTCTGCATGTTGGTTGTGTTCCAAAGCCTGTGCTTGTGCTAATAGTTTCTTGACTATTGTGCAGTTTTGTCTGCCCTCTTTTTCCTCCTGTCTACCTTTTTACATGAAACTGTGCACAGGGAAAATAGTAATACTTGATAAACTGATGGTTTTTGCTGTATAATCGATTAATAATAACTTCATAACCTAACAGTTCTTGCTGTATGGCTTGTAATACCTGATTAGTAATAACTGATAACCTAAAAGATTTTACTGTATAATTACTTAGTAATACTTGATGAGCTGACAGTGCTTGCTGTATAATTAATTAGTGATACTTGATAATTTCTGCTGTATTATCAGTCACGATACCTGAGAACCTGACAGTGCTTGCTGTATAATTGATCAACAACAGTTGGCAGTGTTGATGTCAGTGTTGATGTCAGTGTTGACGTCAGCGTTGATGTCAGCGTTGACGTCTGTGTTGATGTCTGTGGTGAAGTCTGTGCTCCTTGTTCAGGCTGGTCTGTGTTGACGTCTGTGTTGACGTCTGTGTTGACGTCTGTGCTCCTTGCTCAGGCTGGTCTGTGTTGACGTCTGTGGTGACGTCTGTGTTGACGTCTGTGTTGACGTCTGTGTTGACGTCTGTGTTGACGTCAGTGTTGACGTCTGTGTTGACGTCTGTGCTCCTTGTTCAGGCTCTGGTGCACTCCTTCAACGACCTGAGTGATGTGGAGTACGAGCGCTACTTCAGCTACGCCGCCGTCTGGTCCTTCGGTGGCACGCTGGACGTGCAGCATCGGGAGTCCTTCTCCAACTGGTGGAGGTCACAGTTTGACCAGCACATCGACTACCCTGAGGATGGCACGGTCAGTCAGTCTGTCTGTCTGTCTGTCGGTCTGTCTGTCTGTCGGTCGGTCGGTCTGTCTGTCTGTCTCTGTCTGTCTGTCGGTCTGTCGGTCTGTCTGTCTGTCTGTCTGTCTGTCTGTCTGTCGGTCGGTCGGTCGGTCGGTCGGTCGGTCGGTCGGTCTGTCTGTCTGTCTGTCGGTCTGTCGGTCTGTCGGTCGGTCGGTCGGTCTGTCGGTCGGTCGGTCGGTCGGTCGGTCGGTCGGTCTGTCTGTCTGTCTGTCTGTCTGTCTGTCTGTCTGTCTGTCTGTCTGTCGGTCTGTCTGTCTGTCTGTCGGTCGGTCGGTCTATCTGTCGGGTAAGTTTGTGTATGTGTGTGTGGAGGACAACGAAACCCATGATTTCTACATATGGTCAGATCTAGATCAGTCCTGTCCACCTGTTTTCTCTTTTTATTTGTTTATCTCTGTATTTATTTATTTGTTTGTTCATGTAAATGATTGTGGTTGTTGTTGTTGTTGTGTCGGGTGTTGGACTACATGGTGGACGGTGAAACCCACAACGTTTGCAAGTGGTCAGATCTGAAACTGTCCTGTCCACCTTTTCTTCTCTTTATTCATTCATCTCTGCATTTATTTATTTACTTAGGTATGTCAGTATGTAAGGGAGGCACCGTGGTCGAGTGGTTTAGGCGGTCAACTCGTGATCCAGAGGTCGCGGGTTCGATCCCCGCTCGGCTCGGTGTTGTGTCCTTGGGAAAGACACTTTACTCCTATTTTCCTCACTCCACCCAGGTGTACAAGTGGGTACCAGCTCTGCTGGGGAAGTATCTGGCGACAGACTAGCGTCCTGTCACAGGGGTGGTGAAAAACCATCAGTTCGCTTAACGCTACAGAAACCGGGATAAGCTCCGGCTCTATGGGCCTTCTGGCTCGAAAGAACATACTTTTTTATGTCAGTAAGTATGTATGTCAATGGTTGGTGTTGTTGTTGTTGTTGTTGTGTCAGGTGTTTGACTACGTGGTGGACAACGAAACGCACAACTTCTGCCGGTGGTCAGACCTGGTTCCTTCCTACACCGGCACCCCGCACCAGGGCATCCCCTTTGACGCCTTCGTCCACACCGTCCAGACCGAGGTACCACATGTGCTGGTGCTGGTGGTGCTGTTGTTTGGTGTTGTTTGTCCAGACCGAGGTACCACATGTGGTGCTGGTGTTGCTGTTGTTTGGTGTTGTTTGGTGTTGTTTGGTGTTGTTTGTCCAGACCGAGGTACCACATGTGGTGCGGTGGTGCTGTTTGTTGTTGTTGTTGTTGCTGTTTGGTGTTGTTTGTCCACACCGAGTACCACATGTGGTGCTGGTGTTGCTGTGTTGGTGTTGTTTGGTGTTGTTTGTCCAGACCGAGGTACACATGTGCTGGGTGTTGCTGTTTGTTGTTG
The DNA here is from genome assembly GCA_028751875.1 of Rapana venosa. NCBI lineage: Eukaryota > Metazoa > Mollusca > Gastropoda > Neogastropoda > Muricidae > Rapana > Rapana venosa. The sequence goes on along the minus strand of CM054160.1, from coordinate 21,112,002 downwards.
TTGTTGTTGCGTTTGTTGTTGTTGTCCAACTGAGGTACGACATGTAGTGCTGTGTTGTTGTTGTTGTTGTTTGTCTATTGTTTGCCAGACGAGGTCAGACATTTCTCCTGGTGGTGTTGGGTGTTATGTTTGGTGTTGTTGTCCTACTGAGTACGACACTGCCCTCCTGGTGGTGTTGTTGTTTGTTTGTGTTGTTTGTCCATGACGAGGTATGACATTTCTCTGGTGTGTGTTGTTGTTTGGTGTTGTTGTTTGGTGTTGTTTGTCCTGACTGAGGTACGACATTTCCTCCTGGTGGTGGTGTTGTTGTTTGGTGTTATTGTTTGGTGTTGTTTGTCCTGACTGAGGTACGACATTGCCTCCTGGTGCTGGTGCTGTTGCTGTTTGTTGTTGTTTGTCCAGACTGAGGTACCACATGTAGTGCTGGTGTTGGTTGTTGTTGGTTGTTGTTTGTTCTTATTGTTTGTCCAGACTGAGGTACGACATTTCCTCCTGGTGCTGTTGTTTGGTGTTATTGTTTGTTGTTGTTTGTCCAGACTGCGGTCAGACATTGCCTCCTGGTGTTGTTTGTTGTTGTTTGTCCATACTGCGGTCAGACATTGCCTCCTGGTGTTGTTTGTTGTTGTTTGTTGTTGTTTGTCCATACTGCGGTCAGACATTGCCTCCTGGTGTTGTTTGTTGTTGTTTGTCCAGACTGGGTCGAACATTGCCTCCTGGTGTGTTTGTTGTTGTTTTGTTTGTGTTGTTTCCAACTGCGGTCGACATTGCCTCCTGTGTGTGTTGTTGTTGTTTTGTTTGTTTGTTTGTCCATACTGAGGTACGACATTGCCTCCTGGTGTTGTTTGTTTGTGTTATGTTTGTTGTTTGTCCATGACTGGGTACAGACATTGCCTCCTGGTGTGTTTGTTCGTTGTGTTTGTTGTTGTTGTTTGTCCTACTGAGGTCAGACATTGCCTCCTGGTGTTGTTGGTTTGTGTTGTTTGTCCGACTGGGTAGACATTGCCTCCTGTGTGTTTGTTGTTGTTTGTTTTATTGCTTGTCCAGTAACTGAGGTCAGACATTTCCGTCCTGGTGTTGTTGTTGTTGTTTGTTGATGAGTGTCCAGACCGTGTTGTATGTAGTTTTGTGCTAGGTAGTATTTGTGTTGTTTGTTGTAGTTTGTCAAGACTAAGGTCAGAGGATTTGTTGTTGTTGTTTGTTGCTCTCCTTCTTCTTCTTCTTCTTCCTTTTTTGTCATGTTTTTCCCAGGGGAGGTTTGACATTGATGAGCCTTCTCCATCTCTCTCTGTTTTCAGCTTCCTCCTTTGTTTGTTGCTGTCCTTCTTGTTGTTTATTATTGATTGTCCACACTGTTCATACTGAGGTCAGAGGTTTGCTGTTGTTTGTTGTTGTTTGTTATTGTTTGTCTAGACTGAGGTCAGAGATTTGCTATTGTTGTTGTTTAGTCTGGGTTTGAACCTTGGTGGCATGTGGTGAATTAAGGGTGGGGATTTTTACAATCTCCCCGATCAGTTTTAAGTGCAGACCTGCCAGTGCCTTGATTCCCTTCATGTATATATACACACATGCAGAAGATCAAATACGCAGGTTAAAGATCCGGTAATTCGTGTCAGCATTCAGTGAGTCGCAGAAACATGAACATACCCAGCATGCATCCCCGAAGTCGGAATGCGGCTACCTTCATGGTGGGCAGAAACGGTCGCGCACACAAAATCTCACCCTAGGTGAACCTGGGAGCTCTAGCTGGAGAAGGAAAGAAAGACAGGAAGGAAGGAAGGAAGGAAGGAAGGAAGGAGGGAGGGAGATGTTAACGCTGCGATGTGTTGACGCTGCTTGCAGCAACTGCTGCACATCGTGGGGGTGTTGACGGACGCGGGTCGCCCCGTCATGCTGGTGGGGGAGAACGGCTGTGGCAAAACGGCCATCATCAACGAGCGCATCCGCACGGTCTGCTCTGGAGAGGTGGCTGAAGTCTTGTCCCTCACTGTCTACGCCAACAGGTCAGGAGCTGGTGAAGGTGGTAGTGGTGGTGGTGGTTTTGTTTTTTTAAAAATAGTATTTTGCTTGTGTAGGCCAGATAAAGAGGAGGTTTCTGTTTTCGGTTGATAATCGTATCACTCGGTGTGTACAGCAACAGGTGAAGAGAAGGGTTTTGTGTGTTTGTGTTGTTGTAATGAAGAGAAGGGTTTTGTTTGTTTGTGTTGTTGTAATGAAGAGAAGGGTTTTGTTTGTTTGTGTTGTTGTGATGAAGAGAAGGGTTTTGTTTGTTTGTGTTGTTGTAATGAAGAGAAGGGTTTTGTGTGTTTGTTTGTGTTGTTGTAATGAAGAGAAGGGTTTTGTTTGTTTGTGTTGTTGTAATGAAGAGAAGGGTTTTGTTTGTTTGTGTTGTTGTAATGAAGAGAAGGGTTTTGTTTGTTTGTGTTGTTGTAATGAAGAGAAGGGTTTTGTTTGTTGTTGTAATGAAGCAACAGGTAAAGAGAAGGGTTTTGTTTGTTGTTGTAATGAAGCAACAGGTGAAGAGAAGGGTTTTGTTTGTTGTTGTAATGAAGCAACAGGTAAAGAGAAGGGTTTTGTTTGTTTGTGTTGTTGTAATGAAGAGAAGGGTTTTGTTTGTTTGTTTGTGTTGTTGTAATGAAGAGAAGGGTTTTGTGTGTTTGTTTGTGTTGTTGTAATGAAGAGAAGGGTTTTGTTTGTTTGTGTTGTTGTAATGAAGAGAAGGGTTTTGTTTGTTTGTGTTGTTGTAATGAAGAGAAGGGTTTTGTTTGTTTGTGTTGTTGTAATGAAGAGAAGGGTTTTGTTTGTTGTTGTAATGAAGCAACAGGTAAAGAGAAGGGTTTTGTTTGTTGTTGTAATGAAGCAACAGGTGAAGAGAAGGGTTTTGTTTGTTGTTGTAATGAAGCAACAGGTAAAGAGAAGGGTTTTGTTTGTTGTTGTAATGAAGCAACAGGTGAAGAGAAGGGTTTTGTTTGTTGTTGTAATGAAGCAACAGGTGAAGAGAAGGGTTTTGTTTGTTTGTGTTGTTGTAATGAAGAGAAGGGTTTTGTTTGTGTTGTTGTAATGAAGCAACAGGTGAAGAGAAGGGTTTTGTTTGTTCTTGTTTTCATAAAGCATTTTCCTGTCAGTCAGAAAAAAGTAAAATCAGATTTTGATATTTCCCTTTGTTTTTTGTTGTTGTTGTTTGTAGGTTAGAGCTCTGATGTTCAGCGATGGTGAGATTTTTGTGTGTATGACTGTCCCCCCCCCATCCCTCCCCCCCTTCCCGTTTAATGAAGGTGGCTGCATTTCAGCTTCAGGGGCACAGTGGAGACATGATGACCAGCAGTCAGGAGTGTGTGTCAGGAGTGAGTCAGGAGTGTGTCAGGATTGTGTCAGGAGTGTGCGTCGGGAGTGTGTCAGGAGTGTGTGTCAGGAGTGTGTGTCAGGAGTGTGTGTCAGGAGTGAGTCAGGAGTGTGTGTCAGGAGTGTGTGTCAGGAGTGTGTGTCAGGAGGTGTGTCAGGAGTGTGTCAGGAGTGACTCAGGAGTGTGTGTCAGGAGTGTGTCAGGAGTGTGTCAGGAGTGAGTCAGGAGTGTGTCAGGAGGTTCCTAGTTCAGCTGTCGTGGGTTTCTTGCTGGCACGCAGGTCTGACGGGTTTAGACGTCTCTTCTGAAAGACTCCACAGTCACTTCAGTTTTCCCCCCAATTTTTTGTTTGATGCAGTTATTTATGGTAACATAACGGTTTAACATTGTGTATGTAGGTGTGTGTGTGTGCTTTTTTGAACACGGTTTATCTGTGTGTGCATACCTTTGAAGCTGTCTGTGTGCTTGAGTTGCAACATGTGTGTGCACGTGTGTGTGTGTGTGTGTGTGTGTATCGTTTGATGACGTCCAAGTGACTGACACCCTTTCTTCTGCAGGTTCACAAACGCCCGTCTGCTGTTTGACCGTTTGGATGAACGGCTGGAGTGGAAACATGGCCGCACCCACGTCCCCAAGGGCAACAAGCGACTGCTGTGCTTGATTGACGACATCAACCTGTCACAGGTGGGGGTGTGTTTTTGTGTGAAAGTGTGTTGTTGAATGTGTGTGAGAGTGTGTGTGTGTGTGTGTGTGTGTTGTTGAGTGTGTGTGAGAGTGTGTGTGTGTTTGTTGAGTGTGTGTGTTGTGTGGTGTGTTGTGTTTAAGTAGTGTGTCTTAGTGTATGTGTGTGTGTGTATTAGTGTATGTGTGTGAGTGTGTTTTTGCAGTAAGTGTTTGTGCACGTATGTAGTTGCATATTTATATATATGTATACACTCTTTTTTGTGATTTCTTGAATCCTTTTTCTTTTTCCATAGTCCCGGTCCTCAGTCACGACATTCACATCAGTGTCTTGTTGTTGTTGTTGTTGTTGTTGTTGTTGTTGTTTCTGCTGTTCTCTCTCTGTCTCCATTCCCTCTTACTGACTATATCCTTCTGCACAAGTAGTAGTGTTCTATTCTTGTAGACAACTGCCTTCAGTATCTCAGGCACATGGCACCTGCAGATCATTCTTCTTCCCCATCAACTGCTGTCAGGTCGTACTATTTCTGATTGCCTGTTGTCAGTACAGATTGTCGGAAATTGATATGTTCTGCAATATTGTTTTGTGCTGTTTAGTTTTTGTTCTCTGAACATGTGAACACTATACACAGGACCCTTGGTCCATCATTTGGATAATTTGTCAGTATTTTCATGCTTCTGCGTGCTTTTTTGTTGAAAGACACAGATACACTCACAGAGAAAAACCCTAATATGTAGAGTTATGCTTTACTGTATCGCTAGAGAACTGTCCATGAAATAAATCAAACAGTCAGCTTTCCCTGAAGTCAGAAGGCAGCTGCCTACATGGTGGGGGGAAAGGTCACACATGCAGAAATCTCACCGCGGTGAACATCAGAGCTCTAGCCCAGGAATGACAAACAAGATTTTTTTTATGATAAGAATAATAATAATAATCAGCTTCCCCACACCTTAAAAAAAAGTTGATGCAAAATGTTCTTTTCCTCCGACTGTCACTCATGACCAAAACGCCGTTCTGTGTCCCTGATGTTACCTGCCTGTCACACCTGCCGCCGCCGCGCCAGGTGGATGGCTTTGGGCACCAGACGGCCTGTGAGCTGGTGCGTGAACACCTGGATGATGGCGGCTTCTACAGCCCCTCGTCCCACGCCTGGCGCTACGTGAAGAACGTGACCTACGTCACCACCCTCAACCCCCACACCACCGCTGCCACGCCCAAACCCAGCCATCGCCTGCTGAGACACTTTGCCATCTTCGGCTGCCCCTACCCAGGGTGCGTGCTTGCTGGGGTGGGGGTGGTGGAGGTGGTGGTGCTGATATCAGCGTGGTGGCTATGGGGAGGGGGAGGGAAGGGGTGTATTATGAGGTCTTCAAAGGGGGGTAGTATGTGTGTGTGCGTGTGCGCACGTGCGTGTGTACGCACATTTGTGTGTGTGTGTGTGCGTGCGCACATGTGTGTGTGTGTGTGCGCACGCGCACATGTGTGTGTGTGTGTGTGCACACATTTGTGTGTGTGTGCGTGCGCACATTTGTGTGTGTGTGCGTGCGCACATTTGTGTGTGTGTGTGTGTGCGTGCGCACATGTGTGTGTGTGAGTGTGTGTGTGCACACATTTGTGTGTGTGTGTGTGCGTGCACATTTGTGTGTGTGTGTGTGTGCGCACATTTGTGTGTGTGTGCGCACATTTGTGTGTGTGTGCGCATGTGTGTGTGTGTGTGTGTGCGTGATGTTTTCTTTCCTACAGTTCCTGTTTGGTCAAAGATACATTGCAGAATGCTAGTCAGAAACGTTTGGTTCAGACATGTCGACATTTGATACAATTATGATGTCAGCTGTAAGTTTCATCAGAAATCTTCAACAAAAGAAGTTGTTTGACTTCAACTCGCTAAGATCACCAAGTAAAAGTAAAGCAGGACAAGTTTGTGACATGTGTGACCAGCCTTTGGCAACGTTGAACAGCACCATCACTTGTTTTGGTGTCCTTAGCAATCTCCATCACACATATATATATATATATATATATATATATATATATATATATATATATATATATATATATATATATAATATACACACTATCCATGAAAATACTATTGTTGTGACATGCTGTATGACATAATATATGACATACTACATGCCATACTATATAACATACTATATGCCATACTATATCACATAATATATGCCATACTATATGCCATACTGTATCATATACTATATGCCATACTATATCACATACTATATCACATACTATATGCCATACTATATCACATACTCTATGCCATACCATATCACATACTATATGCCATACCATATCACATACTCTATGCCATACCATATCACATACTCTATGCCATACCATATCACATACTCTATGCCATACCATATCACATACTCTATGCCATACCATATCACATACTCTATGCCATACCATATCACATACTCTATGCCATACCATATCACATACTCTATGCCATACCATATCACATACTCTATGCCATACCATATCACATACTATATGCCATACCATATCACATACTCTATGCCATACCATATCACATACTCTATGCCATACCATATCACATACTCTAAGCCATACCACGTCACATCCTAACTGCCACACCCTGTCACATCCTAACTGCCACACCCTGTCACATCCTAACTGCCACACCCTGTCACATCCTAACTGCCACACCCTGTCACATCCTAACTGCCACACCACATCACATACTCTATCATGTCACACCCTGTCACATCCTAACTGCCACACCCTAACTGCCACACCCTAACTGCCACACCACATCACACCCTAACTGCCACACCACATCACACCCTAACTGCCACACCACATCACACCCTAACTGCCACACACATCACACCCTAACTGCCACATCACACCCTAACTGCTGCTGGCAGGGACGGGGAGCTGCAGACGGTGTTCAGCACGCTGCTGGGCACGCACTTCTTCGCCCCGGAGACAGCGGGAGGAGGAGGAGGTGGAGTGTCCTCCGCAGCGCAGCAGCACCTGGGCATCTCTGACGACAGGGGGGCGGGGGGGTTAGGGGGAGGGGGTAAGCTGCTGCTGATGCAGGGGGCGGGGGGTGGGGAGGAGGCGATGCGCGGCGTCGTCAGCTCGCTGGTCTGCGTGACGGTGGAGCTGCACAACCGCCTGAGGGCCATGTTCCTGCCCACCGCCCAGCGCTGCCACTACATCTTCACCCCCCGTGACCTGGCCAACATCTTCAGGTCAGTGATGATGATGATGTGTCGTGCTGGTGGTGTTATAGCCTTGTGTTGTGTTGTTGTTGTTATAGTCGTGTGTTATGTTCCTGCCCAGCGCTGCCACTACATCTTCACCCCCCGTGACCTGGCCAACATCTTCAGGTGGGTGGTGATGCCTTGTGTTGTGTTGTTGTTGTTATAGTCGTGTGTTATGTTCCTGCCCAGCGCTGCCACTACATCTTCACCCCCCGTGACCTGGCCAACATCTTCAGGTCAGTGATGATGATGATGATGCACGCTTCATCCTGGTGCTGGTGTGCTAGCCCTGTGTCGTGGTGCTGGTGGTGTTCTAGTCGTGTGTTGTGTTGTTGTTATAGTCTTGTATCATGGTGGTGTTGTTATAGTCGTGTGTTGTGTTGTTGTTATAGTCTTGTATCATGGTGGTGTTGTTATAGTCGTGTGTTGTGTTGTTGTTATAGTCTTGTATCATGGTGTTGTTATAGTCTTTTGTTATGTTGTTGTTATATTCTTTCCTTACGTTGTTCTACATCTTCACTGCACGTGACCTGCCGACATCTTCAGGTGATTGTGGATGCAGTTCTTTCAGACTTCTCCTTCGCCCTTTCTTCCCAGGTTGACCCAAACATCAAACTGAATGTCAAAGTTCTTTGGATGAGGCCATAAACCAAGGCCCTGTGTGCAAACCCATGCAGAACATCTTACGCACACATCAAAAACCTGTTCTGCCTTTGGGAAGAGTAGGACATGTAGTGCCAGCAGGAATGGATGAAGTGCCAGCAGGAATGGATGAAGTGCCAGCAGGAATGGATGAAGTGCCAGCAGGAATGGATGAAGTGCCAGCAGGAATGGATGTAGTGCCAGCAGGAATGAAGTGCCAACAGGAATGGATGAAGTGCCAGCAGGAATGGATGAAGTGCCAGCAGGAATGGAGGACGCACTTGGCCACCATCTCCTGGCCTGCCTGGAAAGCGAGAAGCGCAGGTTGGATCCCCTTTGTTCCTGAAACTTTTCCCTTAGCCGCCAGACCTTGAGAAGTGGTCCGGGTACTAGTCTTTTGGATGAGATGATAAACCGAGGTCCGGGGTGCAACATCCAGTCAGCGCACATTAAAGAACCCATGGCAAGAAAAGAGTTGTCCTTGGCAAAGTTCTGTTTAAAAAAGCCACTGTGACAGAGAAACAAATACACGTGCACACAGGAATTTGATGTCAGATTAATTATTTGTTGTTATAATGATTATTTGCTGTTGTAGTGATTGTTGTTGCAGTGGCGTGTTGTTATGATAACAGTGTTGTTGGTTGTGGACAGAAACCTGTGCCTGTCCCTGCAGCCGGGCTGTGACAAGCGCAGTCTGTTGTTGCTGTGGCAACACGAGTGCTACTGGGTGTATGGTCGCCGCATGGTCAGTGAAGTGGACATCCGTCGATTCCGACAAGCGTTCATCACAGCCGTCCGCAAACAGTTCATTGACGATGACCAGGTCAGTCAGTCACTCACTCACTCAGTCAATCAGTCACTCAGTCAATCAGTCACTCACTCACTCAATCAGTCACTAAAATCAGTCAGTCAGTCAGTAAAATCGAAGACAACAACAACAACAACAACAATCAGTCACTCACTCAGTCAATCACTCACTCAGTCAGTCAGTCAGTCAGTCAGTCAGTCAGTCTGAGCGCAGTGCATTGTAGGGGATGAAGTACTCATGCACTGCACGTATGCAGGCCCCGTGATGATGTGGTAAGACTTAGGCTGTGTGCCGAGATTTGGGGAAGATGGTGAACAGAACCTGTGTGTGTTCACCACACGTGTTCATTCTCCTGCTGTTTTCCGGAAAGAATTCAAAGATAACAGTTCTCTCCCAGGCCAAAGTCTGATGCGCTGGGCCTGACTTGTCAGGCGCTTAATGGCAGCGCAGCGCATTTTTGCTCGTATGACAGACAACGATAGTTGCTGTCTGACCGTTCTGTGAAGAAGAAAGAAGAGTTATGCTGGAGAGAACTTTGCTACGAGTCATTTTGAAAGGTGAATGAATGTGTACCGGCTGGAAAAAGAAACGAAGAAAATGGATGCCTCTGAAATCAGAGAATTGGTTGTCTGTCAGTTATGCAATGTTTTCAACAAAATTTTAATGTAGTGACTTTAATCAAAAAAGGTATACATCTTCCTAACCCTGAAGTCAGAATGTGGATTCCTAAATGGTGGGGGAAAAGAAACGGTCGCATTCTAAACATCTCACCTTGGTGAACCTTGCAGCTCAATCCGAGGAAAAGGATCCTCCCCCCCCACCCCCACCCCCCAAAAAAATCTGAAATGTTTTTGCTTTGTATTTTTCAAGTTTGTACCATAATTTAAGACGGGTTTTACATGACAAAATACTTCGGAGACACTTTTTGATTTTTTTGTGTATATCTTTTCGTCAGTGCCAATTTGTCTTTTGTAATGTTTCAACTGATTTATCGTCGCACACATAACACTTCTGTCTGTCACCGCTGTCTTCAACAGCTGATAGATCACCACACAACTAACACCACTGTCTTCAACAGCTGATAGATCACCACACAACTAACACCACTTGTCTGTCTGTCTGTCACCGCTGTCTTCAACAGCTGATAGATCACCACACAACTAACACCACTTGTCTGTCTGTCTGTCTGTCTGATCCAGATCACCACACAACTAACAGCACTTGTCTGTCTGTCTGTCTGTCACCACTGTCTTCAACAGCTGATAGATCACCACACAACTAACACCACTGTCTTCAACAGCTGATAGATCACCACACAACTAACACCACTGTCTTCAACAGCTGATAGATCACCACACAACTAACACCACGGTCTTCAACAGCTGATAGATCACCACACAACTAACACCACTTGTCTGTCTGTCTGTCTGTCTGATCCAGATCACCACACAACTAACACCACTTCTGTCTGTCTGTCTGTCTGTCTGTCTGTCTGATCTAGATCACCACACCACTAACACGACTTGTCTGTCTGTCTGTCTGTCTGTCTGTCTGATCCAGATCACCACACCACTAACACGACTTGTCTGTCTGTCTGTCTGTCTGATCCAGATCACCACACCACTAACACGACTTGTCTGTCTGTCTGTCTGTGTGTCTGTCTGTCTGTCTGCCAGATCCAGAGCATCGTGCGGCCGCGCACGCCCCTGTTCTCCAGCCTGATGGAGCAGGACAGCGGCGTGGTCACCGCCGGCATGATCGACGCCCGCAGCAGCGCCAACGTCACCGAGGAGGACGCCCGCACCGACCTCTACAAGGCCGCCAAGGGCACCAAAGAGGTCACCGACCTTCTGGAGAAAGGGGTGGAGGAGTTCAACAAGATTCATCCCCGCATCAAACTGGCCTTGTACAAGGTGTGTGTGTGTGGGAACATGGACATCAGTGTCTGCTGTCTGTCCTGTGTTGCTCTGCTCTGTTCTGTTCTGTTGTGTGAAATAAGTCTTTGCTCTATTTTATTCTATTAAGCAACAGTCTTTGCTCTATTTTATTCTATTAAGCAACAGTCTTTGCTCTATTTTATTCTATTAAACAACAGTCTTTGATCTATTTTATTCTATTAAACAACAGTCTTTGATCTATTTTATTCTATTAAGCAACAGTCTTTGATCTATTTTATTCTATTAAACAACAGTCTTTGATCTATTTTATTCTATTAAACAACAGTCTTTGATCTATTTTATTCTATTAAGCAACAGTCTTTGATCTATTTTATTCTATTAAGCAACAGTCTGATCTATTTTATTCTATTAAGCAACAGTCTTTGATCTATTTTATTCTATTAAGCAACAGTCTTTGATCTATTTTATTCTATTAAGCAACAGTCTTTGATCTACTTTATTCTATTAAACAACAGTCTTTGTTCAGTTCTCTTCTTAAAAGTCTTAGTTTTTATACTACTCTGTTCTGTTTTATTCTGTTACGTAAATTCATAATTTTTATGCTGTTCTATTCTGTGCAATCAAAGTTTCTGTTCTATTCTTTTCTATTCTGTTCTTTTGAATTCTAAACAACTCACACTTGTGACATATTTCTCAGTGTGAAGATTGAAATATTTTCCCTTTTCAACGTGACTATTTATTGGCTGTGTTGTTTGGGGTGTGGTGAAGCGAACAGGCTGTTTTGTCTGTCTTGTGTAGATGTCAGTGAATGTGTAGCTAATACTTGTATGGATTTTTTTTTCTTGAAATAAAGTGAGATTAAATGCAGTCACCCACCATATTGCACTTTGGTTTACAGCTTTCTTTACTGGAAGGTTCTTAAAAGAGGTAACGCTTTTCACGTTACTGATGGGATTCGATAGAGTGTATTTCAGTTAGGTGCAGTTGTGTTACTAAATTTATTCAGTTTGTATTGTTTCTTACGGGAGGTCATACTGTTCATGTTACTGATGTGATTTCATAGCATATTTCAGTTAGGTGCAGTTCTGTTACTACATAATTATATTCATTGTTATGTGAGTGTAACAATTCTTTTATGAAAATGTGAGGAGTAAGGTGAAGGTTGTAGGACACCTTTACCGTCACATAACAGAAAGGGGGAAGTAGTCTATAGTCACCCATGTAGAGTTTACAGTCAGCCATGTAGAGTTTACAGTCACCCATGTAGAGTTTACAGTCAGCCATGTTTTGTGGTACATCACAGAAAGGGGGAGAGTTTACAGTCAGCCATGTAGAGTTTACAGTCAGCCATGTAGAGTTTACAGTCACCCATGTAGAGTTTACAGTCAGCCATGTAGAGGAGTTTACAGTCAGCCATGTAGAGTTTACAGTCAGCCATGTTTTGTGGTACATCCCAGAGCGTGGTAGAGCAAGTGTGTCGCCTGGCTCGAACCATCGCCTCACCGCACGAAGGGGCCAACTCCGTCCTGGTGGCTGAAGGCTGCCCGGGGCGCTGCTCTCTGCTGGTCAAACTGGCCGCGCACCTGTGCGGGTTCACCATCTTCCAGCCCAGCCCCACCCCCAACACCACGGCTGTGGCCGCGCGGCTCGAACAGTTCAAGTCTGACCTGGTCATGGCCTACACCCGCGCCGGTACCAAGGTGAGTGAGTGAGTGTGTCGGGGTGTGTGGGTGGGTGAGAGCGTGTGTGATGAAGGGTGGGTGTGTATGTGTGTGTGTTGTATGTATGTGTAGTGTGTGTGTTGTATGTGTGTGTGTTGTATGTGTGTGTGTTGTATGTATGTGTATGTGTGTGTGTTGTATGTGTGTGTGTTGTATGTGTGTGTGTTGTATGTATGTGTATGTGTGTGTGTTGTATGTGTGTGTGTTGTATGTGTGTGTGTTGTATGTATGTGTATGTGTGTGTGTTGTATGTGTGTGTGTTGTATGTGTGTGTGTTGTATGTATGTGTATGTGTGTGTGTTGTATGTGTGTGTGTTGTTGTTGTCTTCGATTTTACGTCTGTTCACTCTCAGTGATATTAGACGAGAAAAAAAAACAAAAAAACAAGGGGTGTATGAGAATTGAGATGGTGGTGGAGGCCTTACTGAAAAATGCAAGGGGGTGGGGGGGGGGGGGGGGGGGGGGGGGAAGTAGTCTAATCATTTAAAAAAAAAAAAAAAAAAAAAAAAAAAAAAAAAAAAAAAAAACGCGCAAAGCAAAAGATACCAAAAAAAAACAACAAAAAAAACCAAACCCAAACCGAAACAAAAACATAAAAAGTTATTAACGTTAATGAAACTAACTATAACAAATGTCCTATAGGACTATGCCAGAGACCTTTTGCAATATCAAATGCCAAAATCAAATTATTGAATATGCTTCTAAGGGAGTTTTCAGAAAACTGGGGTAAAAAAGCTTTTGTATTCTTACATTCAAATATTATATGAGTATTAGAGATATTCTCACCACATAGACATTTACTGTTTCTACTGAATTTGGCTACGAATGCATTAAGTTTTATTCTATAAAATAAACTATTCACTCTTCTTGCTGTGGAGATATTTGAGCAAGCCTTAGAATGGCTCACGACTCTTGCTTTATCAGTTTTGATGACAGATCTGTTTAGAAATCTCTCTTTTAGGTGATACGTTTCTGTGACCTTTTTCCATGATGTTTGTTCTAATAAGTGGTAGCCCTCTTGTAATGATAAAGGCACGAGCAATGTTGCTGATTTCCCTTCATGCTTTGCACCTCTTTTAGCAGCTCTATCAGCCCACTCATTTGGAAAGAATCCACTGTGTGAAGGCACCCAACAGAAAGTGACATGTGTGTGTGTGTGTGTGTGTGTGTGTGTTGTATGTGTGTGTGTGTGTGTGTG
>CM054160.1:21065956-21095956 GCA_028751875.1 Rapana venosa | reverse complement strand
CGATATTATTTTGTTTCGTTGTTGTCTTAATTATACTACGATATTTTGTTTCATTATTGTCTGAATTGTGCTCGAACATTTTGTTTGATGTTTGTTTTCATGATGCTGAACACTTCATTCTCCAACATTTCCTCATGTCCAGGACGGTGCGCAACAACTGCCGCGTGTGTCTGATCATCAGCGACACCGACAACGGCTTTCAGCGGATGTGTCGCCACTACCCAGCCTTCACCAAGAACGTCAACTTCATCTGGTTCCAGCACTGGTCCAAGTCCCAGCTGGTGGAACACGCCCTCTTCCACCTGAAGGGTTAGGGTTCCAGTCTTACATCCCCTTTCTGTGTCTGTCCCGTTCCTTACATAGCAGCGCTGTATACATTCCATTATTATTATTATTATGAAATGTATACACATGGTGGAACACGCCCTCTTCCACCTCAAGGGTTAGGGTTCAAGTCTTACATCCCCTTTCTGTGTCTGTCCTGTTCCTTACATAGCAGCGCTGTATACGTTCCATTTATTATTATTATCATTATTATTATTAATATTAAATGTATACACATGGTGGAACACGCCCTCTTCCACCTCAAGGGTTGGGGTTCAAATCTTTCAGCCCTATTTTTGTGTTTGTCCTTTTTTCTCCTTCCCTGTGAATGTATAAAAATGGAAATTGGAATTAAAGGGTACATTCTTCGAAGATATAAGAACACGCATCAATACACTCAAATGTGGCCCCACAGTAGTTGAAGCATGCACATTTGATAAGCAAATCTGAGAGGGGAAAAGTACATTCTTAGTAAACATGAAAAAAAACCCAGGTGTTGTTATATACACACACATCTATTTCTTGAAATCAAAAGAAAAAAGAAATCAAATGTTATATTCTCTGAAAACAGCCAATGCATTGATAGTTTTATGTATAAATCTGGTTCTAAAATTTATCCTTTTTTAAAACCATTTTTATACAAGGTCATCATGTTACACATTGTTTATATATTATGATCAAACATTTTTTTGAGGGGGAGGGGGATTGTCTTTGTTATACGACATTAACCAAGCATGCTCAATGAAGCATGTACAACTGACGAACGAAACATGACCAGTTTCCCTCTGCAAAGTGTTCAGTAATTAGAATCCTAGATACAGACAGAAAAGATGAGGAGGCTGAGAGGGAAGAGAATACAGAAGATAATGGTATGTAACATTTAAAAGGAATAGTATTTGTAACAACATCAGAATGGGGTATCGAACTAGAAGGTGAGCACACAGGAAAAGAGATGATATGATAAAAAAGAAAAAAGTGTACTTAGATAATGGTTCTTTATAACGAAATACACAGGGGTTACAGAAAGAGGAACATTTTCCAGTGCATCTCCTCATCTCACTCCCACTCCTCCCCTCCCTCCTCTCCCCCCCCCCCCCCCCCCTCTCTCTGTGTCTCTCTCTCTGTAATCTCTCTGTCCTTCTCTCTCTGTCTGTCTATAAACCGAGGCCCCATGTGCGAATGCACGCAGAACATCTCGCGCACACATTAAAACCCATTCCGCTTTTCGGAAGAGTAGGCCATTGTGTGCCGGTGGGAACGCATGACAAAATTCACAAAACTGCATACACACGGGGACTGGATGAAAAAAAGCACATGAGTGCTTATTCCATTATCCTCGAAATAAAAGAATGAATGTCTGTCTGTCTCTCTGTCTGTCTGCCTCTCTCGCTCTCTCTGTCTGTCTCTGTCTGTCTGTCTCGCTCTCTCTGTCTGTCTGTCTCTCTCGCTCTCTCTGTCTGTCTCTCTCGCTCTCTCTGTCTGTCTGTCTCTCTCTGTGTGTCTCTGTCTGTCTCTCTGTCTGTCTGTCTCTCTGTCTGTCTCTCGCTCTGTCTCTGTCTGTCTGTCTCTCTCTCTGTGTCTCTGTCTGTCTTCTCTCTGTCCTCTCTCTCTCTCTGTGTCTCTTCTGTCTGTCTCTCTCTCTGTTCTCTGTCTGTCTTCTCTGTGTCTCTGTCTGTCTCTCTCTCTCTGTGTCTCTGTCTGTCTGTCTCTCTCTCTGTGTCTCTGTCTGTCTGTCTTCTTCTGTGTCTCTGTCTGTCTGTCTCTCGTCTGTGTCTCTGTCTGTCTGTCTCTCTCTCTGTGTCTCTGTCTGTCTTTTCTCTCTCTGTGTCTCTGTCTGTCTCTCTGTCTGTCTGTCCTCTCTGTCTGTCTCTCTCTCTGTGTCTCTGTCTGTCTGTCTCTCTGTCTGTGTCTCTGTCTGTCTGTCTCTCTGTCTGTCTGTTCTGTCTGTCTGTCTTCTTCTCTCTGTTCTTTCTGTTGTCATATCTGTCTTCTCTCTCTGTGCTTGTCACTCTCGGTCTGTCTGTCTTTTTGTACAGTCTGTTTTCTTTTTTGTTTCCTTTACCGGTGTGAGGTGCATAATGCCTGTCTTTTCTTTCATGTCCTGTGTGCTTTATAATTCTGTATTGTCACGGGGTCCCAATGGCCTACTTTTGACAGTTTCTTTGTTCCTATTATTTTGTATTAATTTTGTGATCGGTTCAATGAAAAGTACTTAAAAGTGGCAGTTTTAACGTGTGCGCAGGTTCTGATGTGATTGCCATGGGATGAAGTCTGTCGAGACTTTGGTGATGAGGGCACACATGTAGCTGTGTTCAGGGGTATGGCTGTGTGAGTGCAGGTGATGGTTGTGTGTAGGGTGAATGACTGTGTGAATGCAGGTGTGTTCATGTGACAGGGTGGAGTGGATGACGGGTTAACTGACATTAAGTGTCATTACAGGGTGGGTGGATGACAGCGTTAACTGCAAGGTGTTTAATGTCATTGACAGGGGTGGGTGGATGACGGGGTTAACTGACATAGATGTGACTTAGTGAGGGGTGGGTGGATGACGGGGGTTAACTACAGTGTTGTGATGTACAGGGGTGGAGTGGATGGCGGGGTTAACTACAGGTGTTGTGTGTGACAGGGGGTGGGTGGGAGTGCGGGGTTAACTACAGTGTTTGATGTGACAGGGGTGGGTGGATGGCGGGGGTTAACTACAGTTATGTATGTGACAGGGGTGGGGTGGATGGCGGGTTAACTGACAAGTTTGTGTTCACGTGACAGGGGTGGGGTGATGACGGGGGTTAACTACAGGTGATGTGACATGTCACGTGACAGGGGTGGGGTGGATGGCGGGGGTTAACTACAGGTGTTGTCATGTGACAGGGGTGGGGTGGATGGCGGGGGTTAACTACAGGTGTTGTGATGTGACAGGGGTGGGGTGGATGGCGGGGGTTAACTACAGGTGTTGTGTTTCAGGGGTGGGGTGGATGGCGGGGGTTAACTACAGGTGTTGTGTTTCAGGGGTGGGGTGGATGGCGGGGGTTAACTACAGGTGTTGTGTTTCAGGGGTGGGGTGGATGGCGGGGGTTAACTACAGGTGTTGTGTTTCAGGGTGGGGTGGATGGCGGGGGTTAACTACAGGTGTTGTGTTTCAGGGGTGGGGTGGATGGCGGGGGTTAACTACAGGTGTTGTGTTTCAGGGGTGGGGTGGATGACGGGGGTTAACTACAGGTGTTGTGATGTGACAGGGGTGGGGTGGATGGCGGGGGTTAACTACAGGTGTTGTGATGTGACAGGGGTGGGGTGGATGGCGGGGGTTAACTACAGGTGTTGTGATGTGACAGGGGTGGGGTGGATGGCGGGGGTTAACTACAGGTGTTGTCATGTTTCAGGGGTGGGGTGGATGGCGGGGGTGCAGCGGGAGAACGTGGCGCACATGCTGGCCTCCATGCACCTGGTACTGCGCCAACAGGACGGAGGGGAGAAGACGACGGGGGAGTACGGCCACGTCACCAACACCACCTATGAAAAGTGTGTGGAGAAGTAAGTACGGCCACGTCACCAACACCACCTATGAAAAGTGTGTGGAGAAGTAAGTACGGCCACGTCACCAACACCACCTATGAAAAGTGTGTGCAGAAGTAAGTACGGCCACGTCACCAACACCACCTATGAAAAGTGTGTGGAGAAGTAAGTACGGCCACGTCACCAACACCACCTATGAAAAGTGTGTGCAGAAGTAAGTACGGCCACGTCACCAACACCACCTATGAAAAGTGTGTGGAGAAGTAAGTACGGCCACGTCACCAACACCACCTATGAAAAGTGTGTGCAGAAGTAAGTACGGCCACGTCACCAACACCACCTATGAAAAGTGTGTGCAGAAGTAAGTAAGTACGGCCACGTCACCAACACCACCTATGAAAAGTGTGTGGAGAAGTAAGTACGGCCACGTCACCAACACCACCTATGAAAAGTGTGTGGAGAAGTAAGTACGGCCACGTCACCAACACCACCTATGAAAAGTGTGTGCAGAAGTAAGTACGGCCACGTCACCAACACCACCTATGAAAAGTGTGTGCAGAAGTAAGTACGGCCACGTCACCAACACCACCTATGAAAAGTGTGTGGAGAAGTAAGTACGGCCACGTCACCAACACCACCTATGAAAAGTGTGTGCAGAAGTAAGTACGGCCACGTCACCAACACCACCTATGAAAAGTGTGTGGAGAAGTAAGTAAGTACGGCCACGTCACCAACACCACCTATGAAAAGTGTGTGCAGAAGTAAGTACGGCCACGTCACCAACACCACCTATGAAAAGTGTGTGCAGAAGTAAGTACGGCCACGTCACCAACACCACCTATGAAAAGTGTGTGCAGAAGTAAGTACGGCCACGTCACCAACACCACCTATGAAAAGTGTGTGGAGAAGTAAGTACGGCCACGTCACCAACACCACCTATGAAAAGTGTGTGCAGAAGTAAGTACGGCCACGTCACCAACACCACCTATGAAAAGTGTGTGGAGA
Organism: Rapana venosa; assembly: GCA_028751875.1. Lineage (NCBI taxonomy): Eukaryota > Metazoa > Mollusca > Gastropoda > Neogastropoda > Muricidae > Rapana > Rapana venosa. The sequence continues at coordinate 21,091,117 of CM054160.1, read as the reverse complement.
AGTAAGTACGGCCACGTCACCAACACCACCTATGAAAAGTGTGTGCAGAAGTAAGTACGGCCACGTCACCAACACCACCTATGAAAAGTGTGTGGAGAAGTAAGTACGGCCACGTCACCAACACCACCTATGAAAAGTGTGTGCAGAAGTAAGTACGGCCACGTCACCAACACCACCTATGAAAAGTGTGTGGAGAAGTAAGTACGGCCACGTCACCAACACCACCTATGAAAAGTGTGTGCAGAAGTAAGTACGGCCACGTCACCAACACCACCTATGAAAAGTGTGTGGAGAAGTAAGTAAGTACGGCCACGTCACCAACACCACCTATGAAAAGTGTGTGGAGAAGTAAGTACGGCCACGTCACCAACACCACCTATGAAAAGTGTGTGCAGAAGTAAGTACGGCCACGTCACCAACACCACCTATGAAAAGTGTGTGGAGAAGTAAGTACGGCCACGTCACCAACACCACCTATGAAAAGTGTGTGGAGAAGTAAGTACGGCCACGTCACCAACACCACCTATGAAAAGTGTGTGCAGAAGTAAGTACGGCCACGTCACCAACACCACCTATGAAAAGTGTGTGCAGAAGTAAGTACGGCCACGTCACCAACACCACCTATGAAAAGTGTGTGCAGAAGTAAGTACGGCCACGTCACCAACACCACCTATGAAAAGTGTGTGCAGAAGTAAGTACGGCCACGTCACCAACACCACCTATGAAAAGTGTGTGCAGAAGTAAGTACGGCCACGTCACCAACACCACCTATGAAAAGTGTGTGCAGAAGTAAGTACGGCCACGTCACCAACACCACCTATGAAAAGTGTGTGGAGAAGTAAGTAAGTACGGCCACGTCACCAACACCACCTATGAAAAGTGTGTGGAGAAGTAAGTAAGTACGGCCACGTCACCAACACCACCTATGAAAAGTGTGTGCAGAAGTAAGTACGGCCACGTCACCAACACCACCTATGAAAAGTGTGTGCAGAAGTAAGTACGGCCACGTCACCAACACCACCTATGAAAAGTGTGTGCAGAAGTAAGTAAGTACGGCCACGTCACCAACACCACCTATGAAAAGTGTGTGGAGAAGTAAGTACGGCCACGTCACCAACACCACCTATGAAAAGTGTGTGGAGAAGTAAGTACGGCCACGTCACCAACACCACCTATGAAAAGTGTGTGCAGAAGTAAGTACGGCCACGTCACCAACACCACCTATGAAAAGTGTGTGGAGAAGTAAGTGTTCGCTGTGAGGAGAAAACGGCTGTGTTTTTATTTTATTTATTTATATCACTTTAAGTCACGTCAGATTTCTCTGCGTGAAATTCGGGCTGCTCTCCCTGGGGAGAGCGCGTCGCCACAGAGCAGCGCCACCCATTTAAAAAAAAAAATTTTTCTGTCTACAGCTGCATTTGTTTCCCTATCAGAGTGGCTTTTTTCTACAGAATTTTGCCAGGGACAACCCTCTTGTTGCCGTGGTTTTTTTTACGTGCGCTAAATAATTTTTGTGTAACACACGGGACCTCGGTTTATCGTCTCATCCGAAAGACTAGCGCCCAGACCACCACTCAAGGTCTAGTGGATGGGGAAAAATGTTCGGGTCCAAACGGGATTTGAACCACCGCCTACTTCCGACCCGGACTTTTCGCTTTCTAGACAGGCGCGTTACCTCTAGACAGTCCTCTATGCATGTGTGTTTGGGGAAATACTTTTATGATTATATTTTACAGGACTTTTGTTGTTGTTGTTGTTATCTTTCATCCTGCCAGCTGTTGTTGGCGTGTAGTGTTGGTCAGCTGGTTGTTCCCCCTTTTCGTTTCAACCTCACTTCTCCTCTGTCTTCATCATTTTATTAACAAGATGCTTTTTGTTGTTGTTGTTGTTGTCCATGTTCTTTTCATTAAAAATATGTAAATTTTATTTTCCTGTTTGTTTGGTATGTCTCAATTGTTTTCAGCCGATTTTTGTTTGCCTGTTTTTATTTTTCATCATTATGTTACTCGTTCAAATTGAGTTTATTTTTATTATAAGTGGTGGTGCTTTTTGTTTGTTTTTGGAAGCAAACCCACATAACAGACATTAACTAATGATGATGTTAATAATAATAAGAAAAAGAAGAAATAGAATTTGTATTGTGCTGAATCTTGTAAAGTGAACCAATCAAAGCGCTGGCATTCATACTCAAGACTCAAGAATACTTAAATGTGTCAACTAGAGAATACATTCACCTGTGTGCAACCATTCTCAAAAGATAACAGATTTTGGATTTACACACACGCACACACACATAACACACACACACACACACACACACACACACACACACACACACACACACACACACACACACACACACACACACCATGCCCAGGCAGCGTGTTGGAGATGTCTATTGAAAGCAGGAACAGCTAAGAGATGCAACTATAGTTCTGATAAACAAGATGCTTCTTTAAACATGTGAAAAGAATTCTCCTCAGTGTTCATTATTTTATAAACAAGATGCTTCTTTACACATGTGAAAAAGAATATTTCTCAGTGTTCGTTATTTCATAAACAAGCTGCTTCTTTATACACATGAAAAGAATATGTCCTCAGTGTTCGTTATTTCATTAACAAGCTGCTTCTTTATACACATGAAAAGAATATTTCCTCAGTGTTTGTTATTTCATTAACAAGCTGCTTCTTTATACACATGAAAAGAGTATGTCCTCAGTGTTCGTTATTTCATTAACAAGCTGCTTCTTTATACACATGAAAAGAAATCCCCTCAGTGTTCGTTATTTCATAAACAAGATGCTTCTTTATACACGTGAAAAAGAATATGTCCTCAGTGTTCGTTATTTCATTAACAAGCTGCTTCTTTATACACGTGAAAAAGAATATGTCCTCAGTGTTCGTTATTTCATAAACAAGCTGCTTCTTTATACACGTGAAAAAGAATATGTCCTCAGTGTTCGTTATTTCATTAACAAGCTGCTTCTTTATACACATGTTAATCCCTGACGTCAGACTGTGGCTATCTTCAAGGTGGGAAAAAACGGTCGCATACGCAAAATCTCACCACTGGTCAACATCAGAGCGCTAGCCGCGGAACTGAAAGAGCCCCCCTCCAAAAAGAGGAGAGAAAAATGTGAACAGGGTTCTCTGCATTGTGAAGCAGGGCCTGCGTCTGAGGAGCCCACAGGCTGCTGTCAGCTTTGACTGAAATGCACGGACACGTTGTATTTCACAGATTCATGAAGCAGGGCCTATGTCTGAGGAGCCCACAGGCTGCTTTCAGCTTTGACTGAAGTGCACGGACACATTGTATTTCACAGATTCATCTCACTGGCCAACGAGCGTCACACGGAGATTGAAGAGACCCAGCAGGCCGTGACCAAAACTCTGGAGCAGATTCGCCACGAGAACGAGATGGCCATCAAACTGAAGAAACAGCTGGAGCACGAGGTGATTGTGCTGGAGGAACGCAAAGCTGTAAGTCTGTCTGTGTGTGTGTCTGTGTGTGTGTCTGTGTGTGTGTATGTGTGTGTGTGTGTGTGTGCGTTTGTGTGTGTGTGTGCGTTTGTGTGTGTGTCTGTGTTTGTGTGTGTGTGTTTGTGTGTGTGTGTGTGTCTGTGTTTGTGTGTGTCTGTGTGTGTTTGTGTTTGTGTGTGTTTGTGTGTGTATGTGTGCGCTTGTGTGTGTGTGTATGTGTGCGTTTGTTGTTGTTGTTGTCTTCAATTTAACGTCTGTTCACTCTAAGTGATATTAGACGAGGGAAATAGAAAGTGTAGTGGAAGTTAAAGAAGGGAGAAGAAGGAGTGAAAGTAGAAAAGGTTAAGAAATAGCATCAGTGCTGGTATTTAAAAAAAAAAAAAAAAATTTTTTTAAAGCCCAGAAAAGTAAGGATAATACTTTTAAACAGGAGCAAAATATAAACTCAACAATATGGAAACATGAAATAACAATAATGTAACTACAATAAATATTCAATTGGACTATGCAATAAACATCTGGCAATGGCAAAGGCTAGCTTTGGATTTTCAAATACATTTTCCAGAGACTGTTCAGAAAATGTAGGTATAAATGGTTTTACAATAGGGCATTTGTGTGTGTGTATGTGTGTGTTTGTGTTTGTGTGTGTATGTGTGCGTTTGTGTGTGTGTGTGTAAGTGTGCATTTGTGTGGTGTGTGTGTTTGTGGGTGTATATGTGTGTGTGTGTGTGTGTTTTCATGTTTGTACATATAGGCATATGTGCATGCTTTTATTTGTGAATAACACATAGGTGATTTTACTTGTATTTTTTAAAAAAGTCTGTATTGGCATTTTTCGGATGTAAAAAATTGTTTTTTAAAGAAATATTAAATTCAAGACTTGGAATCCTGTTGGAAGTGACCCAGATGATTCCAGCCTGCGCCTCCTGATCCCCAGTTCACTGGCACTCCTCTCTTTTCCTTCCATCCCACAAGTGAAAAAGAAATCATGACAATTCTGAAGGAAATGACTATAAAATCATGCGACCTTGATCCCATACCTGCTCCTGTTTTCTCACAATGCCTTCCACAACTTGTGCCTATTATCACTAAAATAGTAAACTCATCTCTTGTGTCAGGAAATTTTCCATCAGCTCTTAAAACAGCAATAGTCACACCTCTACTAAAAAAGCACGACCTCGATCCCAACATTCTGAAGAATTATAGGCCTGTCTCAAACTTACCCTTTGTCTCTAAAGTACTAGAAAAAGTTGTTCTCAAACAGCTCAACAGTCACCTTCATTCCAATGATCTTCTTCCCACTTTTCAATCTGCCTATCGCCCCAACCACAGCACCGAAACCACCCTAGTCCACACTTTAGATACACTTCTACTTGCTTCTGATGCAGGAAAAATCTCCCTCCTCAGTCTTCTTGACTTATCTGCAGCCTTTGATACCATAGATCACTCAATTCTTCTTTCTCGCCTCCAAAATACGTTTGGTATTAATGGCACAGCCCTCACCTGGGTTACTTCATACCTCACAGACCGGTTCCAGAAAGTTATTGTAAACAAAATTCAATCAAAACCTGTCAAAATGGAATGTGGAGTCCCACAGGGATCAGTCCTAGGCCCTGTTCTCTTTACTCTCTACACTGCTCCACTCTCACATATAATAAACAACCACCATATTGATCATCATTTCTATGCCGATGAGACTCCGCTTCAGTGCAGCGATACTGTTGAAAACTTGCCTTCCCTCCTGACAAATATGTCCTACTGCCTTCAAGACATTCAAAACTGGATGACTCAGAACAAGTTACAACTTAATGCCGATAAAACCGAAGCCATGCTCATAGGGACCCAACATAAACTTTCCTCTATCACAAAACTTCAATAGAATTTGGCAATACGTCAGTTCCTTTGTCCAACTCTGTGAAGTATTTAGGAGTAGTTCTTGACAACACACTCTCTATGAAAAAATTCATCACCCAGACCTGCCAGTCTTGCTACTATCAATTACGGCGCATAAGCGCGATTCGCAAGTATCTGTCCACTGATGCAACTTCCAAGCTTGTCACATCTCTCATTCTTTCACGTTTAGACTACTGTAATTCTCTTTTGGCTGGCCTACCAGCATCATCTATCCACTCTCTTCAACGCATACAAAACTCTGCAGCTCGACTGGTCCTAAGAAAGAAAAAATCTGAACACATCACTCCTCTTCTGCGATCTCTTCACTGGTTGCCTGTCTCACAAAGACTGGAGTATAAAATCAATACCCTCTGTTTCAAATGTCTCCACAAATCTGCACCCTCTTATCTCTGTAACTGTCTTCACCTGTACACTCCATCCCGTTCCCTTCGTTCAGCCGCAGATACTTTGTGCTTTCGAACACCCAGATTCAAACAAACCACTGTTGGCTGTCGCTCCTTCTCTGTTTCTGGTCCATCCTCCTGGAATGACCTCCCTCTTTCACTTCGCCAAAAGCCTTCACTTGATACCTTCAAATCCAGCCTCAAAACACACTTATTTCCTACCTGAGACTTTCCCCCCACATATCTGTCCCTAATTTTCAACAGCATCTTTCACCTTCTAAGTGTTGTTCCGTGTGTGTGTGTGTGTGTGTGTGCGTGCGTGCGTGCGTGCGTGTGCGTGCGTACGTGCGCGCGCATGGATTTGAAATCTGTTGTTCATTATGTTTAAGGAGAGTTGCATGCCTGTAAATGATTGAGTGCAAGCGCTTCGATTTGTTTGTTTTTTACAAGATTCAGCACTATATAAATTCCATATATTCTTATTATTATTAGATGACAACCGTTGACAAATACCCCCTTGAAATAAAACACCTGTAATAATGCATGTTAGTATTGGGTGGGTTACATAAACACAAACAGACCCAGCATACACTCCTGAAGTCAGAATATGGCTACCTTCATGGTGGGCAGAAACGGTCACATACGCAAAATTTAATCATTGGTGAACCTCAAAACTTAAGCCGAGGAAGGAAAAAATTTTTGTCTTATGTTGTTGTTTTTTAACAACAGATATCTTCATTCCTTCATTGTCTACACAGGGTACCATCAACACCCTGTCTCAGATGATTTAGGTGTCTGTTTTAAATTAATCATTAACCAGTCAGTGTTGACCTGTTGTCTAAATTCATTGTAAATGACACCTGTCTCCATTCATCCACTGTCTACCCAGGGTACCATCAAGATCCTGTCTCAGATCGGTCAGGACACGGCCATCACGGAACAACAGATCCGTGTTGTCAAAAACCAACTGGAGAAAATTGACCGGCTCAAAAAGGTCAGTGTGTCATGGACAGGAAACTCCCCCGAGGGGATGCCGGGGGCCTATCAGTACAAATAGCATCCCCACATTCTGGAAATTCTGTGCTAGAAATTTCCTCTTTTCTATCACTCTCTTTGTTTCTGCCTTGTTCCTTTTCTTCATGTCACCTCCTTCTTGTCTATTTTCTGCCTTCTTGGTCCATTCTCTTGGCTTTTTTCCAGAAAGACTTAAAAGGTAACTATTCTCTCTTGTGCCGAAGTCGGATGCGCTGGGCTTGACTTGTCAGGCGCTTAACGGCAGCGTGACGCATTTTCGCTCATATAACAGACAACACTAGTTGCTGTCTGAGCGTTCGACGACGAAGAAGACGACGAATGGACAGGAAAGATAACGCATGCCCCTCCCTAAAGGAAGGTCAGCCAGATAGTGTCACGTCAGTAGTTCTTATGCTGGCCATAAGATAGAGGGAGGGACGTCAGCCAGATAGTGTCACGTCAGTAGTTCTTATGCTGGCCATAAGATAGAGGGAAGTCAGCCAGATAGTGTCACGTCAGTAGTTCTTATGCTGGCCATAAGATAAAGGGACGTCAGCCAGATAGTGTCACGTCAGTAGTTCTTATGCTGGCCATAAGATAAAGGGAAGTCAGCCAGATAGTGTCACGTCAGTAGTTCTTATGCTGGCCATAAGACAGAGGGACGTCAGCCAGATAGTGTCACGTCAGTAGTTCTTATGCTGGCCATAAGATAGAGGGACGTCAGTCAGGTAGTGTCACGTCAGTAGTTCTTATGCTGGCCATAAGACAGAGGGACGTCAGTCAGATAGTGTCAAGTCGGTATATCTTATGCTGGCCATAAGATAGAGGGAAGTCAGTCAGGTAGTGTCAAGTCAGTAGTTCTTATGCTGGCCATAAGATAGAGGGAAGTCAGTCAGGTAGTGTCAAGTCAGTAGTTCTTAGAGGGACGTCAGCCAGATAGTGTCAAGTCAGTAGTTCTTATGCTGGCCATAAGATAGAGGGACGTCAGCCAGACAGTGTCAAGTCAGCATTTCTTATGCTGGCCATAAGACAGAGGGACGTCAGCCAGATAGTGGCAAGTCAGTAGTTCTTATGCTAGCCATAAGCTAGTTTAAAAAAACAACCCAAACAGACGAGACCTTTCTTTTTACAAAAATATCCACTGTCAGAGTGTCGGTATGGTTGCCCACGGTTTTTCTCTGAATGCTGCAGCAGAGGTGGAGGAAGAAAGAACCGTGCAGTCAAAAGAAAGTTGTCTAGAGGGCAAGTTTCCTTTTGAGTGTGATCAGTGATTTTTTTTTGGGGGGGCAAGAGTTACAGTTGAATTGTTGGTATTACTGCTGATAGAACTGATCATTTATCACTGGCATTTGTCACTACAGACAGCTTGTGTGTGTGAGAGCAAGTATGCATGCACATGTACATACATATATGAATGCTGTTTCTAACACGTCACCACAGTAACAGCAGTCCTCCGTTGTGATGACAGTTACTCCCAGAGTACCAGGTTGCTCACGAGCGCGCGGTGTACAAAGCCATCGCCATCGTGGCCGACACCAAGAAAGTGGTGAAGGTAATGGACCGGGAAAAGCTGGCAGAGTTGCGGGGCATGTCCAAGCCCTCCATCGACATCGAGGACCTCATGTCCTCCATCATCATGATCTGTACGTCTCCTGAACAGTGTGCAACAACGTGTTTGTGTGTGTGTGTGTGTGTGTGTATGTGTGTGTGTATGTGTGTGTGTGTGTGTATGTGTGGGTTTATATGTGTGGGTTGAGGCTTTGTGTCAACATGTTATTGCTAAAGACCTCATGTCGTCCATCATCATGATCTGTACGTCTCCTGAACAGTGTGCAACAACGTGTTTGTGTGTGTGTGTTTATATGGGGGTTGAGGTTTTGTGTCAACATGTTATTGCTAAAGACCTCATGTCTTCCATCATCATGATCTCTATGTCTTTTAAACAGTGCAACAACAACTGGGTTTAGGCTTTGTGTCAACATATTACTGACAGACAGTAGTTGTATGTTTTGTATTGATGCTTTGTGTCAGCATATTGCTGACAGACGGTAGTTGTATGTTTTGTATTGATGCTTTGTGTCAACATATTACTGACAGACGTTAGTTGTATGTTTTGTATTGATGTTTTGTGTCAACATATTACTGACAGACGTTAGTTGTATGTTTTGTATTGATGTTTTGTGTCAACATATTACTGACTGACAGTAGTTGTATGTTTTGTATTGATGCTTTGTGTCAACGTATTGCTGACTGACAGTAGTTGTATGTTTTGTATTGATGTTTTGTGTCAACGTATTGCTGACTGACAGTAGTTGTATGTTTTGTATTGATGTTTTGTGTCAACGTATTGCTGACAGACAGTAGTTGTATTTTTGTATTGATGTTTTGTGTCAACGTATTGCTGACAGACAGTAGTTGTATGTTTTGTATTGATGTTTTGTGTCAACGTATTGCTGACTGACAGTAGTTGTATGTTTTGTATTGATGCTTTGTGTCAACATATTACTGACAGTAGTTGTATGTTTTGTATTGATGTTTTGTGTCAACATATTGCTGACTGACAGTAGTTGTATGTTTTGTATTGATGTTTTGTGTCAACATATTACTGACAGTAGTTGTATGTTTTGTATTGATGTTTTGTGTCAACATATTACAGACAGTAGTTGTATGTTTTGTATTGATGTTTTGTGTCAACATATTACTGACAGACAGTAGTTGTATGTTTTGTATTGATGTTTTGTGTCAACATATTACTGATAGTAGTTGTATGTTTTGTATTGATGCTGTGTGTGAACATATTGCTGACAGACAATAGTTGTATGTTTTGTATTGATGTTTTGTGTCAACATATTGCTGACTGACAGTAGTTGTATGTTTTGTATTGATGTTTTGTGTCAACATATTGCTGACTGACAGTAGTTGTATGTTTTGTATTGATGCTTTGTGTCAACATATTGCTGACAGATAATAGTTGTATGTTTTGTATTGATGTTTTGTGTCAACATATTACTGACAGACAATAGTTGTATGTTTTGTATTGATGTTTTGTGTCAACATATTACTGACAGACAGTAGTTGTATGTTTTGTATTGATGTTTTGTGTCAACATATTACTGACAGACAATAGTTGTATGTTTTGTATTGATGTTTTGTGTCAACATATTACTGACAGACAGTAGTTGTATGTTTTGTATTGATGCTTTGTGTCAACATATTACTGAATGACAGTAGTTGTATGTTTTGTATTGATGTTTTGTGTCAGCATATTACTGACAGACAGTAGTTGTATGTTTTGTATTGATGTTTTGTGTCAACATATTGCTGACAATAGTTGTATGTTTTGTATTGATGTTTTGTGTCAACATATTACTGACAGACAGTAGTTGTATGTTTTGTAGTGATGTTTTGTGTCAACATATTGCTGACAGACAATAGTTGTATGTTTTGTATTGATGCTTTGTGTCAACATATTGCTGACAATAGTTGTATGTTTTGTATTGATGCTTTGTGTCAACATATTGCTGACAGTAGTTGTATGTTTTGTATTGATGTTTTGTGTCAACATATTGCTGACAGTAGTTGTATGTTTTGTATTGATGCTTTGTGTCAACATATTGCTGACAGTAGTTGTATGTTTTGTATTGATGTTTTGTGTCAACATATTGCTGACAATAGTTGTATGTTTTGTATTGATGCTTTGTGTCAACATATTACCGACAGACAATAGTTGTATGTTTTGTATTGATGTTTTGTGTCAACATATTGCTGACAGTAGTTGTATGTTTTGTATTGATGTTTTGTGTCAACATATTGCTGACAGACAGTAGTTGTATGTTTTGTATTGATGTTTTGTGTCAACATATTGCTGACAATAGTTGTATGTTTTGTATTGATGCTTTGCGTCAACATATTACTGACAGACAATAGTTGTATGTTTTGTATTGATGTTTTGTGTCAACATATTGCTGACAATAGTTGTATGTTTTGTATTGATGTTTTGTGTCAACATATTGCTGACAATAGTTGTATGTTTTGTATTGATGCTTTGTGTCAACATATTACTGACAGACAATAGTTGTATGTTTTGTATTGATGTTTTGTGTCAACATATTGCTGACAGTAGTTGTATGTTTTGTATTGATGTTTTGTGTCAACATATTGCTGACAGACAGTAGTTGTATGTTTTGTATTGATGTTTTGTGTCAACATATTGCTGACAATAGTTGTATGTTTTGTATTGATGCTTTGTGTCAACATATTACTGACAGACAATAGTTGTATGTTTTGTATTGATGTTTTGTGTCAACATATTGCTGACAGTAGTTGTATGTTTTGTATTGATGTTTTGTGTCAACATATTACTGACAGACAGTAGTTGTATGTTTTGTATTGATGTTTTGTGTCAGCATATTACTGACAATAGTTGTATGTTTTGTATTGATGCTTTGTGTCAACATATTACTGACAGACAATAGTTGTATGTTTTGTATTGATGTTTTGTGTCAACATATTGCTGACAATAGTTGTATGTTTTGTATTGATGCTTTGTGTCAACATATTACTGACAGACAATAGTTGTATGTTTTGTATTGATGTTTTGTGTCAACATATTGCTGACAGTAGTTGTATGTTTTGTATTGATGTTTTGTGTCAACATATTGCTGACAGACAGTAGTTGTATGTTTTGTATTGATGTTTTGTGTCAACATATTGCTGACAATAGTTGTATGTTTTGTATTGATGCTTTGTGTCAACATATTACTGACAGACAGTAGTTGTATGTTTTGTATTGATGTTTTGTGTCAACATATTGCTGACAGTAGTTGTATGTTTTGTATTGATGTTTTGTGTCAACATATTACTGACAGACAGTAGTTGTATGTTTTGTATTGATGTTTTGTGTCAGCATATTACTGACAATAGTTGTATGTTTTGTATTGATGCTTTGTGTCAACATATTACTGACAGACAATAGTTGTATGTTTTGTATTGATGTTTTGTGTCAACATATTGCTGACAATAGTTGTATGTTTTGTATTGATGCTTTGTGTCAACATATTACTGACAGACAATAGTTGTATGTTTTGTATTGATGTTTTGTGTCAACATATTGCTGACAGTAGTTGTATGTTTTGTATTGATGTTTTGTGTCAACATATTGCTGACAGACAGTAGTTGTATGTTTTGTATTGATGTTTTGTGTCAACATATTGCTGACAATAGTTGTATGTTTTGTATTGATGCTTTGTGTCAACATATTACTGACAGACAATAGTTGTATGTTTTGTATTGATGTTTTGTGTCAACATATTGCTGACAGTAGTTGTATGTTTTGTATTGATGTTTTGTGTCAACATATTACTGACATACAGTAGTTGTATGTTTTGTATTGATGTTTTGTGTCAGCATATTACTGACAATAGTTGTATGTTTTGTATTGATGTTTGTGTCAACATATTACTGACAGACAATAGTTGTATGTTTTGTATTGATGCTTTGTGTCAACATATTACTGACAGACAATAGTTGTATGTTTTGTATTGATGTTTTGTGTCAACATATTGCTGACAGTAGTTGTATGTTTTGTATTGATGTTTTGTGTCAACATATTACTGACAGACAGTAGTTGTATGTTTTGTATTGATGTTTTGTGTCAGCATATTACTGACAGACAGTAGTTGTATGTTTTGTATTGATGTTTTGTGTCAACATATTACTGACAGACAATAGTTGTATGTTTTGTATTGATGTTTTGTGTCAACATATTGCTGACAGACAATAGTTGTATGTTTTGTCATGAGAAGACTAAGAGAACCGTACTACTTTTTCAAAATAGCCATCAGTTACAAGTCCTTTTCAAATTTGAATTCTTTTATTTTGACTATAGTGGAATAAGCACTCATGTGCTTTTTTACATCCAGTCCCCGTGTGCATGTGGTTTTGTAAAACTTGTCATCCATTCCCACCCGCACACAATGGCCTACTGTTTGAAAGGTGGAACAGGCTTTCAGCATGTGTGCAAGATGTTCTGCAGTGTTGGGACCTCAGTTTATAGTCTCATCTGAAGGACTTTGGATATAATGGCAGGAAACTGGTTCCATTTCATTCACATGATTTTTCAGCATCTGCACTGGGTAATATACCTGAAGTTTTTTATTTTTATATTGTTGTATTTGGTGGATAGTTTCTGCAGATTTCTTTCCACATGCAAAATCTATTATATATTATGGACAGTTATGTAATAACACACCGCTCGGCTGTAGCGTCCCTCTAGTGACGTGCGATATATGTTTTAATGGATATCTGGTATGAGAATAGATTTGACGTGTTCATGATATTAGACAATAGTTTTGTTGTTATCAGTTCTGCTTGTTTCAATAATGTGAAGTATCATGGTTTTCAGTGAAGTCGCCCTCTGCTGACCTTACCTGGCAGAAAGGAGCAAAGCGACAGATGGCCAACCTGGACAGGTGAGACACAGAGAGAGAAAGTGTGGGTGTGTGTGTGTGTAAACATTTGAAATCTGTTCATCTTATTTGTGAACGGTTGCATGTGCATGAATGACCTGAATGCAAGTGCTTTGCTTTGTTTGCTTGACAAGATTTAGTACAATTAAAATTCCTTAAAAAATTTTTTTTGGTATCTTTCCTCTGCTAGAGCTCCAAGGCTCACTAGTGGTAAGATTTTTGCATATGTGACCGTTTTTTTCTCCCCCCCACCATTCAGGCAGCTGCATTCTGGCTTCGGGGATGGTGTCTAAACAAATCTTGTGTGTATGCTTTTTATAAAAACTTTGTCTTCCATTCCTGCTGCCACAAAATGGCCTACTCTTCCAGAAAGTGGAACAGGTTGTTTTGTTTTTCGTTCCTCGGCTAGGGCCCCATGGTTTACCAGTGGTGCGGTTTTTACCGCCGGTTTTGCTTGACTGCCCGCCGTGAAGGCAGCAGCATTCAGACTTCGGGGACGAGCCAGTGTTTGAAGCGTGCTCAAGATGTCAGGATAGTCTGCCTGCATGTGCACAGGGGGCTTCCGTTTAGTCTCATCATCCAAAGGTCTTTGACATTTTGTTCAGTTTTTTTCCCTCAAACTGGCAAGACAAGGGTGAGGCTGTGAATCGAACCCAAAACCTCACAGTTTATTTGTTAGGCAGGTGAGTGTCTTACCCATCCTGCCACCTCGTTCCTATTGTTCGCCATTATCATCTGTCCGCATGTTGCAGGGTCATTGAGAAGCTGGTGACGTTTGATCTCAGCCAGCTATATAAATTCCATTATTATTATTATTATTATCATTGTTGATAATGTTGCAAGATTCATTGAGAAGCTGATGACATTTGACAACAGCCAGCTATATAAATTCCATACATTGTTATTATTATTTTTTTTATTATTTTTGTCGTTGATAATGTTGCCAGATTCATTGAGGAGCTGATGACTGTGACGACAACCAGCTATATAAATTCCATACATTGTTGTTATTGTTGTTGCTAGGTTCATCAAGGAGCTGATGACCTTTGACGACAACCAGCTATATAAATTCCATACATTGTTGTTGTTGTTGTTGTTGCTAGGTTCATCGAGGAGCTGATGACCTTTGACGACAGCCAGCTATAAAAATTCCATACATTGTTATTGTTGTTGTTGTTAGGTTCATCGAGGAGCTGATGACCTTTGACGACAGCCAGCTATATCAATTCCATACATTGTTGTTATTGTTGTTGTTAATGTTGCCAGGTTCATCGAGGAGCTGATGACCTTTGACGACAGCCAGCTATAAAAATTCCATACATTGTTATTGTTGTTGTTGTTAGGTTCATCGAGGAGCTGATGACCTTTGACGACAGCCAGCTATATCAATTCCATACATTGTTGTTATTGTTGTTAATGTTGCTAGGTTCATCGAGGAGCTGATGACCTTTGACGACAGCCAGCTATATAAATTCCATACATTGTTGTTATTGTTGTTAATGTTGCTAGGTTCATCGAGGAGCTGATGACCTTTGACGACAGCCAGCTATATAAATTCCATACATTGTTGTTATTGTTGTTGTTATTGTTGTTGTTGTTGGCAGGTTCATCGAGGAGCTGATGACCTTTGACGACAGCCAGCTATATAAATTCCATACATTGTTATTGTTATTATTGTTGTTGTTGTTAATGTTGCTAGGTTCATCGAGGAGCTGATGACCTTTGACGACAGCCAGCTATATAAATTCCATACATTGTTATTGTTATTATTGTTGTTGTTGTTAATGTTGCTAGGTTCATCGAGGAGCTGATGACCTTTGACGACAGCCAGCTATATAAATTCCATACATTGTTATTGTTATTATTGTTGTTGTTGTTAATGTTGCTAGGTTCATCGAGGAGCTGATGACCTTTGACGACAGCCAGCTATATAAATTCCATACATTGTTGTTATTGTTGTTATTATCATTGTTGTTGTTGTTGTTGCTAGGTTCATCGAGGAGCTGATGACCTTTGATGACAGCCAGCTGCCCGAGGCCACGCTGGTGCTGGTGGAGCCCTACCTGAAGAAGCCGACCTTTGACCCCGAGGCCATGGAGCGCAAGACAGGCAACTCCGCCTGTGGCTCCCTCTGCCGCTGGGTCCGCGGAGTCGTCAGGTTGCCCGCCCTTTGTTGACGTTGTTGGTGTTGTTGTTGTTGGCTATGTCGGCTTGTTTATTTATTGTGTGGAGTTATGTTGTGTCCTACTTTGTTCCCTTAGCTAATCCCAGTGTGTCATAGGGGCTCACACACATGCAATTGTGCACACTGACACACGTGTGTGCACACTGACACACGTTTGTGTACACACACACACTTACATACAAACTTACACATGCACTCACACACACACACACACACTTATACATAAACTTACACATATATACACACACACACACACTTATACACAAACTTACACATGCACACTTACATACGGGATCGATTCTCGTTCAAGGTGATATTTTCCCCTGGAGTTAACATCAGTGCAGACTCCACTCTCCCCAAAAGTCCTTCGGATGAGACTATAAACCGAGGCCCCGTGTGCGAGCGCACGCAGAACATCTTGCGCACATGTTAAATCTTGTTCCGCTCTTCGTAAGAGTAGGCCATTGTGTGCTGGTGGGAACAGATGACAGAATTTACAAAACCGCATACACACGGGGACTGGATGTAAAAAAGCAGTAAGTGCTTATACCATTATCCTCGAAATAAAAGAATAAAATAAAAATAAATAAACATCCAAAGTTACACACGCACACAAACTTATACACACACACAGAGTTAATCTAATATCACTTAATGTGAAAAGCGTTAAATTAAAGAAGAACAGAGTTAATCCCAGTATGTTTGTGACAGGTATCACTGTATCATGCCAAGGTATACAAAGAAACAAACTGACAAACAATTCCAATGTTTACCAAAGGTACCACCGTATGATGCTGAGCTGTACTATGTTTACTACAGGTATGATGCTGAGCTGTACTATGTTTACCACAGGTACCACCGTATGATGCTGAGCTCTAACATGTTTACCACAGGTACCACCGTATGATGCTGAGCTGTACTATGTTTACCACAGGTATGATGCTGAGCTGTACTATGTTTACCACAGGTACCACTGTATGATGCTGAGCTGTAACATGTTTACCACAGGTATGATGCTGAGCTGTACTATGTTTACCACAGGTACCACCGTATGATGCTGAGCTGTAACATGTTTACTACAGGTACCACCGTATGATGTTGAGCTGTAACATGTTTACGACAGGTACCACCATATGATGCTGAGCTGTATGATGCTGAGCTGTAACATGTTTACGACAGGTACCACCGTATGATGCTGAGCTGTAACTGACAGACAGTTGATGGGGGTATGTTTACCACAGGTACCACCGTATGATACTGAGCTGTAACATGTTTACCACAGGTACCACCGTATGATGCTGAGCTGTAACAGACAGTTGATGGGGGTATGTTTACCACAGGTACCACCGTATGATGCTGAGCTGTAACTGAGAGACAGTTGATGGGGGTATGTTTACGACAGGTACCACCGTATGATGCTGAGCTGTAACATGTTTACGACAGGTACCACCGTATGATGCTGAGCTGTAACATGTTTACGACAGGTACCACCGTATGATGCTGAGCTGTATGATGCTGAGCTGTAACTGACAGACAGTTGATGGGGGTATGTTTACCACAGGTACCACCGTATGATGCTGAGCTGTAACATGTTTACCACAGGTATGATGCTGAGCTGTAACTGACAGACAGTTGATGGGGGTATGTTTACCACAGGTACCACCGTATGATACTGAGCTGTAACATGTTTACCACAGGTATGATGCTGAGCTGTAACTGACAGACAGTTGATGGGGGTATGTTTACCACAGGTACCACCGTATGATACTGAGCTGTAACATGTTTACCACAGGTATGATGCTGAGCTGTAACTGACAGACAGTTGATGGGGGTATGTTTACGACAGGTACCACCGTATGATGCTGAGCAAGGTGAAGCCGCTGCACCAGAAGGTGGAGGAGACGACGCAGGCAGTGGACAACGCGCAGCACAAGATGAACACGCTGGAAACCAAACGCAAAGTGAGAGTGCTGGCCTCCCTGCCGGCTGCCGGCTGCCTGTCTGTACAAACAGCTTCCCCACTTTGTCTGGAAATGCTGTGCCAGGGATTCCCTCTTTCCTAACCCGCTCTGTGTTTCTGCCTCGTTCCTTTTTCTCCTCCTTGTCTGTCTTCTGCCTTCTTGGTCCAGTCTCCTGCCTCTTTTCCAGAAAGACTTAAAATCTAACAATTCTCTCCCAGGCTGAAGTCGAATGCGCTGGGCCTGACTTGTCACGTGCTTAACTTCGGATGAGACTATAAACCGAGGCTCCGTGTGCGAACGCATGCAGAACATCTTGCGCACACGTTAAATCCTGTTCTGCTTTTTGTAAGAGTAGGCCATTGTGTGCCGGTGGGAAAAGATGACAACATTCACAAAACTGCATACACATGGGGACTGGATGTAAAAAAGCACATGAGTGCTTATTCCATTATCCTTGATATAAAAGAAAAATAAATGAATAAGTAGTGCAATGCATTTTCGCTCAAACGACAGATAATAATAGTTGCTGTCTGATAAAGAAGAAGAGGAATTCTATTGGTTGATTTAAAAATCAAAACATGTCAAAATAATTCCCCCTGTTTGTGTGTGCTAGTTCTGCCTTCCTTTAGACACTGTCGTCTTGTTGGAGTAGTGTCGTTTTCTTTTCTGGTCAGGTGTTTTTCTGTTGGCAAGATGGCTTAGAGAGGACAGTGATGTTGATGAATGTGAATATATTATCTGCTATGATCAGCTGTCATGATGTAATTCAGTGCCACACAGCCATATCAACTTCAACAACATGCAGCCGTATAAAAAAACAATATTTCCCAGGATGACCCATTACTATCTTCAATGTTTTTTGTGGAGAGTGTGACAAGGGCGCACTGTGTGCAGACGCTGGAGGTACGACTGGCAGACCTGGCGCGGGGCTTTGAGGAGGCCACCATTGACAAGAACGAACAGGAAGACAAGACGGTCAACATGAGGAAGACGCTGGACACTGCCGCACAGCTCCGAAGGGTTAGACCAGCTTCCGCTTCTTCTTCTTCTTCTTCTTCTTCTTCTTGCTCTTCTTCTTCTTCTTCTTCTTCTCCTTCCTTTCTCTTCTCTTCTTCGTCTTCCTCCTCTCCTTTCTTTTCTCCTCTCCTTTTCTCTTGGTCTTCTACTTGTATGTCTTCGATGATCTATTTCTCTATTCCTTCTCTGACGTATTCATGCCACAGCCATATCAACTTCAACAATCGTGCTGCGTATAAAAAAACATATTTCCCAGTGCCCTTATCATCGTCTTCTGCTTTTTTTTTTGTGGAGAGTGTGACATGGCGATGTGTGCAGACGCTGGAGTACGACTGGCAGCCCTTTGGCGCGTGGCTTTGAGCCATCCATTGACAATATACGTAACAGGAGACATGCCGTCAACTTGGAAGACTCTGACACTGCCGCACGTCTCCGAAGGGTTAGACCTATTTTCGCTTCTTCTTCTTCTTCTTCTTCTTCTTTGCTGTTTGGTCTTCTTCTTCATCTTCTCTCTTCTTCTTCTCTTCTTCTTCTTCTCTTCTTCTTCTTCTCTTCTCTTTTCTTCTTCTTCTTCTTTTCCTTACTTCTTCTTCTCCTCCTCCCTTCTTCTCCTCCTTCTCTCTTCTTCTTCTCCTTCTTCTTCTTCTTCTTCTTTTTCCTTCTTCCTTCTTCTTCTTCTTCTTCTTCTTCTTCTTCTCCTCCTTCTCTCCCCCTTTCCTCCTCCTTCTTCCTTCTTCTTCTTCTTCTTCTTCTCCTTCTGCTTCTTCTTCTTCTTCTTCTCTTCCTTTTGATGTGTCGTCTAGTCACAGGTCATGTGTGAAAGAAGTGAGCTGCTGTATTGACCCACCCAAGAATGGGTTGGTTGTTGTGACTGTCTGCAAAACAGACATCTGTTGGTCAAATCTGTTGTAGGACTTCTTTATTTCCACCAGACCTCCAGTGGTGGGCTGGGTACTAGTCTTCTTGAATTAAGCAAAAAAGCAAAATATTCCGGCAAGAAAAATGAAATCAATAAGATGATTGATGTGTGCTGTATACCCTTCCTGAGGAGTGTAGTCCAGAAATCATGCAGAGAAGTCTGTGACTGTCTGTGCTGTCAAGTTTACATGTAAATCCATTGTGAATACCAGTGGCTTGTTGCTGATGTTGGACATTCCCCAGCTGAACACACTTAGGATCATCCAGATCATGCCCCACACACAGGGATTACAGTGAGATCCTTCATGTACGGCTGACAGTCCTTCAATGCCTCGCCATATAGGCAGCCATACTCCAGCTTCAGTATCTTATCAGTGGTTTGTTGCTGAAGCTGCACATTCCTCAGCTTAACATTCTAGGGGTCACTCAGAATGTGTACTCTCACTCATTCTACCTGGCAGTCACTTAGAGAAAGCAACGACACGCTGGATGAGAAGTTTGCTTATATTCATTTTTCAAGTACTTCACCATATAGACAGCCATACTCCAACTTCAGAGGATTATTTTCCTTCGTTCAAGGAGAGTACACATTGTTATGGAAGTTCAAGGAGAGTACATTGTTAAGAAAGTTCAAGGAGAGTACACATTAAGTTCAAGGAGAGTACACATTGTTAAGAAAGTTCAAGGAAAGTACACATTAAGTTCAAGGAGAGTACACATTGTTAAGAAAGTTCAAGGAGAGTACACATTACGTTCAAGGAGAGTACACATTGTTAAGAAAGTTCAAGGAGAGTACACATTAAGTTCAAGGAGAGTACACATTGTTAAGAAAGTTCAAGGAGAGTACACATTAAGTTCAAGGAGAGTACACATTGTTAAGAAAGTTCAAGGAGAGTACACATTAAGTTCAAGGAGAGTACACATTGTTAAGAAAGTTCAAGGAGAGTACACATTAAGTTCAAGGAGAGTACACATTGTTAAGAAAGTTCAAGGAGAGTACACATTAAGTTCAAGGAGAGTACACATTGTTAAGAAAGTTCAAGGAGAGTACACATTAAGTTCAAGGAGAGTACACATTGTTAAGAAAGTTCAAGGAGAGTACACATTAAGTTCAAGGAGAGTACACATTGTTAAGAAAGTTCAAGGAGAGTACACATTAAGTTCAAGGAGAGTACACATTGTTAAGAAAGTTCAAGGAGAGTACACATTAAGTTCAAGGAGAGTACACATTGTTAAGAAAGTTCAAGGAGAGTACACATTAAGTTCAAGGAGAGTACACATTGGTATGGAAGTTCAAGGAAAGTACACATTGTTATAAAGTTCAAGGAGAGTATACATTGTTACGAAAGTTCAAGGAGAGTACACATTGTTATGGAAATTCAAAGAGAGTGCACATTGTTATGGAAATTCAAAGAGAGTGCACATTGTTATGGAAATTCAAAGAGAGTGCACATTGTTATGGAAATTCAAAGAGAGCGCACATTGTTATGCTAAAAAGCTAGTCACCGATGAAAACAGTCTCATCATAACAGTTCAGACAATGACGCCATTTCAACGCTGGTCTTGGCTCACGTCAACACCTGACACAGCGTTTGCCAGACCAGACCTCCCCAGTCACAGCCTTGCTCACTCAGCGGAGTGGCTCCCTGTGCAGATTCTGCGAGGGGAAAGACAGAGGAGTCAGCAAGTCTTCGACTCGTACAAGCGCCGCCTGGTGGCCATCCCCGGAGGCTGCGCGATGGCCGGGGGGCTGGCCACCTACCTGGGCCCCTACCACCACAACTTCCGCCGCGTGATGCTGACCGTGCACTGGCCCAACTGTCTGAGGGAGAGGGGCATCCCTCTGGTCATCGACTCGGTGGATGTGCTCAAAGGTGGGTCTGTGCGTGTGTGTGTGTTGTGTGGGAGTGTGTTTGAGTGGTGTGTGTGTGTATGTGTGTGTGTGTGGTTTGTGTGTGGTGTGTGTGGGTTCTGTTGTTTTTTTTCTTTTATATCAAGGATAATGGAATAAGCACTTATGGGCTTTTTTACATCCAGTCCCTGTGTGTATGCGGTTTTGTAAATTCTGTCATCTGTTCCCACCGGCACACAATAGCCTACTTTAACAAAAAGTGGAACAGGATTTAACGTGTGCGGAAGATGTTCTGTGTGTGTTCGCACACGGGGCCTCGGTTTATAGTCTCATCCGAAGGACTTTCGGGGCGAGCGGAGTCTGCACTGATGATAACTCCAGGGGAAAATATCCCCTTGAACAGGAATCGAACCCGGGTCGTCAGATTGCAAGCGCAATGTTCTAACCACTAGGCTATCCCGCCCCCCACTAGGCTATCCCATCTGTTGGTGTTGTGTGTGTAATAATTTGATTTGAAGTTATCTTGCCTTTCATAGGATGAATAAAGTAGTTCTGACTTGACCTGACCTGACAGTGACTCCTCAGGGAATTAGGGGAGGGGAGATTTAAAGTGGACATTTATCTTTTATTTATTTATTTATTCTTTTATATCGAGGATAATGGAATTAGCGCTCCATGTGCTTTTTTACATCCTGTCCCCGTGTGTATGCGGTTTTGTAAATTTTGTCATCTGTTCTCACTGGCACACAATGGCTTACTCTTTCAAAAAGTGGAATAGGATTTAACATGTATGCAAGATGTTCTGCATGTGTTTGCATACGGGGCCTCAGTTTATAGTCTCATCCAAAGGACTTTTGGGGAGGGCAGAGTCTGCACTGATGTTAACTCCAGAGGAAAATTCCTCTTGAACAGGATTTGCATCGTGTCATCATCCCTATGGAAAGCGCTGGTGTGTGTGTTTCAGGTCGTGTGATCGACTGGTCCATCAATTTCCTGAAGACAGCGTCAGGAGCCAGCTCTGTGTATGAAGTGGACTTCACCTCCGTCATTCAGGGAGAAGCTGAGGCATTGGATGCTGTGGAGGTGTGTGGGTGTAGTGTGTGGTGTGTAGTGTGTGGGTGTAGTGTGTGGGTGTAGTGTGTGGGTGTAGTGTGTGGGTGTAGTGTATGTGCGTGTGTGTGTATGTGTGTGGGTGTAGTGTGTGGGTGTGTGCGTGTGTGGGTGTGTAGTGTGTGTGCGTGTGCATGTGTATGTGTAGTGGGTTTGTGTATACACACATTCTTGAATTGTCTGTTAAAAGGAATGAAAGAAGAGAAAGGAAGGAAAGAAGGAACAACAAAAGGAAAGCAAGGGTGAAGAAGCAGAGGGCAGGTGGTGTCTAATGCACACTGACTGACATGCAGTGTGTAGGTCACGTCGTGAACCAGCATTCAGCCCAGCACAATGGCCACACACACACACACACACACACACACACACCACACACACACACACACACCACACACACACACACATCACCTCACACTCACACAAACTCACCACACAACACACATACCACACCACACACATCACACACACACACTCACACACCAATCACCACCACACACACACACACCTCACCACACACACACACCCTCACCACACACACACCACACCTCACCACACACACACACACACTCACCACACACACACACACCACACCCTCACCACACACACACACAACCTCACCACACAAAACAGTCATACACACCACCACATGCCATGCCACCACATCACACCACCTCACTCCTCACCACACTACACCCCTCACATCACATCACAACACACTACTCACACACCACACACACACATTGCAGACACAGACACACACATACACACACAGCCATACACACACACACAGACTCACACACGCAACACACACACACACACACACACACACTTACAACAAAAGAATAAAAAGTAAAGGAAAAAGCCCAAACTCCCCAAAGTTGGAATGTGGCTACTTTAATAATGGTGGTGGGTAAACACGGTCACATACGCAGCATTTCACTATTGGGGAACCGAGGAGCTCTAGCCGAGAGCACGCAACCCCCCCCACCCCACACACACAGACTTCATCTTCTAAGCTTCCCCTGAGGGGATGCTGGGGACCTGTCAGTATAAATAGCATCCCCACCTTCTGGAAATTCTGTGATAGAAACTTCCTCTTTTCTATCCCTCTCTTTGTTTTTGCCTTGTTCCTTTTCTTCCCGTCACCTCCTTCTTGTCTATTTCCCAGCATTTTTTCCAGAAAGACTTAAGAAGATAACAGTTCTCTCTTTTGCTGAAGTCGGATGCACTGGGCCTGACTTGTCAGGCGCTTAACGGCAGCGAGTCACATTTTTGCTTATATGATAATAATAATAATAATGTATGGAATTTATATAGCGCTGAATCTTGTAAAGCAACAAATCAAAGCGCTTTAAAAAAAAAAAAGATTTATGCGTGTGTATGCGGTTTTTAAAATTTTGTCATCTGTTCCCACCGGCACACAATGGCCTACTCTTTCGAACAGCGGAACAGGATTTAATGTGTGCGCAAGATGTTCTGCATGCGTTTACACACGGGGCCTCGGTTTATAGTCTCATCCGAAGGATGATATGATAGACAACAATAGTTGCTGTCTGAGCGTTTGACGATGAAAAAGAAGAAGATTCTAAGCTGATTCAAAGAAAGAAAAAAGGAAAGGAGACAGATTCAGAGAGGCAGCGTACTCCGAGAGAAAGAGACTTGGAAAGAGAAGGTAGATAATCATATCAGCGCAGGGTTTTGCTTTCACCTTCAGTTGTTGTTTTTTCTATTTACTGATATTGTCAGTTTTGGAATGATCAATCAATCAATCCTTCATCAATGCATGGTGAATCCTGACCAATCAGAATGGAGAAGAGCCGGCTCCAGACCCCACGGAGGAGGAGGAGAAGGGAGATAACCAGCCAAGCAGTCGCCCCGCCAGTCAAGGGGAGATAATGGGTGGTGCAGGAACTCAGGCAGCGGTAGAGGAGGGGGCAGAGGTCAAGGACACAGAGAAGGAAGGAGGGACTGAGAAAATGGATCAAGAAAAACCCCTTGGAGAGGCTGAGGGTAAGTGTGTGTGTGCGTGCATGAGTAGGAGAATGCATAAATCACATGCACATTGTAGGTGTTATTGATTTATGCTTATGTAAATTCATGCATCTGTGTGTGTGTGAGGACATGCACGTGCATGCGCATACATACATACACATGCATGCTGACACAAGGCAGCAGAAAAGACGTCTGACTGCAGGCAGTATGAAGATCAGATCAGAAAAGCCATGTGGAAGCAGAGGGAGGTGTGTGGTCCTGGCCAGCCCAGCCCTGTGTAACGAGCAGACTGACTGACTGACTGACTGACTGACAGACTGACTGACAGACTGACTGACTGACTGACTGACTGACTGACTGACTGACTGACTGACTGACTGGGGAGGGCTGAAGAAGAGGACCACTCCACACCAGTCAAGACAACAGCTTTCTGACCTTGGCAGTCAGTTGAACCGTTGTTCCTGCGTTTTCTTACAACCAACTGACTGCATTCAGTTTGTATTCTGCAACTTCTCTATTCTCCTGATTGTTAATATCATTCTTGCAATCTTATTCAGTATTGTTACCACAGTAATCAGTATTGTTAACGTAATCATCAGTCTGCCTTTTAATTCACATCATTGGTACTGTGAACATAATTGTTAATATAATTCTTGCAATATTATTCACTATTGTTACCACGGTAATCAGTATTGTTAACATAATCATCAGTCTGCCTTTTAATTCACATCATTGGTACTGTGGGCATAATCAATCTAGTCTTTTGGATGAGTCAATAAACCAAAGTCCAGTGTGCAACACCCATTGAGAACCCACGGCAACAAGAGAGAGGTCCCTGGCAAAATTCTGTCTGAAAAAGTCACTGTGA
>CM054160.1:21020956-21063456 GCA_028751875.1 Rapana venosa | reverse complement strand
ACACACACACACACACCACACACACACACACACACACACACACACACACACACACCACACACCACACACACACACACACACCACACCCCACACACACACACACACACACACTCACACACACTACAGCTAACCACGCCTATCACTCCCTGCAGATGCTCTTCCCAAGACTCCCAAGTCGGGCAGAGCTGACGCCACTCTCAGCCAGATCCCGGAAGAGGACCCTGACGATGACGACGACGCCCAGACCCAGTTCACGGAGAGCTCGGCCCCCATCCTCACCACCTCCCAGTACAGCCGCTACCTCCGCTCCCTCATCAAGCTCCTGGTAGGGGAAACCACCCTCAACGACTGGATCAGGAAAGGTAATCACTTGTTGTGTTGATGGAGTGATGTTTTTGAATGCACGGGGGTTAACTGATGGTTTTGAGCGTTTTCAGTGTATGTATGTATGTAGGTTATGAGAGGAAAGTGTGAAATGACTGGGTTTTGCGTTAATCCCATTGCTTTTTTCAGCTTGTTTTTTTTGTTGTGGGTTTTTCCTTTGGTCTGTTCAGTCACACAGGCGGTAGCTCCTGTTTGCTGCTAATATGTCTAAAGGATGGTTTGGGAACATTTGTAAAACTGAAAAAATAAAAACTTAATCAATACTCGCTGCAGAGATAGTGATGCAAAAGAAGCACTGTTTTTATATCCAGTCTTGTAGTTACATGAAAGGCATTTGTCATTTAGATATGATTAATGCATAAAGAGATTTTTAAAAGGACACCATTTTAAATCCATCTGGTCTGTCATTATTATTAAAGAAATGTTCTCTATTTAAAAGCAAAGTAAAAAATTATAGTGAACATTCATTAATTTTCAAGAACAAATGGAACATTGAATGTTAAAAAAACAAACAATCTTGAAGTCGGTGGTTTATGTAGTGGTGGGCAAAAATGGTTGCATACACAAATTCTCACCATGAGAGCTCTAGCCAAGGAACCAAAAAATAAAACCCCAGACAAACAAACAGACAAACAAGGAAACACTATATCAGCCACAGACAAACAAGGAAACACTATATCAGCCACAGAACAAACAAGGAAACACTATATCAGCCACAGACAAAAAGGAAACACTATATCAGCCACAGACAAAAGGAAACACTATATCAGCCACAGAAGACAAGGAAACACTATATCAGCCACAGCAAACAAGGAAACACTATATCAGCCACAGACAAGACAAGGAAACACTATATCAGCCACACACAGACAAGGAAACACTATATCAGCCACAGACAAGGAAACACTATATCAGCCACAGACAAAGAGAACACTATATCAGCCACAGACAACAAGGAAACACTATATCAGCCACAGACAAAGGAAACACTATATCAGCCACAGACAAGGAAACACTATATCAGCCACACAGACAAGGAAACACTATATCAGCCACAGACAAGGAAACACTATATCAGCCACAGACAAGGAAACACTATATCAGCCACAGACAAGGAAACACTATATCAGCCACAGACAAGGAAACACTATATCAGCCACAGACAAGGAAGAAACACTTTTAATCACGACAAACACAACCACAACAAGGAAACACTATATCAGCCACAGACAAGAAGATATATCTTTCAGCCAGAAGGCAAGAGCGAACCTTATCCCAGGACTAGCGTAAGGAACATTATTTACAGCCACAGACAGGAACACTATCAGCCACAGACCAGGAAACACTATATCACCACAGCAACTGGAAACACTTGATATCAGCTACAGACAAAAAGGTAAAGTTCTTTCACCACCAGACACAAGGAACACTTATCAGCCGAGACAAGGAAGGACGAACACTTATCACCACAGATCACAAGTGACACCTAAACATATCACGGTGCCCACAGAAACAAGGAAACACTATATCAGCCACAGACAAGGAAGAACACTATATCAGCCAACAACAAGGAAACACTATATCAGCCACAGACAACAAGGAAACACTATATCAGCCACAGACAAAAGGAAACACTATATCAGCCACAGACAAGGAAACACTATATCAGCCACAGACAAGGAAGGAAACATATCAGCACAGACAAGAAACACTATATCAGCCACACAAGACATAACAAACAAGGAAACACTATATCAGCCACGACAGACAAGGAAACACTATATCAGCCACAGACAAGGAAACACTATATCAGCCACAGACAAGGAAACACTATATCAGCCACAGACAAGGAAACACTATATCAGCCAACAAGAAACACTATATCAGCCACAGACAAGGAAACACTATATCAGCCACAGACAAAAAGGAAACACTATATCAACCACAACAAGACAAGGAAACACTATATCAGCCACAACAGACAAGGAAACACTATATCAGCCACAACAAACAAGGAAACACTATATCAGCCACAGACAAGAAGGAAACACTATATCAGCCACAGACAAACAAGGAAACACTATATCAGCCACACAACACAAGGAAACACTATATCAGCCACACAGACAAGGAAACACTATATCAGCCACACACAGAC
The DNA here is from genome assembly GCA_028751875.1 of Rapana venosa. Lineage (NCBI taxonomy): Eukaryota > Metazoa > Mollusca > Gastropoda > Neogastropoda > Muricidae > Rapana > Rapana venosa. Next base: position 21,060,914 of record CM054160.1, on the reverse strand, counting down.
AAGGAAACACTATATCAGCCACAGACAAGGAAACACTATATCAGCCACAGACAAGGAAGGAAACACTATATCAGCCACAGACAAGGAAACACTATATCAGCCACAGACACACAAGGAAACACTATATCAGCCACAGACAAACAAGGAAACACTATATCAGCCACAGACAAGGAAACACTATATCAGCCACAGACAAGGAAACACTATATCAGCCACAGACAAGGAAAACACTATATCAGCCACACACACACAAGAACAATGGAAGGAAACACTATATCAGCCAACACAGACAAGGAAACACTATATCAGCCACACAGACAAGGAAACACTATATCAGCCACAGACAAACAAGGAAACACTATATCAGCCACAGACAAACAAGGAAACACTATATCAGCCACAGACAAGAAGGAAACACTATATCAGCCACAGACAAGCAAGGAAACACTATATCAGCCACAGACAAGGAAACACTATATCAGCCACAACAGACAAGGAAACACTATATCAGCCACAGACAAGGAAACACTATATCAGCCACACAGACAAGGAAGGAAACGCTATATCAGCCACAGACAAGGAAACACTATATCAGCCACAGACAAGGAAACACTATATCAGCCACACACAGACAAGGAAGGAAACGCTATATCAGCCACAGACAAGGAAACACTATATCAGCCACAGACAAGGAAACACTATATCAGACAAGGAAGGAAACGCTATATCAGCCACAGACAAACAAGGAAACACTATATCAGCCACAGACAAACAAGGAAACACTATATCAGCCACAGACAAGGAAACACTATATCAGCCACAGACAAACAAGGAAACACTATATCAGCCACAACAAGGAAACACTATATCAGCCACAGACAAGGAAACACTATATCAGCCACAGCAGACAAGGAAGGGAACACTATATCAGCCACAGACAAGGAAACACTATATCATGGCAGGGGCGGAGATACCATCATGACTGGCCTGGGAACAGCAGGACAGGAATGTGCAGCAACACACCCCCCCCCCCCCCCCCCCCCCCCCCAAAACTAGGAATTTTAACAAGCAAACAAACGTGGACTTTTAAATCTTTCAGACTTTGGGCCCCGCCAAATCGAGAATGCAGCCATCTTGTGTGCGTCATGGCAACGACCTCCCATGATGATTGACCCCAATGGGGAAGGGGGCATGTGGCTGGGTCGCCTGAACAAACTGCTGAATCACCGCAAGCTGGTGTCCGTGGACATGGAGAACAGGTGAGTGAGTGGTGTGGCTGCCACGTGTCTGCCGCTTCATTCCACTGTGTGAGTGTCTGTGTGCTGTGGTGCCGCTGACACTGTGCAGGGCTTTGTCAAAGGGGATCAAGTATTCTCTTCCATGTATGCACTTATCTTACTTTGCCGTGATCAAGTTATCTCTATCTCTGTCTGTCTGATTGTCTCTCTCTCTCTCTCTCACTCTCTTTTTGTCTCTCTTTCTCTCACTCTCTTTCTGTCTCTCTCTCTCACTCTTTCTGTCTCTCTCTCTCACTCTTTTCTTTCTCTCTCTCTTTCTTTCTCTCTCTATATGTCTCTCTCTCACTCTTTCTTTCTCTCTATATATCTGTCTCTCTCTATATATATCTGTCTCTCTCTCTCTCTCTTTCTTTCTCTCTCTGTCTGTCTGTGTCTCTGTGTCTTTGTCTTTCTGTTTCTCTCTCATTCTCTCTGTCATTTTGTACCAGTCTCTCACCTGACAGCATCACAGGGTGCGGTGTTAGAATGTGACAAAAAACCACAACAAACATTAGTTTAGTTTTTGTATTCTTGGCTGAGAAAGTTCATTAAGAAATATTTTTGTGTGTCTATTTTAGGATTTGTTTTGTTTTGTTTTGCTTTGTAAGTCAGCTGAAAAGCAGATTTGTTTGTTCATACATGTTTTCCATGCGTGACCCTCTGCCACAAAATGAGTTACAGTGCACTGGACGCAACTTTTTTAAACTGCGTATCATCAGTCTGCAATAACAGAATTTTTAAAAAAGCTATTCCATCCAAAAAAAGGTAAATTCAGTTATGTGCAAAAGTTATTACAGACTGAAGTTCTAGACTCTAGAATACGACAAAATGAGAAATCGCGACAGGAAAGTTTAAAAAGTATGTTCATAGCAGCCACTCGCTTCTACACTATATAGATATGTGCCTGTAACCTGACACCCACTTTTGCATTGCCGGTGCCTACCAGTGCTCCACATGTGTAAGAAAAATGTGGAGTGTTTCAGATGTTATTCTTGAAAGCAATAATGTTAATGTCTTTCTGCAAAGAGCTTTGACACGGAGGTGAGTACGTTCAATCATTGATCCGCTGAGTCAAGAGTTTATAGATCAGTTTCAGCCTGGCATTGTGTTTTCTTGGTTTTGACTACAGACTGGCTTGAAGCTTGACCTCTTTGGTGGCAGAGAAAGGAAGGAGCGGTTTTCTTGCTCCTCTGCTAGAGCTGCATGGTTACAGCCATGGTGACTCTTTGCGTATGCGACCGTTTGTCCACCATTCAGGTAGCCGTATCCCAACTTCAGGCGTGGTGGCAAATGAATGGCCAGTCGTTGGGCGGATGAGGTTCCAGCTGTGCAGGCGTGCGCATGCGTGATCACATGCATGCGCACACACACACACATTCACTGAAAGAAGAATTGAAAGACCTTAGAGGTTCATACCTTGTCTTTTCTTCTACATTCTCTTCTTTAAAAAGCAAAATCAGAAAAGGAGGGGGGGGGGGGGGAAATATTTGATCTCAAAATGTGCACACATTGTTGAGAGAGAGAGTGAGGAAATTATTCAACGACAAAAGTTAATGTGGACACATTGTCTCTTTTTCTACGGGCTATTCTGCTAAAACACACAATAAAAAAAACAATACAAGAAGTTCTGAACACTAAATGTGTGTAGTTTAAAATCAAGCTTGTCATCGCCTGCAGAAAACAGAATGCATGCAGCAAGTTCTCAGCACTGTGGTCCATGTGATAGTTAGTCAAACTTGCATTGCTACTAGAAAAATAGATTGCTCTTTGGTAGAATTTTAACTTTCCTGCATATGCAAAAAACCAGCTCTTCTTTTAAGGATGTACATGAATGTGTGTGTCAGTGTGTGTGTGTGTGTAGTAAAATTATGAAAGTGGATAACAGATCTGTTCAGAAATACCAAATTGTTATAGCTGATTAAATATGTTAATAGTGTGAAGAAAATGGAAAAAAAAAATCAGCCATCAAAGAAATAGGATTGCGATATTTATGAATGCTTACCACAAAATAGTATTGCATTGGAGTTCATCAACTTAAGAGAAACCACGCACAAGAAAGGGAAACAATAAAACAAAATACACCCCAAAAAAACAAAACACAAAAAACCCAAAAAAACAAAAAAAAGAAGAAAAAAAAGAAAATTTCAGAAATAGAAAAAGAGCCCGCACTCGGTACAGGATAATTATACTTGTCTTGTCGTGAACTGGTGGAGGACTTTGCCTGGTGCTGTGGCAGAGGCCGCCAGCTTGTTCTAGCTTTTTCTCTGCACTAGATAGGAGTTTTACTCTTCTCCACGGATTTCTGCTCGTTTCTTTGCTTTGTTCTTCGGTGCGAGCTGATAGACAGTGGAGAGGCTGGACAGTTAGTTCTCTGTTGATTGTGTTTTTGTCATGTACCCCAGCTACTTCATAGACACAAGTCAGCATCGCTTCCGTTACCAGCATGGGGTTGGGGGGTGCTTTTTTTTTTTTTTTACCACTAGCCTGGTTGTCAGTCTCTTTTTTCCTTCTCATTCCTCAGCTAGAGCTTTTTTAAACAAAAATCTATTTTAAGGATAATGGAATGAGCACTTGTAGCCTATTTTTTAAATATCCAGTGCCCGTGTGTATGCAGTTATGTAAATTTTGTCATCTGTTCCCACTGGCACACAATGACCTACTCTTCTGAAAAGCAGAATGGGTTTTAACGTGAGCGCAAGATGTTTTGTGTGCGTTCGCACATGGGATCTTGATTTATAGTGTCATCCAAAGGACTTTGCTCTGAGGTTAAGCAACGGTAAGATTTCACCTATGTGCAACGGTTTGCCCACATTCTGATTCAGGGATGATGTCTAAACAGGGCACTAGTGTGTGTTGTGTGTTTATATATATATATATATATATATATATATATATATATATATATATATATATATATATATATATTTGTTATCATTCCTATTGGCATGCAATAGTCTATTCTTTCGAAAGGCAGAATAGGTTTTAACGTGAGCGCAAGAAGTTCTGTGTGCGTTCACACATGGGACCTCGGTTTCAAGACTTGTCCAAAGGACACAGGGGAAGTGGAGACTGTGAATACTGATGCCAACTCCAGGAGTGACATCCCCTCAGACAGGTGTCAGGTGTTGGCTTGAGCCTGGGCTGCAAAGTCAGGAGTGGAGTGCCCTGACCACCTGTCTGTCTGTCTGTCTACTGCCCTGTGCCCCTGCTGCCCTGTAGCATGATAGGTGTGGCGCCCTGGTGGGAAGTTCTGGGGAGGACTCTACCAGAACACAGTTACATGGACATATCATGCAGTTTGTGAAGTGGTCAACGTTTTACAGTAGATTTGGTAGGTCTGGTCATCTTTGTTAGTGTCTGTGAAGTGGTCAACGTTTTACAGTAGATATAGTCGATCTGGTCATCTTTGTTAGTGTCTGTGAAGTGGTCAACATTTTACAGTAGATATAGTCGATCTGGTCATCTTTGTTAGTGTCTGTGAAGTGGTCAACATTTTACAGTAGATATAGTTGATCTGGTCATCTTCTGTGAAGTGGTCAACGTTTTACAGTAGATATAGTCGATCTGGTCATCTTCTGTGAAGTGGTCAACGTTTTACAGTAGATATAGTAGATCTGGTCATCTTTGTTAGTGTTTGTGAAGTGGTCAACGTTTTACAGTAGATAGAGTAGGTCTGGTCATCTTTGTTAGTGTCTGTGAAGTGGTCAACGTTTTACAGTAGATTTGGTAGGTCTGGTCATCTTTGTTAGTGTCTGTGAAGTGGTCAACGTTTTACAGTAGATAGAGTAGGTCTGGTCATCTTTGTTAGTGTCTGTGAAGTGGTCAACGTTTTACAGTAGATTTGGTAGGTCTGGTCATCTTTGTTAGTGTCTGTGAAGTGGTCAACGTTTTACAGTAGATAGAGTAGGTCTGGTCATCTTTGTTAGTGTCTGTGAAGTGGTCAACGTTTTACAGTAGATAGAGTAGGTCTGGTCATCTTTGTTAGTGTCTGTGAAGTGGTCAACGTTTTACAGTAGATATAGTCGATCTGGTCATCTTTGTTAGTGTCTGTGAAGTGGTCAACGTTTTACAGTAGATATAGTAGATCTGGTCATCTTTGTTAGTGTCTGTGAAGTGGTCAACGTTTTACAGTAGATAGAGTAGGTCTGGTCATCTTTGTTAGTGTCTGTGAAGTGGTCAACGTTTTACAGTAGATATAGTCGATCTGGTCATCTTTGTTAGTGTCTGTGAAATGGTCAACGTTTTACAGTAGATATAGTCGATCTGGTCATCTTTGTTAGTGTCTGTGAAGTGGTCAACATCTTACAGTAGATATAGTAGGTCTGGTCATCTTCTGTGAAGTGGTCAACGTTTTACAGTAGATATAGTAGGTCTGGTCATCTTTGTTAGTGTCTGTGAAGTGGTCAACGTTTTACAGTAGATATAGTAGATCTGGTCATCTTCTGTGAAGTGGTCAACATTTTACAGTAGATAGAGTAGGTCTGGTCATCTTTGTTAGTGTCTGTGAAGTGGTCAACGTTTTACAGTAGATAGAGTAGGTCTGGTCATCTTTGTTAGTGTCTGTGAAGTGGTCAACATTTTACAGTAGATATAGTCGATCTGGTCATCTTTATTAGTGTCTGTGAAGAGGTCAACGTCTTACAGTAGATATAGTAGGTCTGGTCATCTTTGTTAGTGTCTGTGAAGTGGTCAACATTTTACAGTATAGTAGATCTGGTCATCTTTGTTAGTGTATGTGAAGTGGTCAACGTTTTACAGTAGATATAGTAGATCTGGTCATCTTCTGTGAAGTGGTCAACATTTTACAGTAGATAGAGTAGGTCTGGTCATCTTTGTTAGTGTCTGTGAAGTGGTCAACGTTTTACAGTAGATAGAGTAGGTCTGGTCATCTTTGTTAGTGTCTGTGAAGTGGTCAACATCTTACAGTAGATATAGTAGGTCTGGTCATCTTTGTTAGTGTCTGTGAAGTGGTCAACATTTTACAGTAGATAGAGTAGATATAGTCGATCTGGTCATCTTCTGTGAAGTGGTCAACATTTTACAGTAGATATAGTCGATCTGGTCATCTTTGTTAGTGTCTGTGAAGTGGTCAACGTTTTACAGTAGATAGAGTAGGTCTGGTCATCTTTGTTAGTGTCTGTGAAGTGGTCAACGTTTTACAGTAGATAGAGTAGATCTGGTCATCTTTGTTGGTGTCTGTGTCCGTATCTTCAACTTCATGGTGGGTGATTGATGTCAAGGTCGTTCACTCCTTTCCAGTCATCAGATTTGGCAATAAAAGTCAGTGACTAGCTCACAAATTAATGTCTTGTTCATCAGTTGATGATAGGATATTGGCGTCACCTGCAGATTTGTCCATAAATCATAGAGTCTGTCAGGACTTTTTCCTGTACTGGCGAAGCGCTGCCATAATCATCCAGTGGTGGGGTGTGAACGGCTGATTTGGTCATGTGCTCTCTCTGCCAATGACAGTGAGGGGAGGGGGGGGGGCAGGTGTTCAGCAGAGCGATGTACTGTTTACTGATACTGAAATTGTGTTGCTTTAATATGGGATGGTTGGCCTGGATTTTAAAGTACGACCTTCAAGAACAAACCCCTTTGAAAGCTGCACAAGTGACCTTTGGAATAGTGTGTCACTCAAGGGCTTTATTTGGTGAGATCGGGGGAGACAAGAATGTTGAAGTTGATGAAGGATGATTATGTATAGAAAGTGAAAGGAGACAAAATAACACTTTGATACTTCGGTAAGGAGGAAGAAGGCCTGTATTTTACAGTCAGTCACATCTCAAAACCAAGCAGCACAACTGGCGGACACCACAACATCCTCACTACAGCACTGCAGGTCAGACCCCAACTGCCTGCTGACACAACGCAGCAGTCTGTATTTTCAGACCCAGGACAGGCCACCACCGCCTAAACCACCAACTGTGTACTGTACACACAGCTCCACACAGAGCAGTGCCCTTACAAGACTGGCAGCAGCCAGACAACAGGCAGACAGACAGACAGACAACAGACAGACAACAGACAGACAACAGACAGACAGACAGACAGACAACAGACAGACAGACAGACAGACAGACAGATCACGTGCTGCATGAGGCAGCAGCACTCCCAAAGAAGATCTGTCCTGACCTGTAGTACCACCCCAGAGGTCATGAAGCTCTGTGGAGACTGGGAGATAGGGCCTGCAGCATACCACTGCCATTGTCACAGAAACTAAGCTATCCAGCGGACAAACGCAAAAACCAACACCCCCCTCCCTAACCCCACCCCTGGAAAAAAGAAGTAAATCTCAAAATCGACAACTAAAATCACTCCTGGTGGAAAAGAGGGTCAAGTGCAATAGCTCATTTTGTGGTGGAGGCCACAATCATAGGTCATGTGTCAGTGTGGTGAAGGCCACAATCATAGGTTAAGTGTCAGTGTGGTGAAGGCCACAATCATAGGTTAAGTGTCAGTGTGGTGGAGGCCACAATCATAGGTCAAGTGTCAGTGTGGTGGAGGCCACAATCACAGGTTAAGTGTCAGTGTGGTGGGAGATTTGTTGATTTTGTACTGCCTGGCTTTATGAAATGAACAGCCAGTAGAGTTTTGTAACAGGTTTTGTAGTGTGGGAAGGTTTGCAAGCTTGTGTACTTTGATTCATGATTTTAAGATTTAGATATATGATTAACACTAGTGGTGTAGTGTTGTGTAATACAAGTTTGAATATGTTACTAACATTAGTGTTGTGCTGTGTGCATTTTACTGTGTGTTTAGTACAACACTGTGTAATATGGCATGGCTTATGTAGTTATGAGAGTTTGGATGGATTCATTTAGAACATCAAATGTGTTAGCTTAAAGCAAGTTTAATATTCAACCACAGGCCAAAAAAGAAAAAATAATAAATGCTTGCTGTTGTCATATTGTATATTCACCACTAATGTCAGGAGTTTGTTTGTTGATATTGAATATTTACAAACAGTGTAATATCCCTGTGTGAATACTTATTGGAATACATACTACTCACTTGTGCTGTCAGTGTTGGTATTAATTTACTGATAACGAAAGTGTAAAGACTGTGCATATTTCTTCAGAACTAAGTTTTTGTCAGAAATAACAGAAATTATAAAGTATTGGCTTTTTCCTGTAGAGATAGATGTCTGTGAGTAGTTTCCACCAAATCTTCATTTGGTGCTCGCACCATGGATCAGTGGTCTAGAGGTTACACACCTGCCTAGAAAGCAAAAAGTCCAGGTTCGAAGTGTGTGGCAGTTTGAAACTTCTCCCCATCCACTAGACCGCGAGTGGTGGTCTGGGTGCTAGTTTTTCATACGAGACGATAAACTGAGATGCTGTGTGCAACATGCATCTAGCACTCATAAAAGAACCCACGGCAACAAGAGCATCGTCCCTGGCAAAATTCTATAGAAAAAATCCACTCTGATAGGGAAACAAATCCATCTATGTGTGTGTGTGCAGATCGGAAAAAAGAAAAATAAAGAATGGGTGGTTCTGCTTTTGTTGCCAATTCCAAGGGAGAGCAATCCTGAATTTGATGCAGAGAAATCTGCTGTCACTAGTGCTAAAGAAACCTTAATAGAAGACTGGAAACCATGCCAAACTTTCAAACTTCTTATTAAGTGTATTGAAATGTAGGAAGCAGCTCGTATTCTGTTACCCAAAAGTGAAGGAAGAAGCATTCTAAAATAAATAAATAGATAAATAAAATTCTAAAAAACAATATAAATGGTAAAAATTTTTTTTAAGGAAGAGGCATTCTGTTTCAGAAAGTGCCAATATTTAGTGACGTGCTGAACTCTAGGAATTATTTGTTGTATGCTGTGTTGCTTCCTTGTAAATAATATACATATATAAATATGAAGTATCGATCGATCATACTCGTACCACAAAACATGATGTGTTTATACATTTTGTATTTGGTTTTCAGTGCTGTAGTAATGCTATAGAGGAACGATTTCCAGCCACTCCCCCTTTCTCTAAAGACAGCCACTTCCTGTCAGAGAGTATAATTTTAGTGACATTAACGTCGAGCCCATGCTAAAATGATAAAGAGATCAATGCAAATTTCTTTTTTGATTCCTTACTTAGAGCTCCGAAGTTTACTGCTGGTGAGATTTTTGCATATGTGACCTTTCCCTTCCTGCCCCCTCCCCCCCCCCCCCCCCCCCCCCCCCCCCCCCCCCAAATGAAGGTAGGTGCATTCCAACTTTGGGGATGGTGCCTAAACAAGATTCAGCGCTATATAAATTCCATATATTATCATTATTATTATTATTATTATTATTATTATTAAACACAACACCTGTGTGCATACATTTTTTAATTTGATTTAAAGTGTTGGTCTTCCTGGCATGAAAGGGTCTACTCTTCCCAAAGGCAGAACAAATTCTAATGTGTGCGCAAGATGCTCTGCGTGCGTTTGGACATGAGGCTTTGGCTTATAGTCTCATCAGAAGGACTTTGATATTCAGTTGGATTTTCACATCAAACTGGGGAAGAAAGGGAAAGGCTGGGAATTGAATCCAGAACCCCACGGTTTATTTGTTAGGCAGGTGAACATCGTAACCGTCCTGCCACATTTCTGTCTTAGATAAATAAATAAAAACCACACATGTGCACACACACACACGCACAGGGAAACTCCTCTCACAATTAAAAGAACACCTGTCTATTCTTCTTCATAAAAGGTGGCTGTAATCTTCGAGTCAGCAAAACGTAGTACACTGGGGTAGTAGTGGCAGGAATGCAGTGTTAGTAGTGATGACGATGACTGTGTGCGGTGATGGTGTGTGTGATTGTTTGCTGTTCTGTGTACCCCCTGATGGCACTGAGTGTTGTGTTGTGTGATGCACGTTTCTGCGCATGCCACCTGCCTGCCTCGCTGCCCTGCTTGCTGCTGTGCCCCCCTGCTGTGCTGCAGATGGTAGGTACAGGGTGTGATCCGTGCAGCCACCTCCTGACCCCAGTCCTCCTACCACCTCTCCGCCCTAACCACAGTAGACTAGGCACTCGGGTTGGGTTGCGTCGTCTTCTTGTTGTTCTTCTTGTTGTTGTTTCGTTTGGCTGTTTTTACAGAGGGATTAGTGCATGTTTTTTTCATTATTGAAGGTGTGTGGTGTGTGTGTGTGTGTGTGTGTGTGTGTGCGTGTGTGTGTGCGTGGTGTGTGTGTGCGTGTGTGTGTGTTTGTGTGTGTGTGGTTCTGTTTACCCCTGCTTATTTCTTTCTTTCTCTGTCTTGTCTGTTCTCTCTCTGTTTGTTTCCCTGTCCTCCTTCAGTCTCTGTCTAACTCTTCGTTTTCAGTGCGGTTGTTGGGTTTTGGTGTGTTTTTTTTCTTCTTCTCCTTTTTCGACTCTGCTCTTTGTTTGAATTTTCTCTGTTGTATTTATTTTGCTGTGTGTCTGTCTCTTGTGACTTCAGTCTTTATGCCACTTTCATTCATCTTTTCTGGAGTGGTTTCATAACTGTTTTTGTGTTGGGTAGTGCTTTGGTTTTCCCCACCCCCACCAACCTCATCTGTAGCTGATGTGTTCGTGTGTTTAAACACACATCCTGTCAAATAATAACAACAACAACAATAATAATAGTAATAACAACAACAAATGTGTACATTTGAGGTTATCCAGGCATGTACATACATACATAATATGAAATAGTGTGTGCTAAAAATACAAATAATTATGTGCTTGGATAGAAATGCAAGAAGAAAAACATATACGTGCCATTTATATGTATTATTTTCAGATAGAAACAAACAGATACACAGATCGTTTTAAATAAGATTAAAAGGGGGAGGGCAATTAGAGAGAATGGAGGGAGGGGGGTATATATATATATATATATATATATATATATATATATATATATATATATACATATACATACATACATACATACATACATACATAGAGACAGAGAGAGTATGTGAAGGAGTGTGCCTGTGTGTACATACTCTGTGTGTTGTGTTTGTGTGTGTGCATGCAAGTGTGCATGTTTAAAAAAAAGTTGTAGTTGGTTTTGTTACATGAATTTCTTGCTTGTTCTCATGATACTTTCTGACAGAGTGTATTGTTTGTTATAGTAGTTATACTTGACAAATAAACAGTGCAGTGTGTATTATTTGTTATAATAGTTATACTTGACAAATAAACAGTGCAGTGTGTATTATTTGTTATAATAGTTATACTTGACAAATAAACAGTGCAGTGTGTATTATTTGTTATAATAGTTATACTTGACAAATAAACAGTGCAGAGTGTATTGTTTGTTATAATAGTTATACTTGACAAATAAACAGTACAGTGTGTATTATTTGTTATAATAGTTATACTTGACAAATAAACAGTACAGTGTGTATTATTTGTTATAATAGTTATACTTGACAAATAAACAGTGCAGTGTGTATTATTTGTTATAATAGTTATACTTGACAAATAAACAGTGCAGTGTGTATTATTTGTTATAATAGTTATACTTGACAAATAAACAGTGCAGAGTGTATTGTTTGTTATAATAGTTATACTTGACAAATAAACAGTACAGTGTGTATTATTTGTTATAATAGTTATACTTGACAAATAAACAGTGCAGTGTGTATTATTTGTTATAATAGTTATACTTGACAAATAAACAGTACAGTGTGTATTATTTGTTATAATAGTTATACTTGACAAATAAACAGTGCAGTGTGTATTATTTGTTATAATAGTTATACTTGACAAATAAACAGTGCAGTGTGTATTATTTGTTATAATAGTTATACTTGACAAATAAACAGTACAGTGTGTATTATTTGTTAATAATAGTTATACTTGACAAATAAACAGTGCAGTGTGTATTATTTGTTATAGTAGTTATACTTGACAAATAAACAGTGCAGTGTGTATTATTTGTTATAATAGTTATACTTGACAAATAAACAGTGCAGTGTGTATTATTTGTTATAATAGTTATACTTGACAAATAAACAGTACAGTGTGTATTATTTGTTATAATAGTTATACTTGACAAATAAACAGTGCAGTGTGTATTATTTGTTATAATAGTTATACTTGACAAATAAACAGTGCAGTGTGTATTATTTGTTATAATAGTTATACTTGACAAATAAACAGTGCAGTGTGTATTATTTGTTATAATAGTTATACTTGACAAATAAACAGTGCAGTGTGTATTATTTGTTATAATAGTTATACTTGACAAATAAACAGTGCAGTGTGTATTATTTGTTATAATAGTTATACTTGACAAATAAACAGTGCAGTGTGTATTATTTGTTATAATAGTTATACTTGACAAATAAACAGTGCAGTGTGTATTATTTGTTATAATAATTACACTTGACAAATAAACAGTACAGTGTGTATCATTTGTTATAATAGTTATACTTGACAAATAAACAGTTTGAAATAACTGACCCAGAATGTACACACATTGATCCATTCCTTCAAACTAGATGTTAGACCCAACGCCCAATCAGAACTCATGTACCGTTGTCTGAACCAATAGGACAGACCCTCACATCATCCTGACCTTGGAGCGAGCGATCACCAAGGGCAAGCCGGTGTTGATCAAGAACTGTGACGAGGTCATCGACAATTTCATCACCCCCCTCATCCATCACCGCAACACCGCCATGACCAAGGACAGAGAGGAAGGTGTGTGTGTACACGTGTGTGTACATATGCATGTGTGTGTGTACATATGTGTGTGTATGTACACGTGTGTGTGTACGTGTGTGTACATGTGCATGTGTGTGTGTACGTGTGTACGTGTGTGTGTACATATGTGTGTGTATGTACACGTGTGTGTGTACGTGTGTGTACATGTGTATGATACGTGGTGTGTACATATGTGTGTATATGTGTGTGTATGTACACGTGTGTGTGTGTGTGCATGTGTGTTGTACGTGTGTGTGTACATATGTTGTATATGTGTGTGTATGTACACGTGTGTGTGTGTATACATGTGTGTGTGTAATGTACATGTGTGTGTATATTGTGTGTATGTACACTGTGTGGTGTGTTGTGTGTGTGTGTTGTGTGTACATGTGTGTGTGTACATGTGTGTGTGTGTACATGTGTGTTGTGTGGTGTGTACATGTGTGTGTGTACGTGTGTGTGTGTACGTGTGTGTTACATGTGTGTGTGTGTATACATGTGGTGTGTATGTGTGTGTGTGTACATGTGTGTGTGTACATGTGTTGTTGTACATGTGTTGTGTACGTGTGTGTGTGTAATGTGTGTTGTGTGTATACATGTGTGTGTGTGTGTTATGTACTGTGTGTGTTGATGTTGTTACATGGGTGCTGTGTGTACACATGTGTAACGTGGTGTGTGTGTTACATGTGTGTTGTGATGTACATGTGTGTTGTGTGTTGCATGTGTATTACATATGTGTTGTATGTGTTTGTGTGTGTGTTGTATTACATGTAGTGTGGTTTCATGTTGTGTACATGTGTGCGTGTGTGTACATTGGTGTGTTGTACATGTGTGTGCATGTGTTTTACATGTGTTGTCTGTGTACATGTGTGTGTGTACATCGTTGTGTGTGTGTACACATGTGTGTGTTGTGTGCATGTATTTACATGAGTGCGTGTGTGTTAATGTGTGTGTGGTGTGTTACATTGTGTTGTGTACTTGTGTGCGTGATGTTGTGTGTACATGTGTTGATAAGTATGTGTTGTTGTAGTGTATGACTGAATGGTTTCAGTGGTGGTTTTGTAATGTTGTTGTTGTTGCATTATCGTTGGTTTTTTGTTTATAAATTGTATTGAAAGCCCTCCAAAGAAGGAAGAAGGTGGCAGGATAGTTAAGACGTTCACCTGCCTAACAAGTAAACCCTGAGGTTCTGGATTCAATTCCCAGCTTGCCCTTTCTTCCCAATTTGACGAGAAAAACTGAATGTCAAAGTCCTTCAGATGAGACTATAAACTGAGGCCCTGTGTGCAGATGACTTTTTGAAAGAGTAGGCCATTTTGTGTCGGTAAGAACGAATGACAAAGTTTGTTGTTGTTGTTGCTGTTGTTGTGGTTGTCGTTGCTGTTGCATATTCCCAGCCTTGCCCCCAGAGGATTTTTTTTTTATAATTCATTTTATTCTTTTATATCGAGGATAATGGAATAGGCTTTTGTGTGCTTTTTTACATCCAGTCCCCGTGTGTATGCGGTTTTGTACATTTTGTCATCTGTTCCCACCGGCACACAATGGCCTACTCTTTCGATCACCTCAGCCTGAACAGGATCTCTGCCTGCCTCACTCCCAGAGATGACAGTGCTCATGGCGTGGCGTGTTTTCTTGTATGACTCTTTTTAAGCACCTCGCCACATAGGCAGCCATACTCTGACTTCACAGTGGGCATACATGTATGTTGAATTTTAAAAAATCCGTAATGGGTAGTTTTTCCAAGTGTGTCACACAGATTATATGAGAATTGCCATATCATCAGTAAAGAAAAGTGTTTCGCGAGATGAAGTAGAAACTGGAAATGATTGATATTTATATGCAGAATTTTAAATTACTTCAAACAGTTCTTATGGATAAGATCTTGAGAGGTCATTCTGATACTTTATTCAGACTATAAACAAAGGCCCCATGTGCGAACGCATGCAGAACATCTTGCGCACACGTTAAATCCTGTTCCGCTGTTCGAAAGAGTAGGCCATTGTGTGCTGGTGGGAACAGATGACCCAATTTTTTTAAACTGCATGCACATGCATAAATTTTTTTTTTTTAAAGCGCTTTGATTTGTTACTTTACAAGATTCAGCGCTATATAAATTCCATACATTATTATTATTATTATTATTACTTCAGAAGATTTTTCTGTCCTTTAATTAAATAAAGGAGAGTGCATATTGTTTTTCTAATAACAAGACGCCTGTAGACCCTCAAATAGTTTTGTTCTCAGTTCTTTACACACTGAAATAGTTTTCAAATATTAAAGTGTTTGCGGACTGTCACTTCATTTCGCAGATTTATTCAGTTTTTATAGAAGTTGTTTTCAATCTGTTGCGTCGTTCCATTAGAATCTTGGCAAATGAAGACCATTTTTAGATCAGTCCTGTGCACACTGTAAACTATGTTTTTTTCCCTGTGGACATCCTCTGCGGCATGATGAGTTTTGCGCTGAATGCTCCACAGACCCCCGCATGATTCTGTTCTGTGGCCGTCGCACGCTGTGTCACCAAGACTTCCGCTTCTACCTGGCCACCAAGCTGTCCAAGCCGCGCTTCAGCGCCGCCATCGCCGCCACCACCACCCTCGTCAACTTCGGCGTGAGCCACGACACGCTGATCGAAGACCTGCTGGCGCGCACCTTCGCCCGCATCCGGCCAGAGCTGCACAAGGAGCGTATCACGGGGCTGCGCAACCTGCAGCTGCTGAAGGACACGCTGTACCAGTTCTCCGGCGTGCTGAAGGGCCGCGTGCTGGCCACAGGCCAGAAGGCCATGCTCAGCAGCCCCAAGTCCCTGCAGTTCATCACCAACATCACCCAGGCCAGGCTGCAGGTGGGGGTTTCTGGGTGTGAGAGTGTGGTGTGTGTGTGTGTGTGTGTGAGAGAGTGTTGTGTGTGGTGTGTGTGTGTGTGTGTGTGTGTGGTGTGTGTGTGTGTGTGTGTGTGTGTGTGAGAGAGAGTGTGGTGTGTGTGTGTGTGAGAGAGTGTGGTGTGTGTGTGTGTGTGTGTGTGTGTGTGTGTGTGTGTGTGGTGAGTGTGGTGTGTGTGTGAGAGAGTGTGGTGTGTGTGTGTGTGTGAGAGAGTGTGGTGTGTGTGTGTGTGTGTGAGAGAGTGTGGTGTGTGTGTGTGTGTGTGTGTTTCTGTGTGTGTGTGTGTGTGAGAGAGAGAGAGAGTGTGGTGTGTGTGTGTGTGTGTGTGTGAGAGTGTGTGTGTGAGAGTGTGGTGTGTGTGTGTGTTTATCTGTGTGTGTGAGAGAGTGTGGTGTGTGTGTGGTGTGTGTGTGTGTGCGTGTGTTTCTCTGTGAGAGTGTGTGGTGAGTGTTTCTCTGTGTGTGTGTGTGAGAGTGTTTCTCTGTGTGTGTGAGAGAGTGTGGTGTGTGTGTGTGCGTTTATCTGTGTGTGTGAGAGAGTGTGGTGTGTGTGTGCATTTATCTGTGTGTGTGTGTGTGTGTGTGTTTCTCTGTGAGAGAGTTTGTTGTGTGTGTGTGTGTGTGTGTGTGTGTGTTTCTCTGTGTGAGAGTGTGTTGTGTGTGTGCGTTTATCTGTGTGTGTGTGTTAATCTGTTTGTGTGGTGTGTGTGTGGTGTGGTGTGGTGTGGTGTAGTGGCGTGTAATGTAGTGTATTGTAGTATTGTATAGTGTCATGTAGTCTAGTGCAGAGTAGTGTAATGTAGTGTAGCGTAGTAAAGTGTCATGTGGTATAGTATAATGTAGTGCAGTTCGGTGTAGTGCAGTGTAGTGTAGTGTAGTGTAGTGTAGTGTAGTGTAGTATAGTGTAGTGTAGTGTAGTGTGTCACATCATCTTGTCTTGTCTTGTACTATATTGTATTGTATAGTATTGTGTTGTGTTATATTGTATAGATTTTTTCATTTTGAAAAGTGGTTGAAGGAATTTGTGTATGTGCTCTTTTTTTATTAGTTGTTTGTGTATTTGTTGTTATTGTTGATAGGCAAGATATAAATCAGGAGGAAGCTCAAAACAGAGAGAGATGGAGAAGGCTCATCAATGTCAAACCTTCCCTGGGAGAAACATGACAAAAAAGGAAGAAGAAGTTGATAGGCAAGATGGTCTTTTTCTGTCTTGGAGGTATGTTGTGGGGTGGGGTTTGATATATTTGTTATTATATGTAGATGGACTTAGTTGGACTGGGGATCTGAATGTGGAGAAAAAGAATGGAGTTTGTCATTTGAGGGAGGAAAAAACATTTTTTATGGTAAAATTATGTTCAATTTTTTTTTCTCAGATGTCAAGTGTTGCGTTCTCTTTGGCAGTTGGCAGAAGAGTTATCCAAGACACAGACAATCCTGAATGACCTTGACCTTCTGAAAGATGAGCTGTACCCTGTGGCGCGGCGCGGCGCCCTAATGTTCGGGCTGATGAGGTCCCTGGCCAGCGTGCGACACGAATACCAGTTCACCCAGGACTACTTCCTCAGGCTGTTTGACGAAGCCATCGGGGGACAGCTGCCGCCCGGCTTTGGATTTGGAGAGGATGAGGAAGATGTCAGTCTGTCTGTCTGTTTGTCTGTCTGTCTGTCTGTATAACTGTCTGTCTGTCTGTCCGTCTGTCTGTCTGTCTGTCTGTCTATCTGTATAACTGTCTGTCTGTTGAGTTTTTGTTGTTATTTCTGCCTGTCTGTCTGTCTTTTCTGTTGTTGTTATTGTTTTCTTGTTGCCCTTTTTTATTCATCAGTACGTGAGCTGATGTGTATTGTGAGCATGAACAGATAATGAAGTCAGTCAGTCAGTAGACAGACAGACAGACAGACATAGGATGGATGAATAAATTTAGCAAAGGTTTTCCTTTTGTCCCCATGTAGCTCTATGTGCGTTGTGAGCATAAACACCTTGCCTCTGTAAGTAAGAGTTCGTTGTTGTTGTTGTTGTTGTTGCTGTTGTTCTTTTTGGTCAGTGTTACCTAGATGAATGGAAAGCTGGAGGGATAAGGGAGTAGAGTTGACTGCTTGGGTTGTGCTCAAGATAAGCAATGTCTAGTGTTTCAAAGTTTGTTTAGCTAAAAGATAAGCAATGTCTAGTTGTTTCAAAGTTTGTTTAGCTAAAAGATAAGCAATGTCTAGTGTTTAAAAGTTTGTTTAGCTAAAAGATAAGTAATGTCTAGTTGTTTAAAAGTTTGTTTAGCTAAAAGATAAGCAATGTCTAGTGTTTAAAAGTTTGTTTAGCTAAAAGATAAGCAATGTCTAGTTGTTTAAAAGTGTGTTTAGCTAAAAGATAAGCAATGTCTAGTTGTTTCAAAGTTTGTTTAGCTAAAATATCATATTAACCATAAGGGGCTACGTGAATATTATCTAGGTTACAATTTGACTTAACTTCAATGTGTTTAGAACAAAATTTAAAGCAAGTCATCGATAACCTAGTTGTGTTTGTAAATAAGATTTTTTTTAAAAACCAAACAACAAAACCTAAGGATACATTATCAACCATTTGGAACAAGATTTTGCTTTATTTTGTAAAATCCAGAGACCTGTGTATTAACCTGTTGAAGGTTTTGCTGTGGAATATATTTCTTTTACCCCTTTCTGTACCTGCTAGTTGTGTGTTATATATGTATGTGTGTATGTAATGCAGGGATATGAAGAAATGAAAAGTGTCAGTGATGTTTCTGTACCTGACAGTTGTGTTTATCTTGTATACCTGACAGTTGTGTTTATCTTTATTAACTGACAGTGGTGTTTATTGGAGGGAAGGTGGCAGGATGGTTAAGACGTTTGCCTGCCAACAAATAAACCGTGAGGTTCTGGGTTTGATTCCCAGCCTCGCCCTTTCTTCCCAGTTTGACAAAGAAAGTCTAACTGAATGTCAAAGTCCTTCGGATGAGACTATAAACCGAGGCCCCGTGTGCGAACGCATGCAGAACATCTTGCGCACACGTTAAATCCTGTTCCGCTTTTCAAAAGAGTAGGCCAGTGTGTGCCGGTGGGAACAGATGACAAAATTTACAAAACCGCATATACACGGGGACTAGATGTAAAAAAGCACATGAGTGCTTATTCCATTATCCTTGATAAAAAAGAGCTTTGATTTGTTGCTTTACAAGATTCAGCGCTATATAAATTCCATACATTATTATTATCATTATTATTATTATTATTATTTATCTTGTGTACCTGACAGCTGTGTTTATCTTGTATACTTGACAGTTGTGTTTATCTTGTATAACTGACAGTTGTGTTTATCTTGTACAACTGACAGTTGTGTTTATCTTCTATAACTAACAGTTGTGTTTATCTTGTATACCTGACAGCTGTGTTTATCTTGTACAACTGACAGTTGTGTTTATCTTCTATAACTAACAATTGTGTTTATCTTGTATACCTGACAGCTGTGTTTATCTTGTATAAGTAACAGTTGTGTTTATCTTCTGTACCTGACAGCTGTGTTTATCTTCTGTACCTGACAGCTGTGTTTATCTTGTATACCTGACAGTTGTGTTTATCTTGTATACCTGACAGCTGTGTTTATCTTGTACAACTGACAGTTGTGTTTATCTTGTATAAGTAACAGTTGTGTTTATCTTGTATACCTGACAGCTGTGTTTATCTTGTATAAGTAACAGTTGTGTTTATCTTCTGTACCTGACAGCTGTGTTTATCTTCTGTACCTGACAGCTGTGTTTATCTTGTATACCTGACAGCTGTGCTTATCTTCTGTACCTGGCAGCTGTGCTTATCTTGTATACCTGACAGTTGTGTTTATCTTCTGTACCTGACAGTTGTGTTTATCTTCTGTACCTGACAGCTGTGTTTATCTTGTATACCTGACAGTTGTGTTTATCTTGTATACCTGACAGCTGTGTTTATCTTCTGTACCTGACAGCTGTGTTTATCTTTATTAACTGACAGTTGTGTTTATCTTGTGTACCTGACAGTTGTGTTTATCATGTGTACCTGACAGTTGTGTTTATCTTGTGTACCTGACAGTTGTGTTTATCTTGTGTACCTGACAGTTGTGTTTATCTTGTATAACTGACAGTTGTGTTTATCTTGTGTACCTGACAGTTGTGTTTATCTTGTATACCTGACAGCTGTGTTCATCTTTATTAACGGACAGCTGTGTTTATCTTGTGTACCCGACAGCGGTGTTTATCCTGACAGCGGTGTTTATCCTGACAGCTGTGTTGATTGGCGTGCAGGGCTATGAAGAAGAGGAAAGCGTCAGCGATGCCAAGAAACCCCCCCAGCGACCTGGCAGTATGACGTCACAGATGTCCACCACTGAACAGGCCGGTCAGTTATCTCCCTGCAACACAGCTCCACACATTCCTTCTTGTTTTGTTGTTGTTGTTGTTTGGTTGTTTGTTTGTTTCTTGCTGTTGAGGGGCTTATAGTTTGGTCGTGTAGTCTCCCCCTCTCTCTTACCCCATTCCTCAGCTAGAGTGCCAAGGTTCAGCAGTGGTGACATGTTGCGTGTGCCACTGTGTTTGCCCTCCATGATGGTAGCCACATTCCCATTTCAGGGATGTGTGCTGGGTATGTTTGGGTTTCCACAGTCAACCAAATGCTGACATGGAGTACAGGATCTTTAACGTGCATATTCTATCTTCTGCGTGTGTATACGCATGAGGGGAATGAAGGCACTGGCAGGTCTGCACTTGAAAGTTGACCTGGGAGATGGTGAAAATCCCCCACACCCTTAATTCGCCAGACGCTGATGCCGAGATTTGAACCCACGACTTCATAGACCCGGGGAAGTGAAGTGTCACATGGTCTTAACCACTCGGCCATAGTGTCCGTTTAGCTGTTCATTGCGGAGTGGTTTGTTTATGTGTGTGTGTGTGTGTGTGTGTGTGTGTGACAGCAGAGGCCAAAGCAGAGACGGAAGGGGGCGCCACCGGTGGTGCAGAAGAGGAGAGCACTGAGAAACAGCCGCAGGAGGGCACTGAAGGTAGCCGCGCCTGCTTTCTGTCTGTCTGTCTGTCTGTCTCTGTCTCTGTCTGTCTTCCTGTATGTCTGTCTGTCTGTCTCTGTCTGTCTGTCTGTCTTCCCGTCTCTCTGTCTGTCTGTCTCTGTCTGTCTGTCTCTCTGTCTGTCTCTCTGTCTCTGTCTGTCTGTCTCTGTCTGTCTGTCTGTCTGTCTCTGTCTCTCTCTCTCTATCTGTCTGTCTGTCTCTCTCTCTCTGTCTGTCTGTCTGTCTCTCTCTGTGTCTGTCTGTCTGTCTTCCCGTCTGTCTGTCTTTTCTGGGAAGCTTAATCAAAGCCTTTAGTTTTTACAGTGGTTCTATTGCTTCTTCTGTTTGATGACTTTGACTCTACTGCATGTTTAGAAGCCAGTCCCAGAACATGCTGTCATTATGACTACTACATGTTTAGAAGCCAGTCACAGAACATGCTGTCATTATGACTACTACATGTTTAGAAGCCAGTCCCAGAACATGCTGTCATTATGACTACTACATGTTTAGAAGCCAGTCACAGAACATGCTGTCATTATGACTACTGCATGTTTAGAAGCCAGTCACAGAACATGCTGTCATTATGACTACTGCATGTTTAGAAGCCAGTCCCAGAACATGCTGTCATTATGACTACTGCATGTTTAGAAGCCAGTCACAGAACATCTGTCATTATGACTACTGCATGTTTAGAAGCCAGTCCCAGAACATGCTGTCATTATGACTACTACATGTTTAGAAGCCAGTCACAGAACATCTGTCATTATGACTACTACATGTTTAGAAGCCAGTCACAGAACATCTGTCATTATGACTACTACATGTTTAGAAGCCAGTCCCAGAACATGCTGTCATTATGACTACTGCATGTTTAGAAGCCAGTCCCAGAACATGCTGTCATTATGACTACTGCATGTTTAGAAGCCAGTCACTGAACATGCTGTCATTATGACTACTGCATGTTTAGAAGCCAGTCACAGAACATGCTGTCATTATGACTACTACATGTTTAGAAGCCAGTCCCAGAACATGCTGTCATTATGACTACTGCATGTTTAGAAGCCAGTCACAGAACATGCTGTCATTATGACTACTGCATGTTTAGAAGCCAGTCACAGAACATGCTGTCATTATGACTACTACATGTTTAGAAGCCAGTCCCAGAACATGCTGTCATTATGACTACTGCATGTTTAGAAGCCAGTCCCAGAACATGCTGTCATTATGACTACTGCATGTTTAGAAGCCAGTCACAGAACATACTGTTATGTATGATACATGGTGTGTGTGTGTGTGTGTGTGTGTGTGTGTGTGTGTGTGTGTGTGTGTGTGTGTGTGTGCTGTCATTATGATGTGTGTGTGACCTTGGTGTCCATTTTGAAGAGCTGGTTTGTAATGCTGTGTGGATTATGGGAAAGGTCCACTACAAATGCGCTGTTGTTATCAGTTGTACTTGTATACAACTTTCAGTCACGGCAGATTTCTCTGCGTGAACTTTGGGCTGCTCTGCCCAGGGAGAGAGATGGCGTCACCACAAGAGCAGCGCCACCCTTCATTATTTTATTTTCCTGTCAGCATGTGTCTTTGTTTTCCTACCAGAGTGGCTTTTTTCCTACCACATTTTGCCAAGGACAGCTCTCTTGCTGTAGATTCTTTGATGTGTGCAAAATGTGTGTTGTACATGGGACCTCGGTTTCTATCATCTCATCTAAAAGACTAGCACCCATACCACCACTCATGGTCTAGTGGATAAGGGAAAAGTTTGGGGCACAAACGGGGATTGAACCCGGCCTTTTTTGCTTTCTAGGTAGGTGCAATACCTCTGAACCACTGACCCACCATTGCTCGTATTAACATCATGAAAAGAGTTGATTACAGGTATCTACCTGTATCTTCTCCTTACTAGCACCTTTCCCCCTCAACAACACAAATAGCAGTGCAGGACAAAGGTCAGGTAACCCCTCTGTATGTTTGTCCGTCGTGTCCGACGATGACCTCCAAAACAGCAGAGGAGGCAGCTGCTGTTTTGGAAACTGGGCAGAAATTTGATTATAGTGGAGATGCCTTGCCCACAGTACATCCCCACTCTCTCGGCCAAGTGGCATAAGGACAGTCAGCGTTGGAGATGTTCTCCAAAGGCCAACCAGCCCCCAGGGCTGCAGCACATAAGGACTGTGCGAGTCAAGCCTCCTCGTCAGAGAGTCCTAGTCGATCACTAAAGACTGTAACCCCTCACAATACCGTGTTGTTGCTGTTTTTCAGGGGAGAGCACCAGTGCCAGCACAGGAGCTGCCCACAAGCTGATCCATGGGTCAGACTCGGAGGAGCTGCCCCCGGTAGAACTGCCCGACACAGCTCAGCTGCCCACAGCCGACGTGGAGTATAGCAGCCTGCCCATCCCCCGCATCAAGCAGCTGATGGACTCCGTCATGACCCTGATCTTCCATCGCGTCAAGCAGTGCGTGTGGAGATGGTGTCTTAGTCAGTTAGATAGATAGATAGATAGATACATAGATAGATAGATAGATACATAGATAGATAGATAGATACATAGATACATAGATAGATACATAGATACATAGATAGATAGATAGATAGATAGATGGATGGATGGATGGATGGATGGATGGATGGATGGATAGATAGAGTGTGCTTCTGTCTGTCTGTCTGTCCGTCATGACCCTGATCTTCCATCGCGTCAAGCAGTGCGTGTGGAGATGGTGTCTTAGTCAGTTAGATAGATAGATAGATAGATAGATAGATAGACAGACAGACAGACAGACAGACAGACAGACAGATAGATAGACAGATAGACAGATAGATAGATAGAGTGTGTTTCTGTCTGTCTGTCTGTCTGTCTGTCTGACCTTGATCTTCCTTTGTGTGAAACAGTGCGTGTGGAGAAGATGTGTGTGTCAGTGTGTGCCTCTCTCTTTCTGACCTTAGTCTTCCATCAGGTAAAACAGTATGTATGGAGAAGATATGTTAGTTAGATAGAGTGCGTGCTTCTCTCTTTCTTGTTACTTGTTTCTTTCTGTTTGTTTGTTTGTCTGGCTCCCTCTCGTTATCATGATTTCAGCTGTAATGGTTTTCGTTTGGATGATTTTATGTATGACATTGCTTTCTTCATGGGTATGGTAACAATGATCATGATGATTTTACTTTTGATGATTTTATACATGGCATTGTTTTATCATGACAATGAGTACAATTGTAATGATTGTATATTTGGCATTGTGTTGTTTTTTTAACCATAATAATGATAACAATAATGATTTTTTAGGCAATATTTTTATCACAAGATAAAAATAATGATAATTTTATTTTTGGCATTATTTTTGTCAAGATAGTAGTGATTATGTTACTGTTGTCATAGCTTTTATGATGAAGATAATACTAGCTAAAACTATTATTACTACTGCTGCTGCTGCTACTAGTACTACTAGTACTACTACCACTGCTACCACTACTACTGCTACTGCTAGGGCTACTCCTGCTGCTGCTGCTGATGTTGATGTTGTTGTTGTTGTTGTTGTGCAGGAGTCTGTTGGAGGAGGACCACCTGCTGCTGCGCACACTGCTGTGTCTGAACGTGCAGCTGGAGGGAGGAGAGGACTTCTCCTCTGAGGAAATGTCCCTCTTCCTGCAAGGTGACCGCCTGCCTGTCTGCCTGCCTGCCTCCAGCCTATACCTCTCTCCTGTCTATCTCTGCCTGCCTCCAGGCCTATACCTCTCTCCTGTCTATCTCTGCCTGCCTCCAGGCCTATACCTCTCTCCTGTCTATCTCTGCCTCCAGGCCTATACCTCTCTCCTGTCTATCTCTGCCTGCCTGCCTACCTCCAGTCCTATACCTCTCTCCTGTCTATCTGTCTCTGTCTGCCTGCCTCCAGGCCTATACCTCTCTCCTGTCTATCTCTGTCTGTCTGTCTGTCTCTGTGTCTGTATCTGTCTGTCTGTCTCTGTGTCTGTCTGTCTGTCTCTGTGTCTGTCTCTGTATCTGTCTGTCTGTCTCTGTGTCTATCTGTCTGTATGTATATATGTATGTATGCTGTCTCCCTGTCTCTCTCTGTCTGTTTGGATGGATGGATGTACATATATATATATATATATATATATATGTATGTCTGTCTCTCTGTCTGTCTGTATGTAAACTATAAGATCAGTACTCTGTTAAAATGTCTCCACAAAACAGCTCCCTCCTACCTCTGTGAATGTCTTCACCTGTACACTCCTTCTCGTTCCCTTCGCTCTGCTGCAGATTCCTTGTGCTTACAAACACCTAGATTCAGCCAGTTCACTGTTGGCCGTCGCTCTTTCTCTGTTTCTGGTCCATCAATTTGGAATGGTCTCCCTATCTCTCTTCACCAATGGCCTTCATGTGACACTTCTAAATCCAGCCTCAAGACATATTTGTTTCAAACCTAAGATTTTCCTCTCCTGTTTCATTTCATAGCTATCCCTGCTTTTCAACAACCAAAAATTCCATCACCCTGCCAAAATGTATAATCTGTGTGTGTGTGTGTGTGTGTGTGCGTGCATTTGGACTTGTTAGAACTATTACTTGCTATTGGTTGCATGACTATGTAAGAATGAGTTGAGTGCAAGCGCTTTGATTTGTCTGTGCAAGATACAGCACTATATAAATTCCATTTATTATTATTGTATGTATGTTTGTCCATTGTGTCCAACGATGACCTCCAAAACAGCAGAGGAGGCAGCTGCTGTTTTGGAAACTGGGCAGAAATGTGATTATAGTGGAGATGCCTTGCCCACATTACATCCCGACTCTCTCGGCCAAGTGGGCATAAAGACAGTCAGGGTTGGAGATGTTCTCCAAAGGCCAACCAGCCCCCAGGGCTGCAGCACATAAGGACTGTGCGAGTCAAGCCTCCTAGTCAGAGAGTCATAGTCGATCACTAAAGACTAAGCTGTAAAGTGGAATTCCATGAGTGGGAAAGCCACTGGTCATACAGCCTCTCACTTTGCTGTTGCCCCCAGCGTAAATGGTTTATTATTATTATTATTATTATTATTATTATTATCACCGTCTTGTCCAACATGCCCCAACATACATACATAACACACATAGCATACATACATACACACACATATTATTATTATTATTATTATTATGTGTGTGTATGTATGTATGCTATGTGTGTTATGTATGTATGTTGGGGCATGTTGGACAAGACGGTGTGTGTGTGTGTGTTGGTGGTATCATTATTATTTCTGTTACTATCATATCTCTGTTTTTCTCAGGCATGTTATTGTTATTATTGTTGCTGTTATATCTGACTTTCTGAAAGGCAACCCAGGTCTGGGCATGCCGTTGATGCTACTAGACTTCATATCATTGTTATGTTTAACAACATCATCATCGTCATTATTGTTGTTATTATCATTATCATTATCATCCAATGTGTTTCTCTCTCTCTGTGCAGGCAACCCGGGCCTGGGCATGCAGCTGACACTGTCAGACTTCATATCATTGTTATTTTTAACATCATCATCATCGTTATTGTTGTTGTTGTTATGATCAGTATCATCCAATGTCTGTGTGTCTCTCTGTGACAGGCAACCCAGGCCTGGGCATGCAGCTGACACTGGCAGACTTCACATCATTGTTATTTTTAACATCATCATCATCGTTATTGTTGTTATTATCATTATCATCCAGTGTCTCTCTGTGTTTCTCTGTGACAGGCAACCCGGGCCTGGGCATGCAGCTGACACTGTCAGACTTCATATCATTGTTATTTTTAACATCATCATCATCGTTATTGTTGTTGTTGTTATGATCAGTATCATCCAATGTCTGTGTGTCTCTCTGTGACAGGCAACCCGGGCCTGGGCATGCAGCTGACACTGGCAGACTTCACATCATTGTTATTGTTGTTGTTATGATCAGTATCATTATCATCCAGTGTCTCTCTCTCTGACAGGCAACCCAGGCCTGGGCATGCAGCTGACACTGGCAGACTTTGACAGCAAGGACAGCCCCCCTGCCTGGCTGCCCAGGGACAAGTGGGAGGACATCTTGGCGCTGTCCGTTCTGCCCGGACCGCTGGACTCCCTCTGCGTCAGCTTTGCCGCCGCCTCCGACACGTGGCGACAGTGGTACACTGCCCCCTACCCCGAACAAGAACCACTACCCCTGGCCGAGAGCGAGGCCATCAAGGCGCAGGAGAACAAAGGTGGGAGAGGACAAGAGGCGGACAGATCTGTCCGTGACCTATCCGTCCTTCTCTTTCTCTTCATTTCTTCCATTCTTGTATTCACTTTATTGATTTATGTGTTTCTGAGTTATTGATTCATTTATTTATTTTGTTTACTTTCTCGTCAATCGTTTTGTACATGTACTTATTTATTTTTCATTGATTTCTTTATTTCGTTTCCATCATTTCTTTATGTTGTGTTATTTGTGTGCTTTGATTTCTTTTTGCAAGAGATAGCACTATATAAATTCCATTTATTATTATCATTTTGTATTCAGTCTCCTCATGATATCCATCCTTGCTTTATTTTCTATTCAATCTCCTCATGACTTCCATCCTTGCTTTATTGTCTGTTCAGTCTCCTCATGACATCCATCATTGCTTTATTGTCTCTTCAATCTCCTCATGATGGTTATCCTTGCTTTATTGTCTCTTCAATCTCCTCATGATAGTTATCCTTGCTTTATTTTCTATTCAATCTCCTCATGACTTCCATCATTGCTTTATTTTCTATTCAATCTCCCCATGACATCCATCCTTGCTTTATTTTCTATTCAATCTCCTCATGATAGTTATCCTTGCTTTATTGTCTGTTCAATCTCCTCATGGCTTCCATCCTTGCTTTATTGTTTATTCAATCTCCTCATGATAGTTATCCTTGCTTTATTGTCTGTTCAATCTCCTCATGATAGTTATCCTTGCTTTATTGTCTGTTCAATCTCCTCATGATGGTTATCCTTGATTTATTGTCTGTTCAATCTCCTCATGATGGTTATCCTTGCTTTATCTTCTCTTCCATCTCCTCATGATAGTTATCCTTGCTTTATTGTCTGTTCAATCTCCTCATGATAGTTATCCTTGCTTTATTGTCTGTTCAATCTCCTCATGATGGTTATCCTTGATTTATTGTCTGTTCAATCTCCTCATGATGGTTATCCTTGCTTTATCTTCTCTTCCATCTCCTCATGATAGTTATCCTTGCTTTATCGTCTATTCAATCTCCTCATGATAGTTATCCTTGATTTATTGTCTATTCAATCTCCTCATGATAGTTATCCTTGCTTTATCGTCTATTCAATCTCCTCATGATAGTTATCCTTGCTTTATCGTCTCTTCCATCTCCTCATGATGGTTATCCTTGCTTTATCTTCTCTTCCATCTCCTCATGATAGTTATCCTTGCTTTATCGTCTATTCAATCTCCTCATGATAGTTATCCTTGATTTATTGTCTATTCAATCTCCTCATGATAGTTATCCTTGCTTTATCGTCTATTCAATCTCCTCATGATAGTTATCCTTGCTTTATCGTCTATTCAATCTCCTCATGATAGTTATCCTTGCTTTATCGTCTATTCAATCTCCTCATGATAGTTATCCTTGCTTTATCGTCTATTCAATCTCCTCATGATAGTTATCCTTGCTTTATCGTCTATTCAATCTCCTCATGATAGTTATCCTTGCTTTATCGTCTATTCAATCTCCTCATGACATCCATCCTTGCTTTATTGTCTATTCAATCTCCTCATGATAGTTATCCTTGCTTTATCGTCTATTCAATCTCCTCATGATAGTTATCCTTGCTTTATCTTCTCGTCCACCTCCTCATGATGGTCGTCGTCCGCTCTCGCAGTCCCGGAAGGCACGCGAGGCTCCAGCCAGTTGGCAAGGTCAGGGTCGCCGGACCTGGGCCCGCTGAACGACTTCCACCAGCTGCTGGTCCTGCGCATGCTGCGCCCTGACCGCCTGCCCTCGGCGCTGGGCCGCTACACCGACAAGCACCTGGCCCTGCACGACCCCCTGGAGGAGAGCATGAACGTGGCGGAGGTGGTGCTGGACGCGCGCTGTCATCACCTGGGCGTGCTGCTGCTGCTGCCCACCAGCGCCGCCAGCCCCACCATGCTGCCGCAGGCGCGCCTCAAGCTGACCAGCAACCCCGTGGACGTGCTGTGTGGCGTGGCCAAGGTGAGAGAGTGTCTTGTAGTTGATAGTAGCAAGACTGGCAGGTCTGGGTGATTAATTTTTTCATAGAGAGTGTGTTGTCAAGAACTACTCCTAAATACTTCACAGAGTTGGACAAAGGAACTGATGCACTGCCGAATTCTATTGATGTTGTTGTGATGGAGGAAAGTTTATGTTGGGTCCCTATGAGCATGGCTTCAGTTTTATCGGCATTAAGTTGTAACTTGTTCTGAGTCATCCAGTTTTGAATGTCTTGAAGGCAGTAGGACATATTTGTCAGGAGGGAAGGCAAGTTTTCAACAGTATCACTGCACTGAAGCTGAGTGTCATCGGCATAAAAATGATGATCAATATGGTGGTTGTTTATTGTATGTGAGAGTGGAGCAGTGTAGAGAGTAAAGAGAACAGGGCCCAGGACTGATCCCTGTGGGACTCCACATTCCATTTTGACAGGTTTTGATTGAATTTTGTTTACAATAACTTTCTGGAATCTGTCTGTGAGGTATGAAGTAAACCAGGTGAGGGCTGTGCCATTAATACCAAACGTATTTTGGAGGCGAGAAAGAAGAATTGAGTGATCTATAGTGTCGAAGGCTGCAGATAAGTCAAGAAGAGTGAGGAGGGAGATTTTTCCTGCATCAGAAGCAAGTAGAAGTGTATCTAAAGTATGGACTAGGGTGGTTTCGGTGCTGTGGTTGGGGCGATAGGCAGATTGAAAAGGGGGAAGGAGATCATTGGAATGAAGGTGACTGTTGAGCTGTTTGAGAACGACTTTTTCTAGTACTTTAGGGACAAACGGTAAGTTTGAGACAGGCCTATAATTCTTCAGAATGTTGGGATCGAGGTCATGCTTTTTCAGTAGAGGTGTGACTATTGCGGTTTTAAGAGCTTGTGGAAAATGTCCTGACAGAAGAGATGAGTTTACTATTTTAGTGATAATAGGTACAAGTTGTGGAAGGCATTGTGAGAAAACAGGAGCAGGTATGGGATCAAGGTCACATGATTTTATAGTCATTTCCTTCAGAATTGTCATGATGTGCATGTGTGTATGTATCTGTGTGTGTGTGTGTGTGTGCATGTGTGTGTGTGTGTGTGTGTGAATCTTCTCCTGTGCTTCCTTGTAACCCTGCAGGAGGTCTTCCCTCTGGCCTCTGCCCACACATTCTGACTTCAGCAGGGCAGCTCACTGAATAATTAGACAGATAACATTTCAGATTTTGCTTTACAAAAAGGCAGGAGATTATGCTGGGAAGGCAGAAAATAGGCACGAGAAGAGAGAGAGGGTGTAGGAGGAGAGGGTGTGAAGGGAAACAAGGGTGAAGGCAGAAACAAAGGGGGTGAAGGCAGAAACAAAGGGGGTGAAGGCAGAAACAAAGGCAGGGATTGAAAAGGGGACATTTCTAGCGCAGAATTTCCAGAAAGTTGGGATGCTGTTTATACTGAAAGAAGCCTGGCATCCCTACCTGGGGAGGTTGCTTCTGTTTGAAAAATGGAAGAAGCAGTGAACTGTGGCGTCTCCTTGCATCCCCATCTGGTCATTGCACTGCGTGTATAGTGGTGGTGGTGGCAGAGTTCTATGGTGGTGGTGGTGGTGGTGGCAGAGTTCTATGGTGGTGATAGTGATGGTGGTGTTAGAGATCTCTGCATGGCGGCAGATCACCCCACAAAGGCCTGGTTGGTTTTCAGGCGGTGAACATCGAGGTGACGCGGGTGATGATGGGGGAGGGGTGTGAGTTCGCGGTGGAGGAGGCGCTGCACCAGGCGGACAAGAAGGACCAGTGGCTGGTGGTGGAGGGCCTGCACCTGGCCCCCCCACCCTTCTTCCTCACCCTCAGGCAGCACCTGCACAGGATCCACAAGAGCAGAGGTGGGTCAGTCCTCCTCCTCACAGGATCCACAAGAGCAGAGGTGGGTCAGTCCTCCTCCTCACAGGATCCACAAGAGCAGAGGTGGGTCAGTCCTCCTCCTCACAGGATCCACAAGAGCAGAGGTGGGTCAGTCCTCCTCACAGGATCCACAAGAGCAGAGGTGGGTCAGTCCTCCTCCTCACAGGATCCACAAGAGCAGAGGTGGGTCAGTCCTCCTCCTCACAGGATCCACAAGAGCAGAGGTGGGTCAGTCCTCCTCCTCACAGGATCCACAAGAGCAGAGGTGGGTCAGTCCTCCTCCTCACAGGATCCACAAGAGCAGAGGTGGTCAGTCCTCCTCCTCACAGGATCACAAGAGCAGAGGTGGGTCAGTCCTCCTCCTCACAGGATCCACAAGAACAGAGGTGGGTCAGTCCTCCTCCTCACAGGATCCACAAGAGCAGAGGTGGGTCAGTCCTCCTCCTCACAGGATCCACAAGAGCAGAGGTGGGTCAGTCCTCCTCCTCACAGGATCCACAAGAGCAGAGGTGGGTCAGTCCTCCTCCTCACAGGATCCACAAGAGCAGAGGTGGGTCAGTCCTCCTCCTCACAGGATCCACAAGAGCAGAGGTGGGTCAGTCCTCCTCCTCACAGGATCCACAAGAGCAGAGGTGGGTCAGTCCTCCTCTACGGATCCACAAAGCAGAGGGGGTCAGTCTCCTCCTACAGGATCCACAAGAGCAGAGGTGGGTCAGTCCTCCTCCTCACAGGATCCACAAGAGCAGAGGTGGGTCAGTCCTCCTCCTCACAGGATCCACAAGAGCAGAGGTGGGTCAGTCCTCCTCACCCCAGCCCACCTGACTCAGCTCAGGGAACTGGACTGGGGGGGAGGAGGGGGCGTGAGGATGGAGTGACTGTTTGAACTGGAGGTCATGATGTGTCTCTTTTTTTGTGTTTATTGACACGACTTTTCTTCATATCGCCCAGTTTGACCTCCTGGGGGTTAGCGTGTACTGAATCTGTCTCGTGTGTCGCAGATTAAAGGATTCTGTTTTGATATAGATGCCTGCACAGTTCACACACACACACACACGCACGCACGCACGCACGCACGCCACATTTCAAGCCAAGCGCCTTCCTTTGGTAGCAGCCTGGTGTATGTATAGTCATCTTTTAAAACAAAACTAACACAACATCTCTCTATCTTTTATTAAAGAGTGTGGGGCTTTATTTTTTTTAATTCCATGGAATTTAGAAGTGAGGTCAACAAGGTATGGAATGAATTAGTGACTTTTTTCTGTTCTTTTTAGATGGAAGACATTTTTTCTGTTTCTACTTTATTTATTTTTTTAGAACAGTATGCTCATGTTGCGAATAAAACAAAGTAAAGATTTGTTTTATCTACTGAACACATTGACATACACAGCAAGGTTACATGTTACATCTACTAAACACACTGACATACACATACAGCAAGGTTACTTGTTACATCTACTGAACACACTGACATACACAACAAGGTTACTTGTTACATCTACTGAACACACTGACATACACATACAGCAAGGTTACTTGTTACATCTACTGAACACACTGACATACACAGCAAGGTTACTTGTTACATCTACTGAACACACTGACATACACAGCAAGGTTACTTGTTACATCTACTGAACACACTGACATGCACAACAAGGTTACTTGTTTCATCTACTGAACACACTGACATACACATACAGCAAGGTTACTTGATACATCTACTGAACACACTGACATACTACAGCAAGGTTACTTGTACATCTACTGAACACACTGACATACACAGCAAGGTTACTTGATTACATCTACTGAACACACTGACATACACAGCAAGGTTACTTGTTACATCTACTGAACACACTGACATACACATACAGCAAGGTTACTTGTTACATCTACTGAACACACTGACATACACAGCAAGGTTACTTGTTACATCTACTGAACACACTGACAGCAAGGTTACATCTACTAAACACACTGACATACACATACAGCAAGGTTACTTGTTACATCTACTGAACACACTGACATACACAACAAGGCTACTTGTTACATCTACTGAACACACTGACAGCAAGGTTACTTGTTACATCTACTGAACACACTGACATACACAGCAAGGTTACTTGTTACATCTACTGAACACACTGACATACACATACAGCAAGGTTACTTGTTACATCTACTGAACACACTGACATACACAGCAAGGTTACTTGTTACATCTACTGAACACACTGACATACACAGCAAGGTTACTTGTTACATCTATACATGACAACACACAGGTACTGTACATCTTGAACACACTGACACACAGGTTACTTGTTACATCTACTGAACACACTGACATACACATACAGCAAGGTTACTTGTTACATCTACTGAACACACTGACATACACATACAGCAAGGTTACTTGTTACATCTACTGAACACACTGACATACACATACAGCAAGGTTACTTGTTACATCTACTGAACACACTGACATACACAGCAAGGTTACTTGTTACATCTACTGAACACACTGACATACACATACAGCAAGGTTACTTGTTACATGTACTGAACACACTGACATACACAGCAAGGTTACTTGTTACATCTACTGAACACACTGACATACACATACAGCAAGGTTACTTGTTACATCTACTGAACACACTGACATACACATACAGTAAGGTTACCTGTTACATCTACTGAACACACTGACATACACAGCAAGGTTACCTGTTACATCTACTGAACACACTGACATACACAGCAAGGTTACTTGTTACATCTACTGAACACACTGACATACACATACAGCAAGGTTACTTGTTACATCTACTGAACACACTGACATACACATACAGCAAGGTTACTTGTTACATCTACTGAACACACTGACATACACATACAGCAAGGTTACTTGTTACATCTACTGAACACACTGACATACACAGCAAGGTTACTGTTACATCTACTGAACACACTGACATACACAGCAAGGTTACTTGTTACATCTACTGAACACACTGACATACACAGCAAGGTTACTTGTTACATCTACTGAACACACTGACATACACATACAGCAAGGTTACTTGTTACATCTACTGAACACACGGACATACACATACAGCAAGGTTACTTGTTACATCTACTGAACACACTGACATACACAGCAAGGTTACTTGTTACATCTCTAACTGAAACACAACTTGTACATATAACACTACTACAGCAAGGTTACTTGTTACATCTACTGAACACACTGACATACACAGCAAGGTTACTTGTTACATCTACTGAACACACTGACATACACATACAGCAAGGTTACTTGTTACATCTACTGAACACACTGACATACACATACAGCAAGGTTACTTGTTACATCTACTGAACACACTGACATACACATACAGCAAGGTTACTTGTTACATCTACTGAACACACTGACATACACAGCAAGGTTACTTGTTACATGTACTGAACACACTGACATACACAGTAAGGTTACTTGTTACATCTACTGAACACACTGACATACACATACAGCAAGGTTACTTGTTACATCTACTGAACACACGGACATACACATACAGCAAGGTTACTTGTTACATCTACTGAACACACTGACATACACAGCAAGGTTACTTGTTACATCTACTGAACACACTGACATACACATACAGCAAGGTTACTTGTTACATCTACTGAACACACTGACATACACAGCAAGGTTACTGTTACATCTACTGAACACACTGACATACACAGCAAGGTTACTTGTTACATCTACTGAACACACTGACATACACAGCAAGGTTACCTGTTACATCTACTGAACACACGGACATACACAGCAAGGTTACTTGTTACATCTACTGAACACACTGACATACACAGCAAGGTTACTTGTTACATCTACTGAACACACTGACATACACATACAGCAAGGTTACTTGTTACATCTACTGAACACACTGACATACACAGCAAGGTTACTGTTACATTCATATGAACAGAGACTGATACTACAGCAAGGTTACTTGTTATACATCTACTGAACACAACTGACATACAACAGCAAGGTTACTTTTACATCTACTGAACACACTGTTACACAGCAAGGTTACTTGTTACATCTACTGAACCATGACATACATAGCAAGGTTACATGTACATCACTCACATGAAATACACAGTATAGGTACTGAACTGCACATGGATGTACTGAAAGCTGCACATATTCACATGACAGTCATTGTTACCCTGCATCTGCACAATTCATGACAGTATGTTTACCGTGATAATGCATTTAACTGACAGCAGTTGTACTGCTGTCATACTGCATACACATGCAGCAGTTATATACTGCCATTCATGAAGTCTGTTACCCTGATATTGCGCAATATTCAATGACAGTCATGTTTACCTGCTGCATACCTGCCTAAAGTTTTTCATCCCAATCCGCATCAGTGCTCATACCTGTAGGTAGACAGAGGACGCCATCCTTCTGTCAGTGTTCGTGACCTGCATATACGATAGCAGTTACCTGACCACTCATCCGACACATCACAAGTAGGAGCAGACCCTTCAGTGGCACTGC
Source organism: Rapana venosa (assembly GCA_028751875.1). Classification (NCBI taxonomy): domain Eukaryota; kingdom Metazoa; phylum Mollusca; class Gastropoda; order Neogastropoda; family Muricidae; genus Rapana; species Rapana venosa. Next base: position 21,025,377 of record CM054160.1, on the reverse strand, counting down.
AACCGAGGACCCTGCACCACTGGATGATCAGCTGACAGGAGCTGGAGCACTGCTCTCCTTGCATGCCAGCCAGTGTCGTGACAGCGCTGATACCTGCCTAGTCATCCAAGCAGTAGTTTACTCTGCTGCAGGTACTGCGTAGTGTGGGCGTGGGAGTGTGTGGGGGGTTGGTGGGTGAGTGTGTATAGACGCGCACACATGCATGTGTTTGTGCATGTTGAGAGTAGAAGCTGTTGGTGAACCTGAGTTCTGGCAGAGAAGCAGGAAGAACAGAGAAGAAGAAGAAGGAGAAACACGACACAACTGCAGTTCATGACTATCAGAGGAACAGGAAGTACAGAGAAGAAGAAGAAAAAAGAGAAGAAGAAACGCAGCACAACTGCAGTTATAACGCAGCACAACTGCAGTTAATAACTATCAGGCACATACAATGAAATATGGATATCCGTGCTTGGGGGAGAAAAATCAGCACAATGTAGCATACCTGGTTTTTTATATGTACATTTCAATTTCTTTGACACATTTATCAGTTTCTTTGGGCTGTTATTAAATGGTGCTTTTTTTGTTTGGGTCGTTGTTGTTGTTGTTGTGGCAAATAAGTCTGCGCTAATGTGGAAATACTGTGATCCTGATTCACTGCTAATCACGGAGTGTGTGCCACCTTCCACAGCAATCCTGACTGCTCTCCGTCAAGTGCCTCTGGACGTGTGGGAGGAGATCCAATCAGAGTCCGTCCTCATCCGAAGCCTGGCCTACTCCATGGCCGTCATCCAAGGATGCCTGGTTGCTCGGCAACTGTTTGGCAGCGCGGGTCTGACGCGCTGGTACCCGTTTGGCGCGGTGCAGCTCGTCAACGCCATTTGGTTCCTGGTGGGTCGACCCCTGCTGACCCTGGATGGCTCTGAGCCTGGATTGGACGACTTGTGCTTCTGCGTCAGCCAGGTCAGCTTTAGCTGAATCTTACCTGTCTTGTGATTGGTTGTTTTGTTCTGTTTGTTGTTTTTGATTGGTGGTGTGTGTGTGTGTGTGAGTGTGAGTGTGTGTAGGCTGAATCTTACCTGTCTTTTGATTGGATGTTTTGTTCTGTTTGTTGTTTTTGATTGGTGTGAATGTGTGTGTGTGTGTATTTTGGTTAAGAGCCTGTCGTCTTATTTTCGCAGGAGATGTCTATATCTCTCAGGCCTGGTTAATTGCCAGGGTAGATTTCAACAGGTTACAGTGAACCTCAACACCATTGTGTTCTGTTATCATGGATGGGACAGAGCAGAGATATATATATTTATATATATATCTATCTATCTATATATATCTATCTATATCTCTCTCTCTCTCTCTCTCTCTCTCTCTCTCTCCTCTATATATGTCGTTACCTACTCTTGTTTTCCTCTACTGTTATTTGCTGGAGGGTGTGTGTGTGTTCATTATATATACCTAGATTACTGACTGTATTATTATTATTATTATTATTAATCAGTGTATTTTGTGGATGTGCACAGCTCCTGTACGGATCCCTGGTCTCCAACGAAGCAGACGCTCGCTACGTGACGGCCTTGACCCGGGAAGTTCTGGAAGCTGTGTACCGTGAACCCTCCTCCGAAATCCTGCTGGGCTCTGAGCTGATTCCTACACCGCCCTCTGACACAGGTCAGGCAGTGAAGGAGGACGATGTGTGTGTGTGTGTGTGTTGTGTGTGTGTGTGTGTGTGTGTGTGTGTGTGTGTGTGTGTGTGTGTGTGTCATGATGTTTCCCTTTCCTCATGCTTCGATATTTCTGTTGTGTATCATCTCGAGAAGAGAGAAGATGCCATGCACAAAAACAGTCAAGAGGAAAACTACTGCAAGTCAGTCTACCTATAGCAGCAGATCCACTGTACATTCCCCACACATCACAAGAAAGAGCACTTGGGCATCAGTGATGTTACTTGGAATAGTGATACATCAGTGATGTTACTTAGAATAGTGTTACATCAGTGCTACTTAGAATAGTGTTACATCAGTGCTACTTAGAATAGTGTTACATCAGTGATGCTACTTAGAATAGTGTTACATCAGTGATGCTACTTAGAATAGTGTTACATCAGTGATGTTACTTAGAATAGTGTTACTTCAGTGATGTTACTTAGAATAGTGTTACTTCAGTGTTACTAAAAATATTGTTACTTCAGTGATGTTACTTAGAATAGTGTTACATCAGTGATGCTACTTAGAATAGTGCAACTTCAGTGATGTTACTTAGAATAGTGTTACTTCAATGATGTTAGAATAGTGTTACATCAGTGATGTTACTTAGAATAGTGTTATATCAGTGATGTTACTTAGAATAGTGTTACATCAGTGATGTTAGAATAGTGTTACATCAGTGATGCTACTTAGAACAGTGTTACATCAGTGATGCTACTTAGAATAGTGTTACATCAGTGATGCTACTTAGAATAGTGTTACATCAGTGATGCTACTTAGAATAGTGTTACATCAGTGATGTTACTTAGAATAGTGTTACATCAGTGATGTTACTTAGAATAGTGTTACTTCAGTGATGCTACTTAGAATAGTGTTACATCAGTGATGTTACTTAGAATAATGTTACTTCAGTGATGTTACTTAGAATAGTGTTACTTCAGTGATGTTACTTAGAATAGTGTTACATCAGTGATGTTACTTAGAATAGTGTTACTTCAGTGATGTTACTTAGAATAATGTTACTTCAGTGATGTTACTTAGAATAATGTTACTTCAATGATGTTACTTAGAATAATGTTACATCAGTGATGCTACTTAGAATAGTGTTACATCAGTGATGTTAGAATAGTGTTACATCAGTGATGTTACTTAGAATAGTGTTACTTCAATGATGTTACTTAGAATAGTGTTACATCAGTGATGTTACTTAGAATAGTGTTACTTCAGTGATGTTACTTAGAATAGTGTTACATCAGTGATGTTACTTAGAATAGTGTTACTTCAGTGATGTTAATTAGAATAATGTTACTTCAGTGATGTTACTTAGAATAGTGTTACATCAGTGATGTTACTTAGAATAGTGTTACTTCAGTGATGTTACTTAGAATAATGTTACTTCAATGATGTTACTTAGAATAATGTTACATCAGTGATGTTACTTAGAATAGTGTTACATCAGTGATGTTAGAATAGTGTTACTTCAGTGATGCTACTTAGAATAGTGTTACATCAGTGATGTTACTTAGAATAGTGTTACATCAGTGATGTTACTTAGAATAGTGTAACTTCAGTGATGTTACTTAGAATAGTGTTACTTCAGTGATGCTACTTAGAATAGTGTTACATCAGTGATGTTACTTAGAATAGTGTTACTTCAGTGATGTTACTTAGAATAGTGTTACATCAGTGATGTTACTTAGAATAGTGTTACATCAGTGATGTTAGAATAGTGTTACATCAGTGATGTTACTTAGAATAGTGTTACATCAGTGATGTTACTTAGAATAGTGTTACTTCAGTGATGCTACTTAGAATAGTGTTACTTCAGTGATGCTACTTAGAATAATGTTACATCGGTGATGTTACTTAGAATAGTGTTACTTCAGTGATGTTACTTAGAATAGTGTTACATCAGTGATGTTACTTAGAATAGTGTTACTTCAGTGATGCTACTTAGAATAGTGTTACATCAGTGATGTTAGAATAGTGTTACTTCAGTGATGCTACTTAGAATAGTGTTACATCAGTGATGTTACTTAGAATAGTGTTACATCAGTGATGTTACTTAGAATAGTGTAACTTCAGTGATGTTACTTAGAATAGTGTTACTTCAGTGATGCTACTTAGAATAGTGTTACATCAGTGATGTTACTTAGAATAGTGTTACTTCAGTGATGTTACTTAGAATAGTGTTACATCAGTGATGTTACTTAGAATAGTGTTACATCAGTGATGTTACTTAGAATAGTGTTACATCAGTGATGTTACTTAGAATAGTGTTACATCAGTGATGTTACTTAGAATAGTGTTACATCAGTGATGTTACTTAGAATAGTGTTACATCAGTGATGTTACTTAGAATAGTGTTACATCAGTGATGTTACTTAGAATAGTGTTACTTCAGTGATGCTACTTAGAATAGTGTTACATCAGTGATGTTAGAATAGTGTTACTTCAGTGATGCTACTTAGAATAGTGTTACTTCAGTGATGCTACTTAGAATAATGTTACATCGGTGATGTTACTTAGAATAGTGTTACTTCAGTGATGTTACTTAGAATAGTGTTACATCAGTGATGTTACTTAGAATAGTGTTACATCAGTGATGTTACTTAGAATAATGTTACATCAGTGATGTTACTTAGAATAGTGTTACATCAGTGATGTTACTTAGAATAGTGTTACATCAGTGATGTTACTTAGAATAGTGTTACTTCAGTGATGTTACTTAGAATAGTGTTA